>OX381609.1:16355952-17605952 GCA_947459985.1 Diloba caeruleocephala | reverse complement strand
CTTCAACGCGATGCGGTCCTCCGGTGATGCTGAAGCATACCGACTGCTCAATAGACGGATATGGAAGTCCTTGCGTCACGATATCCGCACCTTTAACACCAACGGTGTTAAAGAGGCGATTGAGCGGAATCAAGGCTCCAAAGTGTTCGCAAGAGACAAGTCTACTGGGCAAAGTCGTATTATGAAGCTGAAGACCGAGGACGGCAGTGTAGCGTCGACTAAGCCAGAGGTTTTGAGAGAGATTGAGAAGTTCTACCGGCAGTTATACACCTCGGTAACTATACCTACCATTGGCTCTGACAAAGACCCGCGAGCCAAACTAACCCGACACTATACCGAGGATATCCCGGACATCAGCCTGTACGAGATTAGGATGGCCTTGAAACAGCTTAAAAATAACAAGGCGCCGGGTGGGGACGTAATTACGACAGAGCTTCTGAAAGCGGGTGGCACACCGGTACTTAAAGTCCTTCAGAAGCTATTCAATTCCGTCTTACTCGAGGGCACAACGCCGGAAGCGTGGAACAGAGGTGAGGTGGTGCACTTCTTCAAAAAGGGTGATAACACCCTATTGAAGAATTACAGACCCATCTCACTTCTGAGCCATGTTTATAAGCTGTTTTCAAGGGTCATCACGAATCGTCTCGAGCGCAGGTTTGATGACTTCCAGCCTCCCGAACAAGCCGGTTTCCGAAAAGGTTTCAGTACCATAGACCACATCCATACGCTGCGGCAGGTTATACAGAAGACCGAGGAGTATAATCTGCCACTATGCTTGGCGTTTGTGGACTATGAGAAAGCCTTCGATTCGATCGAAACCTGGGCAGTGCTGCAATCTCTGCAGCGGTGCCACATTGACTATCGGTACATTGAAGTGTTGAAGTGCTTATACAGAAACGCCACCATGTCGGTCCGAGTACATGAACAGAGCACGGGGGCAATTCCATTGCAGAGAGGTGTGAGACAGGGGGACGTAATTTCCCCGAAACTGTTCACCGCTGCAATGGAGGATGCCTTCAAGCTGCTGGAGTGGAAAGGATTCGGCATTAACATCAATGGCGAGTATATCACTCACCTTCGATTTGCCGACGATATCGTAGTCATGGCAGAATCGCTGCAAGAGCTCAGCACAATGCTCGAGGATCTCAACAGGGTTTCCCAACAGGTGGGCCTTAAAATGAACATGGGCAAGACGAAAGTCATGTCAAATGCCCATGTCGTGCCCATCCCAATATCCGTTGGGAGCTCTGTTCTCGAAGTTGTTGACGAGTATGTCTACCTGGGACAAACTGTCCAGTTAGGTAGGTCCAACTTCGAGAAAGAGATCAATCGTCGAATCCGACTCGGCTGGGCAGCGTTCGGGAAACTTCGCAACGTCTTTTCGTCAACAATACCGCAATGCCTAAAGACGAAAGTCTTTAACCAGTGTGTGTTGACAATATTTTATTGTATTTTTTTTTAGTTTTGAATTTAAATATTTAAATCGCCTTTATACGTTACCGCGTCATTTCATTTTGTTTATACTTGTCAATTAAACTCACAACTAACTGAATCTCAGCAGTTTGAACGTTCTTTTTTCTTTGATTCCATTGGAAATAAAATATAATTACTTTATGTACACAATAACGGGCGCTTTAAACAAACTAAAAGTTAACATTCACAAACAACAAACATACCTCGAATTTAATATAAACAATACTCCATCTACTTCATCATTTCGGCCGAATAAAGTCCACTGCTGGACACAGGCCTCCCCCAAAGAATACCACAACGATCGATATGGGTGTGTTGTGGGCTTATTGGGGGGTTTTGCCATAATCGCCACGCTTGGCAGACGGGTTGGCGATCGCAGTTGAGTTGTTAATGTCCTCGAAGGACGCTGCTGCCCATCCCCCGGCTAATCCCTTAGTCAACTTTTACAACACCCACGGGAGGAAATGGGGTGGTGGAATTATGAGCCCGCACTACACGGCAATCCATCTCCATATACTTATAACAGTGATATATTTTGTCATACATAGAGCATGGAATCTAGTAGATGAATGGAATGAAGTCTGCCCTGTTCTAACATCTGTATATGCACTATGTTTGTTTCATCTCCCTGAAGTTAGCGTCGTTCGAGGCGAAATAACCGGCCTGATAGTTATTCGTAAGATAAATATCAATTGAAAAATTGACAACCAGTTATCAGACCGATAACCATTATTCGTTAGGTAGTTTATAGACGACTTATCTGACGATTGAAAAATCGGCCTTTAATTATGTTACCACATGATTGTAATAACTGTAATAAGAAAAATATTTTATGTTTATTTTGTTAGCTGATCAGTTATGACAGATATAACACGCATATTTGTAATTCTATTGCATCTCATATTATACCTACATCCTTTTATAATATTTATGAAACTTAATTTTAACTTTACCTGCTTATTTTATACCGAACACGACGGCAGTAACTAAGGAGAATTAAGCATACTCGCTTTAATGGTACATATCGATGGCAATTGAAATAGTCGATTGTACATTATGCAGCCGTACGGTTGGCATGATTGGCTGCCTACTATTTGTGTGGGCGTATTTTAGTGTTAATAACCAAATACAATCTTGTGTTTATTCAGTTAATTGGATGATGACTTGTAACTGTGTGCATTACTGTGTTTTATGATGAATGGCAGGGGAAAAATGGGATCTCTAGGTTCGCGTACATTTAGGACTACACGGCAGAAGAAAGGAGATATTCCTTTCTTCCAATATCTTTGGCTCAGATACATATTTGTAATATTAATAAAGAAAAAAATCTTCGATTCTCTTTTGTTTTTTTCTGAATGTAGTCATTCGTTTGCTTCGTGTCGGAACGTGTTCTCGAAAATGGAGAAAAACGAAGTGCAAGCCGTTATTAAATACCTCTGTTTAAAAAAGTTAACGACGCAAGAGATTCATTGCGATTTGGAGGCAACATTAGGAGAGTCTGCTCCGCCGTATTCCACTGTCGCAAGGTGGGCTTCATAATTTCCAGTAGGGAGAACGAGCACGGAAGACGAACATCGTTGCGGCCGTCCATCGACGTCAGTCCCCCAAGAAAATGCTGCGAAAGTCGAGAAAATTGTATTGAGCGATCGAAGAGTTACCATCCGATACTTAATACAAGAAACGGGCATTTCATATGGAAGTATTCAATCCATATTGAAACAATCTTTGAATATGAGAAAAGTCTCCGCAAGATGGGCGCTGAGAATGTTAATCGACAGTCAAAAACAAAATCGACTTGACATTTCGAAGATATTGTTGGACAAGTTTCAAGAAGATTCTGAAAACTTTTTGTCTCGTTTCGTAACAATGGACGAAACATGGGTCCATCATTTTGATCCCGAGACAAAACAGCAATCTTCGCAATGGAAACGGCCATCATAACCGACCCCTAAGAAGTTTCGTGTCGTGGCATCGGCTGGCAAGGTTATGGCCTCAATATTTTGGGACTCAGAAGGGATATTGTTGATTGATTACCTGGAGCGTGGAACCAATATTATGCAGCTTTAATTCCCAAGTTGAGGAATGCCATCAAAGAGAAGAGGTAAACTTCGAAGGGGCGTGCTGTTTCATCATGAAAACGTGTCGCGGAGTGCTTCCCTCCGTGTTCCTTCCCGGTTAGCACAACTAGGAGGCTCTCTCCACGGCAGCAAGTAACGGATCAGTTAACGAGGCCAATGAAACGTAACATATATATTGTTATATTGGTATATTGTTATTCACAACTTCAACTCTTCATGTTGATGATTATATGTACGAGCCCCGATGCAAAATAGTTCGTCTAGTATGGAAAGTAGTGCAAAGCGTAAAATATAGAAAGTAAATATTGGTAAAATAATTAAGAACGTTTAATAAAAAGTAAACCACAATTTGAGGAACATTTTAAACTTTATTTTAACATAACTGAAATTCTTTCATGCAATGATATTATACCATAGATATGTTACGTCCATATTAAATGGCGCGCAAAACTCAGTTTCGCTGTATGTAGGTATAAAGCTTAAAACTACACACCTATGCTGTAAGAAAGAAGATACAAAAACTACGAGAGTAAAAGAGATAGCTATCTAAAATGACAACTCGTGTACTCCATATCTTTATCGCACCTGTGATGGACTATATGGCTTGTCTCTTTTCTTTTCGTGGCCTGTATTTTTTTCGAGAATATTATTCTATAGATCATTTGAATAGTATTTTTATTAAAATATTTTATATAGTTTGTTACTCACGTGTAATATGAGATCCTTTGTTTTTATTTATTTTTGCTTGATAGTTTGTGCATTTACTATACGCACGACGGCATTGTTATTATTTAATTAATAAAACAATACAGATTGTGATAGTCTGTGCTCGTTGTCCTGTCTTGAGCGAAATGATTGCGAGGTGGTACAATTGGGGGAGTGTTGGTTCTTACTTTTGGCGCGCATGTAACATATCTACTTCTTTTAATATATAATATCATTGCTTTCATGACTTTACATAACATTTTTTTTTATATTCCAAAAAACATAACGCAAACGTATTCGTCTACCCTTGTCACTCACGCAAAATAGTTCGTCTACCCACTTAGTTGTGTCGCCTTTGCTCTCAATGACAGCTTTAATGCGAAGAGGCAGTTGCAACCAACACTGCACACTCCTCAGGCGTAATTGACTCCCAGACAGCCAAGAGTTTAGCCTTTAAGTCGCTCTTCGATCTTGATGGATTTTTACGGAGAAGTTTTTTCATTTTCCACCATAGGATTTCGATCGGCGACAAGTCCGGGCTTTTAGATGGCCATTCGATTGTAGGGATGCTTTTCGCCAGTAGCCACGTCTTTGTTGTCCTGGCAGTATGGCAGGAAGCACCATCCTGTAGAAAAATGAAGGAATCTTGGTGCTTAAGTGACGGAATAGAGGGCAGTAAATTCTCTTCCAAAAGGTTTTGATACGTTGCAGCATTGATAGAACCATCCACAAACTGCGTACCACCAACACCTTGTGCAGACATGCAGCCCCATATCATAAGAGACGCCGGAAACTTCACTTTGCGTTTGAGACAATCAGTATGAAATGCCTAATTTTTTTTCCGAATCACTTTTTTCCTTTCATCGCTGACTGTCACTTCAAATTTGGACTCGTCGAATGATACGCCACTGATCGGAAGTCCAATTTAAATGATCACGAGCAAACTTCAACCCCTTTTTCTTTTGTACAGCAGTCAACAGTGGTTTCTCCTTAGCGGTGTAAAATCCGTAACCCATTCTTTTTAGGACTCTTTTGCAAGTATCAACTGAGACGTCTTTGTGAATCATGTCCTTCCATTGCACCGTGAGTTCTCCAGCTCGAGCACGTCGATTATTTTTGATCCCTATCCTCTAGTATTGTTTCCAGAGTATGGAAATCGGCATTTATAACCCGTCCATAAAAAAGGATCTAAATCAGATATCATCAATTACAGGCCGATATCGAAACTATGTATTATTGCTAAGGTTATCGAAAGGATTATTTACAAACAGCTCTACTCTATCCTTATAAATTCATTTAGTCCTTTCCAACATGGTTCTTTGAAAGGTCGTTACCTACTGTGACTAGTTTAGCCTTACTGAACGATTTAATTACTCAAGCTATGGACAAGGGAAGCCAGGTTGATGTCATCTACACAGACAAGCAAGGCATTTGACCGCATTAACGATAACACCCTGCTACTAAAATTATGTGATATGGGAATACGTGGAGATTTGTATAAATGGTTTTCCTCTAATATTGATAATAGGACGCAGTCTGTTGTTCTCACCTCAGTACTTCTAGCTGGGTTACTGTCCCCAGTGGTATACCACAAGGTTCTCTACTTCGCCCGCTGCTGTTTAATCTATGTTAACGGCATTGACCGATGCCTCAAATTTTCCAAATTATTGTGTTTGCCGATGATATGAAAATATTTGCTACCATATCACCGATTAAAGATATGACTGCACTTCAATATGATTAGAGTCTTGAAGAGTACTGTAAGAATAGTAAGCTCCATCTCAATCCTGCCAAGTGCTCGGTTATAATATAACATACTCTCAGAAACGCTTCACTTTTGCCACAACGTCGCCTTAGGTTGTCAGATTTTACCTAAATGCGATTCTGTCTGTGATATAGGGGTATATCATGATTCTAAATTAGTATTTAACTCACAAATTGATGCAATATTCGCTAAAGCATCTTAAATATGCATATATGTATACCGTTTAGTTCTAGGCTAAATATTTACATAGTACGAGCAAGCAGGAATTTTAATAAACCATGAAAACAACATGATCTGGATCCCTTTGTGACTAGTATGTCACAGGCTAGAAGGTGTTTAAGCTTAAGTTTTTTTTAAGTAAATATAGATTTTTTTCTCGTCTCTATTAACTGGGACGAAGCCATAAATAACAGCTTAAAAAACGCTTTTGTAGATATCCAGACTAAAAAGTAGAAAAAAATGTCAATAGAGGTATTATTTTTTGTGCATTTGTGTCGATTAATTTTCAATTTTTCCGGGTATCAGAGAGGAAAATATCGCGAAACCTGAGGATAATGGGACAAACTATTTAAATTATTGCATTGTCATCAGCCCTTCATAAGTGTGCGAAGTTTCAAATCAATTCTTAGTTTGGTCTGAGTTGGAATCTATTTCAACTGACAACTATCCAAATTTTCATTATTATTTTGTTATTTTTGCATTGTCATTGTTTTTTGTTTTGTTACTAACATAGCCATTTAATTATTAAGTGTTATGTACGCCGTTATTGTCGTTTACATCAGACAAAATACTGTTTTAAATTGAGTAGCGATAACTGTAATGTAAGTGATGTGGCTGTACTTGAATAAATAAATAATTCGACGTTTTGAAGGGAATGAAAATCGAGTAAAAATAATTGTTACATAAATACACGCTTTTATTAGTGTATGTCCAAGCTAATAAAAGCGTGTTAAAAAGGTACAATATCAGGATGCGTTAGACCAGTTATGAGCATGACAGCTTGATCTTGGGTTAAACTATCTATACTAGGTACAGTTGAGAAATGGTGGTTAAGATTGTTTAACCCTTGGCAGATCTAATGTCACTGTTTACCTATACCTGGAGTTCCTATAAATTTCCAAATATCAGCAGAAGTAATGATACTATTTAGAATGTGGTGAAGTTTGGCATTGCAAAAATTTTAATACATATTTGGATTCAGTGATTTCACTGAAGTACACTGTAGCATTCTGTTTATGAATTTATATTTGGCTATTGATTAAATAATCAATACCCAAATATAAATTGATAAACAAGTGTCGAGTAGCGTTCTATAAGCCTCTTCATAGGAAAACTCATATTCTTCACCTTCTATACAATATTCTGTACAATTCATGTACTCTCTGCTATCTTAAAGAATGTTTCGAGTTCCTGCATGACACACATTCGAGATCCTTAAGGTTTAAGAGAATTTGATGTTCGATTAAATACAATGAAAGACCCTTCACAGTCCAGTCTACTAGCTTAAGAAATGTGTTTAACAAGTGAAAAATCGCTATAGTTTCTTCTTTAGGTCTTTGGCATATGTTTATTTATATGTATCTATTATACTACCCTTTTTCTTTACTTGCAAATCTGTTGATCTCATCCCAAGGTTGGCTGGTAGAAATCACCCAATGTGATAAGAATGCCATTTGTACATGACTGATGACCAATGGGGCAGAAGAGTCCTACGATGGAGACCACATATGGGCAAACATAGTGTGGGACATGCTATTCAAAAAAAAAAAAAAACCTACCTTTAGTAAAAAAATCCCCAATTTTAGTTGAATTTGGTTTGCAGCATGGTGGTATCCAGATAGATTTAAGTTCTTCACCAATTTTGTTACTGATATCTTGCTTAAGCACAGACTTTCTGTTAGCAGATGGTATGGGTGTAGTTACCTGTTTACCTTCATTTGGTAACCTTTCTATTAAAAACATAAACACTTGTCTTAATTCACATTCATTGTGGTATAAGAATGTCTGATACCCAACATCATTTTTATATCCTAAATCCTGTAGAAAAAAAATATCATTAAGGTGTATTGGATTCCTTCTCTATATAAATTAATATTTCTTTTAACTATATACATACTCATTGTTTATAGAAATAGGAACTTAAAAGACTATTTATGAATAGTCGTAGAAACAACATCATCATTATATTAGTAGGACACCTACTAGTGAACAAAGGCCTCTCCCATAAATTTCCACAACAACTACTGCAAACAATAACTACCAGCAACCTCCTCCAGCTCTTCTGGCAATCTTGAAACATTGCTATGTTAATTTATGTAAGAATATGCATCAACACCAATGCATAACCAGAATAATAATCAGAAGGGACGAAAAGCAAAGTGGGCATTTTATACCTTGCAAATAGAAGCAATCTGAGATGCCACTTCTATTCTGTGAGATATGCCAGGTGGCAGGATATTTGTTACTTTCACAGATGGATTTATTGTGCTTAAACATGTTGAGGCAGCTGCAATAATTGAATGAACAGGCAGTTCATTAATAGTTTTCACATTGTCATCTACATTTCTGAAAATTTATAAATTATTTATCTATTGATTTGATTTGATTGAGCAGTGTATATCAAGGAAAAAAAATCCAGTATAAGCTAACCTCTCATTGTACGGAAATCCTATAAAATGCGAGATCAACCTATAATGGTAATTTATTAGTAAAGCTATACTTGATAGGTAGCCGTGTGTACAAGCCAAATAAATATTGTATCATCATCATTTCAGCCAAATGGGGTCCACTGCTGGACACAGGCCTCCCCCAAAGATCACAACAACAACCGATATGGGTGTGTTGTGGGCTCATTGGGAGGTTTTGCCATAATCACCACGCTTATTAAACAACAGAGCTCTATGCACTTACAGTTTCCTAATAAGTACAGAGATTAGTTAATAAGGATATCACAAATTGCTTATGTGTAACATTGTCTGATAAATTGAAGTTTGTTTCTTGGACTTTCAAATATGTTTATGTCTTGGTGTTGTGCAACCATAGTATTGGCCAGAGCAAGTGCACTGTACGTGGGAGCATGTCGTGACGCATTGCAACGCGTAGTGCGCAACGAAAATAGCGGCCGCCAGCGCAAGCGCAGGTAGTTGTTTGGTACAGAGAGTACGCATCGCTCCACCTCCTCCAGGTTGTCGACTATACCATTAACAATCTCGAAAAGCCTAATCAGTAACGTCAACTTAAGTCTAACATATAGAGTATCCAGCCCAACCATCCCTTATACGAACAATGAAGGAAAAACATATCCGGGATAGTACCCATATTTCTTTTTGTACAAGTAACATGCAAATTTTCTTTGTACCCTTTCCACCATGATATTATATTTGGCCTCAGGTAGATCCCAGATTATCGCGTTGTATTTTAGGCGACTGCAAACATAAGCATTATAACGCTAAATGATACACTTTAAAAAAGTAAATTGAGCAGACTCCCTAATAACAAAACCAAGCGACTGATGGGCACGCTTACATACGTCAGTTATGTGTGCATTAAAAAATAACTTGGAGTCAACTGTCAGACCTAAGTGGTTGGCAGACGGGTTAGCGATCGCAGTTGAGGTGTTATTGTAATCGAAGGACGCTGCTGCCCATCCTCCGGCTTATCCCTTAGTCAACTTTTACGACACCCATGGGAGGAGATGGGGTGGTGGTATTCTGAGCCGGCACCACACGGCAAATATTGTAAACATTACAGATATTTTACTGAAATATTTATTTTTTAAACGTACATATTCAGTTGGCGAAGGAAATGTAAAATAATTGAATCCACTTCTTCCATGATTTCAACGATTATTATGAAAGCACTTGAAGATCATAAAACTATCTGCATCTGAGTAGGTAGCTCAACATTAACAACTCAAACTCAGAACTTTTATTTCACTGTAAATCCAGCATCATTATAAAAATAACGTGAAGAACACAGAACCACAGAGTACTAGTACATATTTATAAAATGTACTCTGTGACTAGTACTTTATAATATCGTTTTTTTTTTTATATGGCAATTGTGATAACTTTTTGCCAGTGTCAAGTTAAGGAAACTGGGTTCAATATTAAAGTACGGAATCATCGGAAATTTGGAAAATAGAGGATCAGTAATGTAGGAAATGGTAATAGGATATAATATGGAAATACAAAAGGGAAGCAATATATACTTAATAGTATGACTAAATTTTTATATCTAAACGAATAATATATATAATAATATGAATAATAAACATACTATGAGCTTCATAAATAAGTTGGTTATTAGATATTAAAAGAATGTGGACAGACGTGGGAAAATGAATATTGAGCGATATTAGACGGTTGTTAAGGAAGAGGTGTTATTTCTAGAACATGACAAAAATAAATGATTCAAATCACCGACATCTTCACCGCACTCACACATCTCAGACTGCACAATGTGAAGCCTTGCAAGATGTTGTGGGGTGCACACATGACCTAAACGCATACGTATCAATTTAGAAGTCGTTCTTTTACAAAGCTTCACATTAAAAAACCAAGGTTTGATAGGTATATTTGGCTGAATTAAATAATAAGATTTACCCTTAGACTGACCACTGATGGACCATGCATCATTCCAGGACTTCAAAAGATAATTATTCGGTAGTGTGATAAGATCCTGATGGTAGATTTTGTAAGGGTACAAGTCACCACAAATAATGGCTTCTTTAGCAAGGTGATCAGCTTTTTCATTGCCTAGAATATCACTATGGCTTGGAATCCAGACAAAAACAATAACTATCTTATTAATAAAACATTTATGAATCATATTTCTACAATCGCTGATAACCGGGTTGCTATTCATTTTACAAGGATTTTTAGACAAAGCTTGAAGAGCAGCCACACTGTCAGAAATAATTAATGCTTTTTTAATCTTAGAAATAAGAATGTATTCCAAGGATTTAAAAATACCAAAGCATTCCCCTTTAAACACTGAAGTTTCGGAGGGAAGTTTAATTTTTTGTACAATTTTGGATTCTGTATGATGTATATCCCTACGCCCACAGTTTATGAACCACCATTCTTTGATGCATCACAGTACACGTGATGCCATTCCTGCCATTTATTGTTTACTATGTCATTAAATTTTGCATTAGCATTGGGGTCATTTTTATTTATGCCAATATCGAAACATATATTTGGAATTGTTATTAATGCCTGATAGTCGTGATTGAATATAGGAAGAAGATGTGAGCTATTTGCAGGGGCACTTAACATTTTATATTTGTTATAACTAGAAACTAAACAAGGAGGACATTTATGTAACCAATAAGTAGAAGAAGAAACTTCGTTTAGCAATACTGGGAGTTTGGAATGTAGAGGATGATCAGAGAAATGCATAATTCTAAATAAAAATCTGTCAAATAAATATTGACGACGTAAATGTAGCGGAGGGTCACCACATTCAACACGTAAAGCATTGAGAGGGCTTGATTTCATAGCTCCTGTAATTATACGTAAAGCGTTAGATTGTATGTGCTCAATTTTTTTGAGACCAGCTAAGTTACACGGTTCTAGTAAAAAGGTTCCATAATCCAATATCGAGCGAATTAATGCATTGTAAATTAACTTTAGAGAAGAGGGATGAGCTTCCCACCAAACGCCGGAAAGGCACCTAATCATGTTAATAGCTCTTTCACATTTATCCGATATGTGATCAAAATGTGCTGCAGTAGTCATTTTAGAATCTAAGATGAGGCCTAAAAACTTAACAGAGTTTTTAAGTGGAATAATTTTCTCATCGTATGTTATGGTAATTGATGGTGGAAGTTTCCGTCTTGAAAATAACATACCATTACTTTTCGACGTAGATGATAATTCCAAGCCATGATTATCCATCCACGTTTTCAAAAGCGTGAGTGAATGTGACATAAGTCGAACTAAGGTATCTAAAGAATTATGGGAGCAATATAGGAGTAGGTCATCCGCATATTGTAAAATAGATATTGAATTATCTAGACTTGAATCCAAGTCATGTGTATATACATTATATAATATAGGACTCAGCACAGACCCCTGAGGAAGTCCCTTCGATACGACTCTTGAAGACGAGTCATTATCTAATATTATTGATCTTTCTGTTAACATGTTTATTATGAAGCGTGTTAATACTAAAGGAAATTCTAATTTAATTAATTTCTCTTTAAGAATTCGAATATCTACATTATTATAAGCTGAAGATATATCTAAGAACGCAGCTAATGTGTTATGGTTGCGAGATAAAGCTATACGGATATCAGTTGTAAAGATACTAAGACTGTCTATAGTACTTCTGCCTTTCCTGAAACCGAACTGACTATTTGATTAAATTTTATTATGTTCCAGAAACCATTCGAGTCTATTTTTAATTAAATGTTCGACGATTTTAATAATAACTGGCGATAGGGCAATGGGACGATATGATGAATAATGAGTGGGGTCTTTATTGGGTTTTAAAATTGGCAACACTATTTGACGTTTCCAACATGGAGGAATATAACCTGTGACTATAACATTGTTCATCAATTTTAAATAAAAGTTTCTTGCTTCATCCCCCAGATGAGCAAAGAAAGAATAAGGTATGCCGTCTTCTCCCGGAGCTGAATCTTTAACATTACATAATACATACTTTAGTTCTAATAACGAAAATGGAGAATTAATGCCAGATCGTTTGCCACGGTAACGTAATGTAAGCGATCATTAATCATTGTGAAAAAAAAATAATCTTTTATTCTGGTTTTAGTCTGATATTGCATATTTTTCATAATAATTATAATTTCCTATATTATCATTTAAAAAAAAAAATTATGATATTTGTTAACATAAAAACTCATACCTTTCTACATTTTTCGACGCTGTACACAGAGTAACGCCATAGGAGCGCCGGGACAGTCGCGCATATAGTTGGTGCAAATTTTGTAAAAATTACGAACGTTATAAAGTGCAGCAAGTGTAATATTGTGATAGACGAGATGTTATCGTACATCCAAAACAAGGTGTCCGTGATAGACGAAGTAACGTTGGTGCGAATTTGTACGTCATCTTTTACGAGTGAAGAAATGAAGACTTCCAAGTCGCTTCTGTTTGACTCCATACCCACGGAGTTGCGCAAGGTGGTCCGAAAAAACGAAAGGGAAGGAAGAACGAGATATGGCGGATATCATAAACTTGATTAAATCTGCAGAAGCAACCGAATTCCCAGTGTTTGTGGCTCGACAGCTGGAAAAGCTACCTCCAATCACGTTCGATCACTTAGACTGCACGAAACTTTTAAAGGACATAGTACGGATGCAAACTACAATTAACGAGATAAAGACCACATATGCCACCTCAGATGACCTGAACGAGTTAAAAGATGAACTCTTTAAAATTAAATGTGACTCATCATCACCAACGTCCGCATTTAAAGTAAACACAAGGCGAGGTGCATGGTTACTCGACAGTGACCCTATGGGACTTTCAAATGTGTATAATTCTTCGATGAATGAGGAGTGCATCATCAATAATGGTGGCTTGGGCAATGACAGCTATAAGAAAACCCCACCTCGATGCAGAAAAATTATGCGGGTAGATGAGAAACAAAAGGAAAAAAGGGAGAATTCAACGTCGAAGGGAACTCGGCAACAACGGTCGGAGCCGGCTAGCAGTGTCAACATTGTGATGACGTATGAATGTGATGAACCATCGAGCACTGTAGTTACGCCAGAGACATTGAATTATCATTCGTGCGTACAGTCGCCCGAGCCAGCCGCGGCATCGCCAACGCAGGTAGTGATAGCGAGTCAGCTGACCGACACTGAGAACACTACGACTTTATTGGCGAATCTACAGAGTGCGGGTTCTAAAGAAATCCCGAAAAAACATCTTAATAAAGACGAGGAATGGCAACTAGTTTCATATAGTTGTAGGGGAATCCGTGGCAAACTTCAGACAATTTATGTTAATATTTTAAGTAATACATACGACGTTATTGTATTAACAGAGACATGGCTCATAGCGGCTATTTCTGATAACGAGTTTATAGATCAGCGGTATTCTGTTTTTCGTTGCGACCGTGACCGCTCAGCTACCGGGAAACGTGAAGGTGGTGGAGTTCTTGTCGCCGTATTACGTTCACTTCATCCTATACAATTAAAAGATCCCGCCGAAAACTTTTTACATACCCAAATTGAATGTTTATCAATACAATTGCCTAGCTGTGACCGCGCAAAGCATCACGTTATAAGCGCAGCATATATACCACCAAAATCACCTGATGATACATATATTTCGTACTATAATATGCTCCTTACAATGTTATGTAATCCCCTGACTGAATGTTTTTATATATTAGGAGATTTTAATTTACCCATGATTAATTGGTTTACCGGTGTTGACAGTTCGTACGCCTGTGATGACGGATCAATAAGCAGTAGATGTTTACTTAACCTTATTTCAGAACTAGCTGGGACCCGCGGTTTCACCCGCGTTTTATTTAAAAGAAACTTAGAGCGCTTCGACATAGACACTTGACATAGAATATGTATATTGGATTTCAAGGGTTTTTTATTTTTTGTGCGGAACCCTAATGATTTTTCTAAAATAAAAGTAGCCTAAGTTATTCCTTATAACATCAGCTATCTGCCAGTGAAAGTCCCGTCAAAATTTGTCCAGCCGTTTCGGAGATTACCCGGAACAAACAGACAGACAGACAGACAGACAGACAGACAAAAAAATTAAAAATGGTTTTTTTGTTATAGGTACCGTATATACTTTCACATGCATTCAGTAAAAAGCTGTTATTTTGACAATACAAACAGACACTTCAATTTTATTTATTTGTATAGATTAGTCTCAACACAATATCATAATAATGTCTTAGATTTTCGCGATTATTACACATTATAATAAAACACTTTAAACGGATTCTATCGCGTATATTTTGATTTTTGATTTTCCTGACGTTTCGAATACTTTAACAAGATTCTCAAAAAGACCTCTGAGTTAATATCTAAACACTCCGATATCTTAGAATTGGACGTAAAAACATTAATTCCATCTTGCGCAAAACCACCAAAGCTGTATGGGTTGCCGAAAATTCACAAAAGCAATGTTCCCCTACGACCAATAGTAAGCCAGATTGATACACCAACTTACAAACTGGCACAACATCTAGCGAAGATACTCTCAAAACTTCGTGGAACGTCTAGCACATATGTGAAGGATTCCTATCACTTTGTCAGCCAAATAAAAGACCTTGAACTGGCTGAAAGCGAAGTGATGGTCAGTTTTGATGTGCAGTCCTTATTTACCAATTTACCAGTAAAGGACTGCCTGGATGTTGTTAAGAAAAGGTTAAGTGAGCATGACATGCCTCTTCAATATGCAGAGTTACTTGAGCACTGCCTTACCAACGGCTACCTGTTGTGGGACAATGAGTTTTACCTACAAACTGACGGTGTGGCCATGGGTTCACCGGTCTCTCCTGTAGTCGCCGATATTTTCATGGAGGACTTTGAGGAGAGAGCACTGATGACAGCCCCGGCTAAACCAAAGATGTTCAAACGGTACGTAGATGACACATTTACCATCTTGCCTCACAATAGGGTCTCTGCATTCCTAAAACACCTAAATTCAATACACAGTAAAATTCAATTTACTATGGAATTGGAGGATAACAATTGCTTAGCCTTTCTTGACATACTTCTCATCCATAATCCAGATCATTCTGTTAGCCACACTGTGTATAGAAAGCCTACCCATACAAACATGTACCTTAACGGTGAATCTCACCACCATCCTTGTCAGTTAGCTACTGTGGCCAAATCTTTGTTACAGAGAGCACACGGCATCTGCGACGCCGACCACCTGGCAGGGGAGCTTAACCATGTGAAGCAAGTTCTTCAAAATAACAATTTGAAAGCTCCACATCCCCGTCGCAGAAGCCGCCCGAAACCCACCACGGTTGATCGACGGCCCGCTGTTTTACCATTTATTAAGGGAGTCACGGACAGAATTGGTCATATCTTAAAGCGTGCTTCTATAAAAACCTATTTCAAGCCGCACAAGAAGATCAGCCAACTTCTCAAACCAGTGAAATGTCACATACCCTTACAAGATGCAGGGGTCTACAAGATTGACTGTGATTGTGGTTTATCATACATAGGGCAAACAAAGCGTAGCATAGCCACCCGAATAAAAGAACATATAGCTGACGTCAAGCATAGACGCTCCACAAAGTCTGCAGTGTGTGAACATGCCTTAGGCAAACCAAACCATTATCTTCGTTTTGATCAACCTCAAGTACTCGCGAAAGAGAACCGATATGTACCTAGAATGTTTCGTGAGGCTATTGAAATTAAAAAACATCCTAATTTTAATAGAGAAGATGGTTGGCAGGTACCACCTGTTTGGAATCCAGTCATTAAAATAATAAAGTCCCAAACAAGATACCACACTAAGAAACATCAAGACACTGTGAGTGATTACTGCGTGCATCGAAACTAATTTTTTTTGATTAAAATTGTACGGTAGATAAAATAAAATAACTTTTTTAAAATCTGTAACGACGCCTGTCACCTTAGTCATCCTGCGACCACGAATGCTGCAAAGTATTCGAAACGTCAGGAAAATCAAAAATCAAAATATACGCGATAGAATCCGTTTAAAGTGTTTTATTATAACAATATCATAAATTTACAAATAATAATAACAGAATAATATGCCGTGTGGTGCCGGCTCAGAATGCCACCACCCCGTCTCCTCCCATGGGTGTCGTAAAAGTCGACTAAGGGATTAGCCGGAGGATGGGCAGCAGCGTCCTTCGAGTACATTAATAACTCAACTGCGATCGCCAACCCGCCTGCCAAGCGTGGCGATTATGGCAAAACCCCCCAATGAACCCACAACACATCCATATCGGTGGTTGTGGTGATCTTTGGGGGAGGCCTGTGTCCAGCAGTGGACTTCATTCGGCCGAAATGATGAAATGATGAAATGGCTACCACCCACAGACATTAATAACGATTGTGAAGTCATTAATGCCATTTTTATTGACCCTACTAAAGTATATAAGGTATTAAAAACTCTAGACCCTACAAAAGGTCCCGGAGCTGATGGAATTCCGCCCTCATTTTTTAAACGCGTAGCCGTTCACATTTACGATCCATTACATTTAATATTCAATAAATGTATCACCGAGGGTATTTTTCCCGACGTTTGGAAATTGGTGTACTTGACTCCTGTCTTTAAAAGGGGATCCAAGATAAAGACGATGTTGAGAACTACCGGCCAATTTCGATACTGTCCACCTTGTCAAAGCTTTTTGAGAGACTTATTTATGATGAAATTTATCCCATTCTACATAATGTTATTATATAATACTCATGTTCCAAAGCAGAATCGCAAGAAGATGAATAAGAAGGCGATTAAAGGTATATTGATAGGCTACGAGAATGATGATGGTTATCGTGTCTGGGATGGAAACAAGACGCTAAGGTCTCGAGACATAACATTTGAAACAGATGTCGAATTCAAAATTTCCACCAGCATTCCTATTTGTTCAGAGGGAGAAATAGAGGAAAACGATAATAGACATATTATTGAGCAAGAGCCTATAAACATACAAGACAATCCTGAACCTGTTCTAGAGGGAGATAGAATAGAGATTAGTGAAGACCAAGTTCAAGAAGACGAAGTTCGCGACGAGAGAGTCATGGTTGAGAGTCATGACGAACCTACTGAGAACACTAATTATGATGGTGACGATGTCTTTGTCGATGCCGACGAAGATACAGAGGTAGTTGATCCCCTGATAGTCACGGAGCCTCGATACAACTTAAGAGACAGATCAACCATCGCACGTCCAAAAAAGTTCGATGATTTTGTATGCTTCGTAGGAACAGAGAACTTTCCTGAATCTTACAAGGAAGCTTGTGAGAGAGTCGACTGTGCTGAGTGGCAGAAGGCCATGAAAAGTGAACTCAACTCTTTAAAAGACAACGATGTTTGGACATTGTGTGAGTTACCGTCCAACAAAAAGGCTCTTCCTTGTAAATGGGTCTTTAGAATTAAGCGTAACCCAGACGGAACAATTAACAAATACAAGGCTAGGCTTGTGGTCAAAGGGTACAAGCAACAGAAAGGGATAGACTATGAGCAGACCTTTAGCCCAGTCAGCCGAATGGCTACAATAAGAGCTTTGTTAAGTGTCAGCGCCAAAGAAAACCTGTACCTTACGCAATTTGACGTGTTGACTGCATTCTTCAATGGTAAACTCAAAGAAGAGATTTATATGAGGCAGCCAGATGGATTCAGTGACGGCACATCAAAAGTCTGTCGTTTAAAGAGAAGCCTGTATGGCCTAAAGCAAGCACCTCGATGCTGGAATTCGTGCTTTGAGGAGATATTGCTGCAAAAAGGTTTCGTACAGAATTCTGCTGATTGCTGTCTATTCACGAAAACTATGGAAGGCAAAAAGATTCTTATTACTCTGTACGTGGATGATGGGCCACGACAGATGAAGGTCTGGCGAACCAATTCCTCAAGGAATTAGGGGATACGCTAAAAATCACGACCAAAACAGCATCCTACTACCTAGGACTAGAAATTGCACGATGCAAAGACGGTTCCATATGTATCAGTCAGGAATCTTATACAAAGAAGATTTTGGAACGTTTTCGGATGTCACAATGCAACCCAGTTTCGACACCAGTCGATAGAAATCAGACTTCTGAAACAGGGAAAGTCAAAGATGAAGACGATAAAGAGAAGAAATTCCCATATCGAGAGGCTGTAGGTGCTCTTGCATACCTTATGACAGGTACGCGTCCCGATATAGCATATGCTGTTGGTGTAGTATCGAGGAAGCTAGAAAATCCAGCAGAAGCTGATTGGCTAAGAGTCAAAAGGATATTTCGTTATCTGAAGGGAACTATATCCTACGGCATCAGATATAATTCAAGTTGCACTAGAGCTGTACTTGAAGGCTATAGTGATGCAGATCACGCCGGTGACGAGCAAACTGGACGCTCCACGACTGGTGTCACTTGTCTATTTGCTGGAGGAGCAGTTTCTTGGCTAAACCAACGTCAAGCATCAGTTGCAATATCAACAACTGAAGCAGAAATTGTTGCAGCGAGTGAAGGCGCGCGAGAGCTAGTGTGGCTTCAGAGAGTCTTCAGCGAACTTATATGTTTGGAAGGAACACCCACACTGAAAGTGGATAACGAAGCGGCCATACGCCTTGCGCATAATCCGGAATTCCATAAACGCACCAAGCATATTCGTGTGAGACACTTCTTCGTACGTGAGACTGTACAAGAAGGCCTAGTGAATGTCTTGAAAACAAGTTCTGCTGATCAATTGGCTGATCTTTTAACTAAGGCAGTTGCGAAGCCCAGGCTTGTTAGAATTAGAGCTGATTTAGGACTGCAAGACATTTCCAACTAGTGAGGGAAAGTATTAAGGTTAGATAGCATAGCACTAGTAAAAATGTCTATGACCGTTGCTAGGCTACCGACTGTTATCGATACTTGTGTCAACTCGTGAAAAAACTGTAAAAATACGTGTTATAAAATAAAATAAATATACGCAAATCTAATTGTGTAAAGGTCTATGTTCTGTAAATAATCTACCATTTCGTAACAAACAAATTCCAGCTGTATAATTCTTATCCACTTCCATTCCACTACTCTTGCTCAGTTAGTAAGTTCAAGTAAATATCACATTAGGTAATACTACAAAGAATTTTGTTATAGAATCTAATAATGTTTCCCATAAACGACTTGCTGGTTCTGCTAAGTCTAAAGCCAGGTATAACGAACTTGTTCTTGTTGCGAGTATTTAAGCTGTACACGTCACTTTTCTTACTTGTTCTTGTTGCGAATATTTAAGCTGTGCACGTCACTTTTCTTACTATAATTAGCTTTTTTTTTCCGGATATACATAATGTTTTGGAATATATATAAGGATGGTAGAGTAAGAATGTTACTGTAATGTAGTTCCGGGAGTGACTCACGAGAGTCCAGGTTATACTCAATAGCACAAGCCGAAAAGGTTAAGTTAAAAAGGTTACCGCGATGCAGCAAGGCACCAAAAGAAATATAGACATCAGCAACACACGTGTAAACCAAAGAAATGCGGCATAGGAAATTGCACCGCCACACATAACTCTGTTATTTTTTTTTAAAAGACAAGATAGACATAGTTCCAAAAGAGATAGTCGGTAACGCCTGAACTCCGAATAGGACCGGTGTCTTTTTTAAAGGTAACTGTAATTGGACCGGCGGGAGAGATTGACGCTCACGCGTTATTAGACGATGGCTCAACCGTAACGTTGATAGGCTAAACATAGCGACTCAGATAGGGCCCAAGGTGAAATAGAACCATTGAATATGGAAGCTATCGGAGATATAAAATTAAAAACTCCGTACTCCCGACGCGTTACTATCACGCTATGCACTAAGCGTAGGGGACAGAAAAATATACGCGCGTGCTATACCTAACTTAAATTTATCGCTGCAACGTACATGTCAACAAGATATATTAGAATGTAAACACTTGGAAGACTTAAGATGATCTTGTATATGGAGCAGTCACACCCATAATTCTAATAGGACAAGACAATTGAAATTTATTATTATCAACTGAAAATCGTATCGGACCTAAAAATCAAACAGTAGCATCCCTTACTGCGTAAGGATGGGTACTACACGGCGTCTTCGAAAGAACCCTAGCTCATAGCGTGCAATTTATTCAGTATTAATGTTTTTATATCGTGCACGGTTTTTGTAGTCGGTATCTTATTTGATAAAAAAAAATTTTTACTCTGTCAAACTTTTTACATTGTTTTTCAAAACAAGCAGAACATAATAACTTGCCTGCATATTTATTATTTTTTAGTTCTAATTACTACACAGGTTATATACGGATTTCAAGTCAAAAATAGCATACAGATTTTAGCAGTTCTTACTACAGATAAACGGCCGAATGCACCTGGCAGCACTGGCATAAAGGACTAGAATCCAGGGCCGTTAAAACATTACAAAAAAAAACTTCTGAGATTCAGTTCCAGGGCATAGAATACATTTACCAAGTTCCAGGGTCACCAAAAAAAAAAAGTTACGTAACTAAGGTTCCAGTGTCAATTATTGAACAAAAAAATGGGAAAGCACTTTGGAGAGCTCGCTAAAATTAGAGGACTGATTACCTACAAGCTATCTCCTCATGAACAACGCGCGTATGCTGGAGCCATTTCCAATGGAATTCCTAACATTTTTCGTAGATTCCGCGAGAGTGTGTTTAAATGGGCCCCACGTAAGTATTATATTATCGTTGAATAATAAAACACATTGTATTCGTAGCTAAGTCAATAGATATTGGACAATCATTTAAGGAATATACTATTTTAGTACCTGTGCAACTATTATGAGTAATCGATCCTCTTGAACAGTTTCTATGACGCAAATACTAATCGAAAGCCAACTTTTAATAATTCGTAGTTCGGTAACAATTATCCAGTGTAACCTGAGTAGAGCAGTAATCTGTTCCCTATTTTTAAGCTTTATTATCATCATCATCATTTCAGCCGAAAAACGTCCACTGCTTATACCCCAAAGATCCCCACAATGACTGGTTTTGGTATGTGTGGTTTTGCCATAATCGCCATGCCTGGCAGATGGTGTCTCGATCGCAGTTGACTTGTAAATCTATCTGAAGGTTGCTGCTGCCTATCTGCTGGTTAATTGTCATAGTCGCCTTTTACGACACCCATGGGATGAGATAGGGTTTTGCTATTCTTAACCGGCACCTCTAGTGGTAGGTCTCTTATTGCAAGAAGCTGGCTAGGTAGGGATCAACCGTTCCAGATATTTGATGCTAATAATTATAGGAATATATTGTTAACGATGGCACAGTTGACATCTATTGGACATGCCACTATCCATGTGAATCCATTAGACATCTATTTCTGGTTGTTCTCATCTTGCTAACAGCAGATACTTGCACAGGGATAACCAAGTGGCCAGGATCAACCACCAGAAACTTGCTCAAAAGTATAACCTTGTGCTTCAGAGGTACCACATAACAGGTATGTGCCTGACCCAGTTCTTGAAAATGGTCATGTTATGTTGTACTGGGATCAGTCTATCATACCTGATAGAACTATTGTCGCCAAAAAGCCTGTCATTGCAGTGATCGATCGATTAGAGTGCTGCATGATGCTTACCCATCCTGCATGTTGAGAATCCTGTAAAAGCCAAGAAATATAAATAAAGTATCTCGACTTGACACATGAGATTGTCAACATGAGGGATGTGGACTCTGCATTCATTGTACTAATAGTTGTAACAGCCAATGGCCTCATTGCCAAGAGCCTCAATCAATATTGAAAGAGGGTCTTGTTAGGCGGGTGGATCAAGGGCCAGCTACAGAAAGCAGTTATTCTTGATGTGGCACATAAAGTGAGGAGGTACCTTTTGCTGTAATCCTAACTTCCGGTATCTTGGACCCTGTACCTGATGGCCATTATATTTATATTTTTAAATGTATGTTATTTATTTAACTGTATATTTTAAAATATAATTTATATGTATTTATTATATGAAATAAAGGAAATAATACTCATGCCACTGAATTTCAATTAAAGGTGGAAAGGCAGATGGCATTTTTCCTGTTTTTCGAAGTTTTCAATCCATTTAGCATTTTGCAATATTGTTGTGTACCATGCCAACACAAGTCTGCATGCCAAGCATGGTAATGAGAGCCATTTCCACTATAAATGATAATTGTAACTATCATGGGTGCCTGTGTTCAACACAACATTTATATGAAAATACTGAGGACTTAATATTTTACCTAGTATATTATTGTATTAATTGACAATTTGTTTTTATTTCTTCTTTAATGGATCAGAGAGAAAAATAAGTGAATTCATTATTGTTTTTTTATTTGATTTTGATTTGATTATTTTTATGGTTCAGTGATTAGTTTAATACTAAAAATATCAGATAACAATTTGTTTGTCTAATAAATATATTTTCCAATATTTTCATGTCTAAGAAAGCATGAACACTGCATTTCATGTTACATTAACATTTGAACTGCTGAACACATGACCCATAGATTTTCACAATTGTGGAAATCGTGGACTTGTCATTTAGGGGGTCTATAGGGGGCCTATACTCCCCAAGCTTGGCAGGCGAATTAGTGAGCGCAGTATGGCGACTATTCCACAAAAGGGCTGCGATAAATACACGTGTGTATCTATAGACAACCCAAGTAGAGTAAATTAATTTACTTGTTCTAATTTTCTGTCATTTAAAATTACATCAAGCTATACTGGAGCTTTTTGATGGGGATAAAAAGTTATTAGTTTAGTTTTGTTGAAGTTGAGTTTGTCGTTTATATTTATATTGTTTCGGCATGAAGTGAGTAAAAAGATGCCATCTGCAAATAAAACACATGGTCCGTTTATAGTCTTTGGAAGCTTTTTATGTAGATAAGGCACCCTAAATACTTGATGGGAATGCGTCAAGCATTTACTGATTTGCTGTTGGATCTTATTTTTACAATTTCTCTTGTGTAATTGTTGAAATATTTAATCTCGACTAGTTGTTCCCTATCTTTTAGGTAAGATGCAAACCAATTATGAGCCTTCCCTCGTATTCCTATTCCATATAACTTAACTAGAAGTGATTTTGATTGTTAATTTATTTTTGTGAAATTAAATTCTTAACCACATTCCAGTCCTATTACCCATTGCAAGATGAATTTTATTAAATACTAGCTGAGACCCGCGGTTTCACCCGCCGTTTAATTTAAAAGAAATTGGATTATTGTAAATAATTTAGAGTTCTTCGGCATACAGACATTTGACATGTAGGTATATAGGTATATTGGATTTCATAGGTTTTAATTATTTTTCTGAAATAAAAGTAGCCTAAGTTATTTCTTATAACATCAGCTACCTGCTAGTGAAAGTCCCGTAGAAATTGGTCTAGCTGTTTCGGAGATTAACGGGAACAAACAGACAGACAGACCGACAGACAGACAAAAAAAAATAGAAAGGTTTTTTGCGCTGTATATACTTTCATATGCATTTAATAAGAAGCTGTTATTTTGGCATTACAAACGGACACTTCAATTTTATTTATTTGTATAGATGTCGAATTTAACACTAATAAAAAAAGGTGTTTACTTATCATTTATCATACATATGCATTAGAAGTTATAGTTCTTTAGAGTAACTAACAATTTGGTTCTGCATTCCACTAATTTCTGTAAATAGGAAAAACTCGATCGAAGAAATATATTAAATACTATTAATAAAGGTTTGGTTAAAGAATATAATGAAATTAAAATTATATCAATTTGTATGCTCTCTACGCTGTTGGATTTACTGATAATAATATCCAATAACGCTTTTTATTTCTTCATCTGGAATATATAAGCAATAGTTGATAAATTCAAAGAACCGAGAATGATGACGTCATCATCCGACATTTTGGCTGCAAATTATGGAGCACGGCCGATCTCAGAGTGCGAATCGAACAATGATATCGGTCAGCCGGCAAATACCAGAGTTACGCTATGGTAAGCTCGCCGCGACTGTTACGTTATGATAAAATATTAGGTCAGTCGCGATGCTACCTTTTAGTGTACCTATATAAAATCCATCTACTGGTTACATTATGGTCTGTCAGACAAATTAATACAGCCCAGCGAGATAGACATTCCTTATTTTGTCTGAATTACGAATATAGCACTACTCTATCACCCGTGGATGTCGTAAAAGGCGACTAACGGCCGAATACTGAAACGCCATTTAATATTAAATTCCGCTTTAACTGTTGGAGAAGCCTGTTTTCGATAGAAAACCGGGCGGCTAATATTAAATAGCATTTTAATAATCGTCTGTAAGGGACTCTAAACTAAACCAGAAGTATGGGCAGCAGCGTCCCTTCTGTGGAACAGCAACCACTCTGCGCTCACCAACCCGCGTGCCCAGGTGAGTACTGGAAAATTGCCCCCAAACTGACAATACATGGCACGTAACCGGTCGTCTATGGGGCAAGCATTTGTTCAGTAGTGGACATCCTTTGGCTGATATGATGAGATATACATTACCAAACTTCTAAATTAATGCTTCATACGACGCTGATGTCGCTGATGTCACCGTCGGTCCCGTAGGAAACCAATCGTCAGCGTCAAACTGATGGCGGCCGCGGCTGCACTTTCGCGGCTGCTGCCCAATTTGAGGGGCGACAATGCCTCCTGCCGGAGGCTGTACATGGAGGTCGTCCGGTCCATGGCACTTTACGGGGGCCCCAATGTGGGCGAAATCTCTGAGGATAGCCAATATATAGATAGGATGGTCCTCAGGGTGATAAGGGGATACCGCACGGTCTCCCACGAGGCGGGGAGCCGAATCACAGCCCTGGGATCTAGAAGCGGGAGCCCTCGCGTCGCTGTATTAGTGGCGCGGGGAGGCGCTAAGTCGGGGCGAACCGCCAGTGCCTCGCGAGATCGAGGTGCGACGGTTCGAGCTTCCGCGGACCCTGGTGGCGGAATGGAAGGAGCGACTGGAGCGGCCCACTGCAGGGTACGCCGCGATAGCGGCGGTAAGACAAGTGATGGAGGAATGGACGGAGAGGCGGCATGGCGCCCTCACCTACCGGATGACGCAGGTACTCTCGAACCATTGGGGGGATCCTTTACAATTCTCCCCGAGAAGTGCCTGGGGGCGACCTTTTTACAGTCGCCTTCCCTCCGCCAGAGGGGGTGACCGCTTTACATTCACCCCTTCCAAGATGTGCCTAAAGGCGTGGCACCAATGGGCGGCTCTAGTGTGATCTTACGAGGACCTGGAGCCCCCCTTCGGTGCCGAAGATGACCGCTCCAGTGGTTTTAGCCGGTAGGAGTCCGGCACACCCCTTCGCCCTTCCCCGGGGTGAAGGAAGTTCCATGTAGAATTTCCACTGGACATCAATAAAAAAAAAGAAAAAAAAGGTACTCTCGAACCATGGGTGTTTCGGGAAGTACCTGCATCGAATAGGCCGAGAAGAGACGTCCGGTTGTCATCACTGCGGAGACTGCCCGAAGGACAAGGCACAGCGCAGCGCCGTGACTTCGTCGCGGCGGTCGAATGGGGTAACCTCTCGCTTCCGGCCGGGGGCGCGGTCTAATGCAGACAAAGCGTACACCTCACCCCCGGCTAAAGGTAAGAAGAAGGACGCCGTGGGGTTTTAGCCGGTTTGAGCCCAGCATGCCCCTCCGCCCTTCCCAAGGCGGAGCAAGTCCAATAGGATTTCCCAAAGTTAAAAAAAAGAAAAAGGTTTTCGTTTATCTACAATTAAGCCCATTTCAACCTTAAACCTATTTTAAATGTTGACGGAACGTTGCTTCTCATTTGCTTTATCACTTTCATCTCGTAGTTGCCACTTTTAGTGTTGCGAACGTCCGAAGGAAAAAGCGGCGGAACCTTTATAGGATCACTCGTATGTCTGTCTGTCCGTCTATAACAGCCAATTTGCTACAAATCTACTACAACGATTAAGTTGAAATTTAGTACACAATATAGAAATTTCAAGAATAAATATTTGCAAATAAACATATGAAATCCAAGGGCTTGTTGTGAGGGTCTCAAATATATTTATTTTATTATTTTAAGTTTGAAGTTATTTAAGAATTATTATTTACCATTATCTACCTTATCCCCTAAAATTCAAAAAAAATTTAGATTATAGCTCTTTACATATAGATTACAGGAAAACCTATAAGAAGTCTATGGTCTTAAAATAACATGGTCAATCTTTCAATATTGTGCCTACAAACTTACGTTTGCCGTTGGAATGTATGGGAGAACATTTTAGTTTGTTCTTGGAATAAGTTATTGGTACAAGACCGAATTCAACAATAGACAATATATTTTAGCTACGACAAACTTTGGGTCAGCTAAAAATAATAATTGTGGATAACACATTCATCATACGTAACCCTCTCCACGCGAGTTCAACTCGCACTTGTCTGGTTTTTTAACTTCGAGACGATAGCTATGAAGCAGACATTTAACAAACGAATCCATGCGTACAGATATACCAAAACTAAGATACTTCCTATTAACTACAAACCTGGACTCATCATTCGAAGAATTTTATTTTATTTTATTTTTAAAAAAGAAGTTTCGGCCAAAGCGTTGCACACTTTACCCTCAATCATGGTGAAAAGTAATTCATGTTTGACAGATAGCACACTACCATCAATATTATATATTCTTGGTAGCAACTTGGTTATTGTGTCTGTTACCAGTGATGACATATGGAACAGAGACGTGGTCACTCACAATGGGCCTCATAAAAAGGCTCAAGGTTACCCGGCGAGCTGTTGAGAGAGCTATGCTTGGTATTTTTCTACGAGATCGAATCAGGAATGAGGAGATCCGTAGAAGAACTAAAGTTGCAGACATGGCTAAAAGGATAAGTAAGCTGATGAGGCAGTGGGCCGGGCACATTGCTCGGAGAACTGATGGCCGTTGGGGTAAAAAGGTTCTCGAGTGGACACCGCGCACCGGAAAACGCAGCGTGGGATGACCTCCAACGAGATGGACGGATGACCTAGTGAAGGTCGCTGGAAGCCGTTGGATGCGTGTGGCATGTGACCGGACTTTGTGGAAATCTACGGGGAGGCGTTTGTTCATCATTATAATATCAGCCAAAGGACGTCCTTTGGCTGATATTGTGATGATGGAAAAGCGCATCAAACTTAAATGCGACAAATGGCACCTGCAAGTAGGCTGTAGTATTTAGGAATGTATAGTGGCCATATTATGACACAAATTGCAAATTCATCTAATTGTATTCAAAGACGCTAACTTTTCTTTCAGTCAGGGCTCGATTTATTATTTTCTGTCCGAAATAATCCTTTGTCGGAATTATGGCCGCAAAGATTAAATATTGTAAGTGTAAAAATTGTATCATTCGGTTGATTTGTTATTGATAAGAATTTGTCTTTTTTTAGGTTGATGTGGAATACTAAGATTACGCATTCATCGTGGGTACAGTTTACATAAATACATAAAACTCACATGTACGAACACACGCAATTGTTCAAGGTCTGGGACCTTGAACAATTGCCTGTAGGCCATATAAATATTCGTTCCGAACGGGAGTCGAACCTCCCACCCATAGCGCAGAAAGCCAAGTGCATCAAATATCAACTATGCCGTTCACCGTTTAATTAAACACCAAACTTTTGTAAGCGAAGCTCAGTCTTATCTAGAAATTGTATTACGAGTTCAGGGCACTCTACTCAATAAACAAAAAGTTAAAAAGCAATATGGAAATTACTACGACTACTGAGAATTATCGCGTCTGCAATATTATTTATTTCCTACGTTTCACAATGGCGATAGGTTATATCAGTCATTTTGTATTTTCGTGGTTAGTAGGCGTGGGTAGTACTAGGGTCTGTGAACCCAACTGTGACTTTAAAAGTAAAACAGCTGATGATAAAATACGCTAACACAACACAAACCGTGTTATATGTATTTTTCATGATAAAATTTGAACAGCTATAAATCAGTAGCGTGGCAATCTACTAACGTACGCGTTGCTGATAAGTGATAAGTGAGACCGATGCGCGCAATACTCGGCGCGTAGCAACTTAGCCGCTGACATCAACGTCGGAGTATGATGCTGTATAGAATACGATTACATTCACAAGCGCGACCGACGTACGCTACACACATCAACGTAGGAGAAATTCAGGCCTAAAAGATAGAAATGATTTTATTATTACAGAGATAGGTATAAAACCGATAAAGATGACATTTTATAGTAATGGTTTTCGCGAGTATTACACATTAGAATAAAACACTTAAACGGATTCTATTGCGACCACCAACCCTGGAAAGTGTTCGAAACGTCAGGAAAAACTAAAATCTAAAATATACGCGATAGAATCCGTTTAATTAAGAGTGTTTTATTATGATGACATTTTAAATCGCCATACTAATGTTTTTGTATGATTAATATTATGTCTACATTTTTGTTTCAGCTTTTATCATTGGTTACCTAGTGTACGAAGGTGTGGAACGGGAACATACCCGACTTGCACGCAAGAATCCTGCTGATTTTGAAAATGATCAATAATTAAGTGTCGTATAAATCTATTTATTCTTTAGATGTTCAATTAAAACCAAAACCTAAAAAATATGGTTTTTTACTTTATCCAATAGTCGTTACCCCAGCTTCATTATCATATCAGCCAAGGGACGTAAAATAATAAGGCCTCTCCATAGATTTCCATGACAACCGGTTACATACAACATAATACAAGATACAACTATCATAATCTAAGTTGCTCTGTGCGCCCGTACCCGATTTAATCATGGTGCAGTGTAAAAAGTGCAAACTATTTTTGTCAGTATCGAAGGACGATGTTATAAAGTGTAAAGGATCATGTGAAAGTGTATTCCATAAGAAATGCGTGCGAAACATGAAACAATTTATGAAAACTGTGCTATGTGAGGAATGTCAAAATACAACTTCAAAAGCCTAATAGCAGTCCCCAACCATCCATGTGGATCCTCAAAATATTACAGTGGAAATTCTTTTAATGGAAGTGAACAAAAAACTAGAGATAGTCTTTAAACTGGAGAAAAAGCTGGATGATCTCGTGGAGACGGTTGATTTTTATGCTGAGCAATACCAACAAATGCTGGAGTTTAAGAAAAACGCTGAAAATAAGATGAAAGCAATAGAACAAAGAAATGTGTATCTTGAAAAATGCAACACTGCATTGGAAGAAAGAGTAACTACTTTAGAGAAAAAAGAAAAAGAAAATAATATTGAGATTGCATGTTTAATAAAGGACCAGGCAAATGAAAACATAAAAGAAGTAGTCGAATGCATTGCCTGTTAGAATAAAACCTATTTAGAAATTAAAAAGAATATTGCTTTCAAAAATATGTTGTCAAAATTTAGTGTGTGTGTCAATAAAATAACAAAGGAAAAAAAAGCAATTGAACCGTACGACGTTGCCGACATATTTTCTAGATAATTTTCCTTTTTGAGTAATATTTTATGAATATGTAAAGATTTATTCATCTAAATACCGTACGACGTTGCCTTAAACTTGACATTGGCGAAATTGTGGAAGATAATCTACAGAAGCCATAATCTAAGAGAAGAAGAAAATAACAAAGGATACGAAATTTTACTGCATCCTGATTATATTTATTTTTCATAGTTATATAGTAATATGTGCTACAAAATCACCACTCCGCTACAGGTTATGGGCCCAGAATCCATATTCTATAGGTAATAACAATATTATGATAATATAATACTATGGAAAATATAACAGGAAAACTCCATATCGGTCTGTTAGAAGGAAAATGCAATTGGGATACCTGGAAGTTTAAGGTCTGATCCCTACTATATATGGTGCCGCAAGCTTTAGAAGTGGTGGAGGGTTCAATCCAGGAACCCTCAGCCCCACCTCCAGGAGCTGGAGATGCGGATTTAAGTGCTTACCACAGAGAAGTGGAGCGCTTCACGAAAGCAGATGCTACTGCCGTCCTTCTAATTACGACAAATATGCAGGAGGAGACCCTAAGAAAGGTCATGCGGTTTACTAAGAGTCGAGATATATGGCTTGAACTACATAGGCTGTTCGATGGTACAGATGAAGACAAAGCTTATAGTCTTTGTATGAGCTTCTTCGGTTTTAAGAAAGAATTTGGTGACGATATTGCCACGCACATGTCCAAGCTCAAGAACATTTGGACACAGCTCAACCAGGAGCTAAAGAAAGATAACAACAGGCAGCTACCAGAGTTATTATTAATATGCAAAATCCTGGATACGCTAGATGATTCCTACATGTCTTTCCGGAGCAGTTGGCTATTGCTACCCAAAACCGATCGAATCTTACCAGCCATCTCTGTGCATTTGAGAGAGCAACAGTGCGCAAAAAGGATACGCAAGAAGCGCTTGTCACAAGAACCAGTGGAACCCCGTCTGCTGGTGAGACAAAGAAAAATAAGAAGTTGAAATGCAATTACTGTAATAAAATTGGTCATCGTGTGAGGAATTGCCAGAAGTGAATCAATGATGGAAAACCTCCAAAAGGAAAAAATCAACTTCAAAATCTGCGAATACGATCTTGCTATCTGTAGCAAACACAGAGATTCTTTCAAGCGAACGTGACACTGAAAATGTTGCGAGACTTGCAACAATAAGAGCTCTATTAAGTGTAAGTGCTCAAGAGGGCCTTTATCTGACTCAGTTTGATGTTTCGACCGCCTTTCTTAATGGGAAGCTTGTTCGAAATACATTGGAGTATTTAATATAATTTAGATGTAGGTAATATTATCCTACTTTTGTTAAAATATACCCGCAACTTTTGATTACTGTTGGCCGGCCGGGCTGAGTATCGTCACCGCGGGTCGAGGAGTTGTAAGTTGGAACGTATTGCGTGCGGTCGATAGTACATCCAAGTGTGGTTATTGCGCCCGCGTTGGTAGTTGAAATTGAATATTCATCTCGCGAAGTTCTCGTTGCGCATACCTAACCCACGGGATAGTGAGAATATTGAACAGAAATAGTTTCCGTGTAGTGTGTTGGTGAAACGTGGTGTGAAACCCCGGTGATCGCCACGCGGTGGTATGTGGCGCTGGGTCCAGTGGACAAGTATACATTCTTGAATACCCCTTAGCCCTTATTGATTTTACTATAGTTTATTAGATTCTGTCCACTCAGGGGAACCCCAAATCCCTACCTACACCTGACCTTGACAGACTTACATGTGACCCTCGCCCTAAATCTGCACCCGCACGTTGCGCTGGTAAGTTACCTAGGCTATCTTACAGAATATATAGGATTTGTGTCGCCGGGCCGCCGATCCCGTTGCGTACGATACAAGTTTTGGTAGCAGAGCGTGGTTCGGTTTCTTTACAATCTATTAATATCGGTTAAACGCGTTTAAAACGTTGTTATTGGTAGATTCAGGATAGCTAGGTACAGACTAGTGCATAGTATCGGTTGGATTATACATGTTAATGATAAATTATTAGTAATATTTTCCAGTTAACGTATATAACCTATAAGCACGCGGTAGTGCAACCGGTCCGGTGCATATTAGTATGTAGGTAGTGTGATAGTTAATTGTTTTTGTTCGGCTGATCCGCTAATTACGGTTCCGAGAGTACCTAGAAGTCATTAGTTCTTTTCGTATGAAATAAATATTTTCTTAAGGAGTTTCGATATAACGGATAGTTTGTTTACATTTTAGTTTTTGGTCATATTTAGATATTCTATTAAGTAGATCTTTGGAATTTGGTTATTTAAATATGGCTGGTAAATACACAGCTCGGATAGCTGCAGTGTTACGATGGCTCGGCTCGGCTGTTTTGAATATTTCACGGAAAGATCGGGTTCAAGCATTGTTATCCCGTTATGAATCTTTAGAAAATAAATTAGAGGACTTGTATGATGCGTATCAGGCGTTACTTGAGTTGAGTCTAGACCCGGAGTCGATGGATAAAATTAGTGCCGACATTGATCAAGCGGATGATCTGGCGGACCAGATCCGTCAAGCTGTGGGTCTTTTGAAGGTGTCTACTCTTGGAGGGACATCTAAGTCTGATGGAGACGCTTCGCCGGCGCTGATCAGTAGATTGCCGAAGCTTGATTTACCCCACTTTAGTGGCGATTTGGGTCAGTGGGTGGCATATAATAATTTATATGATAGTTTGGTGCACTCACGTAGGGATCTGACCCCGGGGCAGAAATTAGCCTATTTGTTGGCCTCTCTTACTGGTGAAGCTAAGGGTCTAGTCCAACATCTGGAGCTCGTTGATGGGAATTACGAGATAGCTCGCGACTTGCTCATGAGGAGGTACCAAAATGTTCGTAGGTTAGCTGACAACCATGTGTCTGCCATTTTGAGCCTACCCAGGTACCCGGGGCCGCAGTTGTTAAGGACTCGACTGCTTAATCCATTATTGGTTGCCGTAAATGGTTTAAAGGGATTGGACTTACCCGTGTCAAGCTGGTCGTTTATGTTATTGCACATTGTACTTGGGAAACTTACCCATGAACTGCGGAATAGGTTCGAGCAGGAGCATGGCGGGGACTCCACCACTTACCTCCCTCAGTTCGATAATTTGGTGTCGTTTTTGGAGGATGAGAGCCGTCGTGTGGATAATGTTCCGCCGCCTGGACTTTCCGATGTTGGTTCCAGGTCAAGGCAGCAAACAGCGCGTACGGAACGTCGTCATGCAGCACGCGCGTATAATGTAACTGCCGCGCAGCAGCCAGAATTCCGCTGTGCGTATTGTAGGGACCCAGACCACGCTGTTAAGTCTTGTTTTAGATTCGGACAACTACGTTGGCAGGCTAGGAGGAATATAGCTCGCCAGCGCAACTGGTGTTATAGTTGCCTGGGCAATCACCTGGCATCCCAGTGCCAGTCAGCTCGACCCTGTGGCCAGTGTGGTGGTAATCATCATCTTCTTCTTTGTGGCAACCGAAACGGATCATCTCCACCGGCAGCTCCGGCACAGATGACAGTTGCCCAAGAGGATCAGATGGGACCTGAAGATCCTTGGACTGGTCAAGTGCAGTTTGGTTCTCTTCGTATTGGTAGCCGCTCACCACGCCTTTGTAGGAAAGGAACCCCATATCGTAACTCTCATGGTCAGGCACAGCTCATCACGGGCGGGGGTACCCGTAATCCCCCTCGTATAAGTCATGCATCTGTGGACCAAGGGCATCGGTGTGGTTCTGGTATGCCACTGCATTATGCGGAGCGGCCTCGTTTGGATCGACAATTCAGTTATACAAATCAGGTGCAACAACATTGGGATCCTTATGCCTTTCAGGGGAATTCTTCAACACTGCCATATAATAACAATAATCATCGGGAGAATTGACTTCCACATCCTCAGTCTCCACCCGCGTTTGCCCCCTCTCCTTTGACTGTTTTGCTGCCCACCGCTCAGGTTCGCGTTGGTTCTCTTTCGGAAGACCAGGTGACCGCGCGTGCGATGCTAGATTCGGGTTCTCAGGGGTGCATTGCGTCGACCTGGTTGGTGGAGCAGTTACGGCTTCGTGTGGATCCTGGGGGAGGTTTTATTCGTGGGGTAGGTGGAGTTAAAGTGCCTGGCTTGGTGGGACGGGTCTCACTCTCCTTTTCTTCGCTTCATCGCCCTTGTCTGCGAATCACAACTTCAGCCATTGTTTTAGAGAATATTATTGGTCAACATCCGCTCGTCAAGCTTCCACCGGCAGTCATTAATTTAACATCGGGCCTATTACTGGCTGATCCTGAGTTTCACATTCCAGGTCCGGTTGATCTTTTACTTGGTTCAGACGTCTTAGGGTTACTGCAGGTGAGAAGCAGCAGGCTTCTGCAGCCAGGCGGTTTGGTGGCTGTGTCGACCAAACTTGGTGAGGTCATTATGGGCCCCGCTTTTTCAGTTTACCCTCCTAACGTGGAGGATGGTAACTTACAGGTAGGACTCTCACTCGCTGAAGCTGTTCAGCGATTTTGGGAAGTTGAAGAGCCCCCTACTGCTTCTCGTGACAACCCAGAGCATCTGGAATGTGAGTCATTCTTCCAGATCAATACAGGTCGTCTCTGTTCAGGTCGGTTTGTCACGAGGTTGCCTTTTTTACCGTCTCGGCCTCGTCTGGGTCAGTCCAGGATGTTGGCTGAAAAAAGGTTATCTGCCATGGACAGACGCATGAACCGAGACGCGGTGTTCCGACAGAAGTATATTGACTTCATGCGAGAATATTTGGAACTGGGACACATGTCTGTTTCCAATTTTAATTGGCGTGCGAAGGAACACTACTTCATCCCCCACCATGCGGTTTTTAAGGCGGGTAAAATTCGGGTTGTTTTTGATGGCTCTGCGCCCACATCTAATGGTGTATCTCTTAATTAGTGCTTGCATTCGGGACCGAAACTTCATCGTGATGTCAGTGAGATTCTGACAAACTTTCGCCGACATCAGGTCGTTTTTGTAGCGGATATAAGAATGATGTTTCGTCAGACAGTAATTCATCCGGATGACCGGCGGTATCAGCTCATCCTGTGGCGCGAAAGCCAGTTGAGTCCTGTTACGGTATTTGAACTGAACACTAATACTTACGGGCTAAGGTCCAGCCCCTTTATTGCCATTCGTGCCTTATTGGAATTGGCCGAGCGTGAACGACTGAGTTTTCCAAGGGCATCCGCTGTCCTATCTAACGATGCTTTTGTGGATGACATTTGTACAGGTGCTGCCAGCGAAGAAGAAGCAATTGTATTACGCAATGAGCTGATAGGGATCCTGAATGCAGGTGGTTATGAGTTAAGGAAGTGGCTTTCGAATTCGCAAGCTGTTCTTGCTGGTTTACCTGAAGAGCACCAGCAGGATCCTCATATTTTAAAAAATATCGATAACCCTGACACTGTGGCAGTATTAGGTGTTCAGTACCAGCCGATACCTGATGTTTTTACTTTTCGAGTGCAAGATCTGGCTGGCACCAGTGCTTGGACAAAACGCTTGGTACTGTCGACTGTGGCAAGGATATTCGATCCCAATGGCTGGTTAGCACCGGTTGTGTTTTGGGCAAAATGCTTCCTGCAGAAGCTTTGGTTGGAAGGCTTGACGTGGGATGCTCCTCTCATTGGAACTTTATTGAGTGTTTGGGTCAAGTTTGTTTCGTCTCTTTCTGATATTCAGCTAGTTAAAATTGACAGAGCTTTCTTACCTTATGGGAAATGTCGAGTTAGTATCCACGGATTTTGTGACGCTTCAGAGTGCGGTTATGCAGCTGTAGTGTATATTCGTACTGTTGATAGGACAGGAGCAGTGGCAGTTAAGCTCATTATGGCAAAGAGCAAAGTTGCTCCTGTACGATCACGGCAAACCATTCCTAAGTTGGAATTGTCTGGAGCTACTCTTCTGACTCGTCTTCTCAATCACCTGGTGTCGACCTTGGGTCAGAAAGTAAATATTGAGAAAGTGTTTGCGTGGACAGACAGTCAGATTGTTCTGTCTTGGTTACGAGCATCTGTCCACGCATTGGAAGTTTTTGTAGCCAATCGGGTTTCTCAAATTCAGCATTCAGCTGCTACCTTAGATTGGAAACATGTCCCCGGAGAATGGAACCCTGCGGACTGCGCTTCACGAGGCTGTGAGTCTTCGGTTTTGGTTAACCATCCATTATGGTGGGGACCAGCTTGGCTTTCCCAGCCAGAAGACTGCTGGCCTCATACCGCTGTGGAACTCGTTGAACCCCTTCCGGGGTTAAGGGCTTTAGCGGTTGTGAGGGAGCATCCGCAGGATTTGGATTCCCTGTTAAATCGGTTTAGCTCCTTAGATAAATTACTGGGTGTAACAGGATGGGTTAATAGGTTTGTCCACAATGTCAGGCATCCGTCTGAAAGGCGATTTTCTTTAGTGCTGTCCCCCGAAGAAAGGCACGAAGCATTGATGTTTTGGGTGCGGTTTGTACAGGCTGAAAGTTTTGAGACAGTTCTTAGAAATTTAAGAGGCAAGTGTGTCAAATTGAAGGGTGCTGTTGCTCGCCTGACCCCCTTTATTGATGAAAATGGTCTCTTACGAGTCGGAGGAAGGTTACGTCATTCTAGGTTGCCGTATGCGACTCGGCATCCTCTTTTACTGCCTAAAGCAGGTCTTCTCGGGACGTTAATAATTTCCGATCGACACATGAAGAATGCTCACGCTGGATTGAATACTCTCCTGGCCATCATTCATCGGGAGTTTTGGATTCTGTCAGCCAGAAGAGCTATTCGAAATGTAATATTTCGTTGCATTCCATGTTACAGGTTAAGGGCTACAATCACACAGCCCCAGATGGGTGACTTGCCTCCAGACCGAGTTAGCGCTTCACGGCCTTTTTCTGGTGTAGGTACTGACTTTGCAGGTCCATTCTCGATTAAGGTTTCTTCAGTACGGAATGCTAGGGTGATGAAGGCCTACCTGTGCGTTTTTGTTTGCCTCAGTACCAAGGCCGTACATTTGGAGGTAGTTTCTGCCCTTAGTACTGAAGCCTTTATTGCTTGTTTGTCTCGATTTGTCAGTCGTCGTGGGCTACCGAGTTTAATTCGGTCCGACTGCGGGACAAACTATAAGGGAAGCGATCGCTATCTTTCTGAAATGAATAAGTTCATAACTGAGAATCAGATTTCACTTGAAACTTCACTTTCGCGTCGTGGCATAAAATGGCAGTTTAGTCCGCCCGTTTATCCTTCTTGGGGCGGTATATTTGAAGCGGTTGTAAAGGTCGCTAAAACTCATCTTCGTCGGGTTATTGGTGAAACGGTTCTCACCTTTGAAGAACTGGCTACGGTATTTTGTAAAATTGAGGCCGTCCTGAACTCACGGCCGCTTTGTCCCATATCTTCGGACCCAAATGATTTGGAAGTTTTGACACCAGGTCATTTTTTGATCGGTGGTCCTCTCACGGCGCTTCCAGAATATTGTTTTATTGATACTCCGGTCAATCGACTTTCACGTTTTGAACTGCTGCAACAGCTCTCTCAGAGTTTTTGGAAGAGATTTAATTTGGAATATCTCCACTTGTTGCAGCAGCGTGTCCGTTGGTCTGATAAGACAGACCCACCAAGGGTTGGTGACCTCGTCCTAGTAAAGGAAATGAACATGCCATCCTTGTCTTGGAGACGTGGTCGAATTTTGCGACTATTTGTAGGCGCAGATGGTACTCCTCGTGTTGCAGAGGTATTGGTGGGTGACTCGATTCTGAAAAGAGCCGTGGCAAGTTTGTCGCGACTTCCAGTAGTTTAGTTTTAGTTATCAATCCTGATCCTCTGGTATTGGACTCAGCCAGATAACGCCTGGCTGGGGCGGGGGACTGTTCGAAATACATTGGAGTATTTAATATAATTTAGATGTAGGTAATATTATCCTACTTTTGTTAAAATATACCCGCAACTTTTGATTACTGTTGGCCGGCCGGGCTGAGTATCGTCACCGCGGGTCGAGGAGTTGTAAGTTGGAACGTATTGCGTGCGGTCGATAGTACATCCAAGTGTGGTTATTGCGCCCGCGTTGGTAGTTGAAATTGAATATTCATCTCGCGAAGTTCTCGTTGCGCATACCTAACCCACGGGATAGTGAGAATATTGAACAGAAATAGTTTCCGTGTAGTGTGTTGGTGAAACGTGGTGTGAAACCCCGGTGATCGCCACGCGGTGGTATGTGGCGCTGGGTCCAGTGGACAAGTATACATTCTTGAATACCCCTTAGCCCTTATTGATTTTACTATAGTTTATTAGATTCTGTCCACTCAGGGGAACCCCAAATCCCTACCTACACCTGACCTTGACAGACTTACATGTGACCCTCGCCCTAAATCTGCACCCGCACGTTGCGCTGGTAAGTTACCTAGGCTATCTTACAGAATATATAGGATTTGTGTCGCCGGGCCGCCGATCCCGTTGCGTACGAATAAGAAATTTATATGAGGCAACCTGATGGTTTCGGTGATGGAACTTCAAAAGTATGCAGACTAAATCGAAGCCTCTACGGCCTTAAACAAGCGCCACGTTGTTGGAATTCGTGTTTCGAAGAGATATTGGTTGACATGGGTTTTGAACAAAGCGATGCTGATTTTTGTTTATTTACAAAAAAAGTTGGTAAAAAGAAGATTCTGATTACGCTTTATGTAGATGATGGCTTGATAGCTGCTACGGATGCAGATCTGGCTGACAGTTTTCTTGATGATATGATAAAGAAACTCAAAATCACGACGAAACCAGCCTCTTATTACTTAGGCCTAGAGATCAAAAAGGAAAAAGACGGGTCAATTGTGATTAGACAAGATTCCTATACCAGAAAGATTCTAGAACGCTTTGATATGGCCAATTGTAATCCAGTATCAACGCCTATAGAAAAAGAAGGTGTTCAGACAGGGAAAGTTGTCACCTCTGAGAACAATAAGTTTCCTTATAGAGAAGCAGTAGGTGCTCTTGCCTATTCAAATGCTGTAGGAGTAGTTTCTCGCAAGTTAGAAAACCCTACGAGAGATGATTGGAATAAAGTAAAAAGGATTTTTCGATACCTGAAAGGTACATCTGCATATGGACTCAGATATAGCAGTGGACCTAAGAAATTGTTAGGCTATAGCGACGCTGACCATGGAGGAGACTACTACTGGCCGCTCCACAACTGGGGTAGTGTGTCTTTATGCTGGAGCAGCTGTTTCATGGTTAAGTCAACGTCTGGCTACAGTTGCGATATCCACAACAGAAGCTGAGATTGTTGCCGCAAGTGAGGCACCGACAGAATTGGTATGGCTTCAAAGAATTATTCAAAAGTTAACGGACATGGAAGATGTGCCATCTTTGCATGTGGATAATGAAGCTGCCATCAAACAAGCGCACAATCCTGAGTTCCACAAAAGAACAAAGCATATTCGAGTGAGGCATTTCTTTGTGCGAGAAATGGTACAAAATGAAAACCACACAGTTTTGAAGACAAGCTCAACAGAACAGTTGGCTGATTGTCTAACTAAGCCAGTTCCAATACCTCGCCTAGTTGAATCTAATATATAAATCTAATATATAAAATTCTCGTGTCACGGGGTTCGAACTTGAACTCCTCCGAAACGGCTCGACCGATTTTTGTGATCCTTAGCGTAATTGTCGGCCAGGGTGGAGAATCGGCCAACATCTATTTTTCATCCCCCTAAATGTTAAGGGTAGTCCACCCCTAATTATTTTTTTTTAGTTTTTAGGGATTTTTTTTAGTTTTTATTTTTTTATGACACAGCATACAAAAATACATACAACCCTAAATTTTCACCCCTCTACGATCAACTCCTATTTTTTATTTGTTAATTATAAACTTTAATTTTTTGGCAAAATATATAAAATTCTCGTGTCACAGTGTTAGTTACCATACTCCTCCGAAACGGCTTGACCGATTTTTATGAAATTTTATATGCATATTCAGTAGGTCTGAGAATCGGCTACTATCTATTTTTCATACCCCTATGTGATAAGGGTTGTCCACCCCTTAAGATTTTTTTAATTTTTTGGACAACATTTTTTATTTTTTTATTTTTATAATGTGGCATTAAAAATACATACAACCCTAAATTTTCACCCTTCTATCACCAACCCCTATTTTTTAATAGTTGTTTTAGTAATTTTTCATCCCGCTCGATAACTGATCAATTATTATCACTTGGTAAGTTATCCCCCCCGGTGTCACTTCTCGCCCAGTAAACAGCACGGAGTAGGGATGAGGCCGAAGCCGGTTCTCTCACACAATAAGCCTTCTCTCACACCCTCCACAGTTTTCGGCCATTATATTATTATTTATGCATCAAGCGTAATAGTAACGTTTACAATTATCATTTTACTATACTGAATGTTATCTCGAATAGGCGCCGAAACGGCTCAATGGTTCTCAATGAAAATTTTCGGGATGAATACATGAATTATAACTTAAATTTTCATGTGTGTTCCAATTTTATATCTTGCAGCAGGGTCCAGAATACATGAATAGGTGTAAATATAATTTGCGCCTAGCGTAGCGGGCGGGTACGGCTAGTTGTCTAATAAGATTGGACTGCATCAGACAACTGCTGGTTCTTTTTAATTAGGGAAAGTGTTAGAATAAAACCTATTTAGAAATTAAAAAGAATATTGCTTTCAAGAATATGTTGTTAAAATGTTGTGTGTTTGTCAATAAAATAACAAAAGATACGAAGTTTTACTGCATCCTGATTATATTTATTTTTCATAGTCATATGTGCTACAAAATCACCACTCCGCTACATTGTCTTGAAGCTTAGTGTTAGGTATGCGTCATGTGTCTGTCAGCCTAATGTAAATAACATGTGATGTATTATATCCGATGAATAAACAACAGTGCGTCTGTAGCTACGAGTCGTATCACTTGTGTTCCCAAACTTAACATTGGCGACGAGGACTTACCCACAAATTAAAATAAAATATAAAAATGTCTGGTGCGTTGTTCGGGTTATTGTCAGCTTTTGACCACAATGTCCAGAACTGGGACTCGTACAAAAGTCGGATCTCGCAGTGGTTCATCGCGAATGATATCGACCAGAAAAGCGATCCCACAGGAATCAAAAGGCGAGCGATTCTACTGAGCGCACTCAGCGACGGGACGTACAAGCTAGCGGCTGATCTGGCGTTGCCAAAAAAGCTAGAAAAAGTTCCGTTCGAAGATATCCTCACGCTACTTGGCCAGCATTTTACTCCTAAGCGCTGTGGATTCGCCGATCGATATAGCTTCTACGCTGCCGTACAGCAGTCGGAAGAAACGTACGGACAATGGGCTGCAAGACTACGCGGGCTGACGGCACACTGCCATTTCAGCAACGTGGAGGAGGCCCTGAGAGACCGTTTCGTTATGGGCATGCTGTCTGGAGTGGAAAAGGACAAGCTTTTCGCACAGGACATTAAGGACCTCACTTTGACCAAAGCAGTGCAGCTCGCAGAGAGCTTAAGGAGCGCGCGAGCAGGCGCGGCTGCCGCGCATTCGGCGACCACGCAGCCTACGCTATTCAAGATCGCGCAAGCACAGGGGCGATCGGATTTGCCTGGTAACAGTGGCAGTGATAAAGTACAGTGCCAAGTGTGTGGTTATTACAACCACACGTCGTCACAGTGTCGTTATGCTAAGTATAAGTGTAAGAAATGCAAATCTACCGGCCATTTACGTAAGATGTGTAAAAAAGTTAATTACACGGAGTCGGGTACTGCGGACGAGGGCGATGACGACGATGGTAAGTGTTTTAATATCCGTTCTATGGGTGGTGAGCCAATGACAGAAATTGTACAGTTAGCGGGAATACAACTCAAATTCGAAATTGATAGTGGTTCGGCCGTTACTGCGATTTCTGATATGACGTATAGGAAATATTTTAGCAAGGTACCATTGTCATCAACAAAAAAACGGCTAATCTCTTATAACGGCGACAGTATCATATGTCTAGGAGTCGTAAATCTACCTATTTATTACGCGGGAACAGCGCACTCAATAAGTGTTTACGTTGTGCGAGACGGTGGCCCTCCAATCTTGGGTCGCGATTTTATTGCACTTTTTAGGTTAGAATTATTACCGGTTCGTTATTGTACACAAATAGATGATATTAAGACTATCGAACAATTAAAATCCCGGTATTCAGCACTGTTTTCAGATAAATTAGGGTCTTTTAATAAATATAAAGTCAGTTTACAATTGCAAGAAAATGTAAAACCAGTATTTATACGGGCTCGCCCTATAGCGTTTGCACTGCGCAACAAAATAGATAAGGAGATAGATAGATTGCTAGCATTAGGAGTTTTAAAACCGGTTGAGCATTCAGAATATGCATCACCCATCGTGCCAGTTTTAAAACGAAATGGGTCAATACGGATTTGCGCTGACTATTCCACCGGTGTAAATAAACAGTTGGTTATCAACCAATATCCATTGCCGACTGTTACCGAATTGTTTGCAAAGTTATACGGGGGCCAACATTTTACGAAGTTAGATCTGTCAAATGCTTATAATCAGTTTGTTTTGGATGACGAATCACAAAACATCACCTGCATTAATACACATCGCGGTCTTTTTAAATATACGCGCATGGTGTTCGGGTTATCAAGCCCGCCGTGTTCCAGCGTGCGATGGAGGGCGTGCTGGCCGGCCTTCCGGGTACACTATGCCTGCTTGATGACGTATTGGTGACTGGAAAAAATAAACAGGAGCATTTGCATACACTCAACGCAGTATTGCAGAGATTACAAGACGCAGGGCTGACATTACAAAATGACAAATGCGAATTTTTTAAAGCCAAGTAAATTATTTAGGGTACGTGATAAACTAAAACGGTCTTAAAAAGTCGGCAGAAAAAGTAAAGGCTATAGTCGATGCACCCTTGCCAGCTGATGTTAATAAGCTGCAGTCGTTCTTGGGGCTGGTAAATTATTATCGAAATTTTGTCCCCGCTGCGTCAACTATTTTGAGTCCTTTATACGACTTATTGAAAAAGGGAACTAAATGGTCTTGGTCGGCAAAACATGACGAGGCATTTATAAAAATTAAACGGTGTTTGGCATCTGAGCAAACGTTAGCCCATTTTAATCCAGATGCCCACATAATCCTGACTGTTGACGCCTCGCCCTACGGTCTGGGCGCTATTTTATCGCAAATAGAACCGGGGGGATGCGAACGCCCTCTATCATTTGCGTCGCGAACATTAAACGCTGCTGAGAATCTGACTTCTGTAGAGTATCTTCCACAATTTCGCCAATGTCAAGTATAAAGGCAACGTTGTACGGTGTTTAGGTTAATTAATCTTTACATATCCATAAAATATTTCACATTAATGAAAAAAATCTAAAAAATATGTCGGCAACGTCGTACGGTTCAATTCAACGTATTCTCAATTCTTCTTCTTCTTCTTCTTCTCTTAGATTATGGCTTCTGTAGGTTATCTTCCACAATTTCGCCAATGTCAAGTTTAAGGCAACGTCGTACGGTATTTAGATGAATAAATATTTACTTATTCATAAAATATTTCTCAAAAATGAAAAAATATCTAAAAAATATGTCGGCAACGTCGTACGGTTCAATTGTTTTTTTGATTTACCTTCATGAAGACGAAATGTACTCTGTGGACTCGTATTCTCAATTACTCAAACTCAATGCTAAACGTCACTCACCATGGCACTAGTGACACTGTGACAGTGTTACTTTTTGCACCAACAGTTAAAAACTTTACTGTTACAAAGTACGGATCGATTTGGGTTTTAATGAAAAGAAAATGTGTAGCGAAAGAGAGCCAACTATAAATGTCTTAAATGTATTTATAGGGTTTAGGCTGTGAGAGAATGAAATATTGCCGATCAATCGCTCATTCTCTCTCTCTCTGTGTTTACCAGCTCCATAGTGTATTCGTCTCATTAACTTTCAAATTTACCAAAATACTAAATTTCACTTCTACCGCGTGTGAACTCGGAATTATTAAAAAAAAAATTGGTGACATAAGTGAACCTGAAAATTATAATCGATTTTCGATGATCGTTGTGATAATCAATTAATCGATTATTATGATTATGCGCATCATAAAATTTAACCAAAATACAAAGTTTCTCTTCTACACATGTGAACTAGCACTCAACATTTTTTACAATCGATAACATAATCATACATGAAGATCATAATCGTCCTTCGAGTACATTTATAACCTAACTGCGATCGCCAACTTGTCTGCCAAGCATGGCGATTATTCAAAACCCCCCAATGAGCACTCATCACAAACCCATACCGGTCGTTGCGGCAATCTTTGAGGGAGGCTTCTGTCCAGCAGCGGACGTTTTTCGGCTGGAATGATGATAATGATGATGTTGAACGGGACGATAAATAGTGAAATTAAACCCATTTTACAGTAGAACCAGAAAAGAACAAAATTTCAACTAGCGAAATATCACAACAAAGTTATCACCATCAGCAAAAATACGTCCACTGCAGAACAAAGGCCTCCCCCAATAGACGACTGGTTATATGCCGTGTGTCGTTATTTTGGGGGGTTTTCCATTGATCTGTATCCAGTATTCACCACGCTTGGCAAGCGGGTTGTTGAGCGTAGACGCCAGTCTACGCTCACCAAAGCTTTTCCACAAGAGGGACGCTGCTGCCTATCAGCTGGTTAGAGTCCCTTCGCTTCGCTTCGCCTTTTACGACATCCACGGGAGGAAATGGAGGGGTGCTATATTCTTGATCCGGACAGCAAAAGTATGTATAGTACCTACCGTAATAGGCATACGTGAGTATCTTGCATATTCACTATAATCATGCACTTATTTCATATTCATATTCCTTAACGTGGAGAACAGGTACGCATAATATCAATATTAGATTCGAGTAGCGAATTTAGTACTGAATCTGTTGACTAATACCCATTAATAGGTATACTATGATTTACATTTAAATAGATAACAAGAAGCGATTACTTACCTTCAATCACTAATTATTCTATAACAAGCACTGTGAAAAAATCTGTATTTATTACACTACTAAAACATCACAAGATTCATACTATGTTAGGAACACGGACTAGAAAAAAAGATTGGCATAGTCGAAATTTATTAGTGATAAAATCAAACAATCGACTAACATAGTAAAAGCTACATGGAAAGTTTTAATAATGAAATGGGCAAGTCACTTAGACATGACAACCTTTTTGAGATTATCCACGATGTTAAGTTAGTTAGCAAAGGTCATGATGTAGCTCAGGCTTTTAATCAGTTCTTTGCCAACATACCTATAACTACGACTCATTCCATAAAGTAATGTTCAACTGCCGCTGAAAAATTATTGCATGACAGCGTCTCTGAATGTAGTACCTCTTTCAGATTTGAACATATTACACCACATGAGGTAATTAACATCTTTAAGTCAATTAACCTTAAAAATACTGGTGACTTTTGGGGAATTTCTATTTTTTCTATATTCTAATTATACTACTTTTTACTATTATATCTAATTTCTATTCTAAACTAATAAATAATATAATTGATATTGTTGCCCCTTATCTTGCTGTTACTTTAAATAAATGTGTTGATTTAGGATTTTTTCCTGATCTTATGAAGTATAGTAAAGTCATACCTTTATTTAAATCTGGTTCCATAAGTGACATACGGCATTTTATCCATCCATCCTATAGCCGATCTCTATCTTACCAGCATTCAGCAAAATATTTGAAAAGTTAATTCTCAACCAGCTACTTAGACATTTTAATATAAATAGCCTACTTCATAATGAACACTATGGTTTTACAAAAGGTCGTTCAACGACCGATGCAAGGGTAGCTCTAATTAAACATATTTATAATGCATGGGAGGACTCGAAGAATGCAATTGGAGTGTTCTGTGATCACCATGACACTCTCATACGAAAATTTCGTCATTATGGTGTCCATAATGTAGCACTTCGCGTAATTAAATCTTATCTGGATCAAAGGGTTCAGTGTGTCGAGATAAATGGAGAAAAATCTGTCGGACTACCCGTTAAATTAGGCGTGCCTCAAGGCTCGATACTAGGGCCGTTCTTGTTCTTAGTATACATCAATGATTTGCCGTACTTCCTGAGGGAAATTTGTGATGTTGTACTATTTGCAGATGATACCTCTCTTATTTTTAAGGTAGAGAGAAATAGACAACATTTTGACGAAGTGAACAGTGCTCTGTCTCAGGTTACACATTGGTTTACGGTAAATAACCTAGTACTAAATGCCAAGAAGACGAAGTGTATTAAATTCGCAATGCCGAATGTAAAGAATCTAGGACCCAATATTCTTCCTAATAACGAGTTACTCGAAAATGTAGATACCACAATATTTCTGGGTATTACAATAGATAAAAGACTCCAGTGGGGCGCTCAAGTGTCTTGTCTCGCAGGAAAGCTCAGCTCTGCTGCTTATGCAGTCCGAAAAGTTAGACAACTTACTGACGTGGACACAACTCGGTTGGTTTATTTTAGCTATTTTCATAGTATCAAGTCCTACGGAATTCTATTATGGGGCAAAGCTGCAGACATTGAAAGTATCTTAATTCTGCAGAAATGAGCTAAGGGTTTCTCTGAGAGATTATTTCAAAAATATTAATATTCTCACTGTTGCATCACAATTTATTTTTACTAACACAATATATATGTAGAGTCGAAACTAAGTGAAGGTGATATTAGAGGAGCTGCCAGGATTCTCTTTAGTAGTGACGTGGCCGCACCTTACTCTTCAGATACATTTGCAGATCTAGAGAGTAAACATCCGGCCCCAGCGGATGACCTCTCCTTCCCTGACCCTCCTGATCCAAATATAAACAAACTTAAAATTTCAGCCCACCAATTGGTCGCAGCCATAGGCTCATTCAAGAGCGGTTCAGCCGGAGGCCTCGACGGTTTAACACCGCAGCACCTCAAAGATCTGACGTGTTCAAGCGCCGGAGAAGCTGGTGAGTCACTCTTGAAGGAGCTTACTGCTCTGACCAATCTGATGCTCTCCGGCAATGTGCACGAAGCCGTCATTGATATCTTGTACGGGGCCAATTTATGTGCCCTGCGCAAGAAGGATGGCGGTATTCGGCCCATTGCCGTAAGGTGTACCTACCGACGTATGGCAGCCAAAATTTGCTGCAAAGTTTACAGCGAAACGCTTTGCAGCAAATTTCAGCCTCATCAACTTGGCTTCGGGTCCAAAGGAGGCTGTGAGGCTGCCGTGCACGCCCTGTCCACTTATTTAAACTATGGAAAAGTTGAAGTCATCCTTAAGGTTGACATAAAGAACGCCTTCAACTCCGTCAATAGGGACACCTTATTGGCAGAAGTCAAAAAAGAATTACCTGAAATTTACAGTTTTCTTTGGCAGTGTTACCGATATCCCTCTAAATTACTTTATAAAGAACACCTTTTAGAATCTGGAGTTGGATGCCAACAAGGTGACCCTCTCGGGCCAGTAATTTTTTGTCTAGCTATTCACCCTATTATTCGGCAACTTAATTCCAAATTCAACGTGTGGTATTTGGATGATGGGACGCTAGGAGGTGACATAGACACCGTTCTCAAAGATCTTGTATTCCTAAAACAGAAATTCCACTCCATCGGTCTGGACCTAAACCTCTCTAAATGCGAAATTTATTTACCTGACAACACAGACAGACAATCAGCCTTACCAAAATTTTATGCAATAGCTCCCAATATCAAAATTATTGAAAAAGAAACTCTTCACCTCCTAGGGTCCCCGATCCTAGAGGAATCCTTTTCATCTTTCATAGAGGAAAAAATACAAAATTTTAGTGATATTTCGGAAAGACTTTTCAAAATTAATTTACATTCGGCTTTTACTTTAATTAGGTACTGCTGTTTTGGCCCAAAATTCATATATAGCCTTCGCTCTTCGCATCTATGGAAACAACCACAACTTTTAGATAAAATAGATAAAATTATTCGGGATACATTAACTTCAGTCTTAAATGTGGCTCTGGACGACCGAGCTTGGATGCAAGCCTCATTACCCATTCGTATGGGTGGCCTCGGCGTCCGCAAAATTTCTAGTATAAGTTTACCAGCATTCCTGTCCTCGGTCCACAGTACTGAGAAATTAACCAGGAACATCTTACAATCCATACTGGTTGATTTTGAGGTACCGTGCTTGACTGATGCTGAGAACACTTGGAAAATTACTTGCCCGAATACGGTTTTGCCCGTCAATCTTTCTTCCCAGAGACAATGGGACGAGCCGCTCTGCAGTTTGGTACGTAATGAAATAATCAGTACGTCCACTGATGCTGTAGAGCGTGCTCGTCTACTTGCTGTGGGTGAATGGGAGTCAGGGCTCTGGCTTCAGGCACTCCCGTCGCCCAACATAGGCACTATGTTGGACGACAACAGTTTTCGGCTCGCTGCAAGCCTACGTTTAGGTGTTCCTTGTGTTGCCCCTCGTCGATGTCACTGCGGTGAAGCTGTCGACCGCCTCGGACACCATGGCCTATCTTGCAGTAAAAGTGCAGGTCGCATAGCACGGCATGCCAATATTAATGATATTATACGTCGTGCTCTTGCCACTGCCGGCGTGCCAGCTGTTTTAGAACCCAATGGCTTGGCACGTAACGATGGCAAAAGACCAGACAGTATGTCATTGCTGCCATGGAAGATGGGTAGGCCTTTGGTGTGGGACGCAACTTGTGTCGACACCCTTGCGCCATCCCATCTTCCAAGCACGGCAGGCTGTGCTGGCGCTGCTGCATCTGCAGCAGAGGCCCTCAAACGGCGCAAATACAATAACCTAATAGGTAATTATTGTTTTGAGCCGTTTGGGGTCGAAACGCTTGGGTCATGGGGTCCGAGTGCACGTCTGCTTTTCAAAGATATAGCTAGACGGTTGGTCGATGCTTCACGTGATCAGAGGGCTGGTATTTTCTTCGGCCAAAGAATAAGCATTGCCATTCAACGTGGCAATGCTGCCAGTCTTCTGGGAACATTACCAGCTGACAGCGATGAGGAGGAGTACTTCGACGCCTAAATGCATGTGCAACTTTATTATATATTATCTTTTGTTTTTATTTTTTTATTATTATTTAGTTTATTGGTCAGTAGTCTGTATGTTTTTAGTTTTAGTGTGTATATAAATGTATAATATATAGTATATAGATTATTAAAGGTTTATGTGTCATATATATTAGGCAAAATATAAGTTCCTACGTCCAAAATAGTGACGTCCATAATGTCAGTACTCGAAATAGACATAAATTATGCGTTCCTTACCACAGATTACACAGAGTGCATGGTTCGTTTGCAGGGCTTGGCATTCGCGTTTACAATAAATCGTTTACTAGAATTACCATTTAGTTCATTTAAAACTAATGTTAAATCTATATTATATTATATTCAAAAGGCATACTATACCGTAAACGATTATTTAGATGATAAAAATTGTTGGTCACTGTGTCCAGCACAAGACAATCTCATATAACATGTACAGAGTGAGGTGAATTCAGTGAATATTATATTATTCAAACATTTGTTTTTCTTTCAACCTTGACATTTTTTGTAAGCATTTCTTACCATTTGTTTAATAACTTTTGATATATAATATGATTGCAAGTGTTGTAAAATCTTTGTTTAAAAATGGGAATTAGTTATATTATTAACTAGCTGGGACCCGTGGTTTCGCCCGCATTTATTTTAAAAGAAATTTAGACCATAGAATATATATATTGGATTTCAAGGGTTTTATTTTTTACGCGGAACCCTAATTATTTTTCTAAAATAAAACCCAAGTTATTCCTTATAACATCAGCTATCTGCCAGTGAAGGTCCCGTTAAAATCGGTCCAGCCGTTTCGGAGATTACCCGGAACAAACAGACAGACAGACAGACAATTTTTTTAAAAACAGTGTTTTTGTTATATGTAACGTACATACTTTCATATGCATTTAGTAAAAAGCTGTTATTTTGACATTACAAACAGACACTTCAATTTTATTTATTTGCATAGATGTAAAATAACATGATAGTTGACATAACTCATTTAAAATTGCATTTTTTATGTTTTATACTTTAATTAATAACTTGACATTTGACTTGACTCAGTTGAATTTACATTTTTTATGTTATTTAATAACTTGACATTTGAGTTAATTAATTAAAAATTTCACATTTTTTATGTTAGTTCATTGGACATTAAATTATAATATTCATACAAAACTGTTAATGTGTGAGCATCATGTAGCCACCAATGTTATTTTTATTACTTATATTGATTGTCTTTTGCCTGGCTGTATTGGTCTGTCATGCTCACTAAAATGTCTTGCTGGTGGTGGCGTCGTGTATCGGGTCGTTCGGTTCCCTACAATATAGTTGAGCTAAGCGATGCTGATGCATGCGTCATGCTCGTGAACGGGTGCCGTCTGTTGGGAATGGTCAGCGTTAACTGCCACGGCAAATAAACTATTATTATTATATTATTGTCTTAACACATTGACCTACATTTTTCTCGGTATATGTTTTACAGGATTTTGTATAAATCAACATTGTATTCTCAATTATTTTAAAAGAGTGTCCATGGAGTTTCTTGCCGGCTCTTCTCCACGAGATCAACTATTTGGAACCGTGCAACTTAAATTCTGACGTTTCATAAGTGCCAATATTTGGTTTATTTGAAATAAAAAACTTTGACTTTGATACAATCAAGACGTAAACAAATGTCTACAAATTTAACTAAGCACATATTTAAAAATCATTATGTTTAATTTATTTATTTATCTAACAATTGACGAAAGGTGAATGCAACTGAGTTCACAACCATCTAGCCAGTTTCTGAGTAATTAAGTGAAAAATCATCATTGATTAGGTAGTTGCCGTGTGGTGCCGGCTCAGAATACCACCACCCCATCTCCTCCTGTGGGTGTCGTAAAAGTCGACTAAGGGATTAGCCGAAGGATGGGCAGCAGCGTCCTTCCAGTACATTAACAACTCTACTGCGATCGCCAACCCGTCTGCCAAGCGTGGCGATTATGGCAAAACCCCCCAATGAGCCCACAACACACCCATATCGGTCGTTGTGAAGATCTTTGGGGGAGGCCTGTGTCCAGCAGTGGACTTCGTTCGGCCGAAATGATGAGGTAGTCTTCTCTTCTTCGTTTCGAAGGTACATAAAATTAAATGTAATTTTCCCAGACATTCAACTGTTCAACTATAATAAATAATTTTATAGTTCTATCAAAATAGAATAAAATCTCGATTTTCTACGATGAAATATCGGCACTCTGGATCGATCCAGTACCTTATATCGATTTTTTTTGTTCAAAATCTCGATTCTTCGATTAATCGATCTCATATCGCCATCCCAGTGTTGCCACCTTAGCGATTTTGTCACTAGATCTTTTGACCCCTTTAGGCGATTTATTTCTGGCGTTTAGCGATTTTATGTTTTTAGCGACTTCTAGAGATATTTGATTCGCCTTCATCTATCCTCAAAAGTTTCTATAGAATATTGATTATTATTTATATTCTTGTTTTGACGTTACAATATAATTATTACAAACAAATATTGTTATCTATTTTTACAATTACGGTTGTTTTTCCATACTTAGAATTTGTTGATGTAATAAACAATCTAGTTTTTGACATATTTTAATGTTTGGTACACACAGTAAAAAGTGGTACCGAGTCACAGCGTTTATTGTTATTACGTAACAATATTTAAACAATGATTTTTCTTCTTCCTGCCGCTTGCTGCTTGACACTTGTTGGGTATGGTAGTAGTAGTCGGTTGTTAATCCGTCACGTGCGGGCAACTCAAAGTGCCTGATACTAATTGTACACACCGGGTTCCAATAGTCATCTTCTACGACACCCACGGCATGAGACGGGGTAGCGATCTCCGTGACCGGATCTACACGGCAATTTGAACATGTACTGCCGCTTGAGTAGTCTGTCCAGTACTATCGATACTTCGATAGATAGCATTACAATGTTTTTTCTACTAAAACATATTTTTTGGGATTTCTGGTGACTTTCGCTTCAAATTTAGTCCAATCTGGTGACTTTTGTGTGTTGATCTAGTGACTTTTATTTTTATGAGGTGGCAACACTGCGCCATCCCTACCTAGTAGTTAGTAGTAGTCTGAGGGTGAGATAGAACGAGTTAGGCTGAGATTCAGAAACGAGTTTAAGCGTGAACTTACGCTTTCATATGTCAAAATGCACTACTTACGCCCCTAATTTTGACAGATGGAAGCGTGAACTTAGCTTAGACTCGTTTCTGAATCTCACCCCCATTTTTTGGGGGTTTTTTAGGGGCCATCACTTATCAGCGGAAGGATTAATAATAAACTAAATTTTATTTATTTGTATAGATACAAATAAATAAAATTGAAGTGTCTGTTTGTAATGTCAAAATAACAGCTTTTTACTAAATGCATATGAAAGTATGTACGTTACATATAACAAACAAACTATTTTAATTTTTTTTGTCTGTCTGTCTGTCCGTCTGTCTGTCTGGCTGTTTGTTCCGGGTAATCTCCGAAACGGCTGAACCGATTTTGACGGGACCTTCACTGGCAGATAGCTGATGTTATAAGGAATAACTTAGGCTACTTTTATTTAAGATAAATAATTAGGGTTCTGCGTAAAAAAAATAAAACCCTTGAAATCCAATATATTTATTCTATGTCAATCAAGTGTCTATGTCGAAGTACTCTAAATTTCTTTTAAATTAAACGCGGGTGAAACCGCGGGTCCCAGCTAGTATAAACTAAAACAGTTATTATATTTCAGAACGTTGCCAATTTGCACTTGTTGATATATTTTTGACCGGAGCCTAGAACGAACGGTACGGCTGACGGGTTTATTCCGCACCGCTCATTCCAAAGAGAATACAAACTCTACGCTGCTCATTTATTCATTATTTATTTGTTGTTTGTGTTTCGCTTTTTTCGTTCGCTTGAATTCAATTCACTCGTCTCACTTTTTGTTTTGTTTGGGTTCTTTCTATCCATTAGTTAAAAGAAATAAGTTAGGTGTACTTTAAGTTGTTAGTCTCAAGAATTTATGATTAAGATTGTTCTTTCGGTTTCGATTCTTGCATAATCTTCAAATATTTAGATAATATGTGAAAAGCATTTAGCTACAGGCTTTATCATTTTTTTTAATGCGCCTCGCTCTAATACCTTTGAGGTTTATGACGATGATGACAATGCCGAAGCCGTTTTGGATATAATAATTAGATTTAGAATTAAGAATATGGCACCACCCCATCTTCTCCCATGGAAGTTGTAAAAGCCGACTAAGGGACTCTAAACCATGGGATTGGACGCTGCTGCCCATCCCTGGGCAGCAGCGTCCCCTCTGTTGAACAGTAGCCATTCTGTATTCACCAACCCGCTTGTCAAGCGTGGTAAGTACTGGAAAATTCCCCCCAAAATGACGACGCGGCATGTTACCGGTCATCTCATGCCAGAGGCTTTTGTTCAGCTGATTTGTTCTGAGATTTTTGGGCTGACATGATGATGATGATGTAATATTGCATAATTATTGTTTTATTTCATGTGCTAAAAATAGCTACTTATATTACTACATACATCAATAAAATGTATTTTTAAACCTAAAAAAACCATACTAGATATAGGTACTAAAAAAATACTTAGGGGTTTTTAGAGGGATTTTAAAATGATCTTGGGGGAAAATTCTGTAGGGGTTGGCAACACTGTCTATGAGTCTGCCCGTCTGCCGTGACTGCTGTAAACTTGTCTCGGAATAATTTATACTGATTTAATCTGTTTCGTGGGCTTTACACACGGTGCTATATTGAAATATTTTAAAATAAATTAATAATTGTCTCAGATCATTATAAGTTTCTTCTTGATTCATTATTTATTGTATGAATTCAGAAAATATGACGTGTGTTGTGTGACATACCTGAAAGGAAATGTTAAATTTATACATCTGACACACTTTAAAATCACAACAAATATCTGTACAATGTGTGATTTATATATAGCGGTTGTATGTTCTTCTAACATGAACCGTAGTATGGAAGCTCACGCTTTTCTAGCAAAGAAAGGTTTTAAAGTTAAGTCATATGGCACAGGAGAAAAAGTTAAGTTGCCGGGTGCTTCTGCAGACAGGCCCAATTGTTACGAATTCGGGGTACCCTATGATGACATTTATAATGATTTATTAGAAAAGGATAAGGTATATTATACACAAAATGGTATACTGCATATGCTAGACAGAAATAGAAGAATTAAACCCAGTCCAGAGAAGTTTCAAGTATCAACAGAGCTGTTTGATGTTATAATAACATGTGAGGAAAGGGTATATGATCAAGTCATTGAATGGTTTGGTTCAAAGAGATCTGTTTATAATCAACCAGTGCATGTTGTAAACATGGATATCCAAGATAACCATGAAGAAGCCACTATTGGTGCATTTTTAATAAGTGACATGGTCACTAAGATGGCTCAAAGTGATGATTTAGATAATGACATTGATGAACTGTTGCATGAGTTTGAAGGAAAGTGTCACCGACCAATTCTTAATTGTATTATGTTTTATTAACATACTGTTAACAGATACTCGCCAAATATAATAGAAAAGTGATGCTTCCAATATCAACATAAACTTTGTAAAAATAGACAAAATGTTGATTTGACAGGTCTATTCCACACAAATATCTTTTTTCATATAATTTTAGTATACTGTTAAATAACTTTTGTTGTTTGCAAGGTTTTCATGGGAGATAGTTATTATATTAAACTATAATGTATATAGCATAAATGCCAGTTAACTTACAAAAGTGACAAAACAATGGAAAATAATTATGACAGTAAGGTGATTCCTTTCATCTCTTCTTCTTAGAAATAAATTTCTTAAATATCAATACTTACTATACTTATTTCAACAAACATATTTATTTTGATGTATAGGAATAAATAATTGCTGCGTATTATTATTGTAGCCAAAAACACAGCTGTATCAATTGATTTTGTACAGATAAAGCTAAAATATGATTAATATTTTGTCTGTATAGGTTATATGTTATTAATGTTATTAGTTTTTGTTCCTACAACAGTACCTACTAACCAACAAATATACTGATTGTAGTATATTTCGTATCTAATGTTTTCTTTTCATTAACATTTCTTTAGAAATGTGTTTGAAACATATTAATACCATAACTAATTGGATGGAGAAGAGATGCAATGTGGATGCCTTATTAGAGCAATTTTTTAGGTTAGCTATATATTTAATTATACATTTAGCATAGCCAACTAAATGGAGTTTTAATTTTCAGATTTAAGACTTAATGCCCTAATCTTTAAATGGATTTAATATGTATGTATAGTGTGTTTTGATTTTATAAAAACAAAATATTTTTTATTGTTGTTTTTTTGTGTCATATTTACAACAATTACATCTATATCTGTGGCCATGCCAAGTAAAGGCATGCCAATATTACGGCAATTTATGGTTAATATAGCGTAGGCATGTGTAACTCAGGTCTGAGCCGGTTCAATTATTCAGATCACAGAGAGCTGCTGAGCTGCTGTTCAAGTGCAACATAGACAGCTCACAGAGCATAATGAAAGCTTTTCATTTTGTAGAATAGAAAAACAAGAGCCTTACTCTGGCAACTAACTTTTAAAGACTTGTATGGCAACACCATTGTCGAACAGCCAAAGTTATTTCGACCAATTTGTATTTAAATAATATAAATACACATAATAATAGATTAATTAAATAAAACTGCTAAAGAGGTTATACAATAGATTATGGTACCGAAAACTGAAATAAATTAAGGAATTCGAAATGAGTACAGACACCTATATAATAATTCCATAAAAAATGCATGTCCAATGTACAAGACATTGGACATGCATTTTTTATGGAAATTATATAAATTGGAATTTGGCTGGAAATGCTAACTCGAAGTAAAGCCAGGGAATTAGGCCCACCATCCCCGACCTCGTCTTTCAGCTCCGCCTCGCAGCCACCGAACCCGCTTCGACCGTGAGTGCTGTGGTATCAGCCGCTACAGTTGCGTCGAGCTCGAGCGACGAGTATTTTTCATAGCCGACTTCACCAACACCTCCGCGTCGGCCAGGAAGAGGCCGATCACCGACAAGCTTCGGAATTCGTTGCCAACGGCCTCGAATAAGGTCCCCGCTGCCGATGCTGATACTAAGGGGCTACAGAGGGGGGATTTAACCTCACAGCGTACCGAGTTAGGATGCTCTCTCTGTTTAAGGTGCTTGAGCCAGCAATCAACGTTTCGGCCCAGTGACTGTCAGATCAAGTGCGAGTCATTCAACGTAGCGATAGGTTCGATGACATCGTGCCTTCAGGCTTCACTCAGAAATACACTGCAGCCGTGTCATCCCAGCGTCGTCGGAGACTGCAGTTAATTCGCAAGTTCTTGTGGTAAACAAAGGCGGAGCCAGCCTTCGAGTCAGGGGGGGTCACATAGTCAAAGTCCAACTATCACAGGCTTCAAAACGTGTACGACGAGCCCGCCTAAGTTACACACAGCTTCGCATCAATCTCCTAGAGTGTTTGGACTTTGAACTATTAGAAGTTGAACGCTGCGAATCGTGCGAGAGGATGTAGTACTTTTTGTCGTTCCGTCCCACTCTTTTACATACTCGAATACAGGCTACATATCAAGTTATACAAAACCTGTTTAGTTTGAGCGCGCGGCACGACCCACCATGCGTTGCTCTATCTATAATATACATATAGATACGAATCGCGGTTTGTATTAATCAACATAGTATTCTCAATTATTTTAAAAGAGTATCCATGGAGTTTCTTGCCGGCTCTTCTCCACGAGATCAACTATTTGGAACCGTGCAACTTAGATTCTGACGTTTCATAAGCGCCAATATTTGGTTTATTTCAAATAAAATACTTTGACTTTGACTATCATATAAGTATATATTTTGTAAGCAAGTTAAGCTAGTCTCGTAATACATTGTTATTGATTTGCGCTGTTCCTGAGCGCCTATACATCTATTTTTATTTTTTATGAATGATTATAACATTATAATATTAGCAAAAACGATGACTATTAAGGAAGTGTCGCTAAAGTCTATAGGAGTAAAAGGATTTATATTTTAATTTAAAAAAGAACAGCCTATTACTGTCCCACTGCTAGGCGCGAGCCTTTTCTCAGGATGAGAAAGGTAACGCCTTAGTCCACCACGCTGGCCTAGTGCGGGTAGGCAGCCTACGCACACCATTGAAACACTATTGGAGCCCTCTCAGTTGTGCAGGTTTCCTCACGATGTTTTCCTGATAATCAAATTCTGATCCGCATATGAATCCGAAAAGTCAAGAGGTGCGGGCGGGGATCGAACACAGACCCTCTGGAAGGCAAGGGTTTAACTACTAGGCTATCACTGCTAAATATATTAAATATGATTAATGCGAATGTGTTTCTGTCTGTTTGATACGTTGTCGCGGCTAAAGCCCTAAACTGATTTTGATGCATTTTGTGTGCGGCAGCTTAAACGTCTCACAATCAATACGACTACGGTCTAAGTAGCAAAACGTCTAACTTACGAAATGTCTATGTAGCAGAACGTCCAATGAACAAATCGTCTATTTCTCATAACGCCTGTACACTTAAGCACGAAAATATTAGGATTAGTTTTTGAGATCAGTTACAATTTAATACGTAAACTTTTGGGAAGTAGGTAGCTCCCATTGGTTGGTTGGTTGGCTACTCATAACTGAAATACTGCACTTAATGACACATACATTGTCATCGTTTATTGATTAGCATTATCCATTTCTTGACCGTATAAATATACTGTAGTCTGTGTTTCTTGAGTTAAGGTTTGAAAACCGTACGACGTTGTCCATATATTTTATAGAATTTTTTCATTGTTGATAAATATTTTATAAACATGTAAATATTCATTATTCTAAACACCGTACGACGTTGCCTTATACTTGACATTGGCGAAATTGTGGAAGATAGTCTACAGAAGTCATAATCTAAGAGAAGAAGAAGAGTTAAGGTTTTTCTTGCATTGCCGAAAATGAATCAAAATACACAATTTGTTTTTATCGAGCCAAAAGAAAAAACGTGTGCTGCTGTTGAACGGTTACAGATATAATTTGAATGTGAAGTGAAGGAGGGTTCAACGGAGATGTGCAAAGCGCAGTGAATGTAGTGCTTCTATGTTACAAAAGCACTACATTCACACGTTCATCAATAGAAATGAAAACAAGATAATTCGTCAGTTAAAAGAATGCAGTCGAAAAGTTAATTTCGATAAGAATACATCGACGAAGTAAGGGCCAAATGCAGGAGACTAGTTCGCGAAATAAGTTTAGATTTTTTAAAGATACAATTTGGAAAATACATTGAATTTCAACAAGTACCTGATTTTAATTCATAGAAAGACACATTATTCGGAGCAGTCGCAAACGTTTTAACGTTCCTAAAACTGAATTTCAAAACTTTGAACGAAGTTGAGATTCCAGGAAAAAAGAAAAGCTTTACTGTTCAATGTAAATTACAAAAGAGAAATCAAAAAGCTAAAGGGGGGAAAACATAGTGATATTAAGCAAAAGGCTTTCTGGCACAAATCGTATAAGATTTCTGGTTCTAGAAGTCATTATAAAAAGTTTACTACTACAGATCACTAGTTAAGGATAAAATTAATACCGCGTACTGTAATTATCAAAATCGCATTGAGTTACAATTTGTGGAACAACCAAGATCTTTTTGGGGTTTTCTCGGTAATAAGAGGTCGAAACGTAGCAAAACTCGAATCGTTAAGAACGATAGGCCGCAGCCAGAAAATGAGTGCGCACAGGCATTCGCGGATTATTTCCATTCGGTACGAGGGCGGCACTGAAAATTTCGGGAATCAAGGAAGTGACACAACATTACTATTTAAAAATGTATTTATTGCTTTTCGAAGTATTCTCAACCAATCATTGAAGCAACCATTCCATTCGGAAGTTGGGGTCTCCAAAATGGCCGTTTTGTAGGCGTCCACAGCTTCTTTAGGTGATGAAAATCTCTGTCCACGCAATTTATTCTTTATTTTAGGGAAAGTATAGAAATCATTAGGGCTTAGGTCGGGGCTGTACGGCGGATGGTCTAATAATTCTATGTTTTCTTGCTCTAAAAACTCTTTTGTTCTGTGCGCGGTGTGAGAACTCGCATTGTCGTGATGGAGGATGATGCGGCGGTTGCAGTTCTCTCTACGGAGTTCAGAAACGACCTGTGGCAAACAAATGCTAGCATACCATTCTGCATTAACCGTTCTTTGTCCCTCAAGAGGAATAGTCGTAACATGGCCGGTTTTGGAGACAAACGTGGCCACCAATTTTTTTGCAACACTCCGTGAACGAACAATTTTTGTTGGCTTTAACTCATTTTCGAACACCCAAACTCGTGACTGGTTTTTTGTTTCGGGTTCGTACGCATATATCCAGGATTCGTCACCTGATACGATGTTGTATACAGCATTTGAGGATCCTGCGGGGAATCTTTCGAGAGTTCTGACGCACCAAGTAACGCGAGCCGCTTTTTGCTCTTCACATAGCAAATGCGGTATCCATCGGGAAAACAACTTTTTTACACCTAATTGTTCATGCAAGATTATTTGTATTTGACTCATGCCAATGTCTAAAGTTGCCTGAATTTCGCGGTATGTCACATGTCGATCTTCCTCAATCAGCTTACGCACAGCATCAACGTTTTCTTGGGTGACTACAGTTTTTGGACGACCTTGACGAGGATCATCACTGAGCTTGACACGTCCACGTTGAAATTCAGCAAACCAGCGATAAATAGTGGTTTTGGATGGGGCTTCATCACCAAATGCAGAAATCATGCGGTCAACACACTGTTTTTGTGTTAAACCACTTCGAAAGTCATAATAAATCATCGCTCTTGAATTTTCTCGAGTCAATTCCATTTTCTCAACGACTAAACAAGTTTGACAAAACCTTGTGACAAGATCGTGAATCTTTTTTTAAATAAATAAATGGTATTCGATTTGTAAAACCAAGGAGTTTTCAATTAAAAAGATTTTAATATGACAGGAACAGTGGAAATATTCCATTCCCGATACTTTTAGTGCAGCCTATGTATACGGGGATGTAGTACCACGGTTAGATTCGACTGCAGCAGCGCAGGCGGCACCTGAGCGTGGAGCGCGTGTACACGTGGGTCAGTTATCCCTGAGTGAGGTACACGCTGCCCTAAGGCGCCTCAAGCCCAAACGATCAGTCGGTCCAGATGGGGTGCCTCCCTATATTGTTAAGGACTGCGGGAAGGTGTTGGCTCGTCCTCTCTGTCATTTGTTCAATGTCTGTTTGAGAGAACGATTGTATCCAGATGGTTGGAAGTTAACCAGGGTTACTCCTGTGCCTAAGGGGGCTCCTGGCTCAGAAATCAGTGGATACAGACCTGTGGCTGTATTGTCAGCATTCGCGAAAGTCTTTGAGTCCGCGTTGTGTTCTTGCATTTATTCGCAGATGAGTACGCAACTCAACGATACACAGCATGGCTTTCGAACGGGTCGGAGCACAAATTCCAACTTGATGTGCTTTATGAATCATGCCACATCAGTGCTTGACTCTGAGGCAGGTGCCCAGCTGGATGTCGCGTACTTCGACTTCAGAAAAGCTTTCGATAGCGTAGACAATGACGTTCTGTTAAACAAATTCGCGATGGCAGGTTTCACTCCAGACCTATTACAGTTTTTTCCAGTTATTTAGGAAATAGGAAGCAAATTGTGGAATACGCTGGCTATACCTCAAACTCGTATAGTACTCTTACAGGAGTTAGTCAGGGGAGTAATTTGGGTCCGTTGGAATTTATTATTATGATAAATGATCTCCCTGAAGTTATCAAAGACGCGGGTTGCCTACTTTTTGCGGACGACCTGAAATTGTTTTTGCGGATTACCAATGAGTCGGATTGCGAACGACTACAGCGTGATATTGATCGTGTGGTAGAGTGGAGTGTTGAAAACAGGCTTCTCTTCAATGTGTCCAAGTGCAACGTGATGTCTTTCACACGGGCAGTGGTGCCACGACATAACGTATATCGAATGGAAGGGGGTGTCATACCACGGTTTACATCGGTTCGTGATCTTGGCGTATTATTCTCTCAGGAATTATCGTTACGTGCTCATATCGTACAGTTGTACAAGAAAGCTTTTAAAATTCTAGGATTTGTAATACGGGAATCCCGGGATTTTAATAACGTTATAGTGGTGAAGTCACTGTACAACACATTAGTTAGGAGCTGTTTGGAAACTAGTGCTATCATATGGAATCCACATGAATCTAAGTATTCTCTCATGGTTGAGAAAATGCAGAATAAATTTACCCGGTACCTATATTTAAAGCAGTATGGAGTCTACCCCTTTTATCCACTTATGTATCCAACCCTTTTTGTAATAGGAATGGTTGGTTACTATAAGTTGGAGGTTAGACGAAACTTTGCTTTAGTAAAATATATATTTCTTGTGTTCCGTGGCAAACTAAATAACCCACAAATATTAGAATCGTTGGGGCTGCTCATTCCTAACACCAAGCTGCGGCAGGGGCCGAGGAGGAAGCTGTTTGAAGTACCGGTACCCGCACAAACATTTTAAAATTTGCACCCATTGTTCGAGCAGCACGAATACTCAACACCATCTCGCTACGGCTTGATATTTTTACTTGCTCATTGGCAGAATTCGAGAAGGTGACGATTAGTTATCTGTCTTTTGTGTAACTACATTGCTGCATTGGGCTGAAACCTGTAATGACAATTGTAATTTGTGAAATAAATAAATTTGTGAAATATTCCAATAGATTTTCTAAAAAAAATTGGACATGTCATGAGGATTCTGATTAACATTATTATAGTATTGTAAATGACTATCAAACAATGAATTTGGTTATGTATTATGTACTTAGTTAATAAATATTGTTTACGATTACGACTGTACTCAAAAAATGTTAGAAGATTTGCTCATTGGACGTTCTGCTACATAGACATTTTGGGTATTTGGACGTTTTGCTACTTAGACGTATTGATCGTGAGACGCTTGAACCCTGGGGAAGGCCATGGGCATAATAATCGTCCCCTAAAGAGATTAAATGGGATGTTGAAGTTGTATGGGAAATTCTCAATTCTAAGCGAAGTCGCGGACAAAGCGCTAGGTATTGAATAAATAGAATAAAAACTCAATTTAGTTACAACTCAACTGTGATCCCCAATCCGCCTGCCAAGCGTGGCGATTATGGCAAAACCCCCTAATGAGCACACAACACGCCCAGACCGATCGTTATGGCGATCTTTGGGGAGGCTTGTATCTCGCAGTGGACTTTATTTCGCTGAAACGACGATATAGCTAACGATCTAGATAGAAAGTGTTATGACCATCATATACGGGCGATTGCGCTTTTATGAATTTTTATGTGTGTTAGATGTTAGAATAAGATTAGACCCGCATTGCGTAATCACATCAGAGCAATGTGTCACCGTGATTTTGCACAGACATCGGAAGCATGGGAACATATTTCCAATGGAAATATTTTATTAATATTAAAACATTTGTCTATCTGTCAAATATATCTGTTTGATACATTTAAACAGCAAAACTACTGAACTGATTAGAGATAGTTTGGATTGAGTATTGGCTAAAGGTCTATTCAGATATAAGCGATATTCGTTACCACTTTGGGTGGCGAAAGTACCGAGCAGTATTCCGCTGAGTAGGTATGTGTATTCTGGGTAGGTATTTAGGTACCGCTAGGAATTTTTTGCTATCCACAGCGTTATCGTCGAAGATCGCTTATATCTGAATAGTCTTTTATGTATGTTGCCCAAGCTAGTCACTCATTGCTATTATAAACGTGTCTTCAAAATTACCTGACAGGAAATGGAATCAGTCGAAGAAAGTCTAAATTGAATTAACTATCCAAAATACGAGTAGTTTAATTCACAAAGCCACACGGGGACCGCACTGGCCACAGAAGTATAGAAAATTGTCCATTATTTAACGCTTGAGATGTTAAAATAAAATAACTAACAAAATCTAAACACAGCAGTAGCCAATCATAATAAAAAATCTGAATCAACAATGAACATAATAGGTAGCAAAGCAGTTGAAATTAATGTGAGCATTTTAAAAAATACACTATAAAAAATATAATAAATCATATTCATTCATTAATGACACCTTTATAAAATCAAGTATGGCAAATAAATTTGACTACTAATAGGTATCAGAAATATCTTCACGCTTTTATGTATTATACGGCCGAATAGTGAAATGACACTTAATATTAAGTCCCGATTTAACTATTTGAGAAACCAGTTTCGGTAGGAAACCGGGCGGCTGAAATAGTTAAAGCGGGACTTAATATTAAGTGGCGTTTCAGTATTCGGCTTTAGTTAGATAATTGTATTTATGAGTTCCAAAAGACACAGCGTAAGCTGAATCAACTTAATAAAATCGTTAAGTATAAACAACAAAATAATACTATATAACAAGAGAAGTGATGGCATAGTGGTTGAACGTTTCACTTCCAAATTGGAGAGTCTGAGTTCGATTCCCGGCCGTACCTCTGACTTTTCAGGTTAATAATAATAATCTTTATTTTGAGACAAAAACTGTACAATTAATATTTTTTGAAAAAAATCACTGCCCCGTGCTCCAGGGACGAGACAGATGCCAAAAGTGCAATTTTTAGAATTTCTGTCTGTTTATCTGTTTGTCAGTTTATCTGTTTCTATGTTGGATGTTACCGCTAAAACTACACTATAGAATTCGTTGAAATTTGGCAAAAATATCCGTTACTGTCCAAAGATGGCTCTAGAACACAAATCATCACGCTTTTGTACATGGGAGGTGAGTTATATAACAATATGTCTACAAAATGTTTTATTACAGCGAATATTACGAAACAATCACACAAGTGAACCCATTCGTTATCAGGGGGCTTACCACCATCTCTTAAAGCAGTATTATTTTAATCTTACTCTGCCTTTTCGTACCACAACGTCCATAAAACAAGCTTAACTGCTTGTTTGAAACAATGTCATTTTCTTAGCAGTTTTGGTGACGTCACCTCTAAATCATTAATTCAAATCGTACCACAACGTGATTTTTGACAACTAGCATTATTGTTCTAAAGCAAATTTAACAATCATAGAAAAGTTGCTCGGACGCGACTTGAATATTAATTTATATTATAAAAAACCATTGCCGTGTCATATAAAGTAAGTAAAACATATTTATTCATCTAAAATTGGAAAATTAGTTGTGTACCTAGTGATTTTAGTACCTGGATAATTAATTTCTTGTTTGTCTAAATGGCGAATGAATACACACTTACAACCACATACAACTGTTTATAACCGCATCAACTAAAACAATAACAGCACAATATTTCTTCGTTAAATGTTTCTGTAATTAAATAACGAATGTTAATGTTTACATGCTTTGTTTCCATGCTGAATGCGCTAGGAATCATAAGTGAAATAAAAAATAAGTTCAACCACTTTGTTAGCCACTTGAAACCCACCACTTAGTGTAATAAATTCCTTGTATAACCCCATGGCCCCTTGAGTTTAAAATTTCGCTCGCGCCGCTACATACTATATAATATCTCCATATAATATACATTTCGTTCCGATTCATACCATGGTCACTTTCCACACTCTAGGCCAACTATTATTTGTTACAGTTTTCTGCTTACTTTTCAGCATTCAATCTATAAATGTTTGCATGTACTTTATAGAAATTACTCGTATAATTATTATTTATATAAAGTTAATTTTTTTAAAGTTAATCTTATAATTTTTTACAATATTATGCGAATATTTTTTTTTTTTAATCCTCGTTGGAGGTATTGGCTTCGCACTTCTTGTGCATTTGCCAGTGTCAGGTTCTTAAACATTGTTCAATAACTTCTTTCTTCGTGACGTTTTTGATGTAGGTATTCTTCTTATATTTTTTTTTTGTTTTTTAAACGGGGAAACGAATTTACTTACTAAATCAGATATCATTTCGGCCTAATGAAGTCCACTGTTGGACACAGGCCTCCCCCAAAGATCATCACAACCACCGATATGGATGTGTTTTGAGCTCATTGGGGGGTTTTGCCATAATCGCCACGCTAGGCAGGCGGGTTGGCGATCGCAGTTGAGTTGTTAATGTACTCGAAGGACGCTGCTGCCCATCCTCCGACTAATCCCTTAGTCGACTTTTACGTCACCCATGAGAGGAGATGGGGTGGTGGCATTCTGAGCCGGCACCACACGGCACAGAATCAGATAGGTGACCAGGAAAAGTAAGGATAGGGTCAGAGGAGCAAGGAAAGGATACGAGGATAGTAATAAAACATAAAACAAAACATACTTAAATAGAAATAAACAGTTATAATTTAATATTGTTAGCTTCAATGAATGAAGCTAGCACTGTATAAATAGCGATATGATTCTTATGAAGTAAATACTGTATATTAATGGGAAGAGGAACTTCTAGGTCAACAAGGTTTTTGTATATTGTGGAGTGATCATACAAGGGACAGTTAAGGAGGATATGATTGCAGTCACTTATTTTTTCTCCACATTCACATGCTGATGAATTGATAGTACCGATACGAGCAAGATGTGCCGGACTGCACATGTGACCCAATCTTAGTCGTATGAGTACGGATGTAGCTCGCTTGCTAAGCTTCACCTTGGAAAACCAAGGTTTGGCTGGGATATCAGGTTGTATGGAATAATAATATTTGCCTTTTAAACAGTGTCACGGTTAACGTGTACCTTCTAATAATAAAATTCGACACCTAAAATAGATATGAATCAAAATAAAACATACTAAAAATAATTAAATGTACCATAATTTGAGGTAAGTGTAATCGAATGCACTGAACGGGATTGGTATTCTCGTTCACATATAATGTTTAAATGAAATACAAAACATTATAACATGAATAGAAATTTATTTTGTGACACACATCAGAAAAAAGACAAAAGACGACAATGAAGAAGTCCCAAAGAAAAACAATATGTGATTATTAAAACCTCTTTGCTTTAATACTCCTCCTTAATCTCATATCTCCTGGCACTCCTCTCATCACTCATCATCATCTCAACCCCATACTACTCACACACCACTCATACTTCTGTCTTAACAACGCCTTGGTCAGAACATCCGCTACCATCCGCGCTGTCTCCTTGTACCTTAATTGTAGATCACCTTTCTCTATTGCCTCTCTGACAAAGTGATATCGCACATCCACGTGCTTCGTACGTTGGTGGTGCACTGGGTTTTTAGCTATCGCCATAGCCGACTGACTATCAGTGAATATAGTAATTGATGGTAGCGTAATTGATTCTCGCCCCATCTCTGCTATAAACCTGCGAAGGAATACCGCTTCCTTTGCAGCCTCAGATAGTGAAATATATTCTGCCTCCGCAGTTGATAAAGCAATTGTTCTTTGTTTCTTGCTCTCCCAAGAAATCGCTCCTCCTTGAGACAAGAACAACCACCCTGAATTAGATTTACGATCATAGTCTCCAGCATGATCTGCATCTGCATATCCTACAACAAGTTCTTGTCGATTACCTCTCGTGTATCTCAATGAATAATGCATGGTTCCTTTTAGATAGCGTAGTACTCTCTTTGCAGCTATCCAATGTTTTTCATCATAACAGTTGTTAAACTGGCTTAGCTGATTTACTGTGTGAGCAATGTCGGGCCTCGTGCACACTGCCAGATACATCAGTGATCCAATTAATGCTCGATATGGAATAGCTTCATTCAATTTATGATCAGGTTGCGGCTTCTCTAGACGCTGTCCTGAACCTGATACAGCTGGAGTGGCGACTGGCTTACAGTCCTCCATTCCGAAAGATCGTAGGATCTTTTCTATGTACCGCTCTTGGTCTAACTTAATCCCTTCACTATCCTGAGTTATACGTATTCCCAACATAAGCTCTGCTTTGCCTAGGTCTTTCATCTCAAATTTGTTGGCGAGATCTATCTTGACCTTCCGCAAGTCTTCAGCATCGTTCCAGAATAATAAAATATCATCAACATATACTGCAATGATGATGATTTTTCCTTCATTAAATCTGGTATAAACACAAGGTTCATTTTCAGATCTCTTGAACTGAAGTTTTATCAGTTCGTCATGAAGTCTTTTGTTCCATGCTCTCGGAGCTTGTTTAAGTCCGTACAGCGACCTCTGCAACAAACAAACGTGATTTTCTTTACCTTTCTCTTCAAAACCTTCAGGTTGCCTCATATAGACAACTTCGTCTAGATTTCCATTAAGAAAAGCTGTTTTCACGTCCATTTGGTCTACTTTTAGATTCATATGGACTGCTAATGCCATCAACGTCCTCAGTGAGCTATGCCTCACTACTGGCGAGAAAGTTTCAAAATAGTCAATGCCCCGCCTTTGACTAAAACCTCTTGCAACAAGACGAGCTTTATATCGCTTCTTTCTCCCCGTCTCTTCTTTTATTCTAAATATCCATTTAGAATCCACAACGTTGCAAGATTGTGGTAGCTCCACCAAAGTCCAAGTTTTATTTCTCTTCAGCGCTTCCAGCTCCTCCTTAATAGCAGCTCTCCACATTTCTTTGTCTCTTCTAGACATTGCCTCTTCGACACTCTGTGGATCATCTTCACCAGCGGTTGTTTGGTAAGTGATATAACCTGGAAAGTCTCTTTTCTTCCTTTCTCTAATAGGATATCTCCTTTCCACATGATGATCATCATCTTCCTTTTCATCAGATGTCATCCACTCTTCATCACTAACAACTTGATTCTCTTCTTCAATGCACTCCTGCACTGGCGGTTGCTCAATCTTCTCTTCTTTATTTTCAGTATCTCCTTGAAAATCTTCTTGAGCTTTTCTCAGGTGTAGACCTTCGTCTACATTCTTAGTCAAATTTTCTTCAAGACTGACTATCACATGCCCTTCATTCTTATTCTCTATAGGCTTCACACTGTTGAATTTTTTATTTTCGAAAAATACAACGTCCCTCGCCTTACTAAGTTGTCCGCTTGCCGGATCGATTAGTCGGTAAGCCTTTGACTCTCCGCAGATACCGACGTGGATAAGCTCTTTCGATTTTGGATCCCATTTCCTCCTTTTAGCGTCGGGGATATGTGCAAATGCTTTGCATCCAAAAACTTTGATCATACTCAGATCTTGCTTCTTCCCCGTCCACGCTTCCTCTGGCGTTTTCCCTTTGACTGCGACTGTCGGAGACCTATTCTTTAAATAAACGGCATAATTTACGGCCTCAGCCCAGAAAGTTGTCTCCAATCCTGCCTCCTGAAGCATACTCCTAGCTTTTTCTACAATCGTTCGGTTTGCACGTTCTGCAACACCATTCTGCTCGGGCGTATACTCTACTGTAAGTTGGTGTAGGATTCCACAATCCTTCATCAACTTGTTCATCTGTCGGTTGACATACTCTTTGCCATTATCCGACCGAAGAATCTTCAGAGTCTTCCCAGATTGTTTTTCTACAAAAGTCTTGAACTCGTGAAACTTTTCAAATACTTCACTCTTATTCTTGAGGAAATACACGAAAGTTTTACGCGTGAAATCATCAATGAAAGTCAAGAAGTATTTGTATCCACTGAGTGAATTTTCACCCATTGGTCCACAAACATCAGAATGAACTAATCCGAGAACTTCTTTAGCCCTATTCGCACGACCTCTCTGAAACGGTTGTTTCGTTTGTTTCCCCATTAAACACGCTGTACACTCTAAGTTAGTTGAAGTGTTAGGAAAACTTACTCCTGTGGCTAATTTGTTTCTCAACAATGTAAGGTTACGTATGCCAAGGTGCCCCATACGCCTATGCCACAACTCCATATCTTCACTGACAGTCGAAGCTAGTGCGATTTCCTGTGAACAGAGTTTTAGTTTATAAACGCCATTCTCCTCAACACCTGTATGTGCAACATCACCTGTTACCTTACATCCATCTTCTCGCAACAACTGAAAACCTTTCTTTGAAAACACTACCACAAAGCCTCTCTTTACAATAGTGCTCACACTTAATAGGTTGGTTTTTAAATCGGGTACATATATCACGTTACTTACGCTCGCATTTTCTTTCTCGCATATCACAGACCCTACTCCTATACCAATCACCTTACCTCCATTTGCACACCCAATCTCTATCTTTCGGCCACACATCCTGAAATCTCTCAGCCACTCTCTATTATTGGTCATGTGGTTAGTTGCTCCTGAATCAAGAATCCATTCTTGGTACTCTCCTGCCGTTGCAAGTCCAAGTGCTGCTGAAGCATTCTTCTTGATTTTTGGATTTTCAGGGCAAACTTTTGCTTTATGTGGTCCATTACAGATAAAGCATTTTATCATATGTGCCTTTCTTGGCACAGGTTTCTTTGCTTTACGATGTTTATCGGTTAGAAGTGCAGTATCATTGGTGCTGGTACTTAGACCTGAACTGTATGAAGCCTCCATCTGTAACAGCTTGGTCTTCACATAGTCTGTGGTCAACTCTACTCTTGAGTTTTCAATCGCAAGCCTCATCGGTTGAAAAGTTTCAGTCAAACCTTGTAACATCAACGTTGCTAATAACTCATCGTCAACCTCCTTACCGATGTCACTCAATTGCTGCGCTACTGACACCAGCTCGATGACATAACTCCTAATTGATGTAAACTGTTCAAGCTTTAGGCTTACAAGCTTTGATAAAAGTCGGCATCTGTTATTTAATCCTTTATCCTCAAAAGCTGACCTTAAAGACTCCCACGCCTCCTTTGCCGTTTTTGCATGTCTTACGTGGATCAGGCAATGCGGTTTTATCATCAAGCATATCCTGGCTCTAGCTTTTTGGTCTCTTTTTAAGCCTAATACATCTGAACTCTCGGGTGTCGTCTGAGTGTACTCCCAAAGGTCGTCATGGATTAAGTACAGCTCTACCATAAACTTCCATGTGTTATAATTAGAGTTTCCGTCAAGTTTCTCTATAGACGTTAAGCTCATACCTGTATCATGTGGTTGCAATCTCTCCAGTCGCTCACCGCTTGAAGTTGTGCTTACAACTTTACCTTCAGTCGCCATAATAGGTAACAACTTTTTCATTAAACATTGAATAGACTCGTGCTGGGCCCATAACCTGAACGGGATTGGTATTCTCGTTCACATATAATGTTTAAATGAAATACAAAACATTATAACATGAATAGAAATTTATTTTGTGACACACATCAGAAAAAAGACAAAAGACGACAATGAAGAAGTCCCAAAGAAAAACAATATGTGATTATTAAAACCTCTTTGCTTTAATATGCACGAACTAAACGTCCACTACAGGGCCGTTTCACTCAGTATACTTTAGCTTCAGTACAAAATCGTGACCGTGAAAATAGATCGGACTATGCTCAATAGATGGCACTACTAGTAATGAGTATTTTTATAATGATAAATAATTATAATTCTTATAAATGTATTTATCCAAATAATATATAATATATTTGAAAAACAAATTATTTCATTAGAAAGTGATTAATTAATCGAATACTCTAACTTAAACAGTTCGTTGAAGTTGTCGTTGAAGATGATTATTTGTTAATTTGTAGTAATTTGTCTCGTATAAAATGGCTATAAAATTCACAATATAATTAAATAAATATGAATTTTGGTCAAAATACTTTCGCGATATATTAAACTAAATTAAATAAAATGAAGTTTATGTGGATTTACTGGAACGGAACATCAAGGTATATGTCAGATGGTCACATTTACATTTCTGTCATGTAGGGATGGTCGATTTTAGAAAAACATCGATGTTGACATCGATTCAAAAGCCTCGATTAACGCGTAAATTCGATTGGAAAAATCAATGTCCGAACACATCAATGTTTTGGGTGCTGGAATTTAAACGCGAAATAGGTAAACTATAACGCATGCGCTGTTACATGCACGTGAATAATGCATGTGTAAACACGTATGAATATATAGATGGGTAGCATTGGCATTGGAGACAGCGTAGCTGCTGTAGAAAAACATATGTTGTAGTAGTGTAGTACTTATTGGAATTCGACTGTACTGAAATATGGAAATATTGATGTACAGATATTATTCTATATATAAAACACTTAAAGAAACAGAACGAGTCCTTTTACTGTGTTTTTTATTGATGTAGGTATTGATCAGCTTTAGAAACAAGCCTTTTTGAAGCTATCGCAGTCACTGCGCAGCACAAAAATGTTTGATATTTACTTCTCATTTTTTTATAAATTAGTCATTGTCCATTTTCGACCGTTCGATTGTTCGATCAAGGAACGGAACTTTCTGGAAATTTCTTTTAAATTGTAAGCTATAACTTATGCGCTGTAATGTAACATCATCATTTCGGCCGAATGAAGTCCACTGCTGGACACAGGCCTCATAATGTAACATGCATATGAATAATACATGTACACACACGTATGAAAATACAAATGTGTATCATTAGGTGGGCGACAGCGTAGCACATAGTTGAGGTGAAAATTATGGGGAAGTGGGTACTTATGGGAGTTCGAATATAGTGGAATATGGAAATATCAATGTTCCGATATTATTCCCATACCATCGATGTATCGATGTTTTAGAAGACTTAACATCGATGATTTTCCGCTTAACATCGATGTTTATCGACTATCGAATGTCATGGTCATTCACTATATGTCAAATTTATTACCAAAGAGTATAATAACTATTTATAAGAAAAGAGAGCCCTCTCGAGTGAAAATGTTGTCCCTGTAGCAAAGCCACCATCTATCATTGGCGGCTCTAACTAATCTTTATATATGAATGTAGGTTGGTATATACTTATAGTGTACTAATGAATAAACATAAGACAACACATTCAAATTCTCCACGTATTTTCATCATTGCTAATTAATATTATTATATTATAATGCCGACATCCTGGGGCAGATAGGTTTGTGTGTTCCGGACGGGTACGTGTGGCGACGACGACAGCCACGGCTGCTGGTGGAGCCGCGTGGCCGAACCAACCTCTTAAGTGAGGCGCCGCTGACGCGAGCACTCCGCACTCTCAACCTCATAGCTAGTGAGACTGACGTATTCCATTGTACTCTGAGTGATTTCACAAAGGTAGCACTGTTTATTATTTGTTACAAGATTAATTAAGAAGTAAAGTAAATTTGTTACAAGATTAATCAACAAGTATTATATATATTATTAGTAGATGAAATATTGAATGCTACACTATCGCATTAGGTATATTTTTTAAACCTGTAATGATAGTAGTAAGTTTGAGGAATAAATAAATAAATAAATAAATAAAAATAAATATTTATTGTATTTATATTTTTTATATATTATACACGAATAAAAGCAATGATAGGAAAATACTAACAGAATCTGAAAGTGGAATCAAACCAACCAAATGATGACAAGGGAACACTATTATAAACAAAATTGCTGTCATTAATAATTATATATTTATCTGTTCACAATTTTTCTGAAAATAAAATTGTGCAGCTTGCTTTGTCTTGTCATCCCCATCGAAAATGGTCACTCATAACAGAACACTCAACAATACTTAAATGAACAATGAATAATAACAAGATGGGGAAATATAAATTTAGCAAATAAATCTCCACAAGAACTCGGAAATGCACGGAATCGAAATTAATTTACACAATTATTTGAAATAACCGCAATAGTTGACAGTTGTACTCTGTGGTAATAAACAAGAAGGCTACGTTCCATTCATCAATCTTTTTAAGTACTCTGTCCTCTATACATTCAATATTGCAAAATTAAATCAGGCATATACGTAGGAAAATGAAATATTAGAAAAATGATTATCAATTAAACAGAATGGTATGAAAATATGACGATTCAAACTCAAAAATAACTAGAAGAATTAAAATATTAGTGAAACCACGTTTCTGCTATGCATGAAATGTAACGTCAAAAATACTAGCTTTCTCCTAGTGGCATCTAGTGTGTAAAATAAGACAATATGCGCCTGTTTTATCGACAATGTCATAAAAATATGAATCCAACGCTGAGGGATGGCGTAACCTTCTTTGCAATTTAGCGTCTGAACTAAGATTCCCCCCCCTGTTTATTCCGTTTTTTTCTTTGTGAAATTCGGAAGTGCTTAAGGTGTTTTTCTCGTTAATTTGTGATTTCTCCCGACGACTTGGCTTTGTTTTATGGATTTTGGTGCCTGTGTTAAATTTCTTTGACCTGTGCTTTGTTTTGGAGTGCGACAACTCGGTTTTATATTTTACTTCGGCTACGTTTTATGGACTACGATTTGTTGCAATGGCGATTTGTTTTCTTTAATAAAAGGCATAGAAATAAATGATTGCTATCCTATTTGTGTGTTTTAATTAAATTTAACCCTAAAAATTAAACAGAAAATAATATTAGGGAGTATACTATACGTACGTACGTTGTTTATGTATTATAGCTATGGTATATACATAGCATCTTTTAATTAGAACAATGTTCAATAGATGGCGCTAAAAGACGATTTAGACTGATGACTCTATACCAGTATATATAATGTACTCTGTGGTCCACTAGATAATGCAGATGTACTTGCGCTCGGATATCTTCGTGTAAGCTCGTAAACCTTCGGTTACTTCAAGCAAGGTGTCAGCCGCGCATACGCATTCCTAATACTTCTCATAGTATTCGTTTATTTTATAGTTTTGCTTTAACATAGGTGAAACATTGTTCTATTATTGTGCTTAGTGTTTGTAATTCCCCGTATTTGGGTAAGTTGTGCATTTATTCTATTAAATCGAAGGTGAATGACTATGTATTTTTTCTATGATTGACCTTCAGATACCCTGCACTGTATATTTTGTCATGGCATCCACGAACATTATATTGTTTTATTATAGTAATCTATAGCTTGTAAGGATTGTTGCGATCATAGTGAGACCTTTTAAAATTCCATTAGAATTTTCATCACCATATGTTTAGTTAAGTTAGTTTGATCTTTGTACTATTAATTTTCAAAAGTCCTTCTGCTTGTTTTTGCCATCCATATACCTTGACAGCCTCATCTCGATCACTAATTAGTAACAGCTCATACTATCACGCTTTGCTTTGCAATGAGATTAGTAGGATCCTACTTTGTGTGGCAGTCAAGGTGAATAATCGGACATTTTGCTAATCGTCCAATTACACCGATTCCAGGGTTTATGTTCCGGGCTTAGTGTGATTATTCTGGCTGCCACTACACCAGCTGGATCTACCCTCCGCGCTGCCAGAGTCTACTAGTCTGCAGGAACTACAGCCAGATCTGTCCTTCGCATCTACTGCCGTAGCTGGTTCCATCCACCGCTGCCGGTTCTAACCGTTGCTGCCGATATTACCCCTAGTAACAACAAAAGGACAGTATCGTGTAATTTCGTGTTGCTATCAGAGGTGACTTACCTACTAAAGAATCCTACGCCCTGAGGTTAAATTAATAAACGTTAGAGTATTTTCTTTTTTTTTTACAAAGTTAAATATAAGTTTTCATTTTTGATAATATAGTTTTATTTATTAAAGAATGTCAATCAAAATAAATATATACGTGACAACAGGTAATACTCTTCCAGGCCTCACTCCAAGATTGTTGGAGGCGAAGCCTAGGAAGTGCAGCAAGGTCTCGTGTATAATTTTTATAAGGAAAAATGTCTCCACACTCTATCGCTTCGTTTGCGAGATGGTCAGCTTTTTCATTCCCTTTTATAGCACTGTGGCTGGGAATCCAGGTAAACGATACAGAATATCCCTTGCTCACACAATTCGTAAGCTCTTCTCTAGCCATAGCAGTAATTGGGAGCACGCATTCTTTTTGAAAGGGAATTTACAAAGGGCTTGCAATGCACTCATGGAGTCAGAGAATGTTACGGAATTCATAAGTTTAAATAAATTAATATATTCTAATGCTTTATAAATTCCGTAGCATTCGGCGGTAAAAATTGATGTTTGTGGCGGAAATTTTATTTTTTCGGCTATGTTAAACTGTTGATGGAACAGGCCTACCCCAACGCAATCACTGTTGGTATGTTTTGAAGCGTCACAATAAATATGATGCCAATCCTTCCAGCGTTCATCAATTATCGAACTGAAATATATATTTACATTTGTATCACCTTTTTTAATGCCTAGGTTAAGATGAACATCCGGAGATATTATGAGGGCTTCAAAGTTTATTTCAAAATGTGGGAGATTAGGTGTACGGTGAGTAGGAGGACTTATTGCTTTAAATTTGCTATAGCTAATGATTAAGTGAGGTAGAGATTTGTGAGTCCAATATGGAGAAGTAATAATTAGCTCTGAAATCCTACTAAGTTTTTCAATGAGTGGGTGTTCTGAAAATTGCAAAATACGGTAAAAGAATCTGTCTGCCAGAAACTGTCGTCGTAATTGCTGAGGTGGTTCAACGCATTCAATCTGTAAAGTGTTTATAAGACTGCTTTTCATGGTACCGGTTACGATTCTAAGAGCTTTGGCTTGGACGGCGTCGAATTTCTTCATTGTAGCCACGCTACAAGGCTCCAACAAAAAAGTTCCATAATCTAGAACACTTCTTATTAGAGCGTTGTAAACCAACTTCAAAGAAAAGGGATGCGCGCCCCACCATACGCCTGATGCCTCTAAGGATATTAAGAGAGCGTTCACACTTATCAGCAATAAATTCACAATGGGGTAGTCCAGTTACCTTAGAGTCTAGAATTACACCTAAAAATTTAATTTGAGTTTTAACAGTTATGGGTTCTCTATCATAAAGAACAGTAATAGGAGGAGGCATACGCTGTCTTGTGAACAAAAGAGTACAACTCTTGGACACCGACAACTCTAAACCATTATCGTCCAACCAAGTTTTAAATGGTTTAGGGCATTTGTTATTGATGAGCTGGCTGTATTTATACATTGATCTGAATTATAAATAACAACATCATCTGCATATTGTAAAATATTAGATTTTCCATATAATGAACTTTCTAGGTCATAGGTGTAAACATTATACAGTACCGGACTGAGCACCGAACCCTGCGGGAGTCCCTTCCAGATTAATCTACTTGATGAGTCCAGTTTAATTGAACGTCCAGACATCAAATTGAAAATAAATCTTCTTAGATTTTGAGGCACCTCCAATAACTCTAATTTTTTATTTAAAATTGATAAAACTACATTGTCATAAGCTGATTTGATATCTAAAAAGGTTGCTACAATTGATTTTTTACGTGATAAAGCCAGTCTTACATCTGAGATAAATATGCTAATACTATCTAAGGTGCTTCTACCCTTGCGGAATCCGTATTGTGAACCAGCAATTAAATTTCTGCTTTCAAGGAACCATTCTAATCTATTTTTAACTAAATGTTCAGTGATTTTTGTAATAACGGGTCACAGCGCTATAGGACGATATGATGAAACGTCCGACGGATTTTTACAACTAATAATCATGCAACTAATGGTCATGCTTCTTTTATAATTTATCTCAGCCTTTTTCCTCTTTTCAATAGCCATTGTACATTCGCTGTCCCACCATGGTGGAGATGGTAGGTTTTTATTAGCAGTTTTTTTTACAGGAAATGAGGCATCATCAGCTTCTAACATTAATTTTGTTAATGCTGTCGAGCATTGCTGTATGTTGTATGCTGTGTTAGGTTAGTTAGTTTATGAAGACTATTTTCAACATATGCTTTATAATTAGCCCACCTATTATCTATTAGCCTGTATTTCATTCGGGGTTTGGTAAGTACATTTTTAACTTTTTTGCCAGGAAAGGTAATGAGAATCGGATAGTGATCACTACCAAAAGTAGACGAAAGTGTGTGCCAAGAAAGTGATGAAGCTAAATCTGAAGTGACAGTGGAGAGGTCAATAGCACTAATATTCTCATTAGGACTTGTACAACGTGTTGGCACACCTGTATTTAATACACAAAGGTTATGTTCATCTATTACATTTAAGAGTTCTTCTCCAGTCAAACTAGATATGGAACTACCCCATAACTTATGCTGAGAATTAAAATCACCCAATATAAGGATGGGTTTTGGGAGCAGGTTGATCATGTTATTTACTTCTTGTAAAATCTGAGAAGATGGATAAGGAATATATATAGATACAAAACATATATCAGCAATAAGAGCTGCAACAATAGAAAAGTCACTATGTTGTGGAAGAGAAATAGGTTTTATATACAGCTTATTTTTGACGAGTAAGGCTACTCCACCATACCCGTCACTTCTGTCTTCACGAAGACAGGAGTAACCGTTAATTTTGAAGACAGAGACTGGCTGGAGCCATGTTTCTGCCACAGCGATTACAGATGGTTCATATTTATTGATCAGATAAATAATTTCAGTTTTTTTACTAATCACACTTCGGCAGTTCCACTGCACCACCACGTGAGGGTAGGGCATTGGAACCTCCACAGCATGATTGGATCGAGGATCTATTTATTTGATGGTGTAAATCCATTATGGATTTCTGTTATATTTTTTAGTGTTTCAATCATAGGGGCAGCGTGGTTTGGTTTTGTAATGTTGGACAGAGAAAGAGCATTAATTAGTAACATAATAATATCAGTTAAAGACTGTTCCTCATTTTCTGAGGTTCTAGAATTTAATGCACATCCATTAGCCAAAGATGGCATATTATATTCTTTAATAAGTTCTTGGTGGGCGGCATGGTCATATCCTTTCGGGGACTGATATGGTGAACGAGGTTTTAATATTACTGTTTTCCTATAGGACATATTGGATGAGGATGGAGGGGGGGGGTTTTACCTATTACTGGGATTGTTCGGCTGGTTGCAATAACATCTGCATATGATTTAGTAACAGGTGGGTGGAGTTTACATGCTTCAGAATATGAAACGCAACATTCAGCCATGGATTTTTTTATTCGTTTTTGTCAATCTAACTCCGGACAGCCTTTGCTAGTTGCAAAGTGAGGCCCAGAACAAAGGCAGCAGGATGCACAGTCTTCCTCAACATTACAACTGTCAGCAGTGTAAGCTTGTCCACACTTATAGCAGCGTGGCTTAGACCTACACTGGGTTTTGGTGTGACCAAAGCGGCAACAGCTATAGCATTGGATTGTTGGGTAAGTATAGAGCTCTACTGGTAGTGCATTATAATATATAAAAATCCTTTTGGGCAGAACTTGTCCATCGAAGGTCACAACAATAGTCTGTGAAGGCAGGTAGGTGTTCCCATTATATTAGTTTTGTAATTTAACCGCCTGATCTTTAAAATATTTCCACAGCCTATAGGAACGTTAATATTTTCCATTACTTCTTCTGGGTACCACTCAGCTGGAACTCCTCGTACAACACGTACGAGGGTGTAACCGCGCCACCACCACACACATGCCCACATGCACAAATCGGGCTATTCTGAAAAAATGTCCGTTTGATAACACCAGTTGAGATTCAATCGCGTAAGTGAAACTTTGTTAAAGTGTCGTGTTGTTTGGGGATAAGATTCAAAAACCGAAACGAAAATAATAAGTTTAACAAGGAAGGAATCATAAACAATATGCAAGTGAAGGAATATTCTTGTATTTGTCAATAAAAAAAAAAGGTTTCTTTATTATGTTATATTTGGATTGATGGAGCAGAACTATGATTATTTTTGTACAAAATACAATGCAAGAAGCATCTACCATTTTAACTAGCAATCGGTGAATAACAAACGCAGTGAAAAGAACAGCGAATGGTACTCCCAATAAAGCAGTGCAGTCAGTACGCTCGGCATGATTGGCTACCTACAAAGTTATGGGTGTGTTTTCGTATGATGAGTAGCTAGTTATAATGTTGTGTATATTCAATTCATTGGAAGAGAACTTGTAACTGTGTGCATTAGTGTGTTTTATGAAGAATGGTATAGATTCTAGGATTTGGATTTCTAGGCTCGCGTACATTTTCAACTACATGGCATATCTCATATCCTTTAGAGCGCAGTGGTTTGGCGAGCTTAAGGTCGTAACTTCGAACTCAACCCTTGCATTATTGAGGTGTACCAACTCCTAACATAAGCATATTTAGCTTAGCTGGAGGGGTCAACAGGCATAATAGTAATGGGTAACGCACACTAATCTTTTCTTCTGATCTACATAATACATAAAAAAATAATATTCTTAGTCTTTCATTTATTCGTTCTCGATACATAATTATCGATGTACCACAAGCCTAGTACGTGTCGGTGTGGTATTTTATCTAGGTTATATATCGCAAATCTCTTTGCATAGGTAAATAGATAGTGACAGCGCTTCATGCGAGAGTAGTGTAACAATATATCACACAAAACTAAAACTTCATGTGTGCGCCATCATGCACGTGGATATTACGATAGTGTGTATCATTGATAAAAGATAGCTTTGTGTGTAGCCCTCCCCGCACAAAAGTTGGTTGAACGTGATCTAATTATTTTTCGAATACGTCTCGCGTCCAGTGGTTAATCGTCCTAACATAACCTGTAAGTAATATTTTCTGAAGTTTACGCGAATAGCATCCATCGAATTGAAAATAGCTTACGGAAACACAGGGTGTTTGGTGCATCGTGTGCCAAACTGAAATGGTCGGCTGGGGGGGTCATCTGCTATCCTTTCAGACCCCTAAACATTTCTCATGCCCTGTGGATTTTTTTCATCGACTTTTTGTTGTTTTAGTAAAAAAAATACCCAAATTTTACATTTAAATACAAATTTAAAAAAAAGTATAAGTCGTAGACTCTGAATTTTAATCTTATTTAGATGTGTATTGTATTACAGTACTTTTAAATTCAAAATTAGTGACATTGGCCATCTAGTTTTTTTTAATTTACTCGCAAGGTTTCGGACTTAAATTAAAGCTGCCAATATTAAAGCTATTTACATGGCTATAAAAAAAAAACTAAAAGCGACCGCGATCTTCCAACTCCCTCAAACATTTTCTAGTCTATCCTCTTACTAGTGATGTGTCATATGCCATAAAAAGCTTTTTACAACTTTGTGAATTAGCTGGAATTGTAAATCGAGCCACAAAGTACTAAATTCCAAATTCTAAAGAAAAAAGTCTTTTTGCGTAATTGTTACTTGAGAAACAGGTAAAATTTGTTTTCTCAGTCTCGCGAAGTAAAATCTATCTCAAAACCCACGTGTTAAAAGACAGATCTTTTCTTTTGGTTTAGTGTAAACGTTTGGGCAGGAGTGATTTGGAATCAGGTAGTTGGACCGCATTACCTGCCCGATAACCTCAATGGCGACAACTATTTGGAGTTCCTTCAAAATGACCTGCCCGAATTAGTGTCCGAGCTACCTGTATTTAATGAAAATGTACCCAAGGTATTCCAGCATGACGGCTCCCGCGCATTGGCGTTTGACTGTGAGGGAATATCTCGACGATGTGTTCCCCAATGCGTGGATTGGTCGCGATGGCCCTATTGCATGGCCGGCACGTTCCCCAGACCTCACTCCGCTAGACTTTTATGTCTGGGAACGTGCCAAAGAGCTGGTATACGCCACGGAGGTTCCGACTAGGGAGGTATTACTACAACGCATTGAAACGGCGTTCAATACAATTAAGGAGGAAATGCGACTTCGTACCACATCAGTGGAAATACGAAATAGATGTTGGGCCTGCATTCGCAATAGAGGCCAACAATTTGAGCAGAATATGTAAAAAAATATTAAATAAATGTTAAAAATGCATTTTTTTTTATTGTAGTTAACACGTCGGTTTTGAGATAGATTTTACTTCGCGAGACTGAGAAAACAAATTTTACCTGTTTCACAAGTAACAATTACGCAAAAAGACTTTTTTCTTTAGAATTTGGAATTTAGTACTTTGTGGCTCGATTTACAATTCCAGCTAATTCACAAAGTTGTAAAAAGCTTTTTATGGCATATGACACATCACTAGTAAGAGGATAGACTAGAAAATGTTTGAGGGAGTTGGAAGATCGCGGTCGCTTTTGTTTTTTTTTTATAGCCATGTAAATAGCTTTAATATTGGCAGCTTTAATTTAAGTCCGAAACCTTGCGAGTAAATTAAAAAAAACTAGATGGCCAATGTCACTAATTTTGAATTTAAAAGTACTGTAATACAATACACATCTAAATAAGATTAAAAGTCTACGACTTATACTTTTTTTAAAATTTGTATTTAAATGTAAAATTTGGGTATTTTTTTACTAAAACAACAAAAGGTCGATGAAAAAAATCCACAGGGCATGAGAAATGTTTAGGGGTCTGAAAGGATAGCAGATGACCCCCCCAGCCGACCATTTCAGTTTGGCACACGATGCACCAAACACCCTGTGTTTCCGTAAGCTATTTTCAATTCGATGGATGCTATTCGCGTAAACTTCAGAAAATATTACTTACAGGTTATGTTAGGACGATTAACCACTGGACGCGAGACGTATTCGAAAAAGAATTAGATCACGTTCAACCAACTTTTGTGCGGGGAGGGCTACACACAAAGCTATCTTTTATCAATGATACACACTATCGTAATATCCACGTGCATGATGGCGCACACATGAAGTTTTAGTTTTGTGTGATATATTGTTACACTACTCTCGCATGAAGCGCTGTCACTATCTATTTACCTATGCAAAGACATTTGCGATATATAACCTAGATAAAATACCACACCGACACGTACTAGGCTTGTGGTACATCGATAATTATGTATCGAGAACGAATAAATGAAAGACTAAGAATATTATTTTTTTATGTATTATGTAGATCAGAAGAAAAGATTAGTGTGCGTTACCCATTACTATTATGCCTGTTGACCCCTCCAGCTAAGCTAAATATGCTTATGTTAGGAGTTGGTACACCTCAATAATGCAAGGGTTGAGTTCGAAGTTACGACCTTAAGCTCGCCAAACCACTGCGCTCTAAAGGATATGAGATATGCCATGTAGTTGAAAATGTACGCGAGCCTAGAAATCCAAATCCTAGAATCTATACCATTCTTCATAAAACACACTAATGCACACAGTTACAAGTTCTCTTCCAATGAATTGAATATACACAACATTATAACTAGCTACTCATCATACGAAAACACACCCATAACTTTGTAGGTAGCCAATCATGCCGAGCGTACTGACTGCACTGCTTTATTGGGAGTACCATTCGCTGTTCTTTTCACTGCGTTTGTTATTCACCGATTGCTAGTTAAAATGGTAGATGCTTCTTGCATTGTATTTTGTACAAAAATAATCATAGTTCTGCTCCATCAATCCAAATATAACATAATTAAGAAACCTTTTTTTTTTTATTGACAAATACAAGAATATTCCTTCACTTGCATATTGTTTATGATTTCTTCCTTGTTAAACTTATTATTTTCGTTTCGGTTTTTGAATCTTATCCCCAAACAACACGACACTTTAACAAAGTTTCACTTACGCGATTGAATCTCAACTGGTGTTATCAAACGGACATTTTTTCAGAATAGCCCGATTTGTGCATGTGGGCATGTGTGGTGGTGGCGCGGTTACACCCTCGTACCACTTCTCCTTATTTTTTATTTCTGTGGCAGTGACAGACTTCAAATTATATTATAAAATATCTAATATCTTTAAGTGATATGTGCGAAGTTGTGGGTGAACTTGTTAGTTTATGTGTGTGTGTAAATGTAAATTATAAATCTATTGACTTTTTAATATGTATAAGTTTCTTAAAGATGTGCGTGCTTCTTTGAATTTTTTTGTATACTATTTTTTCTTAGAAATGATATTCTGGTATCTAAATAGTTCTCAGCAACAGCTTTCGTTATTTCTGCCAAGTGATTTACATACTCATTTTCATAGTTATGGAATTCTATATGTTGAAATAGCTGAAAGTTCAATAGTTTTGCTGATACTTTTGGAAGATTTTCTGTGGTGTAGTCCTTTTTAAGTTTTTTTTGTTCGAGACCAGCACCGGAATCAAAACAAAAATTATACGACTCACCAGATTGTTGTAAGTGCATACCCCACATATATTGCAGTGTCTACGCGTCACTCGTTCGCCACGTCAACGACAGTCGCGCGACCCGCGCCTCCGCTGTAACCTGCAGCACTTGTAGAATTAGCGCCATCCACAGTGCCGCGTCGACGATGTAGTGCTATGTGTCCATTCTCGTGTAGCAGTTTGTTTCGCGTCTTGACGTCACTCATAAATTCTAGGCGGTGCGCCGTGAATCGACATGGCTTAGTATGTACGATACTGCGACTTCTTCGAGATGTCATTAAACGGCTAGCATATGCTGCGAGGCATTGACCCTCCGTTGGTCTGCCTTTATTAAAATTTATGAATGTTGATTCAAGTCTCCGTCGAGTCGTAACGTGCGAGAAATAACTTACGCAAATATTGCCACGTCATTCCTGCACAGAGATGTCAATAACGGCTACATTTCAATAATGAATTACACTGCTGTGTTATTTTACAACAACTGTTATTATAAACTGCTGTCAGTTATCCTGTTATCCTGCTGTTGAGTCGTTTTGCTGTTTTGCGACATTATGGATTATGTGTAGTGTCATGACTTAGTAATTACTTAAAATAATCTTAAACACTTACTATATACTATACTAAAATGATTTAGGAATTACAATAATCTAAAACACCAAAATTAACTTTTCAACTATCACCGGACAGCGACAGCGGATAATGACAATCGTGTTCGTGACCGCAATGACAACAATAACGATAACATTTACATTAGTCGCAACTCGGATTACATTATTCTGTTACTGTTGTCAAATTTTCGTTATCTGTTGTTTAGTTATTGCCTCAGTTAAATATTAAAACCGACATTATTCCAATTCAATAAAGCATAAAATCGTAAAATAAAACATGTGACTCACGACATAAAGATAACAGACAACGATAAAAATAAAAGTGAGCTTTATACTGTGCACTTAAGGACTATAATCGTATGATTTGTAAATATTTAGCAATGTGAAGTAAGTCTTATTTGAATAGCACCATATTTCTCACACCTATTGGTTGCGTATAATGCTTTCTTACTCGCCACGTAGCCGTGCGACATTAGCTGCGAGTGGCTTTTGTCAATAACAATAACGAAAAACGACAACAGGATAATTCGTTGATCCATAATGTGTTATACATTGCGTAAGAATAATGCATTATATTATCCGTTATTGGAATAATAACCACCTCTATTCCTGCATGTGAAGTTTGCGCTTAACTTATATCGCGCAATTATCGTACTCCACGACATGTAAATAAAATTCGTATATAGTATATAATTATTTATTTTCCCGATCCTTTCCAATAATAGTCCAATACCCTTTTTCAAAATCATTTTTTACTCCATGTAGAAGTTTCCCCGTTTTTGTTTGTGGCAATGCGCAAATAGCGACGCCGACAAGCCACAGCCAGAAAAAAAAAACTGGGTACATTTTAACTATAAGGACGTAAAATTTAACTAATTATTTTCTACTAATCTTAAATATGAATCAATTATTCAAGAACCTCTGTATCATCGGCATAAAATATAATCAGTTAAAAAATATACACACAAGCTCGTCTGTTTTAGCATGGTCTAAATCAGATCAACCGAAAAGGTTTTTACGGTACAATAAGAAGATATATCCCCCACAGTCACCCGATGAAGAACCCAGGCCTGCTGTAAGTTACTGAACATTAACGTTATCAGCTTAGTGTGCAGTCAATCTATGACCACTAGGGCTCTCCCTTAAAACAGATAAATACAAAGCAGTCCTGATATTAATCTGGTTTAATAATACATAAACATACGGGCACAACGATGTACCTACTTTTCTATTATTACAGTCTTCGTGTCACTGTTTTGAAGGTTTAAATCTTCTTAATTTTAGTTGGTTTGAAAAGACTTTCCCATTTACAATAAATATCTTGCTCCTGAAATTATAACAATGGTGTTAGAACTATCATATTCGACTTTTCACCTATGGGAAAATGTAGTTTTGAAGTTAGAACTTAAAATGTCCATATTGAATATAAATAATTAATAAAGCATTCTGTACTTTCAGTTTTTGTGTCACCAGAAGACTAATCTAAAATACAGTCCTGAAAAGCTTTGGTACATTGCCAGTTTCATCAGAGGAATGACGGTAGATGAAGCAGTGAAACAGCTTAGTTTTGTTAACAAGAAAGGTGCAATATTTGTTAAAGAAGCCATACTTGAAGCCCAAGAACTAGCAGTAACAGAACATAACATAGAATTTAGGAGCAATTTGTGGGTTGGTAAGTAAAATGTAAAAAATCTCAGGTCACTTGTACTAGCAAAACGCAACAAATCATCCCCTAGCGCCAGTGTACATCAAGGATGTCTCTCGCATAGTCTCAAGTCAAGTCTCATTACTGTAGGTTTATCTCAAAGCAATGGAATTTTAACCAGCAGTATGTTGTTTGTCCACTATGTATGTGTATTTTCTTGATAAATAAATACATCTGTAGTGTCTTTTGTCCATATGCTCTAGGTGTAAACCTTTTTATCTATAAGCTATATCTCACAAAGAGAATCTTACTACATTTAAAGAAACTTATCCTATTGTAGTCTATTATTACATAATCATGATAAACTAGTTGTAATCCATAACTTCGTCTGCACCCTTCTTAAGGAAACTTGATATCCTATGTCATTATCCCATGACTCTTGACATCTACCTTTTTGCCAAATTTCTTTAAAATTTGATCAGTCATTTGTGTGTGATAGAAGAGAGAGCTTGAGACATTCGCATTTATAATAATAGTAAGATTATGTTTGTTAGCAAAAACATCTCATTCCTGTTTCAGCTGAATCCTTTTCTGGCAAGGGAATGGTGATAAAAGGAATAAGAAGACATGCGAGAGGACGTATGGGAGAAGTCAGATATCAGTACAGTCATTATTTTGTAAGATTAGAAGAAGGAAGACCACCTGCAGATTATTACAAGAGAAACCCACAAACGCCCCAACAACAACTTGAAAACTGGCTGGAACAAATGAGGAAGAGAAAGATTATAAATTCATATTAAGTTGTATATCATTTATTAACATGATTTAGAAATTTTATAGATTTTGATTTTAATCCTTAATTCATCATAAAGTATATATTTACTAACCATTATATCTAAATATTTTTTATATAAATCTATTACTTGCATAGTTATGTACGCACATAAATAATTTAGGATATTATTTCTCAAATAGATTATGGGCTAAGAAGTTAATTAGGTACTACAACATAATCATGTAATCTTATGCACAAAAGAGTTTATTATGTTTTGCAGTATGAAAATACTATTTGTTTCCTTTAACATTGTACATGGCAGATGAAAGTATTAAAGAATACATTCACCTCAACTCAGACCAGCCCATAGCAGTCCACTGATGGACATAGGCCTCCCCAGTCATGCCACTGAGCACGATCCTGGGTTTTTCTCATCCATTTCATGCCAGCCATCCTGCGAAGATCGTCAATACACCGAGCCTGAGGGCGCCCTAGACTACGTTTGCCGAGCCGCGATCTTCACCCAAGAACCCGTTTGCCCCAACGGCCATCAGTTCTGCGGTTAATATGGCCAGTCCATTACCACTTCAGCTTGTTAATCCGATGGGCTATGTCGGTGCCTTTGATTCTCTATTGGATCACCTCGTTTCGGATTCGATCCTTTAGAGAAAGGCTAAGCATAGTTCTTTCCATAGCTAGCTGAACAACTTTAAATTTGTGGACCTTACGAGGCTTCACCTAATAATTGAACATGGGCTTTAATCATACTAATAATTCATTAAAAATGTTTAACTACTATTTACATAGCTAGGGTTAAATTGATATTACCCTGATATTATAAACCATTCATGATGATTTTTTAAAATTGTATAGATGTAAATGCTTATAATATTAATTATTATAGGGTTATAAAGTAAAGATGAAACAAATAGGACATATCCTAAGAGTACTAAACCTATACCATAAAAATGATCATACACTTAAAGAATTCCGAGGCTCAGGCTTCTTGGGTACATAACCATACAGGAATATTGAAACAATAACAAACATTGTGCCAAGAGCAAACTGTACTGTCAAGTTGAAATCAAATATGTATATGGATGCTATACAGGATATGATAATGGCAACAGAAGTTGCAAAACCCTTTAGTATATTATCAGCATATTTAACAACTACAGCTACAATGAGGCCACCTGCTGCTTGTAATAGGACTAGATACCAAACAAAGCCATCAAAGCCTTTTAGTAGATTATTTTTAGTTCCTTCATTTACAAGATATGTGATAGTTCCAAATGGCAATGACAGTAAACTCAATTGCACATTCCTCATCCATACCTGAAACAAGTCAATAAGTTTTGTTAAAAAAACATGACACTGTGAAGACAGGTTGTCCCTACGCTAGAACCATAGGCACAGCACAGGAGACGGCCAGGTCCAGCCCTTCCAAGAATATTTCTGACCTGCCTTGGCTGTAACTATTGTTCTATCTCACCTATTCAATTAACTTCTTGTGTAAATTTAATGTTTCAGACTTATTGAATATTGTTTATAAATAACAATGTGTGACAAAATTATACTCACTGATATGTCAGATTCTTTAAGTACTTTTTCAAAGTATATTCCTGCAAACCCAGATATAAAGCAAGCTGCTAGTGCTGCACCAAATCCTAACAGTTTAGACTGCTCAGGTAAATGAGACGATTTGTCAGAGCTTGCTTTGTCAGTAGAGGATAATTGCACAAGTGCTACTCCTGCTGCTAAGAATGCTAATGCACACCACTGCCACTTCTTAAGCTGCCTTTTTAATACGAGTACAGCAAAAAATGCTGTAGTTAGAATTTTTAACTGATATGTTACCTGAAACAGGAATTGTGATATTTAAGGTACTTGAATTTGAACACGTTTTTTTATTTGTCCCATAACATTCCCTTCTGTCTGCGTCTGATTAAGTAAAAATTTGGTACACATATGGATTACTGCAACCCAAACATGAAAGTGTAGCGTAAATAAATGAATGTTGAATATGGAGGTCCTTTATGGGAGGCAATATAGAAAATTAAAAAATAAAATTTTGCAAACCGTACCGTGTAACATATTAAAAGGGAAGGGCTTATTGCGAGGGTCTCAAATGTATTTATTTAATAATTTTAAAATATATAACGTTATTTAAGAAAATAGACAAAAAATGACCATGACCACTCCATGCCTTATCTCCCGAAACTACTGAGCCTAAAATTTTGAAAAATTTTGCTCTTTACCTATATATTACAGGAAAACCTATAAGAAGCCTATGGTCTTACAATAATATGGTATATATTTCAATATTGTGCGTACAAACTTACGTTTGCGGTTAGAATGTATGGGAAACATGTTTTTCAACTACGATGTAAAGTTTGTTCTTGGGATGATGATTATTGGTACACACGGCTACACCTCAAGCTCGACACCCTATATAACCATAACTATGCTATATGCGATGCACAAAATCGTACAATAGGGATTACCTATCCTGGCGTCGGCCAATCACAGCATTTGTTGCTGTACGCACAGACTCACTTTTTTTGAAGAAAAAAATCACTCGCCGTTCGGATCCCAACGTGAACGTTCGAATATGAAGTCATAATTTTATTTATCTAATTGCTAACCAACTTTCATTTTATTTATATTGTCAATTTGTATATCTGTTACTATTAATAATGTCTTAGGTTTTCGCGAGTATTACACATTCTATATACGATCACATTATCTCGAACACTTTGCAGGGTTGTCCGAAACGTCAGGAAAAACAAAAATCTAAAATCTTCGCGATAGAATCCGTTTGAAAGTGTTTTATTATAATCTGTTACTATTGTTGAATCCCGAGGTAACACACATAGCTTGTTCATTTTGATAGTCTGTTATAGTATAAATAATCAGCCCGTTACTTTCCCACCGCTGGGCACGGGCTTTTTCTCACGATGAGAAAGGTTAGGCCTTAGTCCACCACGCTGGCGATGACGATGTTATCCTTCACCGTTAACGCAAGTGATACTGATAATCAATCTGATCCGCACATTAACCCGAAAAGTCAGAGGTGCGGCCGGGAATCGAACTCACTCTCCAATATGGAAGTGAAACGTCCAATCACTATGCCAGCACTGCTCTTGTTTATACTTAACATATTTTTAAGTTGATTCAGCTTACTGTCTGTCTTTTGGAAGTCATAAATACAATTATCTAACAAACGGCCGAATACTGAAACGCCACTTAATATTAAGTCCCGCTTTAATTTGAGCCGCCCGGTTTCCTACCGAAACGGGTTTTTCGAATAGTTAAAACGGAACTAAATATTAAGTGGCGTTTCACTATTCGGCCGTATATTACATAAAACCATTTCTCATTCCTATTAGTAGTCAAGTTTTATTTGCCATACTTGATTTTGTAAAGGCTGTCATTAGATGAATATGTATTATTATATTTTTTATATTGTATTTTTTTAAATGCTCACATTAATTTCAATTGTGTTATTATTATGTTCATTGTTGATTTCGATTTTTAATTATGATTGGCTCCTAAGGTAAACATGTAGGTGTGTTTAGATTTTGTTAGTAATTTAATCTTAACATTTCAAGCGTTAAATAATGAGACAATTTTGTATTGGCTTTGTAAATTAATCTATTTTGGATGGTTAATAAAGTCTTTCTTCGACTGATTCCATTTCCTGCCCGGTAATTTAATAAAGGTGCGTTTATAAATGCAAAGAGTGACTAGCTTGGGCAACATGCATATAGGACTATTCAGATATAACCGATCTTCGACGATACCGCTGCGCGAATTCCAAGCGGTACCTAAATACCTACCCAGCGGAATACCGCTCGGTACTTTCGCCACCCAGTGGTAGAGAATATCGCTTATATCTGAATAGACCTTTAGCCAATACCCAATCCAAACTATCTCTAATCAGTTCAGTAGTTTTGCTGTATAAATGTATCAATAAGATATATTTGACAGATAGACAAATGTTTTAATATTATTAAGGTATTTCCATTGGGAATATTTTTCGAGTTCCAAGCTTTCGATGTCTATGCAAAATCACGCCAACACATTGCTCTGATGTGATTACGCAAGTCAGGTCTTATCTTTCTCTAACATCTAACACACATAAAACTTCATCAAAGAGTAATCGCCCGTATAAGATGCTCATAAAGCTTTCTATCTAGATCCTTAGCTATCTGTTTTGTCTCGTCGTTTCAGCCAAATAAAGTCCACTGGTTAGTACTGGCAAATTCCCCCCAAAATTATCTATGGGGGAGGCCTTGGTTCAGTAGTGGACATATAAATGGCCGATATGATGAAAGTCCACTGCTGGACACAAGCCTCTCCCAAAGATCGCCATAACGACCGGTCTGGGTGTTTTGTGTGCTCGTTGGGCGGTTTTGCCATAATCGCCACGCTTGGCAGGCGGGTTGGCGATCACAGTTGAGTTGTACCTTAATTAAGTATTTATTCTATTTAATCAATAAGTAGCGCTTTGTCCGCGACTTCGCTTAGAAGTAAGAATTATCATACAATCTTCAACAATCCATTTAAATCTCAAAATCGGTTCAGGGCTCTAGCCGCGACAACGTAACGTAGACAGACAGAAACTCATTCGCATTTATAATATTTAATATAATTAGTGATAGTAGAAGAAGCAAGGCAAGGGGCCTTCCACAGAGGAGGGACTGCGTTCGATCCCTTCATCTTGACTTTTCGGATTCATGTGCAGATCAGAATTTGATTATCATTTTCGTTAACGGTCAAGGAAAACATCGTGAGGAAACCTGCACAACTGAGAGGGCTCCAATAGTGTTCTCAATGGTGTGTATAGTCTGCCTACCCGCACTAGGCCGGCGTAGTGGACTAAGGCGTAACCTTTGTCATCCTGAGAAAAGGCCCGTGCCCAGCAGTGGGAGAGTAATAGGCTGTTTTTTAAAATTAAAATGTAAATCCTTTAGCGACATTCCCTTAATAGTCATAGTTTTTGCTCATTCTATAAATTTATAATCATTCATAATAAATAATAATAGATGTATAGGCACTCAGGCGAGACTAGCTAAACTTGCTCACAAAATATATACGTATATGATAAGTCTGTATGTATATTATGGATAGAGCACCGCATGGTGGGGCGTGCCGCACGCTCAAACTAAATAGGTTTTGTATAGCTTGATGTGTCGCCAAATATTCGAGTGTGTAAAAGAGTGTGACGGAACGACAAAAAGTACTACACCCTCTCGCACGATTCGCAGTGTTGAACTTCTAATAGTTCAAAGTCCAAACAGTCTAGGATGATGCATAGCCGTGTGTACAAAAACGAATCCTACAATAGACAATATATTCAGCAATTTTGGAACCCTCTCCACACAGGTTCAACTCGCACTTGACCAGTATTTTTATAATATAAATAAGGTTTTTTTACCTGGTAAGTAGCTGCATCTAAATTAGATGCTGAGACATAAAGCAAGTTGTTCTGTACAATATATAAAAATGATGGCACACAAACATGTAGTGTATCTCTAACATTTAATATAACTATATTGTACATGGACTTCACTCCTTTTTGTAAACCACCAGACTCTTGCATCACAAGGCACACACATATAATTAACTTAAATATTTCTGCCATTAAAACAGCTGAAAAAACAACAATAGAATCAATTAATTACACTATGCAAAATATACTATACCACAATTAATCCTAAAAAATGCTTTTATTATTATATTAAAATAATGAGGTAATATTCACCGGCTGCAGCTGAAAACATCTCCACATTTCTTCTGCGAGCATAACGCATACTTAAACCTAATGCTGCATTTTGCAATGTTAATATCACCAAACTTACATACTTGATGTAACCTGGAATCACCAACATATTTACATATATAGTATACCTTCAATTTATGCACCTAAAATTTAACAGACAGATGATTGAAAATTTTAAGTGATCAGTAAAATTTTATTTTAATTTTATTTTAAATATATCTGTCTGTTTACCGTAATTTACTCTTCTGTTGTGTGTGTATGACTGTGCTTTTTTTGTATCACCATCCATGTCTTCTATAGTATTTAATTGTGTGGCAGCTGTGGAAAGGTCCTGTAGATGTTCAGACTCTACTGCTTCACTTACGACAGGTTCAGAATTCACCGTAGGCTCATCAGTTGTGTCAGTTGAGTTCATAGGAACCTTCGTGATAAGGAAATGTGTTAGTCTACTTAAACAAAGTTTATGATAAGCTAAGTGATTAAATCAATACAAATGTGATTTAATCCTGATATCACTAATTACTGATTATGTGTTCTCTATTTCTCAATTGAATTGAAAATCAGGGAAATATATAATATAAATATGGTGTTTGTGGTGAAGGTAAATCAGAGAAAAAGAAAGTTAGTTGCTGAAGTTCTATGTGAATAATAAGCAGTCTCAAACTGATGTTATGTACTTACAACACCATAAAGGGTTTATCATAGGCAAGACGCCAACAGATCATTTCACGTAGGGAAATATTTTCAGTTTGTTATTTATTAGAAGGTATCTGGGCGAATAAAATAGAAGTATTAATCCTCGGTTGAGAATTCCTTCACCAATGGTAAGAGGCGTTTACCTCAAACAGAAAAGCTGAACTAAAAAATTACCGTTTGTTAGTGCTTTCTAAATTTAACTAAATCACGATAACACTAATGTTAATGTCAATGTCTAATGCAGTCTCTTCAGTACAGCTCAGATCAGATAATCGCTGCTAAACAGTGAGTATCTGGGTATAGCAGTATGGTATTGTTATATTCATCTATATAAGGTATTGTTGACGTCGGCAAAATGCTACTTGCGGATTTGCAAATGTATACTTTTTTTTCTGGCTTGTCAGATTTGCGCATTGCCACAATAAAAAATGGGGAAACTCCTACATGGAGTAAAAAATTGATTTTGGAGAAGTAAATTGGAAAGGATCGGGTAAAAATATACTATAAATAATTATATTCTATAAACGAATTTTATTTATCGTGATAAATAGCGATATATATTTTAGGATCATGAGTGGCAAGTAAAACTAGAATAGACGTTGGAAAAGGAACACAAAGTGAAAGTTTGGTGAAAGTAAAAGATTTATCAATCTAAATACCGTACGACGTTGCCTCATACTTGACATTGGCGAAATTGTGGAAGATAATCTACAGAAGCCATAATCTAATAGAAGAAGAAGAAGTACTTACTCAATCAAATATTTCCCAACAAAGGTTATGGGCCCAGAACAGAAAAGTATGTTGTATGTTGTGAAAGTAATTCGAAATTCAAATTCAAATTCAAAATCATACACAGATTCTTTGAGAACCGTGCAAGGTAAAGGTACAGTTAAGTTATTAGCATGCAATGATGATCGAACGCGTAAAATTCAATTTGAAAATACCCTAGTGGTTCCCGATTTACGTAGTAATTTAATTTCCATCGCGCAGCTTACTGAACGAGGTTGTGAAGTCACCTTCAAGCATGACGTAGCCTATGCAGTTAAAGAGGGTGAGGTAAAATTGACCGCTGATCGGCGAGGTGATTTGTATTACTTGAGGGAGCTGGACACTTCAGCCTCTGTGGTATGTAGTGAAAATGTTGATCTGTATAGATGGCATGAGCGTATGGGACATCTGAATGCTAGGGATCTTATGAAAGTACTAAAGAAATCAGGTATTGATCAGCTAAAGATCGATAATAACTTGCATGATTGTGACGCGTGTGCTAAAGGAAAAATGGTTTCGTTGTCTGTGAAATCCAGTTCACGCTGTAACGAGAAGTTGCAAATAATATATTCGGATGTGGTAGGTCCAATGAGAGTTCGATCGAATGGCGGAAATAAATACTTTGTCACTTTTATTGACGACTATACTCGTTGGTGTGAAGTTTATATGCTGAAAAATAAAGGTGACGTTTTGTCAAAATGTAAAATTTTTAAATGTCATGTCAAAAATTTTACAGGTAGAAAAATTAAATGGATTTTTTTTTTTTTTTTTTGAGAAATATTTTATGAATAAGTAAATATTTATTCATCTAAATACCGTACGACGTTGCCTTAAACTTGACATTGGCGAAATTGTGGAAGATAACCTACAGAAGCCATAATGTAAGAGAAGAAGAAGAAGAAAAATTAAATGTTTACATACGGATAACGGAACTGAATATAAACATAATTCTTTCGACGAATTTTTAGAAAATGAAGGCATTAAGAGACGTTTTACGATGCCATATTCACCTCAAAGTAACAGTATCGCTGAACGAATGAACCGTACATTGATTGAGATGGCAAGATGCATGATAAGATCATGATCTTATCGTAAGGTATTTCACCAAGTTTTTGGGCAGAAGCTGTAGCTACTGCATGTTATTTGCGTAACAGATGCCCAACTAGTAGTGTAAATGGTGAAATTCCATATGAAAAATGGTTTGAGAGACCTGTGAATGTCAAATACTTAAAAACTTTTGGCACGAAAGTACACGTCTTAGAAAAGGGACCAGGTAAGGATAAGTTTGCAGCACGAAGTTCACTCGGCATATTCGTGGGTTATCCAGCTGATGCTAAAGGCTATAAAATATGGATACCAGAGAGTAGAAAAATCGTAGTGTCAAGAGATGTAAAATTTCAGGAAGGTAAACCAACCGAAATTGAGTGTAAGGTCTCAAATGAATCACTTATTGAACCACATTGTGAAAAGAGTATTGTGAGAAAAACTGTTGAAATAGTAGGACAAACCAAAGAACAGTCGGATGTACCATTTAGTGATGAACCTTCAAGAGAAGAAATTCCATCAGATATTCAACCGATTGTGTCAGTTTTCAATGAAAGTACAGAGAATACAGAATCTATTGGAAACGATGATGGAAATGTTACTTTAAAAAGAGGTCCTGGAAGGCCAAGGATTCAGAAAGGACATGTTGGCCGACCTCGTAAAATCTACAACATCGTTGAGTTGAGTAGCGACAATGAATCATCGACGGAAGAATACATTGATAGTGAAAATTTTGCTGGAGCTATTGAAACCACGTTAAAGGAAGTTTTGACATCTGACGAAAAGGTCAAATGGGAGGAAGCGATTCTTTCAGAAATAAGAAGTTTAGTAAGGTGGGAAATTGTGAAGAAACCTTCAGATCGTAATATCGTAGGATGTCGATACGTGCTGACGACAAAGCTAAATATTGACAAGACTGAGAAGAATAAGGCCAGACTGGTAGCAAAAGGATACAGTCAGGAACATGGCCTAGATTACAATAAGACATTCGCCCCAGTTGCGAGGATTGCAACTGTACGTTTGTTGGTCACCTTAGCTGTCGAGATGGGCATGGACATTGATCAAATGGATATAAATACCGCCTATTTAAACGGTGATCTGAACGAAGATATCTATATGAAGGTACCAGAACTACTGAAAGAAGGTTTAGAGAAATTGAAAAATATAGATGGCGTTAATTCTTCAATAGACAAGAAAGCAGCAAAAATGCTTGAAGATATGAAAGCAGGTGGTGATACCTGTCGTCTAAAGAAGTCTCTTTATGGTCTCAAACAAGCTGGACGAAAGTGGAATATTAAATTGGACGAGAAGCTGAGAGAAATGGGATTGAGACCTACGATAAATGAACCTTGTTTGTATCACAAGCACAATAAAGGTAGATCAGATCTTTTTGTTGTGGTTTATGTAGATGACGTATTGATCTCATCACAAAAGAGACTGTATATAGATAAATTCAAGCAGGAATTGGCGAGGAGGTTTGAACTCAAAGATTTTGGTCAAGCAACCTTCTGTCTCGGGATAGATATAAAGAAAAGCGGCAATGAACATTTTTTGTCACAAGAGAAGTATATAAAAGATAGTTTGAAGAAATTTACTATGGATAGTTGCAATCCTGTCCAGACTCCAATGGAAATTGGAAATCCTGTTATTAGCGAAAAAGAAGTAATAGAAGGGAAACAATTTCCATATAGAGAACTAATTGGAGCGCTCATGTATTTAAGCGTATCGACTAGACCTGATATCGCTAACGCTACGGCAAAACTTGCGCAGTTTGCAGAAAACCCACAGGAAACTCATTAGAGGGCTGCGAAGCGAGTTCTTCGATACTTAAAAGGTACGATAACTCACGGTTTGACGTTTTAACCGACAGGGTTATGCATACAAGGGTATGCAGATGCAGATTGGGGTAGCTGCGTCATTGATAGACGATCCTTTACGGGTTATTTATTCGTTCAAGGTGGCGCAAGCATTTCGTGGACTTCACAAAAGCAACGCATCGTTGCGACTTCTACTTGTGAGGCTGAGTTTGTGAGTTTGGCAGAAGCTATGAAAGAAGCTGTGTATTTGAACAGCCTGTTAAAAGAACTAGGTTTAAATCAACTCTGTAAGGCATGCATGCATGCATATGCATGTTGATAATTTGAGTGCTATTTGCCTTGCTGAGGATCATGGTATAGATCATGCTAAAAGTAAGCACATTGACATTAGACATTTCTTTATAAGGGATGTGCTACGTGACAACAAAGCTGTAACGTTGGAATATTTATCAACTGATAACATGTTGGCAAATGTCCTCACCAAACCTTTACCTCGCGTAAGACACGAGTTACTAACAAGTGCATTAGGATTGTGTGTGCGAAAATAAATAGATTTATATATAAAGTGGCAGCCACGGTAACCAAATATTTAGAAACATCCAAAGTGATCACTGATATCCTGTCAACCATGGTCGTCTAATTGTTCAGGTCACCAATCGTGATCAAATATATCGGAACAACAAAAACGTCATTATATGAGGTCATTCAAACCGTCATTGTTATGTTAACAATCACAACGCCAGTAGTTTCCAAGCAGCCAAGGTATTCAAAAATATGTAACACGCTAGTGAACTGAACTTTATCTTAATCTCATAGTGTCTCATTTATCTAAACACAACATTGAACTTGACAATATTGTAGGAATAAAACATATTTCTTATACTTACTACCTATCTCTTTCATTTCATGCGTGACGTCATTGGCATGTGTTTTGTTTTATGATTATATTTTCAAATTGGTAAATAAATGCGTGCAGGACTATGAAGACTTGTTCCCATCAGTCCCAATTGTTTTTTTTTAATGAGAAATAAAAACTCTTTCTTAAAACGAGCGAGTTTAAGTCTACGTCATATTTTTAGATGCTAAGTGAACCTCATTTTATTATTAGGCACTCTGTGTTATTATTGATGATTAAATTCATACGAGTACATGTCAACTGCATAATGTCATGTCGTTTTACGATGCTTTTATGGACATTTTTGTAGAATTCTTTCATTTTAGAGAAATATTTTATATGTAAAGATTCATTAATCTGAACACCTGAGCCTTATACTCGACACTGGCGAAATTGCGGAAGATACTCCACAGAAGTGCCGTGTCGTGCCGGCTCGGAATGCCACCACCCCATCTCCTCCCATGGGTGTCGTAAAAGTCCACTAACAGATTAGCCGGAGGATGGGCAGCAGCGTCCTTCGAGTACATTAACAACTCAACTGCGATCGCCAACCCGTCTGCCAAGCGTGGCGATTATGGCAAATCTCCCCAATGAGCCCACAACACATCCATATCGGTCGTTGTGGACATCTTTGGGGGCGGCCTGTGTCCAGCAGTGGACTTCATTCGGCCGAAATGATGATGACTGATGACTCCACAGAAGCCATAATCTAAAAGAAGAAGAAGATGATTTTATGAATTATCTGTTGGTCCTTAATTTGTTCTGTGTGAACTGTGAATTATAGATAATAGATATTAAATACGAGATCGACGACGGCTTCATGAAAATGGTTTACACCATAGAATGCCTGCTAAGACGCAAGACACAAAGAGTTTGTAATTTGTGGTTTCAATAAAATAAAAAATGAGTTAAAAGAATTAATTTTATTCCATTATTATAATAATTTTAGTTTGATATTTAGAAAGCCCCTTTCACACAGCACCAACTGAATTTATAATAATCGGCAATTAGGCAATATTTATAATTAGCCCGGTGAACTAAAACAGGATTGTAAACAATATTATTTTCAGATCCAAGACACTTTAAATTCAATACGATGGTACCTATGTACACGCAGGATATCTCTAGCCTAGACAAACCATGTCGATTTTACACAAAACATACCTAGATTGTAATATGCACCTGGTTCGGTGTGTTAATTTAAAATCATTGTAAATTGAACCCTGTGTGGTAAAGATAAAGTTCAGTTCACTAGCATGTTTCATATTTTTGAATACCTTGGCTGCTTGGAAACTACTGGTGTTGTGATTGTTACTACATAGGCTGCACTAAAAGTATCGGGAATGGAATATTTCCACTGTTCCTGTCATATTAAAATCTTTTAAATTGAAAACACCTTGGTTTTACAAATCGAATACCATTTATTTATTTAAAAAAAGATTCACGGTCTTGTCACAAGGTTTTGTCAAACTTGTTTAGTCGTTGAGAAAATGGAATTGACTCGAGAAAATTCAAGAGCGATGATTTATTATGACTTTCGAAGTGGTTTAACACAAAAACAGTGTGTTGACCGCATGATTTCTGCATTTGGTGATGAAGCCCCATCCAAAACCACAATTTATCGCTGGTTTGCTGAATTTCAACGTGGACGTGTCAAGCTCAGTGATGATCCTCGTCAAGGTCGTCCAAAAACTGCAGTCACCCAAGAAAACGTTGATGCTGTGCGTAAGCTGATTGAGGAAGATCGACATGTGACATACCGCGAAATTCAGGCAACTTTAGACATTGGCATGAGTCAAATACAAATAATCTTGCATGAACAATTAGGTGTAAAAAAGTTGTTTTCCCGATGGATACCGCATTTGCTATGTGAAGAGCAAAAAGCGGCTCGCGTTACTTGGTGCGTCAGAACTCTCCAAAGATTCCACGCAGGATCCTCAAATGCTGTATACAACATCGTATCAGGTGACGAATCCTGGATATATGCGTACGAACCCGAAACAAAAAACCAGTCAACGAGTTTGGGTGTTCGAAAATGAGTTAAAGCCAACAAAAATTGTTCGTTCACGGAGTGTTGCAAAAAAAATGGTGGCCACGTTTGTCTCCAAAACCGGCCATGTTACGACTATTCCTCTTGAGGGACAAAGAACGGTAAATGCAGAATGGTATGCTAGCATTTGTTTGCCACAGGTCGTTTCTGAACTCCGTAGAGAGAACTGCAACCGCCGCATCATCCTCCATCACGACAATGCGAGTTCTCACACCGCGCACAGAACAAAAGAGTTTTTAGAGCAAGAAAACATAGAATTATTAGACCATCCGCCGTACAGCCCCGACCTAAGCCCTAATGATTTCTATACTTTCCCTAAAATAAAGAATAAATTGCGTGGACAGAGATTTTCATCACCTAAAGAAGCTGTGGACGCCTACAAAACGGCCATTTTGGAGACCCCAACTTCCGAATGGAATGGTTGCTTCAATGATTGGTTCCATCGTATGGAAAAATGTGTCAAATTTCGCGGAGAATACTTCGAAAAGCAATAAATACATTTTTAAATAGTAATGTTGTGTCACTTCCTTGATTCCCGAAATTTTCAGTGCCGCCCTCATATAACAATGACGGTTTTAATGACCTCATACAATGACGTTTTTGTTGTTCCAATATATTTGATCACGATTGGTGACCTGTACCCCTAGTACGAGTTTCGATAGTTTTCGGAAACGCAATACATCCAGTTTTCTTTCCATACATTTACTAGTAGCGCCCCCAGCGAAAACTTAGATGAACTAAATTCGGTAGTCCGAGTCTTTTCGAACCATAGTAAACGAAAACTATTGAAGTTTTCGAGTCATTCTCTGCATTTTGGTAGTCCGAGTTACAAGTTTGACAACTTATCGGTAGAAAACTTTCACGTATTCGAAAACTTTAATAGTATTGGTACTCGATCAATAAATTCCAGTGAGAACATAATAGTTTTCGAGTTGTTATCCTATAAATATGTTTTCGAGACAGTATATTGCGTGGAATTTAACCGTGGAGGCCGTTGAAGTTGACCGTCGCAATTACCGTTATAAATATAAATACGTTTAAATGATATATCTATGCACCGTAGGGTGCGGGCGACTATAGGATTAGCCGGAGGATGAGCAGCGGCGTCCTTAGAGTACTTACTTTAACAACTCAACTGCTATCGCCAACCCAGGTGGTAATCATGGCACAGTATCTTGCTATGTGATGCAGTTTAATTGTATTATAGTCTTCCTGCACTAGCTGCTAGCAGTGCAGCTTGGGAAATGTAGTTTCATAGTTAGGACAAGAATATAATATTCTAATCTAACGGCCGAATGAAGTCCACTGCTGGACACAGGCCTCCCCAAAGATCACCACAACGACCGATATGGATGTGATGTAGGCTCATTGGGGGGTTTTGCCATAATCACCACGCTTGGCAGGCGGGTTGGCGATCGCAGTTGAGTTGTTAATGTACTCGAAGGACAGTCCCTTAGTCGACTTTTACGACACCCACGGGAGGAGATGGGGTGGTGGCATTCTGAGCCGGCACCACACGGCCATAATATGGATTGTAACTCATCAGATCAGCTAAAGGATGTCCACTGCTGAACAAAGGCCTCTCCCATGGACTTCCACAACCGTGTCATAATTTGGGGGTGAATTTTCGAGTACTCACTGCGCTTGGCAGATGGGTTGGAGAGTGCAGAGTGACTGCTGTTCCACAGGAGGGTCGCTGCTGCCCAGCCCTCTGTATTAGTCCCTTAGTCGTCTTTTAGTCTAGTGGTGCTATATTTTTAATCCGGACATCACATGGATATCAGTTAAACACAGGTGTTAAACAATTATACTCATTTATTCATAAATATTTGCAGCGCTTCCAGGAATTTGGCAAACAGAGTTTGCCATTGATTCTGTTGCTGGAGTTCCATTTCTCGCAGTCTCAGGTGCTCAGTGGTAAAACGACTACCAAATTTCGCCAGCGCAATCGCTAACAATGAATTGCTGCGAGGCAGCATCTACACGCGTCGGGCGAGCACGGGATCGTCGCGGCGTCGACCGGCGTCGGTGAATCACTCCATCACGCAGTCCCCACTTGCGCATTGTGCGGTGTGGGGGAAGCAGTAACAGCTTCCAATATTTCCGTGGGATATGGTGTAGACTGGCTGCTTCCACCAGGCTGGTTCCAATCTCCCACCGCTGAAAAAGAAAAACATTGTAGAAAACTCCATAATTTTAGCCAAATAAAACGTCTACTACTGGACACAGACCTCTCCCAAAAATCACCACAACAACAGGTTTGGGTTAGTGTTGTGTGCTTATCGGGCGGTTTTGCCATAATAGCTAGACATCAAGTGGGATGGCGATGGCAGTTAAATTTATAACTGTACTCGAATGGCACTACTGCCCATCGTTTGGCTAATCCTTTAGTCGTGTTTTAAGACTACAATATAAAATGGGTTGGTGCTATTGTTAGGCACACTGCACAAAATGGTAGAAAACTTACAAGTAACCAATAATATTATTATTACTAAGAAATTATAATTTTTAGGATACAATTTTAATGCATAATGAATAATACTCTGGATCACAGATTCATCCAATTCTGTGTTTTTATATTTAGAGTGAGATGTGCATCCCATTATCATCATATCAGCAGGAACATTTCTAATTCTGGGCAAAACCCATGTACCCCATGCTTCAACAATTTTAAAGAGTGAGATGTGCACCCCATTATCGTCATGTCAGCAGGAAGATAGCTAATTCTGGACAAAACTCATGTACAAGTGGTAATTCAACAATTTTAAAAACAGTTCCATAGTATGCCAGCTAAGAGGTAGATAATGTATGATATATGTGTTTATTCTCCATTTATTATAACATTACACTAATAATAATCACCATGTGACCACATATCTTATAAATGATTGCTATAAAGTTTTATACATTTATACAGTAATGATTAGATCATGTAGATATTTGATATACAGAGATTGATTGTAGGCAATGATTCAAAGTTTGAGATAATTCATAGTTACACGGGTCTTTATTGTCTAATGTACAAACAGAGCACAGATATTTTTATATGTTCCATCAATATTTAACTATTATGTATATGCATACATACTGCTTCTTCATATTTTAATATACATTATATTAAGCTATAAACCATCCCAGATTTAACATATTTCACATGAAATAAAAAATGGTAACATACACACACAAAACCATAATTATGTTAAGCGCATATAATAATTACCTCCAAACCAAATTCCTGAACATTGACCAGACCTGTGGCAGCCTGACATCCAATTATGCTTAGGACCTGCTCCTCCAGGTCTGTTAGCCTGTTAACCTGCAGCTCGGTGGATCTTGGATGCTTTTCGCTTTGTATTATTTTTGAAGTCACTCCACACCTTTAAATACAAAGCAATTAACAGACTTAATTATTTATGTCTACTAATAAACAATCAATCATATTGTAAACATTGGGTGCAGTTCAATTGGTAGTTTTACATGGCAATATAGGTGAGATAATCTTCACTGTATCTTTAAGAAGACAAATTAACAGACTTGTTGTAGTTAATAATGTCATACAAAAGGGATGAATGAAGATATGTATTTATGTAGGTAGCTATTTTATATTATATTACTATATAGGAAAAGATGAGTTATTATAAAACAGTAGCAAGCATTGCGTGACAGGTCGTACCTTTTTCCATTTATCGACTGGTTTTGATGTAACTGTCTTGTCCAAATTTAAAATATTGGCGACCTCCTGCCATCTGTTAATGGCAAAAATCCTGTCGTTAGGGCCATCGGCGAACTTATTTAAGTCACCATTTCTAAAAAATACATATTGTACATTAGATATGTGAAATATTTAAACTTGTACTAAACATACCGTTTTTCTATGTTTAATGTGACTAACCTCTCCATGAAGTCTATCATCACTTCAATTTGTAATGAGCTTGTTCTATTCATGTTCACTGAAGAATTATTTCATTTATCATTAATTTTCAAAGTTCACTGTTAAAAGCGCGATATATTTATTGATAAACAACAACACGAACTTCAAAACGTCAAACAGGGTTTAAATGTTGGAATATATTTGTCTCTTTTTTTATCCGGTGTTAAAGAGAGAAGAAGTATATAGTGTGAAGTTCGTTCATTCGAGCTAGACGATGGTCAACATAGTGTATACGTCGCTCGAAAAATTGAACTCGGACTACCGATTACTATTAAAGCAAAGAGGTTTTAATAATCACATATTGTTTTTCTTTGGGACTTCTTCATTGTCGTCTTTTGTCTTTTCTGATGTGTGTCACAAAATAAATTTCTATTCATGTTATAATGTTTTGTATTTCATTTAAACATTATATGTGAACGAGAATACCAATCCCGTTCAGGTTATGGGCCCAGCACGAGTCTATTCAATGTTTAATGAAAAAAGTTGTTACCTATTATGGCGACTGAAGGTAAAGTTGTAAGTACAACTTCAAGTGGTGAGCGACTGGAGAGATTGCAACCACATGATACAGGTATGAGCTTAACGTCTATAGAGAAACTTGACGGAAACTCTAATTATAACACATGGAAGTTTATGGTAGAGCTGTACTTAATCCATGACGACCTTTGGGAGTACACTCAGACGACACCCGAGAGTTCAGATGTATTAGGCTTAAAAAGAGACCAAAAAGCTAGAGCCAGGATATGCTTGATGATAAAACCGCATTGCCTGATCCACGTAAGACATGCAAAAACGGCAAAGGAGGCGTGGGAGTCTTTAAGGTCAGCTTTTGAGGATAAAGGATTAAATAACAGATGCCGACTTTTATCAAAGCTTGTAAGCCTAAAGCTTGAACAGTTTACATCAATTAGGAGTTATGTCACCGAGCTGATGTCAGTAGCGCAGCAATTGAGTGACATCGGTAAGGAGGTTGACGATGAGTTATTAGCAACGTTGATGTTACAAGGTTTGACTGAAACTTTTCAACCGATGAGGCTTGCGATTGAAAACTCAAGAGTAGAGTTGACCACAGACTATGTGAAGACCAAGCTGTTACAGATGGAAGCTTCATACAGTTCAGGTCTAAGTACCAGCACCAATGATACTGCACTTCTAACCGATAAACATCGTAAAGCAAAGAAACCTGTGCCAAGAAAGGCACATATGATAAAATGTTTTATCTGTAATGGACCACATAAAGCAAAAGTTTGCCCTGAAAATCCAAAAATCAAGAAGAATGCTTCAGTAGCACTTGGACTTGCAACGGCAGGAGAGTACCAAGAATGGATTCTTGATTCAGGAGCAACTAACCACATGACCAATAATAGAGAGTGGCTGAGAGATTTCAGGATGTGTGGCCGAAAGATAGAGATTGGGTGTGCAAATGGAGGTAAGGTGTTTGGTATAGGAGTAGGGTCTGTGATATGCGAGAAAGAAAATGCGAGCGTAAGTAATGTGATATATGTACCCGATTTAAAAACCAACCTATTAAGTGTGAGCACTATTGTAAAGAGAGGCTTTGTGGTAGTGTTTTCAAGGAAAGGTTTTCAGTTGTTGCGAGAAGATGGATGTAAGGTTACAGGTGATGTTGCACATACAGGTGTTGAGGAGAATGGTGTTTATAAACTAAAACTCTGTTCACAGGAAATCGCACTAGCTTCGACTATCAGTGAAGATATGGAGTTGTGGCATAGGCGTATGGGGCACCTTGGCATACGTAACCTTACATTGTTGAGAGACAAATTAGCCACAGGAGTAAGTTTTCCTAACACTTCAACTAACTTAGAGTGTACAGCGTGTTTAATGGGGAAACAAACGAAACAACCGTTTCAGAGAGGTCGTGCGAATAGGGCTAAAGAAGTTCTCGGATTAGTTCATTCTGATGTTTGTGGACCAATGGGTGAAAATTCACTCAGTGGATACAAATACTTCTTGACTTTCATTGATGATTTCACGCGTAAAACTTTCGTGTATTTCCTCAAGAATAAGAGTGAAGTATTTGAAAAGTTTCACGAGTTCAAGACTTTTGTAGAAAAACAATCTGGGAAGACTCTGAAGATTCTTCGGTCGGATAATGGCAAAGAGTATGTCAACCGACAGATGAACAAGTTGATGAAGGATTGTGGAATCCTACACCAACTTACAGTGGAGTATACGCCCGAGCAGAATGGTGTTGCAGAACGTGCAAACCGAACGATTGTAGAAAAAGCTAGGAGTATGCTTCAAGAGGCAGGATTGGAAACAACTTTCTGGGCCGAGGCCGTAAATTATGCCGTTTATTTAAAGAATAGGTCTCCGACAGTCGCAGTCAAAGGGAAAACGCCAGAGGAAGCGTGGACGGGGAAGAAGCAAGATCTGAGTATGATCAAAGTTTTTGGATGTAAAGCATTTGCACATATCCCCGACGCTAAAAGGAGGAAATGGGATCCAAAATCGAAAGAGCTTATTCACGTCGGTATCTGCGGAGAGTCAAAGGCTTACCGACTAATCGATCCGGCAAGCGGACAACTTAGTAAGGCGAGGGACGTTGTATTTTTCGAAAATAAAAAATTCAACAGTGTGAAGCCTATAGAGAATAAGAATGAAGGGCATGTGATAGTCAGTCTTGAAGAAAATTTGACTAAGAATGTAGACGAAGGTCTGCACCTGAGAAAAGCTCAAGAAGATTTTCAAGGAGATACTGAAAATAAAGAAGAGAAGATTGAGCAACCGCCAGTGCAGGAGTGCATTGAAGCAGAGAATCAAGTTGTTAGTGATGAAGAGTGGATGACATCTGATGAAAAGGAAGATGATGATCATCATGTGGAAAGGAGATATCCTATTAGAGAAAGGAAGAAAAGAGACTTTCCAGGTTATATCACTTACCAAACAACCGCTGGTGAAGATGATCCACAGAGTGTCGAAGAGGCAATGTCTAGAAGAGACAAAGAAATGTGGAGAGCTGCTATTAAGGAGGAGCTGGAAGCGCTGAAGAGAAATAAAACTTGGACTTTGGTGGAGCTACCACAATCTTGCAACGTTGTGGATTCTAAATGGATATTTAGAATAAAAGAAGAGACGGGGAGAAAGAAGCGATATAAAGCTCGTCTTGTTGCAAGAGGTTTTAGTCAAAGGCGGGGCATTGACTATTTTGAAACTTTCTCGCCAGTAGTGAGGCATAGCTCACTGAGGACGTTGATGGCATTAGCAGTCCATATGAATCTAAAAGTAGACCAAATGGACGTGAAAACAGCTTTTCTTAATGGAAATCTAGACGAAGTTGTCTATATGAGGCAACCTGAAGGTTTTGAAGAGAAAGGTAAAGAAAATCACGTTTGTTTGTTGCAGAGGTCGCTGTACGGACTTAAACAAGCTCCGAGAGCATGGAACAAAAGACTTCATGACGAACTGATAAAACTTCAGTTCAAGAGATCTGAAAATGAACCTTGTGTTTATACCAGATTTAATGAAGGAAAAATCATCATCATTGCAGTATATGTTGATGATATTTTATTATTCTGGAACGATGCTGAAGACTTGCGGAAGGTCAAGATAGATCTCGCCAACAAATTTGAGATGAAAGACCTAGGCAAAGCAGAGCTTATGTTGGGAATACGTATAACTCAGGATAGTGAAGGGATTAAGTTAGACCAAGAGCGGTACATAGAAAAGATCCTACGATCTTTCGGAATGGAGGACTGTAAGCCAGTCGCCACTCCAGCTGTATCAGGTTCAGGACAGCGTCTAGAGAAGCCGCAACCTGATCATAAATTGAATGAAGCTATTCCATATCGAGCATTAATTGGATCACTGATGTATCTGGCAGTGTGCACGAGGCCCGACATTGCTCACACAGTAAATCAGCTAAGCCAGTTTAACAACTGTTATGATGAAAAACATTGGATAGCTGCAAAGAGAGTACTACGCTATCTAAAAGGAACCATGCATTATTCATTGAGATACACGAGAGGTAATCGACAAGAACTTGTTGTAGGATATGCAGATGCAGATCATGCTGGAGACTATGATCGTAAATCTAATTCAGGGTGGTTGTTCTTGTCTCAAGGAGGAGCGATTTCTTGGGAGAGCAAGAAACAAAGAACAATTGCTTTATCAACTGCGGAGGCAGAATATATTTCACTATCTGAGGCTGCAAAGGAAGCGGTATTCCTTCGCAGGTTTATAGCAGAGATGGGGCGAGAATCAATTACGCTACCATCAATTACTATATTCACTGATAGTCAGTCGGCTATGGCGATAGCTAAAAACCCAGTGCACCACCAACGTACGAAGCACGTGGATGTGCGATATCACTTTGTCAGAGAGGCAATAGAGAAAGGTGATCTACAATTAAGGTACAAGGAGACAGCGCGGATGGTAGCGGATGTTCTGACCAAGGCGTTGTTAAGACAGAAGTATGAGTGGTGTGTGAGTAGTATGGGGTTGAGATGATGATGAGTGATGAGAGGAGTGCCAGGAGATATGAGATTAAGGAGGAGTATTAAAGCAAAGAGGTTTTAATAATCACATATTGTTTTTCTTTGGGACTTCTTCATTGTCGTCTTTTGTCTTTTCTGATGTGTGTCACAAAATAAATTTCTATTCATGTTATAATGTTTTGTATTTCATTTAAACATTATATGTGAACGAGAATACCAATCCCGTTCAATTACAACCAAAACTATTAGTTTTGCGTGCTCACGAAAACTATCACTGTTTCCGTAATGTGCAAACTCGTACTAGGGGTACTGTTGATGACAAAAATCCTGTCGTTAGGGCCATCGGCGAACTTATTTAGGTCACCATTTCTAAAAAATACATATTGTACATTAGATATGTGAAATATTTAAACATGTACTAAACATACCGTTTTTCTATGTTTTAATGTGACTAACCTCTCCATGAAGTCTATCATCACTTCAATTTGTAATGAGCTTGTTCTACTCATGTTCACTGAAGAATTATTTCTTTTATCTTTAATTTTAAAAGTACATTGTTAGAAGCGCGTTATTTGTTGATATTGATATACAACAATACGAACTTCAAAACGTCAAACAGGGTTTAATTGTTGGAATATATTTGTCTCTTTTTTTATGCGGTGTTAAAGAGAGAAGAAGTATATAGTGTGAAGTTCGTTCAATCGAGCTAGACGATGGCCAATATCGTGTAAACGTCGCTCGAAAAATTGAACTCGGACTACCGATTACAACCAAAACTATTAGTTTAGCGTGCTCACGAAAACTATCACTGTTTCCATAATGTGCAAACTCGTACTAGGGGTACTGTACCGATATTGGCCATGGTCTAGTCGTCGATCGAAGTTTATAGTACGATCCCAGGAATTACTTATGAATGCCTCAACTTTTAACTATTTGTACAATTTTATATTAAATACTGTGAAAGAAATTTAAATACTTTACCCTTGCCTTGTTATTAATCAGTTGTAAATAGCAAAGATTAAAATCTTTGGTAAATAGATATAGATAGGTTGAAGTATACTAGGGTTACGTTAGCACTTCTATTATTTTAAGATAAATAGAATAATAATAATACTTTGTGTAAATGTTTGAATGAGACATTACAATTTTTACCAACGAAGCCCAAAGATTGAAATCTTTGACGAAGATCGATAAACTTGAAGATGACTAATAAGGTTAATAATTATACTAATGTGAAGATTATTAATATGGATATACTAATATGAAGATGACCAATATGGATATGACTAATATAATATTGGATTTTACATACAATTCTACGAAAGACATTAATTAAATAGATTTACAAAACGGAAGAAATAATTAACGACAGACCAGGCAGTATGTTCAATAGACTAGAGCCTGCCCAAGGGCGTATCGACGGAAAAAAATATAATGTCACTCTCAGACTGTCAGTCAGTTGTCATTGATTGTGAATCCGATAAAATTAATAAAAATAATGGATATTCCAGCCACACACTACATTTTTTAAATTGCAGTCAGAGACGGCCGCGGGTGCTTCTAGATCGTGCTATTAGTTCATATTAGTTTCTTCAGTACTCGTTTGAAAGATGTCGTCGGTTTGCCTAGCTGCTGGAGACGTATTTGTTCCAATTAAAATTGATGAAAATAATCTGTATGCAGGAGTATTAAAATTACTTGAAAATATAAGACCTAATTGGGCTCCTGAAAAAACTAAACTCAAGGTAATTTTACCTTAACTTGAATTATAATATAATTTTATTACTTCAATACCTTTCCTAAGCAGCGCTATGACTATGCTGATGAAAATAAAAAATAGTATAGTATATATTTAAAACTGAGACAATGAGACATTGTAAGCGATAATTGTACGAAGATCTCACACTGGTATGGTTTCTTTTGTTGTAGACTTTAACAGATGGTATAACAAATAAATTAATATCTTGTACATTTTTGGACACAAGTGGGGAAAAAGATGTTATGCTTGTTCGCATCTATGGAAACAAAACTGATTTATTTATTGATCGGACTGCAGAAATCAGGTAAGACTGAAAGATTTTCAAAAGTTATTTTAAGAGCATTATTGCTAGAAGCCTAGTGCTTCAGGTATTATTAATTATTCATAGCACTCTGACAGAAGTACACATCACTGTCTGAAAAGTGTAGTGAAGCAGCATAGTTGGAAAACTCATTAAACCCTCCCAGTTTTTATATTTATTATTACTAGTTATGCCTGCAACTCTCTGCCTAGAATTTGAACACTTGTAGAGAAATTCTTGAAAGTATTTACAATAGAACTGAAGTGTAATTATTAATCTTAGGTGATTGTTATGTATGAATCTTTATTCAGCATAGACTAGATAAAATGAATGACCTTTATTTAGCAAGTAGGATTTTAAATAAACACCGTTACTCATCAATAAATGTAGACGAAGCTGGCATGACCTGCTGTCTGAGTCTGATAAGAAATGCCGAAAAAATTCAGAGGATTCTGTTTAAAATTCTAGTCTAAGACAAAGTCCAATTGTTTTTATTCGCGTAAACCATTTGCTGGCACTTATGAATAGTCAGAATTTAAATAGTTGCAGGATTCCAAGTTGTTGGTCCTATGGAGAAGAACCGGCAAGAAACTACATGGATATACTCTTCTGAAATAATATATAAATGTATTACAGTCTTTAATATCTAAATCCTTTACATATCATTTTCACATTCACAAATAACCAATAAACCAGTGTGGACATATGGCATAGAACTCTGGCGCTCAGCCAGTCACTCGAATGTTAAAATACTACAGCTCTCCCAATATAACATACTAACGGTCATATGTAATCCACCCTGGTTTATTAAAAACACTGAAGTACATGAGTACTTGGAAATTAGAATGGTCAAGGATGAAGTCAAAAAGTCATGTGAGGCCTATAAACACAGACTCGAGCGACACAAGAACAAACTAGCCACAGCACTTCTTGACGCAAGCAATAGTATAGTGCGATTGAAAAGAACTCAACTTGCCAAACTCTGAAGTTTAATTTCAGTATGAATAAGAGATGTCACATCACAGAATGTGCAAAATCTCAAAATACATTGCGAAAACAGATCGACAACAGATCTGATGATAGCTGTAAGGCGGATCACAGATGCACAGAAAGAAAAAGGAAAAACAAATAAGAAATATTTTATCTACACAACAATGTCATAAACTATTCAATAAAAGTCACAAAAAAAGCATTTATTCATGAAGATAATGTCCAAATTCAACAACAAAAGTATGTTATATTAGAACTGCTCAATCCCAAGCATTTTTGACGTCCATATAATCTGTAACTGTATAGAAACCCTTTTTACATAGTTTATTTTTTATAATGGATTTAAATTTATTAAGACTAAGATTTTTAATACTACTTGGGATCTTATTGAAGAAACATATACATTGGCACCAAAATGAATTACAAATTTTTTGGAGCTTGGACATTGGCATTACAAGGTTTTCTTTTTTTCTAGTATTCACGCTATGTATGTCGCTTTTTGTCGAAAGTAAAACGTTCCTTATAATGTTCCTTTTAACACGATACCTGCGGCAAACGCTTCTGCGCGTTTCTCGATGTTTTACAATGTGCTACGCAACGCACATGCGAGTCCATTCAAGTAGGTCATTACTATGGCTATGTTTTTAAGGGTGCTCACCCATATCGCATTTAGATAGCCAGATTATTATATATATTTGCTACTGACTAAAATTTGGACTATCGTAACAATTAGGTTCTGTTCGGGTACGACTCTGGATCATGGGAGGTTCAGCGAAGGCCGATCTACAAACGGAATAGAGCACAAAACCTAAATGATCGTAAAATATTATATTCATAAACTAACTTGTCTCCGGTGCGGTCAGATAAAAATTTACACATTATTATTTTACTACTTGACGCCTTGCAAGAAAACAAAGCCCATTCTTAGAGCCGCCGATGGTTTATATTTACAAGGAATTGCAAAAAAAAATCGGTGGAGATAGGTAGGTAGTATAGTACTTATCTTTGAAGCTCACTACTCGGCGCAGCTGTATACTTACTAATTACAAAATAAGTGCCCCACCATTTTATAGTTTGCGGTGTTTGTTAAGTTATAAATACAAGCTATAATGTTCCAGTATAAGCTGATCCGTATTGTATAGGCTTTTAGTACGATGACAGAGCAGCGTAAAATAAATATGCATACCTTGATATTTAGCCGTGTGTACTTGCCTTCGCAGCTGCGCAACTAGACGACTAACTCTAAAACCAGTCTACAAGGCCAAAAAATAGTATTTGATAGAAAAAAATTGCTTTGTGCTTTCTGGTAAAAAAAGAGCAGGTTAGTGCATACCCTTATTTCTGACGTTATCATGTACAGACAGTCATAAATCACCGGTAATCTAAACGCACAGGTGCGTCGAATAGCACATAGATATAATTACACTCGGCGTGCATGTGCTGGCGTAGCACATAGATATAATTACACTCGGCGTGCATGTGCTGGCGTAGCACAGAAGACATTACAGATAAGGCGCATATGTGAGTTTACCGCACAGGCCAACTACGTGAATTGTTAGCCTGGTGCATAAGCCTCCTTATGTTTGCCGCAGGTAACGTGTTTAAATAGTTCTTGTAGTGACTCACGAGAGTCCAGGTTATAGATAGCTCGCACTGCTCTTTTCTGTAATATAAAAATAGACTCAACATCAGCAGCCGAGCTCCACAGTAAAATTCCATAAGACATAATACTGTGAAAGTACGCAGAATATACTAACCTAGCTGTAGCGACATCCGTGACCTGTCTTATTTTCCTAACAGCAAATGCAGCAGAAAGTTTGCCTGAAAGTGCCTTTATATGGGCTCCCCATTGCAATTTTGAGTCTAAAGTAACACCCAAAAACACAGTTGAGGAGACCAGATCTAATCCTTTTCCGTCAAGTTTTACTTGTGACCTTACGTGGGTCACATTTGCTGTGGATAATCTTAGATATTTGTTTTTTTTTTGCGTTTAATAGAAGATTATTCGCCGAAAACCAATCAGATATCTTATGAAGTTAATCTTAATTGTAATGGAAATTGATCCTTGCGGTACCTCCATTTTAACGCGTGAACCTGTTGATGTGATGTTTTCAATTTCTACTCTTTGATCCCGATTTGACAAATATGAGCTTACAAAATCAATAGATCTACCTTCGTATTACTTAAGTTTCAGAATGAGGGTGTGGTGGTCCACGCAGTCGAATGCTTTAGACAGATCGGAGCACACGCCTAAAGCATCATGTACATCCTCCCAGGCCCCTAGAACGGTTTTAACGAGAGTGGACCCAGCATCCTCTGTAGATCGTCCCCGCGTAAATCATAACTGATTGTCATTAAATATCCTATTTCCGTTAAAGTGTGCTGCCATTTGATTTAAAACTAGTTTAAAAAAAATGCTTAATGTTGGTAGCACAGATATTGGCCTATAATTTGATGCATTATTTAGGCAACCAGTTTTAAAAATGGGTACAATTTTGCTGGATTTCGTGAGATCGGGAAAAGTGCCCTCTGTGATGCAGGCATTAAATATGAATGCTGAAATTGGCGCAATATTAGTTATAACAGATTCGATGGCTTTCGTGGATAATCCCCATAAGTCCTCAGTTTTTTTAACTACTATTGTTTTAAATGTTTTAATTATATTACTGTCTGTCACAAAACTAAATTCAAAGACAGGTACATGTAAATCGACAGTTTTCTTTAAGAATGCTTCTGCCGCTAAGGGAGACGATGGAAGGTGTTTAGTAGTCTCTATTGGAATATTAGTGAAAAAGTTTTCGAGGAAATTTGCGACTACAGCCTTATCTGAAAATAGTTTGTCATCGATATTTAAATGAATAATATAATTATAATATTTAAATTAATTGCACTGTCACTGAATCTACCATCACTAGTTTCAGCATCAATTATTTTCCATGTCGTTTTTATTTTATTATTCGACTTTTTAATTTGGTTACTAATATAAGCAGCTTTTGCGTGCGTACAAACCTTTTTAAACATTTTAGAATATTTTCTAACGTAGTTATGAAAATTATAGCGTGTGGCTATGCATAATTCACAGTAGGCAACCCAGCTGGTTCGACAGCTGGCCGCTAGGGCGCGCGGAGGCGCCAGTCGAGTGAGCGACCGCGGTACGCGTGCCATGTTTTCCCGCGTAAGCGCCGCTAAAATATCGCGAGAACCTTGTCTATCTTGATGTGATTGTGTTATTGTGCCGTGTTAACAATAAAATAACATCAATTGGACTGTATCGCTCATTTAACTCACCCCCAGTGGCCCTACACAGTGCTACAAGTGGTTGCCCAACGTGTGTAGTTATGTGCCTACAGAAAAAAGTTAGTCGTAGGTATAAAAAAATAACTATTGGGGGCTAAATCGAACATTGTTATTGTGTTTCTTTGGTAAACTACATAGAAAATTGGTAGTGTGTGTGACTACTGTGGTTCATTATGCCGAGAACACGTGCTATGTCAGAGTCGGAGAACAATGGCGCCGGTGCCGCCATGAGTATCACGATGTCGCAGGATACTCTGACTAGCCTACTAACGTCGATTCAGCAAACGCAGAATGAATTCTGCCAACAGTTGCTACGTGAAGTACGATCGTCAACGCCGCAGAATGCGTCCGAGGTCCCGATGTCGGGCTTCGCTTATGGAGCGAATGGAAACTTCGCGAAATGCACGGCGCGTTATGGCGGAAGACCGGACGAGTCGCTAGAGAACTTTATAGATGCTATAACTACCTACAAGGAATGCGTCAACGTTTCCGATGACAATGCTCTCCGAGGTTTCTCTATGTTATTGATTGGTCCTGCCGCAGTGTGGTGGCAGGGAGTCAAACGGTCAACAAGTTCATTGTCGGAAGCCCTAACCCGGTTTAAAAGTGCCTTTGGTGAAAATGACCCTCCCTACCGTATATATAAAAAATTTTTACGTTAAGTCAGGATGACGAACACACAGATCTGTTTATCGCTAAGGTGCGAGCGTTATTGGCAAAAATACCTAAAGACGACTTGTCAGAAAAAGTGCAGTTAGACATGGCGTTCGGACTGTTAAGTCCTCGTATAAGGAAACGCTTAAATAGGGAAAGCGTCAATAGTTTTGATGAGCTAATACAAAAGTGCCGTACTATAGAAGACTCCTTGAAAGAAGCAGCCGTTAAAGAAAAACCTAGAACATCTCTGGCTAAGCCACAGGCTCATACGGCTACGCGTGCTGCCTCGTCGTCTTCTCCGCCGCAACCGTCAACGCCGCGGGAAGTAGTAGGTACTTCCCGGATAGCGCAAGCGCCCCCGAGAGCACAGCGACTCCCGCCGTCACAAAAGTGAAAAAGTTGTTTTGTGTTTACTGTAGGCGATACGGTCACGTAAAAGACGTGTGTGAGAAGCTAAAGCTTAATAATAGTGATAGTAGTATTGAATTGAAATATAAAAGCGAAATTAAGTGTTACGGTTGTGGTGCCGCGAACGTAATTAAATCGAAATGTAAGAACTGTAATTCAAGTCAACAATCGTTTTATTCCTTGAACAACTCGACGCCGTACGATGAGGTGCAAGTCGGTATGTCTACCGACTGTTGCGGTGAAGCGGTCACGTCGCCCATCATCCCCGATGCGCAGCCGGCGTTCTCGCGTAGTCCGGCCGGTTCGCACGTCGATTCCGTCGTTGCCGCGCGGACGTCATTCAACCCGTCGATGCGAGCGTCGGTACAAGGTAACCCTACGCGTGCCGTGGGTGGTTCAAATAATTGTTTTGATTATGTAAATAGCAAAAATGATTGTAATTCCGTTATATATGCATCTAGTTTTAATGATTGTGGTTATAATTACAATAGTTGTGAGTATGCTAATCTATCTTTTCGTCGCCCTGTGTTAAGTATAAGTATTCTGGGAAATTGTGGCACTGCGCTCGTGGATTCAGCAGCTAAAAGCTGTATCGCCGGTCACACGCTTTACGCTCTCCTACTAAGTTTAGGACACCCATTAGTGCCGTCAACGCAGATTGTTAGGTTGGCGGACGGTGTTATTAGGGAGATGAATGTACTTACCACAGAGGCAAAGGTGACACTTGAACATAAAACTAAAAGCGTGAAATTCATGATATTGCCTGACGCCAGTTGTAATGAAAGCTTGTTAGGTATAGATTTTCTTACCATATTTAATCTTGTATTTAATTTTGGTGATAGCAGTTGGCACTTTGCTGAAAATATAAAGCAAAAGTTCGTGATGCAGTTTGAAAAAGTGTCACAGGTACCTTCGTGTGCCGCTATTGAGGTACTTCGGGACGATGAGGCGACTTCGCTTAATCATTCAACAGCGTGAGGTTCTTGCCCAACTCCTTGTAGAATATCAGGACATCTTTGAGCCAGGGGGAGACGCGACTCCTTTCGCTGAGCACATCATTGACACCGGTGATCATCTGCCTATTGCTGTCCCGCCTTATCGGTTAACGCCAGCTAAAAAGGAGGTGATGCGGGAAGAGCTCGAGAAGATGTTAGCTGACGACATAGTGGAAGAATGTGAGTCCGCATGGGGATCCCCGGCCCTCCTTGTTCCGAAGGCGAATGGTAAGGTACGTTTTTGCGTAGACTATAGAAAGCTCAATGCGGTAACAAAGACCGATGTCTATCCGATGCCATTGATAGACGAGCTTGTTCAGTCAACGAAGAAGAATTGTTATATGAGCACAATTGATATGCGCAGTGGTTTTTGGCAGGTTGGCGTACGCGAACAGGACAGAGACAAAACAGCGTTTCTGACACCGTTCGGTTCCTTTCGCTTTAAGCGGATGCCATTCGGATTGAAGAACGCGCCGTCAACGTTCCAGCGTCTTATAGATAGACTTCGTACGGGCTCTTCGCTTAAGGACGTGACCCTGCTAGCATATCAAGACGATTTGTTGCTGATGTCTGAAGGTAGCTTTGCGAAGCATATTTCAGATCTGCGCACTGTTTTTGAAAGGTTACGCCTGTTCAAGCTTCGTGCTAACAGAGAAAAGTGTGTCTTTGCACGAGATAAGGTCAAGTACCTTGGTCATGTTATTACACAAGATGGGGTATCGCCTGATGATGACAAGGTCTGTGCAGTATTTAAACATGAAGGCACCTACATCTTTACGTCATCTCAAAACCTTTCTCCAAACGTGCTCATGGTTTAGGAAGTTCATTCCAAATTTTTCCGCTGTAGCCGAGCCATTAACACGCTTGTTAAAAAAGAATCAGCCATGGTCTTGGGGTACAGATCAGGGTCATGCATTTCAAGAGTTGAAAACGCGTCTCTCGTCGGCACCGATTCTCATCCAAGCGGATTATAACAAGCCATTTGTGTTAAGGACGGATGCTAGCAATTATGCCATTGGTGCTGTATTGTTACAGGGCGAGGGCAAAGAAGAACGCCCGATAGAATACGCTAGTCGTCTGCTCATTCCAGCTGAGAGGAACTACAGCACTACAGAGCGTGAGGCTCTGGCTGTTGTATGGGCGGTCGAACGTTTCAGGGGCTACATCGAAGGTCACGAGGTTATAATAGGTAGTGATCATCAGCCGTCAAAGTGGCTCCTTACTTTAAAATCGCCTTCAGGAAGGCTCGTTCGATGGGCTCTTAAGTTACAAGGCTTTAACATCCAGTTCCAGTATACACCTGGAAAAGCCAACGTCATTGCAGATACGCTTAGCCGTCCAACCTGTACAGAAGACAATAAGGATGAGTGTGGAGTTTGCTCTGTTATCGTAGACTTACCTGCAAGGAGCCCCTCCGATCTCAGGCGCGCACAACTCGATGACTTGGAACTAAAGAAAATTATCAACGATCTTGAGGATACATCAGATTCCGAGTCTATAGGAATTAAGCGTTGGTCGGAAAGAGGTTATTTTATACAGCTAGGCGTCTTGTATAGGTATAATCCCGATGTAGACAGTGAAGAGCCGCAGCTGGTGGTTCCAGTCTCTCTACGTTCTGAAATTTTAAAGGAATGTCATGACTCCGATATAGCCGGTCATCACGGAGTCGATAGAACGTACAATAGAGTTGCTCAAAGTTTTTATTTCCCAGGTATGCGAAGAGCCATAGCAGATTACGTCAAGACTTGCGAAACCTGTCAACGCTATAAACCTTCAAACACCAAGGCTTCAGGTCTCTTACAGACTCCGGTTCTTAACCAAAGAGGTGAAGTGTTGGCCATAGATTTGTTCGGTCCGCTTCCGACAGGAGATAATGGTGAAAGATGGATATTACTGGTAGAAGACACCGCAACTCGTTGGACTGAGCTTTACGCCTTGAAGGAGGCTACAGCAGAGGCTTGCGCTCGTACAACGATTGAAGAATACTTTCTCCGATACGGACTTCCTCGACGCGTCGTGTCAGACAATGGCGTTCAATTCGTTTCCGCTGTTATGCAGCAGTGCATGTATGTTTTAGGCATAAGTCAAGAGTTATTACCCTTGTACCATCCCTCAGCAAACCCAGCTGAACGAAAAAATAGAGATTTAAAGTTTCAGTTGTCACGTTTAGTTGAAGCAAACCATTCATCATGGCCGCAGCACCTTCCTGCAATAAGATTCGCCATGAACTCAGCTGTTTGCCAAACTACAGGATACCTTATGTTTGCCAGGGAACTTCGTTCGCCGCTTGACGCGAAACATGACATTAGGTCGATTCTCAACAAGGATAATTTCGTTCCCCAAATCACACCCTATTTGGGAAAATTCGTTAAATCTTTCATTGATGTAAGGGAAAGAGTGGAGGCACAACAAGATCGACGCAAGGAATGCGCTGATAAATCCAAAAGGCCTGCTGAAGTCTTTGAGGTTGGAGACCAGGTGCTTTTGAAATCACATGTCCTTAGCAACGCAGCAAAGAACATTTCTGCAAAGTTTGTGCCAAAACGGGACGGTCCTTATGTTATTGCTAAAAGGGCTAGTCCTACAGCTTATTTTATTGCCAACTTAGATACACCCGAGGAGATTTTGGGAAAATTTCACGTATCAGAGCTTACACGTTTCCATAACCGGGGTCAATCGCCTCCTCGTCCTGTAGTTCCAAAACGTCAGAGAGGACGTCCTCGTAAACATGTCTGTCCTGTATGTTAGTTTTATTGTGCGAGTTCATGAACGAGGACGTTTTCACGAACTCGAGGGGGAGTGTATAGCGTGTGGCTATGCATAAATCACAGTAGGCAACCCAGCTGGTTCGACAGCTGGCCGCTAGGGCGCGCGGAGGCGCCAGTCGAGTGAGCGACCGCGGTACGCGTGCCATGTTTTCCCGCGTAAGCGCCGCTAAAATATCGCGAGAACCTTGTCTATCTTGATGTGATTGTGTTATTGTGCCGTGTTAACAATAAAATAACATCAATTGGACTGTATCGCTCATTTAACTCACCCCCAGTGGCCCTACACAGTGCTACAAAATCAATATTAGGTGTATAAGACTTTTTGTCATATAATTCGTATAGGACATCCCTACTGCGTCTTATACCCTTTGTTGCCCATACACTGAACATTAATTTTGGTTTTACATGTATTTTATTCACTTTGCAAGCTTTCTGAAACTCATTACATAGTGTATTAAATAGGGTGCGGTACATTTCATTGGGATTGGCATAATGTGGCTTTAGAGTATGAAGTTGAGAAGCTAGATTTTTACTAAAAATTTCTAGACTTCTTCTTGTTAAATTTCTACAATGTATTATTTTATGCCCTTTAACCGCATTATAGTTTATTTTAACAATCTGGCACTTATGATCCGATCGAATGCTACTAATCAGTCCCTTCTCTTATTTTAAAGTTTGTTATAATATTATCTATACAAGTAGCTGAGGTAGGTGTCACTCTAGTCGGCACCGAATACAAAGACTTCAAGTTAAATAACCTAAATAGGGCTATGAAGTTATGTTTATCTATGGTATCTATTAGAAATTATAATATATAATATGGTATATATTAGAATTATATTAAAATCTCCACAAACTAATATCTTTTTGACAATTTTAATTTTTCTAAGTACATCCTACATTGTTACAAGGAATAGAGATGTATTAGAAGAGGGGGAGGTCTATAACACTGCATATTATTTTAGATCAAAGTTTAGAAAGATGCTGTTAGATTTTCAACAATACAGCACATAAATTAATATAATATACTTTACAATATATTTTGACATTTATTACTATTTTATTACGATTTTTTATGTTATTATGTTTACATTAGATTTTTAGCTATTCATAAAATGTGTCATTTACAGTTGCTACTCCATTGTCCTCATTCCCAATTCCCTCATTATTCGGGTTCATAAGTATCCTTATTAACTAATTAAATGAGTACTGAGCTAATAAAATTTTGTTGTAAATCACACAAGTGTCAACCAAAATATGTACCAAGTATATTGTAGGGATCTTCCAAAGAAACACCTGGTTGTATAATAATTGTTCTTTTATTTTCGGGAACTTGAGGTTACACACAGTACACAGATCGGGGTCGCTTAGCCATAGGAGATCTTTACTGGCACGAGAGCCATTAGTCTATTACATAATTTGTACACAATTTTTACTATCAATATATGATATTTTCTTATTTTACATAATTACTAAGAGTTTATCTAATAAGTTAAGTTTGTAAGTTATGCAGAACGACTTGATTTATGTATTTATATAAAGCTATTCAATAAAAGTTGAGCTATTTTACAGATAAAAACGATTGTATGACCAAAACTTAGGATTTTTAGTTGAGCTTAGTACTTTAGGCCAGAATTACACAATAATCAATAGTTTCAATACATGAATACACTAGCGATACAATCCCCTAATTAGTTTATTAGTTTTATAATTTTAACCTTTATGAGACAATATCTGAAACATAATCTAACTAAACAAACTAATTAATTAATGTAATTATAATTAGTCTAAACCTAATACACTGATTCGAAGTTGGAATCGGAATGAACAAGGTTCGCGGTCACGTAGGCCACTTGCTTACACGTGCCTTGCATCATCGGCACGATGACGGCACGGTTGGTGCAGTGGCTGATACAGTCGACTGCTGCGCTCCGGGTCGTGGGTTCGATTCCCGCACGGAACAAATATTTGTATGATCTGCAGGTAGTTGTTCCGGGTCTGGGTGTATTGTATGTGGAATTCATGTCTGTAAACGCACCCACGACACAGGAGAAATCCTAGTGTGGGGCAACGTTTTTTAAAATAAAAAAAATAAAAAAAATCATCAGCATTTCCGTCACCTTGCGCAATTTCATGTATTCGCGGCGACCTGGTATAATTCCGCTGTTAGTGCGCTGTCAGCAGAATAAGTATAGGGTGAGCGCGTAACAAGTGCAAAAAATATCGTAAACAAACACAAAAACAAAACATACATACAATTACAAACGTGAAATAAACTCTTATATTTGACTTTTTGCCAACCCTAGCTGTGGATAAAGTTGGCACAAAGCAGTCAATAGCAACTTTACCTAACCTCAAGTAACATTACCCATACAGATATTTCAACAAAAATGAGGAATCAGCTATAGCCGGTATTACAGCTGCAATCTTAACAGTTTTTTACATGCAATATCAAAATTTCACTCACCTATTATAATTAGTTTAGGATATGTAAGCACAATTTTACAAAACATCTGCACACGTTTTCTCAGCACCCCCAATTCCACAGCCACATTGAGATAATTATCAATGTTGTCAGGTAGAAAAATACAAAAATGTTGCCCTTAACTATTAAAGTAATTCTACCATTAAAACCAAGTTTGTTTATAAACAGATTTTTTAAATAACTGACAATATGTCAAATGCCTATGGTATGGTAAATTTTGATAAAGGTTTGGTAAAGTTGCCATATTTTACGGTACTCCAACAGTGCATACATCAAACATTCAACAGTAAAAATGTATAGGTTAAGGTTCTTATGTAGGAGTTTATAAGATATTTTGCAGAAAAATTTAAAACAGTACCTAGGTATCTGAAGTGAAATAAAAAACAAAACATTACATCATATGAAAGTCCATTTATTATTATCAAAATTCATCAAAATTTTACCCTCTCAAACATACGCGCTTTGGTTCTAGTTCAGCATATTGCTCATTGGCGTCTTCATTTCTTCCTCCATCACTAAGCGGATTGGTAACTGGTGGCTGATTGGTTATTGGTGAAGACACCAATTGCCATAACATCTTTTTGCAAGTCAATGTTTTCGCTTATTTCTATTATATTATCTTTACGTGTATTTTCTTTACCTTCACTTTTATTTCTTTTTAGGTTTATAGCCTGGGTTATGTATTCTGGATCACTGATCTTCAGTTTCCTTGAGAGTCGTGGATCAATTGATTCCGGCAATACACACTCTGTATAAAATTGTATTAGAATGGGTTCCATCTTCGTTTCCCAAAACTTGTCATCTTTATAAATTATTTCCGTTTTTATTGGTATATCTTCTCCAGACCATAAGCCAAATAAGCATTTCTGTTTTTTTGTAATATGCAGTTGGCTTTGGATTTGGTAACACCAATTGTGTTCTTTATTTATTACGTAGCTGTTTTTTATATTTTTTTAAATGTTACTTTTTATCAAACTCAAGGCCATTTTTTTATTTCATATAGGCGCTAATAGGCTCTTACTAAAAGTCAAGTTAAGTGCACGGTTCGGAAAAGTCGGTCCTATGGAGAAGAGCCGGCAAGAAACTCCATCGATATACTTTTTCAAAAAAAGTTATATTGCAATTTTGTTATCACATGGTAATAAGCTAGGTATGTGCGAACAAAGTAGACTAATTAAATGTAAAATACACACAATAACAAAACAGACAATTGCCTCCTAACACAATAGGAAACTGATAACAATTAATGTATAACACTAATAAAGTCGATGAAGTTCACACATTTACAAAATGTAGAAGAAACTAAATTATATAAAATAAAATGTATTTTAAACGCCAGAGCTTTAAATGTCATATTTATTTATTTATTTTAAGGGAAAACAAACAGTAGTATTTTAAGTCTTATACAATGGTTTTAAAACTAGACTAAATAAATATACTACCCACTACATTTTCCACAGATTATTTTATAGAATTTAAGCTGTTAGCAGAAGTTAGCTGTTGTCACAGTAATTTTACATTGTGAAGCAAAATGAAAGGTAAATAGAAACAAAAGTTTTCAACTAACAGAAAAAAAGCAAACAACAAGAATAACCACACATTCATGCAAGTGTGATGTATCATACATGCATACATACATCATGGAACTTACAGAGCCTACTGCTGATCTTTTAGAATTTTAATTATGTTATTTTTTAATTTATTTTTGTGTATAAATAAAACGTCAATTGCACAAAATTGCTTATTGTACGTATCGACTAAGCGGTGTAGCGCATTCCTGAATTTGTTTTACAAACGCTGGTAGCAAAGAGGCGCCTAGTGCACACCTTCCGCCAATGATCTATTCGAGGAACCAGGTAGCATAAACTATTCACCAAGTCAGGGCAGTCAAACTGGTTGCGGATATACTGAACAGAGTCATCATTTCAAGGAGTGTGCGTGCGTCTTGATTTTAAAGTAAGTAAATCGTATAAGAAGCATCTGGACTGAAGCTTTTTTTATGAAAACATCAACAATCTATATTGCATAGCACGAAGGTATTTACGTTGCACGAGTTCTATCATTTCATTATATTTTATATAATAAGGATTCCAGATCGGTACTGCGTATTCCAATTGCGGCCTGACTATAGATTTGTATAGGTATAGGTAAGTAGAGGGACGATGAAATTCTCTAGAAGCTCTCATTACAAATCCAAACATTTGGTACGCCCTATTAACAATGTTTTCTATATGGTTATCTAGATGAAGTTTAGAGTCCAGTTGTACACCAAGGTCCCGTAGACTAGTAACTTCACTAATAATGCTGTTAGAAAGTCGGTAATTCAAACGAACAATACTTTTCTTTTTTGTAAACGTTATACTTTGACATTTAGACAGATTTAGACATAGCTTGTTAGATGAGCAATAGCATGAGAAACGATCAAGATCATGCTGGAATTCAAAACAATCATGGATATTAGTAAAAAAAAATTAAAACCTTTAAATCGTCTGCATATAGAAGTAATTTTGAATTTTGAAAACATAATTTAATGTCATTTATAAATATAATAAATAATAGTGGGCCTAAAATTGAACCTTGAGGGACTCCTGATGTTACTTGAATTGATCTAGACTCGAAACCATTAATCACGATACTTTATTAAGTGATACTTATCGTCACAGGAGGGTATTTTAATTATTTTATGTTCAGGTAGAATTAAAGGCGGTGATAATGAAAGGCTTTAGTTTTCGAGTGATCGCTACAAGGACACCGCCACCATCTTTTTTCTTTTTTTTTTGGCAATGCGATCACGATCGCATCTAAACACTACGTAACGTTGATCGATAAGTTCGTTATTCGCGACATCAGGTGTCAGCCAGGTTTCAGTTAAAATAATGACGTCATATGCATGCGCCAACAAATTTAAATACAAAGTGTTTAGTTTTGTCCTGATTCCTCGACAATTTTGATAATACACGGATATATTATTATGATTAGCCATTATCTAAATTAGAATATTTATTAGTATTAATTATAAGCAATATTAAGAAAATATTAAAACTGCAATATAGAGGAAATAGAGCAATCGAACGCCTATTATTCACAGTGGCTTTTGTAACGACAAATAAAGCGTAAATATAACCTAGGAGATACAGAAATAATTTGTAGATCAGCAGTAGCTCCTTCATATAAGCAGAGTATATAACAAGTTTAGCATAGGATACATTACTGAGAATTTTATAACATTTCAGATATAACAAACTAAAAAAACATGAACATACAAAAGACAACATATTCACGTAATAAATTATAATAAAAGTAAACCATTCCATAATAATAATATTTGTTTTTTTAAGTAAAGGAATTTTATTTATCAGCAGCATTCTCCGAACGGTCATGTGATCTAATTTTATTCGATATGCCAGCCTCTGTGCGGATGGCACACGTAGAAGAATCGTCAGTTTCCTTGACCAAGACCGTGGCATTCCGGACCCATACATACTTAAACTTGCAAAGTTTGGCTGCTTCACGGCATTTGCGAAATAACTCTTTATTGCGAAGTGTTAGGTGCTCGTTAATATAAATACGACTTGAGGTTCCAGTCTGGCCAAGGCGATCAGTTGTAAGTCCCTTGGACAATCGATAGGCGCTCAGTATGTTGTCACGAAGTAGACGGGATGGAAAATTTACTATGATGTTCTTAGGACGAGCATTCTGTGTATGCGCATGAGGAACACGGTGGATCGCAACTATATCCTTCTGGGTTACTGATATATTAATTGCTGATGCTATTGATTCCAGCAAAATTACCAGGTTTTCACCACGTTTTTCAGGCATGTTCCCTATCTCAATATTGCACTGCCGTGCCTGTTGTTCCAGCACATCAATCTTACTTTCCAATAAGGCTATCGAATCAGCCACAGAATTATTTAGTTTTAACTCTATATCAGCAATACGTTTCATACTGTCAATATAGTTTTCCGAGTCAAAACTGACTGACGAATTCAACTCTGACACATCCTGTGATATTTCTACATACTTGGCCTTCAGTTCTGTGATGTCTTTTTTAGTAGCGGAATACTCTGAGCGGAGCTGTTTCACCTCGCTATAAATTTTGGAAGATGCAGAAGACAGGGCGTTGAAGTCTTCCCTAAGGGTGCCACCAATACTCATTGTCACATTAAAAAACTGGCCGTTTATGTCAGAACGCAAATCATTTATGGTTTTTTTAACTCTATGGATAACGCGGAAATAGCTCGCATTCAGGCTGCTTCCTCTTCCTCTGAGTAACATTGGTACTCGATTCGTCTATTGCAAGATCCGGGAATGATTGAGCCTTATTTGGAGAGTGAAACATTGTACGAAGGATTATTAGCAAACGCACCTGACTGTACTGACAGACGTATAAGAATATATGGTAATTGGAATTAGATGCTTACATTTATAATGAATACAGCTATGTTGTTCTGTGACGTAGAAGATCTCACAAAATGTAAATAGCAGTATGCAAATTGGGCGCGTGGAACTTACGCACGGATAACCGAGCGCGGAACATCGCTACACCCGTCCCTCGTGCACGATGCTAGCTCAGGTTCAGGCCGCGCCAACACAGCTATCACTTTTTTAATTTATAAAAGTGTTGTATTGTATGTCACCGGGTAAAAGGGACAGCGCGCTATAAAGTCCAAGATGGCGCAGACACTATATGGCACCACCACACAAGATAGTACGAGAGGCACCGATAATATGTTTAGATTAGTTGCGGAATGAAATTAACAGTTAGTACTGACACAATGTGCGAATTAACAGCACGTCCGCTCAGAGCAAGCGATCATCGAGGAATGATAATTATAATGATTGAATATGTGAGTAAAATTAATAAGTCAAAAGTATATATTATATAGACAATATATATCAAAAGCTAATATATTCTAAAAATAATTATTATCACTATCAAATTTGGATTTGTTATTAGATAAATCCATATTTCATCAATAAGGTTCCAGGCGAGCCACGTGTGCAGAAAGAATCAATACCAGACATCTCTGTCGTCAACATAGATTTAATAAGGATCTGTTTAATATGGGCTTTAAACTTTCCCTCAGTAAGGTCTGTAACAGATTTGGGCAGCTTATTATAAAAAACGAACACAATTCCCAAGGAATGGCTTATTTGTTTTAGCTAATCTAAATTTGGGCACTACAATTTTATGTTTATGTCGTGTATTTATATTGTGAAAATCGCTTTTTATATAAAACTTATGCAGATTTTTACGGACGTATAAAATATTTTCAAAGATATAGAGTGACGGCAATGTAAGTATATTGATATCTTAAAACAAAGTTCTAAGAGACTCGCGAGGACCCATATTATTATATAAAGCGCGGATCGCCCTTTTATGTAAAATAAAAATTGAATCTACGTCGGCTGCCGATCCCCACAACAGAACACATAATGCTGTGAAAATATACAAAGTACACTAACCTGGCCGTAGCTTCATCAGTCAGCTGTCTAAATTTACGAACTGCATATGCTGTAGAGCTGAGCCTACCCGATATAGCTTTAATGTGGGCACTCCACTGTAATTTCGAGTCGATAGTTATACCTAGAAATACGGTTTCATCTACAGTTTCAAGTTGATTGCTATCAAGAACTAGTTTTAATCCCACTTGGGCTACATTAGGTAAAGAGAACTTAAAACATTTAGTTTTACTAGCATTAACTAACAGGTTGTTAGCTGCAAACCAATTGGAGAGGACAGTTATGCTCTCGTTTATATGAATAACATTACTATATTTTCCACTGATTGAGCCCTGGGGCACGCTCATTTTAACCGTAGAACCCAAAGAGGTAGCCCCACCTATATCTACTTTTTGCAGTCTTAAAGATAAATAAGAATAAACAAGATCAGCAGCTCTTCCTCGAATTCCGTAGTGGCGTAATTTACAGAGCAGCGTATTGTGGTCAACGCAGTCAAACGCCTTGGAGAGGTCACTACAAATGCCAATAGCATCTTGAGAACCCTCCCAGGATTCGAGAATTTGCGTCACTAGTTTGACTCCTGCATCTGTAGTTGACCTACCTTTCGCGAATCCAAACGGTCGTGTAAAATCCCGTTAAAATTAAAATGTAACATCATTTGATCAAGCACATTTTTTTCGAATATTTTACTCAATGATGGGAGAACAGAAATAGGTCTATAATTAGATGGATTATTCTTGCATCCCGATTTGAAGATTGGTATGATTTTGCTATGTTTCATCAAATCAGGAAAAGTTCCACTACCTAAACATTGGTTAAAAATACCTGCAAGTGCAGGGGCGATGATATCAATTATAGTTCCAAGGACATTAACAGACAAACCCCATAAGTCTTCAGTGTTTTTAATGTTAAGACTTTTAAATGCTTTTATAATTGAACTAGTTGATACTTAAATTCAAAACTAGGTATGTCTTTACAAAAGTTCTGTTCAAGTAGAGATTCAGCCAGTACAGAGGATGAGGACAGGGCACTCGTAGTATCTATCGGTATATTCGTAAAAAAGTTTTCTAATGTCTTAGCGAGCTCGAGCTTATTTGAAATATTTCTGTCATCGATTTTTAAAGATAGTTCGTTATCCCGTTTTTTTGTATTTCCGGTTTCTTTGTTGATTACCTGCCACTCTGCTTTAATTTTATTGCCCGAATTACTTATTTTGTTGCTAATTAACATTGATTTAGCTTGCATACATACTCTCTTAACTATCTTGGAATAATTTCTTACATAATTATGGACAGCTTGATCAGACGTTAGTGATTTTTGATAATATAAACTATAAAGAACATCCCTACTTTTTCTAATGCCTTTAGTCGCCCATACATTAAATTTAGATATATTAGTTAGTCTGATTTTCTTAATTGGTCACGCTTCATTAAATTCCTGGCATATCACAGCAAATAAAGTAGAGTAATTTCTGTTGGGATTTTTTGAACTAAAACGAGAGTTTAAAGTTTACTACAAATACTGGTGTGTAATTTATTTTTAGTTAACGGTCTTAATTCAATATTTTTACCAGATTTTAACTTCCTGTTACATTCGAAGCTAACTAGTTGACCTGTATGGTCAGATCTGACACCACTAATTAAACAAGAATCTTTAATCAAACAGTTTGTGTAAACATTGTCTATGCATGAGGCCGTTGTAACAGTGGTTTTAGTTGCTTTATTAAAAATATAATTCAAATTGTAACACTAAAGAGACCAGCCTGCACTTTGCTACTGAATCTATGAAAAGGTCAATGTTTAAGTCACCACATAGGAAAATTAGATTGTTATTTTTAAAGAGCTTTTTTAGTATATCTTCCATAGTAACTAAGAATAACGAAAAGTTTGACAAAGGTGGTATATATACACATAAAAAAGTATAACCTTATATTTCTGCATATGCTACCGAACATAAGCGATCAATCAAACACGAAGTGCTGTCCGTTCTTTCTTAATGGAAAAAAATATTACTACAAAAGATCAAAGTACCACCGCCCTTCGCTGATAATCGGTTGAATGTACTGGCAACTGCAAAATGATTTATATTAAATAGCATTTTATCTGGCTTAAGCCATTTTTCACAGAAACATAAAATATCCATATGGTATTTATCTATCTATCAACATCTCCACAATATTATTTAATTATCTATTACGGCTTTCTCTAATCCTGATTTGTAGGCGTTAATGGGGCATTTAATTTCACAAATTGTTTCAGTATCTATTATGCTATCTGGTGAAGCACCCAGAAATGGGATTTTTTCGTCTAAGAATAAACTACAGGCCTGGTTTTTTTTTTCTTTTTCCTATTTTTGTTTAGCAACAATTGCTTCTTTTTCACGTCCATGTTTAATTGATTTGACGTGGTCAACAGGTTTTTTGTTAATCAAATCTTTTACTAAGTTGCTACAACTAAGGTCACTGCGTCTTTTAATAATTTATAATAAAAAATATTAATGTATTTACACACACTAATAAACACTACTACTACTAGCAACCAATAAAATATACAATTTCCAAATTGATGATCACTATCCACAGATAAATAGTGCGGTTAGCGCCGTTTACGGCAAACAATTGACACAGGTCCGTCCAGAACAACGTCTCGTCCCGCACTGATTTAGTTGCCCATTGCCCAAGCAAGCGATTTGCGAGCATCGATCACTTAAAAAATCATTGATAAATAATTAGTATTAATAAGTTATTTGCAAAAAAAATGCCGAAGTTTCCCTCGGTGTTCTATTATATAATAGGCTGATGAAATAAAAAAGTCTTGATTGATAGATTAGCAGAAAAAAGATAATAACTACGAAAACAGAGGTTACTTTGCATTTTTTTTAAAGATATATACATTATTTTTTTTTCCATATTTTGTACCGAAGAGAAAATGCTTTATATGATGATTAAGATATTTTTGGGTTTTGTTTCTATAAAGATGACGGAGAAAAAAGGTTTTAATGTATGTCGCGCTTTACTTTTATAGTGTTAAATAAAACGGCACATAAAGTTAAATAAAAATATAATCAAAGATGAAATCGCTGCGCCCTCGTCACGCATTCCGTTGCTACGTCATTCACACAAAATGCATATACGAGTTTGTTAGTTGCGCTGTCTGATTGTTTGTAAATATTTAACTTAAACCTTACTTATTATTTTATAGTGTTAGTTATTTATGATTGTATTCGTTAGATTTTAATAGTATTAGTTACGTACGTGTGACGTTTAAAATTAAATAAACCGTTACATGTACCCCTGTAGGCGACGCACTACACATATTATTATGTTATGATTTACTTACCTTTTTAGTTTGTAAGACAACTATTAATGGTATTCATATTCAGTGTCTGAACATATTACATTTGTCCGCATACCTATTTCTTATAATAAATACGAGCGTGGCCGAAGGACTTATATTCACGTAAGAAACCTTAGTTAATTACCGGGTCACACGCGCCCGCCAATCAGTCGTGCCATACCAACGGTTACCTCGCGACATATCCTTCGGCTACACTCAGCTACAACAAAAGTCCGTGTTTTAATTCTATCGCCTATAAAAGCTGATCCTTCGACCCAAATCTTGTCCAGTGCTATGTTTAACACTCCACCTCGGGATAGAATCATGTCGTTAAAAAGTCGCAAAAAGCTGAGTGAACGACTAGAAAGCGCGTCCGGCCACGTGCTTGCCGCTGATGGCGGCGACGAAGAAGGACAAAGTGCTTGTGTTAGTATCCCACACCGACTTTTAACGGTGTCCAAAGTGCCTACCGATAATAGATCGGCAGTCAAAATTGAAACACAAGGCCCGGCCACGGCGTCAACCATGTCGACGTCATCATCACTCGTCAGGCGGAAGCAGCTTGAGTTGGCAGCGGCAGAGGCCAAAGCAAAGATCCAAATGGAGCTTATTCAAAAGAAGCTAGAATACGAGTTAGCTGCCGATAATTATAAAGCGGACGGCTCACGTGCTTCAAAATGTCACTCAAAGCCAAGCAAAATTCACAGTAGTAAAAAATCTATGGTGAACGAATGGATGGAGCGAAATAACGCAGTAGCACCAGCAGCGGCATTGTCAACGGAGGCCGTACGGATACCTTATGTTGACCCAGTTCACGTAGACGCCCAGAGCCCGCCTGTTGATAGCATTCTGCAGCTTGCCCATAGACTCAAAGACATTATGGTCACGTCGTCTACGGAGCAGGATAAACGCTTGCTTACCAGACTGTCTACGCCCCGTGAGCTACCTTCCTTTAGCGGAGACTGCATCGATTGGTTGCACTTCAAACATGCATTCTACGAATCAACACATGTGTGCCATTTTAGTGATTCTGAAAACCTGTGGAGGCTGCGACGTGCCCTCAAAGGTGAGGCTAAGGAGGCAGTGACGGATTTGCTTATCGGCAATACTTCACCAACCGTCATCATGGAAGCACTTGGAATGAGGTTTGGCAATTCAGAGTTAATAATCCAACACTTGACATCGCAAATAAAAAAGCTGTCTCCACTAACTACGAATTACCAGCACGACATCATTACATTCTCGATGAAAGTCAATAATTGTGTTGCAACGTTACATTCATTAAATCAACACGATTATCTCCGTAGTCCTGAGTTAGCAGCTGCAATTACCTCTAAGCTGCCTAGTATATTGATAAGTAAATGGACCGACTATGCTTACGGCAAACTGTCGACAAATATACCGAAGCTTCAACTCTTAGCTGCATTTCTCAGGAGAGAGGCTGAAATGGTTTCAGTTGTCGGCGTCACACACTTACGAGACTACAGAAAACCCGAAACTGTATATTCCAATAAAAAGTTTGATGATAAACAACGTTCTAGCGGCTACAATCGACCTGTGTTTACTACCGCTACGGAAACTGCCTCTAATATGTGCAACTTTTGCAAAAAGTCGACTCATTTATTACCCGAATGTCGTATATTCAAACGAGCGGCGAGCGAGAAGAGGAACCTTATTCGTCAAATCCAGAGGGTGAATCATCAGCACCCAGCGAGACCGTAGCACACAGCCACGCCGCGCGCGAGGGACAAAAGCGCGGGTGCGCGACGCGGCCCTGCGCCCGCGCCGCCTCCCCCCGTAAACAGGTGTTTTTAAAAGTAGTTAAAGTAAATCTCAGTGGACCCAAGGGTGTTATCAGCGCCTATGCGTTATTAGATGATGGTGCTACTATTTCGATGATTGATAAAAAGCTAGTTCAGGAACTAGGCCTTTCCACTTCGCAGTCTAGTCCTATTAAATTTATTGATGCATTTGGTATTGAAATATTCCAATCTGAGGCCCCTAAGATATGTACAAACATTTGTGGTTTTCATGAAAATCAATATTATGATGTAACATTGCGTCAAGTCAATAAGTTAAAATTACCTGAGCAGAATCTGTCTGCCATAAACGATTTAAAATGTAAACACTTGTTGCATTTAAAAGATGTTGTTTGTAAACAATGTGTGGTGCCTCGCCTACTGATAGGAGAGGATAATTATTTTTTACTAGCCCCTATGCAAATTCTGCATGGCAACAAGCAGGAGCCGTACGCTACGAGATGCCGTTTAGGATGGTCCATCCATGGCTGCTGCGGGCTCACTCACTCTTCCATGGACGAACATACATTTCATATCACTCACTCTGATGCGCAGGCACAGGTATCTGTAATTAATGAACTGAATGACTTAGTTAAGAAATCGTTCGAGTTGGATTCTATTGGAGTTTCAACCTTACAACGTGAGAATACGGACCACTTGAGAGCGGTACGTATACTAGACGAGACAGCGCGACATATCGGCAATCGATGGGAGGTAGGCTTACCTTTTGTTAAGGACGATTTTTGCATGCCAGATACTTATGACTATGCACGTTCCAGATTAACAGGTATACTAAAAAAAATCCAAGCAGATAATAGTTACGCGAAGAGATACCGGAATGAAATGCAGAAGCTCTTCGACAACGGCTATGCTCGAGAACTAGATGAAAATGATCTCTCGGCCAGTCACATAACATGGTATCTGTCACATTTTGGGGTTCAAAACCCTAATAAACCTGGAACACTAAGGTTAGTCTTCGATTGCGCTGGAAAGGTGAAAGGTGTTTGCTTAAATGATTTTTTACATAGGCTGCACTAAAAGTATCGGGAATGGAATATTTCCACTGTTCCTGTCATATTAAAATCTTTTTAATTGAAAACTCCTTGGTTTTACAAATCGAATACCATTTATTTATTTAAAAAAAGATTCACGGTCTTGTCACAAGGTTTTGTCAAACTTGTTTAGTCGTTGAGAAAATGGAATTGAATCGAGAAAATTCAAGAGCGATGATTTATTATGACTTTCGAAGTGGTTTAACACAAAAACAGTGTGTTGACCGGATGATTTCTGCATTTGGTGATGAAGCCCCATCCAAAACCACAATTTATCGCTGGTTTGCTGAATTTCAACGGGGACGTGTCAAGCTCAGTGATGATCCTCGTCAAGGTCGTCCAAAAACTGCAGTCACCCGAGAAAACGTTGATGCTGTGCGTAAGCTGATTGAGGAAGATCGACATGTGACATACCGCGAAATTCAGGCAACTTTAGACATTGGCATGAGTCAAATACAAATAATCTTGCATGAACAATTAGGTGTAATAAAGTTGTTTTCCCGATGGATACCGCATTTGCTATGTGAAGATCAAAAAGCGGCTCGCGTTACTTGGTGCGTCAGAACTCTCGAAAGATTCCACGCATGATCCTCAAATGCTGTATACAACATCGTATCAGGTGACGAATCCTGGATATATGCGTACGAACACGAAACAAAAAACCAGTCACGAGTTTGGGTGTTCGAAAATGAGTTAAAGCCAACAAAAATTGTTCGTTCACGGAGTGTTGCAAAAAAAATGGTGGCCACGTTTGTCTCCAAAACCGGCCATGTTACGACTATTCCTCTTGAGGGACAAAGAACGGTTAATGCAGAATGGTATGCTAGCATTGGTTTGCCACAGATCGTTTCTGAACTCCGTAGAGAGAACTGCAACCGCCGCATCATCCTCCATCACGACAATGCGAGGTCTCACACCGCGCACAGAACAAAAGAGTTTTTAGAGCAAGAAAACATAGAATTATTAGACCATCCGCCGTACAGCCCCGACCTAAGCCATAATGATTTCTATACTTTCCCTAAAATAAAGAATAAATTGCGTGGACAGAGATTTTCATCACCTAAAGAAGCTGTGGACGCCTACTAAACGGCCATTTTGGAGACCCCAACTTCCGAATGGAATGGTTGCTTCAATGATTGGTTCCATCGTATGGAAAAATGTGTCAAATTTCGCGGAGAATACTTCGAAAAGCAATAAAAACATTTTTAAATAGTAATGTTGTGTCATTTCCTTGATTCCCGAAATTTTCAGTGCCGCCCTCGTACTCACGGGACCGGATTTGTACAATTCCTTATTAGGAATTATGTTGCGGTTCCGTGAACATAAAATCGTTATTATTGGGGATATAAAAGATTTTTTGTACAAATTAAAATTCGTGATGAAGATCACCATGTTTTTCGTTTTCTTTGGCAAGAATGTTTCGCGGCACCCATAAAAAAATGTGTTATGCAAAGTTTGTTATTTGGTGCCACCTGTTCACCCTTCATCGCACAATATATTAAAAATAAAAACGCGCATAAATATCAGGACTTGTATCCTGAAGCTGTGGATGTAATTATAAATAATCATTACATGGACGACTGTTTACATTCATGCGACGACGAAAGTCAAGCTATAAAATTAGTACGTGACATAACAGCCATTCATAAGTCAGGTGGGTTCGAGATTGCGCGTTGGTCTAGTAACAACAAGCAAGTATTGCAGTCCATACCCTCCGATGCGCTTGCGCCGACTGCTATGGAATTCAAACATGGAGCTACGAACACGACTGAGCGCACTCTCGGATTGATGTGGCATCCAAACGATGATACATTTGGATTTAAAATAGTTGTAGATCGCATTTTACCTAATATTTTAAATGGTTCGGAACCACCTACGAAAGCTCAAATGTTGAGCATAATTATGTCGGTTTATGATTTACACGGCTTTCTTTCTCCATTTGTTATTAAGGGTAAAATTATTTTCCAGAACGTACATCGTAGTGGAGTCGATTGGAATTGCCACATCCATCCCGAGGAACATTCTTTGTTCGTCAGCTGGCTTAATGATTTACAAAGCCTACGATCACTTCGTATTCCACGGTTTTATAATAACGCGCACGAATGGGTAGAATGTTACTCGGGCGCGCAATGGTTATCACACTCGAAAGATAGCAATGAATGTCATATTGTTAATAAACAAATGCATATTTTCTGCGACGCTTCGTCCAAAGCGTATGCAGCTGTAATATATTGGCGTTTCACACGATCAGATGGTCGTGTACTAGTTTGTTTTGTTGCCAGTAAAAGTAGGGTGAGTCCATTACGTCCAGTGTCTATACCAAGGCTGGAGCTACAGGGTGCGTTGTTAGCGGCACGGCTCGCGGCTACTGTTCAACGCGAACACAAAGACGCCCAGCCTACTAGGCGATGCTTTTGGACGGACTCCAGTACTGTATTACAGTGGATCCGTAGCGATCCACGAAATTATAAACCTTACGTGGCTCATCGCTTAGGCGAAATTGACGAATTGTCAAATTCATGTGAGTGGCGCCATGTGTCTACTGGCCTTAACGTGGCGGACATAGCTACGCGGGGGGATGCTCCACAACTTGTTTACTCTAGCGACTGGTTTCAAGGTCCTTCCTTTTTGCGCCGCGCTGAAGATCAGTGGCCGAAGGACCTGAAGCTTATAAAGTCACTAGCAGAGACAATTTGTGAGGAGCGATCCGTACATGTTGTGACCACTGTAAACTCAGATTTATCTTTGCCCAGCGAAGATAACATCTCGAGTTGGATCACTCTAGTACGCGCCACGGCCAGAGTTCTGCTGTTCATTAGAAGATGTCAGCACAAAGACCGTAAATTAGACATTCTTCTAATGAAGGAGGCAGAGAACCTACTAATTAAAAAATGTCAACTGGATAGTTTTAGTGCTGAATTATCGAGTTTAAAGCTAAATAAACGGCTGCCGTCTAACAGTCGCTTATTGCAAGTCTCACCGTACGTTGATGAGTCAGGCATCTTGCGCGTTAGCGGCCGTATTGATAAGGTAGTGGGAGTGGAACAATACGTACGGAGACCCGCTATCCTAGATGGTCAACATAAGATCACGCGTATGTTAGTGGAAAATTACCATAAGCATAAGCATAAGTAGTGCCTACTACATGGTGCAAACGAACTCGTCGTAAATAATTTACGGCAACAATATTGGATTTTAAAACTCAGGCCAACTGTACGTACTATTGCGTCACGATGCTTATTCTGTCGCTTTAGACGAGTCATTCCTCAACCACAACGAATGGGTGATCTACCAGCTGCAAGGTTACAGCATCACAGACGTCCTTTTAGTTTCACTGGGGTTGATTTCTTCGGCCCTTTGGAGGTTACAGTTGGCCGCAGACGACACAAAAGGTACGGAATGTCGTTTACATGCCTTACAGTACGCGCAATACACATCGAGCTGACTGAGGATCTTACGGCTGACTCCACAATTATGGCACTAAGAAGGATGGCAGCTCGTCGTGGTATGCCTCAGGTAATTATATCTGATAATGGTACCAACCTGCGGGGAGCTGATACGGAGCTCCGACGTAGCATAGCCGAGCTAGAAACGGAGGCATTTCGAGAAGCTGCGTCTGTACGTGGCGTGGAATGGCGGTTCATACCTCCAGGCGCTCCCGAGATGGGGGGTTCCTGGGAGAGGATGATTCGCACTGTTAAGTCGTCACTCAAGGTTGCACTGAAGGAGCGCGCACCTCATCCTGATACTTTGGCCACTTTATTAGCTGAAGTAGAAGCACTAGTCAATAGCCGGCCTATTACACACGTGTCCAGTGACCCGAATTACCCAGAGGCTCTAACGCCCAATCATTTCCTGATTGGAGCGTCTTCGACAAGCCCACAATTTGGTAAGTATGACGACACTGACCTCTGCTTACGAAAGAGATGGCGTGTAGCTCAAAGGCTAGCTGACATGTTCTGGGCTCGCTGGCTGAAAGAATACTTACCAACTTTATTACCGCGCCAGAAATGGAATCAGGAGGCCAGGTCCTTACAGGTGGGTGATTACGTTATTCTTGTCGAACCTAATCTGGAACGTAGTTGCTGGCGCCATGGAGTAGTGAGTGTGACCCACCCTGGCAGGGACGGACGAGTGCGTACTGTGGACGTGCGTACACGCACGGGCGTGCTACGCAGACCGGTGACACGCGTCGCCCTACTGACACCAGTGGACTTGTAGTGCTAACTAGTTAGCACTAAGGAGGCAGATATTGTAGGCGACGCACTACACATATTATTATGTTATGATTTACTTACCTTTTTAGTTTATAAGACAACTATTAATGGTATTCATATTCAGTGTCTGAACATATTACATTTGTCCGCATACCTATTTCTTATAATAAATACGAGCGTGGCCGAAGGACTTATATTCACGTAAGAAACCTTAGTTAATTACCGGGTCACACGCGCCCGCCAATCAGTCGTGCCATACCAACGGTTACCTCGCGACATATCCTTCGGCTACACTCAGCTACAACAAAAGTCCGTGTTTTAATTCTATCGCCTATAACCCCTAATTAAGCCAAATTCACATATATCCTCGCCTTCTCTTATGTCTTATTTTGTAGAGGGCACATGAATACTTAAAGCTACCACACATAATACGGCCGAATACTCAAACGCCATTTAACGTTAAGCCGCTTAACCAATTTGAGCCGCCCGGTTTTGTACCAACAACCGGTTTCTCGAATAGTTAAAGCGGGGATTCAACGTTAAATGGCGTTTGAGTATTCGGCCAATAATTATATGGAGTTTGAGCGTTTGCTTAAAATACACCCTCGTTTAAAATATATATATTAACAAATTATTTAATTGTGTTTTAGGAACATCAAAACACTAAATGTTCTGGGGCTGGCACCTCAAGTTTATGGCATATTTGAAAATGGTCTTGCTTACCAATACTACCCTGGGAATACCTTGGATGTTGAAACAGTTGTAGATGACAAAATTTGGCCTCTGGTGGCAACACAGATGGCAAAAATGCACAAAGTTGAGCTAACAAAAGATGTATGTATACCCGAATTATTTTATGGTTAGAGCTATATTTTACACCATTATCCATTATCACCCCTCAATAAAATTGTGACAGTCTAGGGTAGACAGAGCGTCGATCACTAAATATGTTTAAAACATACGATTTTGAAAAAAGAAGATAGTGGAAGGAAATGCATAGAATGTGTCTGGTAATTAAATGGTTACACATTCAGGTATTGCTGCAGTGAGCATTACTTAACCGCAAACGGATGGATCATCTTTGAATCATCTCAAGCATGTTTTTGCTAAGGTAGGATTCGTCTCATGTATGTTTAGTAAGTGTGGATGTTTTTTTATTACATAACATTTTAAATTTTTACGAATATTAAAACCCGGTGTTTTTGGGTCTTTAATCGAATCTTTATTATAGTATATATGTAATGCAGCTCCATTGAACATAGCAACAATATGTTATCATAATTTTAAAAGTGAGATAAATTGATAAGCTTTTTTTAGTGTCTTTCCATTCAGATACATGTACGTATATTACATATAATTTTATGTTTATGACATAAGTACTTTATAGTAGATTACGAGATATTGTAAGACACAGTGACCAAAATGAGTACACATATCATGTAATGAAGATTACACTAAAGCTGCTAGCAATAAATAATTCTGATCATCAGATTAAAAACTATTTAAGAGTTCATAGAAAACATGAATTGCGTATATTATGAATTGATGCATGAATTCTGAATCAGCAAAGAAAGTAGTAAAAAAATACGTAATGGGAGATTTCACTGCTTCAGGATTCAGAAGTGAGCTCGACGGTGAGTTCTTACAGAATATGTGAAAAAGCAATGAGCTCATAAAACATGGTATTTTTTTTTTTTGTAGAAAAACCTTTGCCCCACACCTAGGATTTCTCCTGTGCCGTGGGTGCGTTTACAGAAATAAATTCCACTCACTATACACCCAGACCCGGAACAACTACCTGCAGATCATACAAATATTTGTTCCGTGCGGGAATCGAACCCGCGACCCGCAGCGCAGCAGCCGACTGTGTCAACCACTGCAGCAACGGTTTACCCTAGTACCATAGTGAGTTACCATGGAGTTTCATGCCCGTTCTTCTCCACAGGAAATCCACATCTTGCAACGCGGCAACTAAAGTTTCGACGATTCATAAGTGCCTGTATATCATAATCATCATCATATCAGCCATAAGACATCCACTGCTGAACAAAGGCATCCCCCATAGATTTCAACAATTGTGTCATCATTTTGGGGGGAATTTGCCAGTACTCACCACGCTTGGCAGGTGGGTTGGTGAGCGCAGTATGGCTATTTTTTTATTTGGGAATCAAACAGATACAATATGATATGAACTTTTTACAAAAAAGCAATACATAATCCAAAACAGTTTCAACATATTAATAATACATTTTTGAAGTTACCAGATGATAACGAATGAAAACAGATAAACATACAATAAATAAAACCTTTTTTTACAAAAATAGAGCATTAACAGTGCCGACCTCGACCTATTTGAGATAAGGTCTGAGGAGCAAACATATTAATTAACGAAATTTTAAACTATAACTATAAAGGCAAATCACAATATAGGCCCTAGAATGTCTTGAACAGACTTCTTGAACTGAGGTAGGGAAAGGTGGAAGACATCCATACAATTGCACTTACTGGTAGACGCTTCTTTTTATAAATGTGATACTACCATAACTATTCCGGGCAAGGGGAATATAAAGAGAGATTTCTTACGTGCACTAATGCGTGAACATCTAAAACTTATCTTACTAAGAAGATAAGGGGAGTCCAGTTGGTTACGTAGAATTTTATGCAGAAATACTTAGTCATGTTCGAGCTCGTCGTGTCTCTAGTGATGGCAAATTAATTATAACTCGAGAATTATATTCCTTATTGTTTCTCCATGTGACGTGTTTCATTAATTTATTTTGAATCCTTTGTATTTGGTCAAAATAGGGCAGATACTGCAGATGTATACTCAAGAATTCAAAGTCAAAGTCAAGTCTACTCAAGAACATTGGCGTTATAGAGAAGTAGGACTGTAGATAGAAGCTTGAAATCTTTAGTCACACGCATAATAAATCCCAACATAATAATGACCACCTCTACCCTTTACGGCCGCCGAGTCGAATCACTGTTAGACATATTTGCACTGTGCTTTAATGCTATAAGCTAGTTGCTCTTATCATAAACTTTCTATTATTTTACGGCGACTATGACCAAACTATTCTCCATATATATTTTATACGATTTACTATCCTACGTGTCTGATGTGTCGTCATCGTCGCTCAGCGTATTGTCGTGCACAGTATTTATATAATAATAATTGTATAACGTGGTTCGTACTTAATTGTGTTAGACGAACGGAAACCTTCTTTAATATACAATTATATCTTAGATACTCATTAATATCACACAGGCACTTACTTGTTTCATCATCATCATTTCGGCCGAATAAAGTCCACTGCTGGACATAGGCCTCCCCAAAGATCACCACAACCACCGATATGGATGTGGCTAATCCCTTAGTCGCCTTTTACGACACCCATGGGAGGAGATGGGGTGATGGCATTCTGAGCCGGCACCACACGGTACGCTACTTGTTTAGTGGTAGCATTTTCTGTAAAATCTGTTGTCTGTAAGAATGTGCAACCTTAAGCGCGAGATATAACTTGTATTTAAATTGACAAGCTCTTTATGGAACAATAAACTGGTGTTGTCCCAGAGGTCATAATATTACCAGACTGAGTTTCAACTGCCGAAGATGGGCCACCTCGTTTACAATATATTTACGCTTTACAGGTACCGAAAGAATCATTTGTTTGGGAGAAAATTGAACAATTTCTGAGTTTACTCCCTGATCCGTTTACATCAGAAGCTAAGCAAATCAGGTGCGTTGTATACTTATTAAGTATTTTTTAATATATTCACTTCGATACCTCATTTCATACCATAAATAAATAATAAGTTAATCTTGTAATCGATGATTTATTATATTATATGAAAGCAAGTGAGACTGTAAAGCATATACGAATTGTTTCTTTTTACCGACTCCAAAAAGGAGGAGGTTCTCAATTCGATGCGTATTTTTTTTATGTATGTTCACCGATTACTCCGAGATTTGTAGACCGATTTGAGCAATTCTTTTTTTTACTGGTGCAGAATGCTTTCGAATTGGCCCCATATAAATTTCATTACATTTGATTGAGTAGTTTTTTAACCAGCTTCAATAAACAAGTTAATTTGACTGCGCTTATCTAGACGATGTCTTAATAGTTTCGATTCCTCTCAGATCAGAGAACCAATTTGAGTCATTCTTATTTTTAGGGTTAAATACTGATACCAAACTGGAAAAAGTTCTTACATATATTTACACTAAAAAGAAACAAATAAATCTTTTTAACAAAAAAATACCGACTTCAAAACCTCTACACGATATAAAAAATAAATAAAACCACTGAAAAGGAAAAATAACTCGATAAAGTAGGGCGGGGCCAGGTTTAAAATATAACTCGTTGGTCTGCATGAATCATGGTTGAGACATACCTGGCCCCTTCCTCGCAGGCCTCCTAATCCGACGAGAACTGAGCAGGATATAACTTGATTACTTCGCGCGTCATCCAATGGCCAGCACAGCAGATGCCTCACATGTTTTTAGGGAAGGAGAGGAGTAAGCCGCTCCGTTTTACCAGGGTCCAAGAATTGATGACGACGGAGTTAACCCCACGTCTGGAATTTAGTCATTGGATCGTACAGGACCCAACAAGGCGCATCTTGTGGACGGAAGAGTCCACCTTCACGCGCATTGGATTGTTCAACATCCAGAACACACACTAGTGTTCTACTAAACAACCACATTGTTGTTCGACCGGACCATTTTCAAACACGTTTTAGTTATTGTGTGTGCGTGTTCGATGACAGTACTACAATATTTTTAGAAAGATAATTGTGATAGAGTACAGCGATAGTTGGATAGGTAGTGATGGACCCCTTGCCTAGCCAGCTCGGTCGCCTGATCTCACGCTTTTAAACTTTAATGTATTAGGTAGGGCTAAAGACTTAGTGTGTGGTAACGATAGCCATATGATAATAAGTGCCGAAGAACTTAAACATCGAATTGTGAACGCCTCGCAAGTTATGGGATAGTAACATTCATACTTCAGTGCGAGTACAAGGGCATGAAGGTCATCAGGCGTGCCGCCCTGTGTCCAACAGCTTGCTGGATATGTCTAACAATTGGTGTAAAAATGTAATTAAAATCTAGGTATGTACATTCTAAATAATGGTAAATAAGACGTTGATGTGTTTTGTACCGGACGGGCGAACCTCCGTGATGAGTAGCTGACGTCCTGTACCTATAGGTTCCGGAAGTACTTTTAAACTTGCCAAACAATCGAACGTGTTAATTCGGTATGTGCTTATACTTTTAGCGGAGATAACGTTGATAAAATAAAAACACAACTTTCACTGTAACTTATGGCAGAGAGCAATTTCAGACTTGTATCGCACCACTATTTTCTATCAAGAACTAATTACTAATTAAACTTGGATTTATTTCTGTTCTTGTTCCTGAAGGGACGGGTGCGCTTAGCTACCTCCGATCTGTACGTACACGAGAGCCGTGAAATTGCTTCCCCTTTTCATTGTTTATTTTTGCTATTGTCATACAGGTATTCTCTATTCGCGACCACCCGATTAACGTTAAAGTCGCCCTCCCCGACCCTTGCTCGCGCCGGCCCGTGCCGAGAAATCGAGTTGTAATAAAAGATCCCTTTAAACCCCAATTAATCATTGATCCAGCAGTCCCTTATGATCATTACTGTCCCAGTAACCCCCTGAGCCGAGGTCCGTGTCCCGCAGGGGACGCCCTCAAATCTTCCTCAATCCTTATAGTGTTTCCTTTTCAGGTATACAAAGGGAAAGGGTTAAATAACGTGTGTTGGCTGTGTATTTACAGTTGTATCCTTAGCTGTAAGGGTGTTGAAGCTGAGTGACTTTTCAAATTTCGTTTATTGTCGTAATTATATCAATATACTTATGACTCTAAGTTCAAGGGTGTAAGCAGTGGTCTTGGCCAACTGTTGTTTATGTTTTCTTATAGATTATGCTTATATAATTAGTACAGAGTGTAGTTTAGGCCTTTTTTTTTCTTTGTGCCCAGTGGAAATTCTTCATGAACTTCCTTCGCCCCGGGGAAAGGCAAAGGGGTATGCCGGACTCCTACCGGCTAAAACCACTGGAGCGGTCATCTTTGGCACCTAAGGGAGGCTCCAGGTCTTCGTATGATCACACTAGAGCCGCCCACTGGTGCCACGCCTATAGGCACATCCCTGAGATGGGTGACTGTAAAGCGGTCACCCCCTCGGGGGGATTGTAAAGGATCCCCCAAAGCGTCCCACGGCAGCGCGTGACCACATGCGTGCTACCGTCTTCTCTTGGGTCGCTCGGTGTGGGCACGCAGATTCCCCAATCTACGCACCCGCGAACCCAGAGGTCCCCTGGCTCACAGCAACGGCAGGGGGTTTCAGGCGTATGGGTATTAGGCGCCAGGGCGGTTGTTACCCCGGCGCCGTCTCCTCCTTCTTCGAGCGGGGTCGGCCCTCTCCCGATCCCGCTCTGCGGTCTCCTTCTGGACCATGACGCTCTCACAGAAGGAGACCACTGCATTCCAGTTTTCGTGCTCTGCCAACATAGCCGACACTACTGCTGGCAGAGAGAGATCTTGCCCGATCCGATCGACCAGGATCCGCCGCTCGGCGGCCCACGCGGGGCACGCCTCGAGCGTGTGCTGCGCGGTGTCTTGGTCGCTTTCACAATGGTGGCATTGTGCCGTGGCCTCACGTCCAATCCTGTGCAGGTACGCACCGAAACAACCGTGCCCGGTGAGCACCTGCGTCAGGCGGTAGGTAACGCGCTCGCTCCTTTTGAGCCAGGCTCCAAAGAGCGGCAGGACGGCCTCCACGACGCGCTTGGTCGCATACTGCATCCGCAGGCGGTGAGCCACTTTCCAAGTGCGCGCCGCCGAGCTAGCCGCCTCAGCCTCTCCAACGCCCCTGGAGGCGCGTCTTCGCCGCTCTGACGGAGGGAGCGTGTCTGATCGTAGACCCACGCAACCATCTCCGCCAGGATGTCGAAAGGCGGAAAACGCGCCAAGAGAGTTGCCGCCTCGTACGACACTGTTCGGTATCCTCGTGCGATCCGGATAGCCACTGCGCTGCAGACCGTGAATTTTGGTTCTGCAGCGCTGGGCGCCTGATAGTCGAGCTGACCATACAGGTGCCCCGTATAGGACTACGGACCGCACGACCCCCCCGTAGAGACGGCGAACTTCCTCACATGGTCCCCCGAGATTGGGCAGCATCCGGTGTAGTGCACCCACTACCCTCTCGACTCGGGGGACGAGGCGCTGGAAGTGCTCTTCGAAGCCCCAACGACTGTCCAGGGTGAGCCCCAGATATTTCATGTACCGACCCACCCCGATTCGCACGTCACCAACGCGTATCCACGAACTGGGTGGTTCTCTGCTCCTTGGCAGTTTGTGGAACCATAGCGCCTCGGTTTTTTTAAGGCGACAATTGCCACCGCTTGCCCCGCAAGCCGGATGGTTCCCTCGAAGGACTCCCCGCTGGCCAACACCAAGAGTGTCGTCAGCGTAACAGATTAAGCTGACACCAGCTGGGAGAACACACACGCAGGACCGCGTCGTAGGCGAGGTTCCATAAGAGGGGGCCGAGAACTGACCCCTGTGGAACCCCGCACATAATCTCCCTCCGCTTTACGCTACCGTCCCTGCCCACGTACCGAATGTGCCTATCGCGCAGATAGGCCCCTATGATGCCCTGCAGGTAGGGCGGACACTGATGATAGACTAGTGCCGCCCTAATAGCGCCCCACGGGATAGAGTTGAAGGCGTTGACGATGTCTAGACTGACCGCCAACGCCACCCACCCCGCCGGGACACAGCCTGTTCCGACAGCGAGCGGACGCGAAGAATTGCGTCGATTGTGGACCGCCGCTGCCGGAAGCCATATTGACTTTCAGCCAGGTCGGGGCCAACTCGCGACAGGTGCTCAACGAGTCTTCGAGTAATTATTCTTTCGAATAGCTTCGAAGCCTCGTCGAGCAGGCAAATGGGACGGTATGCAGAGGGAGACTCTGCAGTCCTCCCTTCCTTCTTCAAGAGAACCAATACAGCTTCCTTCCATCCGGACAGGAACACGCTACTACGGAGGCAACTGGTGAACAGCCGCCTCAAGCGGTCCCCAAGAGACTGCAGTGCAAACACCCACGCACGGCCCGGAATGCCGTCCGGAACCGGTGCAGTGTTGCGACTCTTCAGGCGGCCAATGGCTCGGCCCAGCTCCCCTTCCGAAACCCCCAACTCCTCAGCCCAGTCCGAGGCAATCGGGGGTGGAGAGGGACCAGGATGATCCCGGACCGCCGGAAAGAGCGTTGAAAGTACTCTCTCCAGCAAATCCGGTGCCATGGTTTCGGTCACCGGGGGGACATATGGGCGCAACTTGCCCACTACCATACGGTAGGGTTTCCCCCGCGGATCCCTATCCAGTCCCTCCAGGAGCTCGTTCCAGGACCGAACCTTCGCCTCGCTGATGGCGGTCTGAAACGCCAGCGTGGCCGCCCGGTAAGCCCTATAGGCCTCGTCAGTCTCTCCGGCTGTAGCGCTGTGCCGGCGTCGGCTTCGTTGGTACCGGCGGCGGGATGCCAGGCAGACCGCACGCAACTGCGCGATCTCATCCGACCACCAGTACACTGCCGTACGCCGGGAGCGCCTGGCCCGGGGCATGGATGCATCGCATATTGACGTCATCGTCTCCCGAAACCAGGACGCTTCCTCCTCCGGATCGGGCAAGATCCCTTGATCTACCTCTGGCCAGGCCGCGACGTTGGCAGCTGCGACGAGCAACTCGCGATCCAGCTGTGTGAGGGCCCAACGCCGCGACCGTGGGCTGGGACTAGAACGGCTCGGGCAAGGCGTGCGGAGGGCCACGTCGAACATAATGTGGCGGTGGTCCGAAAGTGTGACCACCTCCTCCGCTACTCGCCAACCCGACACCATGCGGGCCACAGAAGGAGCCGCCCATGTCCACGACCGACTCCCCCTGCCACCGAACGCAGGTGCTAACAGACCCCGGATTTAGCAATCGGAGGTCAAGTGACGCCGCCCAGTCTTGCATTATCCTCCCCCTCGGCCCGTCCCGACGGTTGCCCCAAGCTCTAGAGTGAGCGTTGAAGTGCCCCAGGACGAGCACTGGACGGGGTGAGCACTTACAGCGAATGCGGCGCGCCACCGCGTCCAGGTATCCCTCGAAGTCGGCGAGAGACACGTTGGGGGAGACATACCAGCCCACTACTGCCAGAGGTCCCCACTCTACTACGACAAAGCCCTGCCCCCTGTCCAACAGGGAGCAGGGCGGCTCACCGTCGGCTCCAGACCAATAGATAGCGACGGAGTCCTCGGCGCCCCCGAACCAGCGAAGGTGTTCCTGGACGCCATAGGGCTCCGCCACAACCGCCAAGGCAACCGACCACTCCGCAACCGTCTGCAGCAGCAGATTCTGCGCGTTGCGGCAGTGTTTTAGGTTACCCTGGAGGACCCTTAATTGGCCTCCATCGCCTCCGGTGAGCCGGAGCGTGCAATCGGTGCTGCTAGCGCAGACTTCGTCGATCTCCCGGCCGGAGCAAGGGGGGCTGGTTTCCCCCTCCTACTCTTCTGGGCCGCACAAGAATTGCAGCCCAGTCTGTGTTCGGCCGGAAGGCTGAAGTCCGAGCACAACGGACAGTTTTTTGTCCGCGCCGTGCATTCTCGTATTTTGTGGCCCTGGCTGCCACATCCGAAGCACCGGTCGCTCCGGTCAACCCCCCCGTGTGTGGTGCACCGGAGGCGCACATGCCCGAGTTCGAGGCATCGGAAGCACTGTAATGGCCGTGCCGCCAACACCTCGACCCTGGCCGACGTCCAACCCACGCAAACCGGCAGGTAGACTCCAGCTTTTTGGCCGCCTCCAGTGGGATCCGGACCCAGACCGTGCCCAAAGACATCGGCGAGAGTGAGCGACGGAAAGTACCATTCCGCCGCTGGCTGACCTCTTGATGGTCACGGTGTCCGGACCGATGCCGTGGTCGGTGAGCTTAATATTTCGCCGAGCCGCGGCCATGACTTCACCCAACCTTGTGTCGGGTGAGCCCTCGGGTACCGTGACCGTAATGGCGGCGTATGCGGGAACCTTGGGGAGGTTGACCTTCCCCTTCCTTTTTCCGCCCCGTTTTCGCGTTCCGCGTAGCTTCCCCCCACTTTGGGGAGAAGACTGCGACTGTTGGGCCTGAGAAGGCAGGGGCTGCCGCTTCTTTCTGCCCGCAATGGACCACCCCTCAGTGGTCTCCATTGCAGGCTGCGACGACTCAGGCTAGGCAGGTGCTGGCTAGAGAGGTGCGACTGCCGTGGCCGTCGCAGCCCCAGCAGCTGCCGCCTGCTGGCTTAAATCCCCAGCCCCCTTCGCCATGCCGCGATCCCCGCTCTTCCCTTTCGATAAGGCTGGTGTGCTACTTTGCACCTTACCGGGGACCGCAGCCTTCGCCGCGCTCTTCGCCGACCCGGCAGCGGCCGCATATGTGGCCCTCTGCGGCTCCAACTGCAGCTGTCGGGAATCCACCGCCAGTGGCGGGCGCAGGCGCTTCTCCGGCGGGAGCCGCACCGCTAAGGCCGCCAGTTTGGCGTCCATCATCCCCCCGACTTCGAGGACAATGGAACGCCGAAACTCCGCCCCTGCATTCGGCGGCAAGAATGCCGGAGCGACACAAACCCTGGGGCTCGCAGTAACGTTCCCCTGACGATGAAGGAGACCAACCTCCGTCGTCAGTTTCTCTATCTGCGCCGAGAGGCTGGCGAGCTGGGAGCGCAACTCAGCGTTTTCCCTCTCCAGCCTCTCGACGTTCGATTCCTTTCGGGCCGACCTTTTGGCGTCAGGGGACGACCCGACTGACGCCTTCGGAAGGGACCGCTTGCGGCCCTCAGCACCCGACACCATGTTGATTGAGGCGTTCGAACCCCGACGGTCCAAGGACCCCTCGGAGTCGATCACCCCATCCAACGGCAACGGCGTACCCGGACGCAGCAGTAACGCGACCGTACGCTGCGCACGCGCACTGGCGCGCAAGTTACGCGCCCTTCGCGTCCAGGTACCCGATCCAGACACGGAGCCGACATCCGACTCCATGTCCATCTGGACGCTGTCGGACTCCGACAGCGAACCAACCCTCTCTCCTCCCACCTTCTCTGCCTCCACCTTCTTCACGTATTTTGTTTTTGGTTTCTTTGATGTTTCCATATTTAGACCCACGAGTATGGGGGAAATAAATGGTCGACCCGGGCAGTGTCCCCTGTACCCGGGCAAGCGTATCCCATCTTCAGGTTCCGCCAGTCCTGGGGTTGGCGTGCTCGCGACTGAACTTCCCATCAGCCATGCACCCCTCGCCGCACGCAAGGCTTGGGTTCGGGGAATTTTTATAGAGGCCTTCTTCCTCGCGATCCGGGCGGTTAAGCCAAGATCCTCGGTCTCGGTCGAAGCCGCGAGACGTGACCACGACACTCCAACCGGGGTTACGATATCGACGGTGGCAGGAAAGGGGAGTCCTCCCACTACCTGCTCGGGGCAGGGTGAGGGCACACCGAGCCCGCCGCTAGCCCGCCCATGCTCCACCGAAAACGGAGGAACACCCTACGGCCTACCTACAGCCCAAAAACTGGGCCCGTCCCTGTCAGAATATTAGCCACCGGGCAACAAGATCCTCCAAAAAGTGGAGAAGTTATTGCCCGGTGCCCAGGGTGCACCGGCCCGATAAGTGTAGTTTAGGCCTAGTGGCTAAACACTGTAGTGATGCTAGTTTTCTACGATTATACATTATCTGTGGGCTGAGGGCGTGGTTAACTAAGGGGAATCCCCTTTTTTGGCTTACAATAGTCTAAAACTAGTACATAGGGTTGGTTTTAATAAAATCTAAGTACTAATTATTGTTCTATAGGGTGTCTAGTTACTTTTTTACAAATTTTTCGAAAGTGTACATATTTGACTTATCTAAACATTTTATATATTGATACTATGTACATCGCGAGTTATGTCGCGAGCGCTATTGCTATGTGTGTAAATATCATATCGTGGGTTGCGTCGCGAACATTATTATTTTGTTCATTTGAAATCGTGAAGTACGCACTAGCGTACTTAAACTATGTGTATGTACCTTTTTTTATTGGTGCCCAGTGGAAATTCTTCATGAACTTCCTTCGCCCCGGGGAAGGACGAAGGGGTATGCCGGACTCCTACCGGCTAAAACCACTGGAGCGGTCGTCTTCGGCACCTAAGGGAGGCTCCAGGTCCTCTTATGATCACACTAGAGCCGCCCACTGGTGCCATGCCTATAGGCACATCTCGGAGAGGGTGACTGTAAAGCGGTCACCCCCCCAGGGGGATTGTAAAGGATCCCCCAAAGTGTCCCACGGCAGCGCGTGCCCACATGCGTGCTACCGTCTTCTCTTGGGTCGCTTGGTGTGGGCACGCAGATTCCCCAATCTACGCACCCGCGAACCAGAGGTCCCCCACCTTATAGCGATGGCAAAGGTTTTCAGGCGTATCGGAGTTAGGCGCCAGGGCGGTAGTTACCCCGGCTCCGTCTCCTTCTTCTTCGAGCGGGATCGGCCCTCTCCCGATCCCGCTCTGCGGTCTCCTTCTGGAGCATGACGCTCTCACAGAAGGAGACCACTGCATTCCAGTTTTCGTGCTCTGCCAACATAGCCGACACTACTGCTGGCAGAGAGAGATCTTGCCCGATCCGATCGACCAGGATCCGCCGCTCGGCGATCCACGCAGGGCACGCCTCGAGCGTGTGCTGTGCGGTGTCCTGGTCGCTATCACAATGGTGGCATTGAGCCGTGGCCTCGCGTCCTATCCTGTGCAGGTACGCACCGAAACAACCGTGCCCGGTGAGCACCTGCGTCAGGCGACAGGTGACGCGCTCGCTCCTTCTGAGCCAGGCTCCGAAGAGCGGCAGGACGGCCTCGACGACGCGCTTGGTCGCAAATTGCATCTGCAGGTGGTGTCGCCAATTTACAAGTGCGCGTCGCCGTGCCAGCCGCCTCAGCCTGTCCAACGCCCCTGGAGGCGCGTTTTTGCCGCTCTGGCGGAGGGAGCGCGTCTGATCGTAGACCCACGCATCCATCTCCGCCAGGATGTCAAAAGGCGATGTGTATGTACCTACTATGCAACAAACACCTGTAAGTCAGCTGTTTATAAGAAACATGCACCAATAAATAAGACGATCACAGTGTGAACAGTGAACACATTCGTTGCCAGTACGTAATAAGAATAATTAAAAAAAAAACATTATTACGCTATATCTAAAGGGAGCTAAGCGACAGATTTTAAAAATGAGATCGCTTTTTTCGTAGTCTTTCGCAACTGGTTACGTAGCCTGCTAAACTAACACGCGGGTCGTCATTGCTTTGATCTCGGGATCAAACCTACCTCGAAAAACCTTACGTTTTGGATTTTGATTTTGCATTAATTTTATTCTCTTGAAAATCAATTTCTATATTGAATATTCTGTCTGGTCTGTAGTTGATATTTTATTATATGCTGAGGGACGGGCAGCAGCGTCCCTTCTGTGGAACAGTACATATACTGCGCTCAGCTACCTGCCTGCCAAGCGTGGTGAGTATTGGCAAATACCCCCCAAAATGACGACACAATTGTGGAAATCTTTGGGGGAGGCCTTTGTTCAGCAGTGGACGTATAAATGGCTGAAATGTCGAGATAGCGTTACTGTCGAATTACATCACGGTATGGCTGCGTTGGAAAAAAGGTGAAGTTAAAGTGAAGGAAAGGGTACCGCTACCGATGTCGATTGTCGCGATCTCCACGCAAAGCCGTTACCTACTTATATTAACTTAAATATTCCTTTTAAAAACGATGCCCCACAGTAGTATTTGTCCTGTGTCGTGGATGCGTTTACAGACACAAATTTCAGACACAATACACCCAGACTCGGAACAACTACCTGCAGATCATACAAACATTTGTTCCGTGCGGGAATCGAACCCGCAACCCTAAGCGCAACAGCTGACTGTATCAGCCACTACACCAACCGTGCCATCAGTGTCCGTGACTTTGTTGTTATATTAATTTTAATATTTTATTTGTATCTGAATTATTTGAACAATTGCCGATTCTTATGGCCCAGTGTCGATTAATTTGTTTGTTATTGATATCGGATTCGTAAGGGAATTTTACATGCCTCTTCGAAAGAAGACGAATATCTTTCGAAGCTCCAGTGCTATGCTTTGTGTATAGAGCATTGCACTCACGTTTAGTAGCTAATTGAGCCTCACGATCAACTGCAGTTTTGAGAGATCGAGCTAGCCTTTGCATCTTAAAAGCCCTTGAAAGATATTCCTCTTTAACTGCAGAAAGCAGCACGCAGCGCCAGTCGCGGTTAGGTACCCAACGAGTTGTCACTGCTGTCTCTTGATCACAAGATAGTCATCAAGGACATGAAGCACGTCTCGCAAGCGATCGGAAGCGCCATACTTACTATACTACTGCAGACTTACACCCAGTGTGAATCGCAATCGAGCCCGCAGAGTAGCTATATAGAGCGCTTGGAAAATCCACAAAATTTTTGTTAGCTCACAGAAATTAAACTATTCCACCAACTCGAGTATTTATAATAACTACTTATATTATACGTCTTGTCCTTGTCTGTTCGATGTGATATCAAAGTTGAAAGTATAGGTAGTTAATACGCGAGTGTATTATAATTGTTGACGATATCGACGCTCAAGAGCTCAGTGGACTGTAGTTGTTGTTTTGCTGCGAGACGAAACGGTGGAAAGTTGCGGTTGTAACACTCGCACTTTCTTCAGGGCTTGACCTTGACGCCAAGATAGGTATTTTAATCTGCCGGCTGGGATGGAACCATGTGATAGGCAGCACCGCTCATTTACTTCGACCAGAAACAGGATACGAAAGAAACAGGATAGAACGTTTCGACGCCCTAGGAATTACGCTCTAGGTGTTTCGACGCCCTGCTGAATTATTCCCGACGCCTTGAGGAACCACACAATAAAACCCACGATCTTGAATACACTGGTAGTACTTTAATCTTCAGTTATTCTTATTAACAATCTTCATAAAATAATCTTCCACTATTTTTCCTTCTTGCTATGTTCACGACTCTTCGACCTCGACTCGACTCTGAGACTCTGTAGTCTGATTAATTCGGCGTAATACCCATCTATACAAATAAATAAAATTGAAGTGTCTGTTTGTAATGTCAAAATAACAGCTTTTTACTAAATGCATATGAAAGTAGATAGGGGACATATAACAAAAAAACAATTTTATCCGGGTAATCTCCGAAACGGCTGGACCGATTTTGACGGGACTTTCACTGGCAGATAGCTGATGTTATAAGGAATAACTTAGGCTACTTTTATTTTAGCAAAATAATTAGGGTTCCGCGCAAAAACAATAAAACCCTTGAAATCCAATATATATATTCTATGTCAAGTGTCTACATCGAAGTACTCTAAATTTCTTTTAAAATTAAACCCGAGTGAAACCGCGGGTCTCAGCTAGTTATTTTATATGTCTCCAGGTACTAGCGAATTATCCTATTTCGACCAATCACAACGCTCGACGCGTCTGACCGATCTTCCATCTATCTCGCACACAAAGGGACAAGTTAAAACCTGCTCCCGGCTAACAATGTTCGTACTATATATTATTCTGACGAACGAAATACAATTTAAATTGTTTGTACTATTAATCTGACAAACTTTTAAGCCATAACCATAAAACCATAAAACATAAATATGTCGAAGAGTCTTGAACTTATTGCCTAACAGTTGTAATAATAAAATGTAATACATTATCAAACTAGGTAGATACATAAAACACTATCTGTACCTACAGAAACACTAAACATTTGTAGAACTTATTAATTACGTGTCCATAAATCACTTTATATTAATCCTAAGCTCGTCGTCCGCAACATTCTCCCCCCGGCGAAGGTCTTCCGAAGCCTTTTCTACTGGGAGGACGGCGAGCTTAGAGGCGGGACGTCTGAATGTCCCTCCTGCTGTCTTGACGTCCGCCGACCGCACCTTCCCGTCTGGACCGGTGACGACTGCTTCGATGACGCCTCGCGGCCATGTCCCGCGAGGCAGAGTGGCGTCGACTACGACGACCAGGTCCCCGGGTTTTTCTGTGGAGCGCGGAGGTCCTCAGATGCCCCCCTGGGCACCAACGTTGGCAGGTACTCACGTAGCCACCGCCGCCAGAAATGATCGGCGAGCGCTTGGGCCGTCCGCCATTGCTTGCGGTCAGCCTTGGTGCAGGGCCCAGTGCGAGGCAGGCCCGTCGAAGACCCGATCAGGAAGTGGTTCGGTGTGAGGGCCTCCGGATCCTTAGGGTCAACAGAGACATGGGTTAGTGGGCGTGAGTTAATAGCGTGCTCGGCCTCCACCAGCAGCGTTAGCAACACCTCTTCCCTCAAGGCCCGCTGGTGGAGGACCGCTCCTAAGGCGCTCTTTACGGAGCGCACCAGTCGTTCCCATGCTCCCCCCATATGCGGTGCCCCTGGCGAAATGTACTTCCACGTCATTCCGTGTCTTACGCCGAAGTCGGGGAACTGCAGCGACCATTCCTTGTATGCAGCTGCCAGTTCCGCATCAGCTCCTGTGAAGTTAGTGCCGTTGTCTGAGTACATAGTGCGGGGCCATCCTCTTCGCGCTGCCATTCTCCTTATTGCCATAATGGCCGAGTCCGTGGATAGGCTCGACACCAATTCTAAATGTACTGCCCGTGTGGTCAGGCAGGTGAACAGCGCGCTCCAGCGTTTCTCTCGTCGCCTCCCGATCACGACCGTCATCGGACCGAAGTAGTCCACCCCACAGCTGGTGAAGGGCCTTTGACGTTCTGTCAGTCGCTCCGCCGGTAGGTCTCCGGCCGTGGGTGTCACGGGTGCCGCTCTTCTTATTCTGCACAGCTGGCACTCTTTCGCTATTGCGCGTACTGTCGGGCGCAAATGGACCACCCAGTATCGTTGCCTCAACTTGTTGGTGACTCGCTCGTTGTTAGCATGGCCGGCTCTTCGGTGCTCCCTTTCAACTAACATTCTTGTGAAGGGGTGTCGGCCATCTAATATCACCGGAGTCTTGGCTGCGTCGGGCACGGTTGCTTTTCGGATTCTTCCTCGTACCCTTAGTACTCCATCTTGCAGAATCGGGTCTAAGGCATACAGGCGACTTGTCTTCGGAATCGGCTTCCCTTGTCGTAATATTCTAATTTCTTCAGCGTAGTTGTCTGACTGTGCTTGTTGGATCCATATGTCCTCAGCTCTTTCCAGTAAGTCGACCGTCATCTGTTTCGACTTATCTTCTTTGCATTTCTTCAGAAAGAGGAGGAGCAGAGCCTTTACTCGTATGAGTCTGTCACAAGACAAGAACGCTCTGACATCTGGTAAAAACGTAGGCCGCTTCTCTTGTCCAGCGACCACAGCGTAGACCGTCTCTTCTTCAGGCTGCTCCTGACGTTGCCTCTTTATCGGCCAAGAGTCCTCTTCGTCGTACAAAAATGATGGCCCCGCGAACCATCTATAGTCGGCACTCAATATCATGTTGTACTCAGGGCGTGTGGCGTCATCTGCGACATTAAGCTCCGAAGGTACCCATCTCCATTGACATATTTCTGTTAATTTCTACTATTTCTCCAAGGCGGTGTGCAACGAAGGGGGTGTACGTCGCAGCGTCCTTTTCTATCCATCTTAGGACAGTCTGCGAGTCAGTCCAATAGGTAATCTTCCGAGGCTTGTAGCGATGCTCGTCGATTATGGTACTTTTTTTTTTTCTTTTTTTTTATTGGTGCCCAGTGGAAATTCTTCATGAACTTCCTTCACCCCGGGGAAGGGCGAAGGGGTATGCCGGACTCCTACCGGCTAAAACCACTGGAGCGGTCGTCTTCGGCACCTAAGGGAGGCTCCAGGTCCTCTTATGATCACACTAGAGCCGCCCACTGGTGCCATGCCTATAGGCACATCTCGGAGAGGGTGACTGTAAAGCGGTCACCCCCCGGGGGATTGTAAAGGATCCCCCAAAGCGTCCCACGGCAGCGCGTGACCACATGCGTGCTACCGTCTTCTCTTGGGTCGCTCGTGTAGGCACGCAGATTCCCCAATCTACGCACCCGCGAACCCAGAGGTCCCCCACCTTATAGCAACGGCAGGGGTTTTCAGGCGTATCGGAATTAGGCGCCAGGGCGGTTGTTACCCCGGCGCCGTCTCCTCCTTCTTCGAGCGGGATCGGCCCTCTCCCGATCCCGCTCTGCGGTCTCCTTCTGGAGCATGACGCTCTCACAGAAGGAGACCACTGCATTCCAGTTTTCATGCTCTGCCAACATAGCCGACACTACTGCTGGCAGAGAGAGATCTTGCCCGATCCGATCGACCAGGATCCGCCGCTCGGTGGCCCACGCAGGGCACGCCTCGAGCGTGTGCTGTGCGGTATCCTGGTCGCTATCACAATGGTGGCATTGTGCCGTGGCCTCACGTCCAATCCTGTGCAGGTACGCACCGAAACAGCCGTGCCCGGTGAGCACCTGCGTCAGGCGGTAGGTAACGCGCTCGCTCCTTTTGAGCCAGGTTCCAAAGAGCGGCAGGACGGCCTCCACGACGCGCTTGGTCGCAAACTGCATCCGCAGGCGGTGACGCCACTTGCCAAGTGCGCGCCGCCGAGCTAGCCGCCTCAGCCTGTCCAACGCCCCTGGAGGCGCACCTTCGCCGCTCTGGCGGAGGGAGCGTGTCTGGTCGTAGACCCACGCATACATCTCCGCCAGGATGTCGAAAGGCGGAAAACGCGCCAGGAGAGTTGCCGCCTCGTAGGACACTGTTCGGTATCCTCGTACGATCCGGATAGCCACTCTGCGCTGCAGACCATGTATTTTGGTTCTGCAGCGCTGGGCGCCTGACAGTCGAGCCGACCATACAGGCGCCCCATATAGAACCACGGACCGCACGACCCCCCCGTAGAGACGGCGAACTTCCTCACATGGTCCCCCGAGATTGGGCAGTAGCCGGTGTAGTGCGCCCACTACCCTCTCGACTCGGGGGACGAGGCGCTGGAAATGCTCTTCGAAACCCCAACGACTGTCCAGGGTGAGCCCCAGGTATTTCATGTACCGGCCCACCCCGATTCGCGCGTCACCAACGCGTATCCACGTACTGGGTGGTTCTCTGCTCCTCGGCAGTTTGTGGAACCATAGCGCCTCGGTTTTTTGAGGCGCTATCCGCAGACCCAGGGCGTGGATTTTGGCCACGACAATTGCCACCGCTTGCTCCGCAAGCCGGATGGTTCCCTCGAAGGACTCCCCGCTGGCCAACACCAGAGTGTCGTCAGCGTAACAGACTAAGCTGACGCCAGCAGGGAGAACGACACGCAGGACCGCATCGTAGGCGAGGTTCCATAAGAGGGGGCCGAGAACTGACCCCTGCGGAACCCCACACGTAATCTCCCTCCGCTTTACGCTACCGTCCCTGCCCACGTAGCGAATGTGCCTATCGCGCAGATAGGCCCCTATGATGCCCTGCAGGTAGGGCGGACACCGATGATAGACTAGTGCCGCCCTAATAGCGCCCCAGTCGATTATGGTCCTAGATAATCGCGTGCCAATGACCGCTGCCTATAGCTCCAATCGGGGAATAGTGGCCGCTTTCAATGGTGCCACGCGTGCCCTTGCTGCGGCTAAGGTTACGGTGATCCCTCCGTCTGGGTGCTGAATCCTCCAATAGGCTGCGGTCGCGTATGCCTGCTCGCTTGCGTCGCAAAACACGTGCAGGTCCATCAAGTCCTCGGAGTTCCCTCCATGGAATCGAGGAAGGCGTAGCGTTGACACGTTGTCCAAACTTCTCATCCAGTTGGCAAACTTAGCGCCGTCATCTTCCGGGAGCTACTCGTCCCACTTTATTTCTTGTCTCCACAGGTTCTGGAGCAGTTTCTCCCGGTGATGGTAAAATGGCTAATAAGTCCCAGCGGGTCGTATATCGACATGACCGTGCTGAGCGCCTCACGCTTGGTGGATGTCCTGTACCTTGCCTTCACCTCGGGTGGTACTTTCTTGATACCAGTGTTGAAACCTAGCCGGTCCGGGCCGGTTTCCCATAGTAGACCTAACGTTCTGTCTACGTTGTCTTCGTTGTTGCCTAGTCTGACCTCGTGGTGATGTGCCCGTTTTTCTTCCGGTATATCTGCTAGGACCTCTTCACTATTTGAGTTCCAGCCCCGCAAATTGAAGTGCGCATTTTGATGGATCTCCATGATTTCTCGTGCAGTCTTGATTGCTTCTTCATGCATGGACGTCTGTCGACGTAATCGTCCATGTAATGGTTAGTCGTGACTGCTCGTACGGCGTTGGGGTACCGTTGGGCAAAGTGCGCCGATTCGCATCGCGAACAGTGTACGCTATGAACGGCGAGCATGAAGCCCCGAAGATCAGGGAAGTCATCTTCATCTGAATATCAGCGGACACCGCTACGGGGAATCCCTGAACCGGAACGGGATCCCTGACAGCGATTTCAGGAGGTCAGGGCCTTCCAATAGGTGGTCGTTCAGGCAGACTCCTTCGCATCGATGTGCTGCGTCGAAAACCATCCGCACCTTCCCCGGCTTGTTCGGGTTCGTTACTGGGAAGTGCGGTAGGAACCATATCTTCTTTCCGTTTTTCTCTGATCCATCGCACGCTATCCTGTACCCCTTTTCCAGCAAGTTCTGAACTTGTGCGCTATACTGTGCTGCAAAGTCCGGTGATGAATCCATCTTCTTTTCTATTAATTTCAGCCTTCTGAATGCGCTGTCGTAGTTGTCGGGCATCCCATGATCTTCATTTCGCCACGGAAGTCCTACCTCATAGTGGCCGTTGACGCGGCGCATCGTCCTGTTGACGGTCGCGACGGCCTGATAGTCATCTGGCTTCATCTTCGTCGCCAGAGCCACTCCGAGTGCATCGATCCTGAAGTGGTGTTTGACTAGCTCTTCGACCCGGCGGACTCCTTCATCATAGTCCGCATTATTTCCATCGCAGGGCTCGTAGGTGTGGAGAACGACGTAGCCTTTTTCATCTTCCTTGAGGGGGCACGTCGTGGGGCAGCCCCATGGACCACCCACCCCAGCTGCGTTCGCGAGGCGGCTGGCTCCTCCTTCTTGCCCATTCCTAATTCTCGGGTCACGATTAGGTGCCAATTGTCGGCGCCTATCTATAATGAAACGCAATATGGCTGGACAACGACTGACAGTTTTATTAAAAAAAGTTATTACATAAGAAATATCGTAGGTGGCGCTGCTAGTCACATTTTGTTATTGATTCTAACACCTAACAAAATAATAGGTGCCTACATTTACCACACTATACTCATCAAAGAAACCAAAAGGAGAATTCATTTTTTATCAAATAAACCAAACATTCCTAAAAAATTATAATGTTTAATTTTACATAAACCCTTGGTTAGTAGATCTGCGGGCATTTCTAAAGTGGACAAGTATTTAATTTTTACAATTTCACTAGCAACTTTTTCTCTACAAAAATGATACCGCACATCTATATGTTTTGACCTTTTATGGTGTATAGGATTGGCCGACAACTTATGGGCTGACTGATTATCATTAAATATTGGTATAGGATAAGTTTCATTAGTTAATTCAAATAACAAATTTCGCAAGTATACTGCTTCTTTACAACTCTCTGAAATGCCCATATATTCGGCCTCCGTACTGGACAATGCTACAGTAATCTGCTTCTTGGTTTCCCAAGAGATTGCACAATTTGACAGCCTGAAAAAGTATCCAGTATAGGATCTCCGATCAATTACATTACTGGCCCAGTCTGCATCTACAAAAGCTTCTAACTGACTATTACCACTAGCTGAAAACTTTAAGCAAAAAGATTTAGTTTTCTTTAAGTATTTTAGAACTCTCTTTGCATAGGCCCAATGTTCCTCATTGTAACAGTTATTAAACTGGCTCAAGAAATTTACAGAAAATACAATATCAGGACGCGTGAGCACAGCTACATACATAAGTGAACCAATCAATTTCTGATAAGGTAACTTTTTGTCACATTTCTCACTTTTAGTTAAATTCAGTCTAGGTTCAATTGGTGTCTCTGCAGACTTGCCATTAGAAATATTGAATTTTAACAGCAATTCTTCAATATAGCTTTCTTGGACTAAAGTTATGGTACCATTCTCTTTATCGACAACCACTCTCATGCCTAAACAATTTTAATACATCCCAAATCTTTGATTTTAAATTTTGAAGACAAACTTTCTTTTAACAAAATAGTTTCTTTTTCATTATTCGAAAATACAAAGAAATCATCCACATACAATGCGATAATGATCTTTACATCTTTATCAATTTTTGTAAACAGAGATGGTTCTACTTTTGATTTTTTATAACTCAAGGATTACAACAATTCATCAACTCGTTGGTACCATGCCCTTGATGATTGTTTTAAGCCATAAATGGCTCGTTTTAATCGCAAAACCTTATTTACATCATTATTGCCACTCTGAAAACCTGGCGGTTTTATCATGTACACATTTTCATTCAAGAAACCGTTCAAAAAGGCAGTGTCGACATCTAAATGACAAATATCCAAATGAAGCTGAACAGCTAAAGCGAATAACAATCTCAAAGTGGAATGCCTGACTACAGGTGAAAAACATTCATCAAAATCAATGCCCGGCCTTTGCGTGAAGCCCTTAGCAACTAACCTGGCTCTATATCTGACTTTATTATCATTATCAAGTTTCCGCTTAAAAACCCATTTACATTGTACAATTGTGCTACTGGGTGGAATATTAACTAATTCCCAAGCATCATTATCTTCAAATGATTTAAATTCACTTTGCATGGCTAATTTCCACTGTTCACATTCATATCCATTCAACGCTTCATCTAGTGATATTTCACTTGCACTTGTTTTACTGGTTTGACCTACACACATACTACCAATACCGTACCGATCAGGCTGCTTGCGCGTACGCTTAGCAGGCTTCTCCACTGGAAACTCGGCGGGAAGTCCTGGCTGAAACATATGATCTCGCAGAGGCTCAGCCAGTTCAGCCCCCAGCATATCTGTGGAGTCCTTAAACTCCTCTTCATCAGTACCAGGACTTTCTCCTTTGGGCTCAGTTCTTCTTTCTGCTCCTGATCTTCCAACATTCTTAGGTGCCTCATGTCCCCCACTTCTTAGGTACATTCTTCTCTTTCTTCCTTCATTGGAAAGATGTCATCAGTGCCATCACTAATGTCAAAGTGTATCACATCTTGCTTCTGTTCAATCCCCTCCTCAATCACAACAATGTCTCTTGCTATAGTAACACTGTTATTGTTGGGATTGTAAACTCCGTAACCTTTTACATTGTTTGAGTACCCAACAAGAATACACTGAGTCGCTTTTTTTGGTATGTGTACCATCGCCTTACTTCCAAAGATACGTAGATTACTGAAATCTGGTTTGGCTCCAGTCCAGATCTCCATAGGCGTTTTTTTGTTTAATCCTGATGCGATTGACCTGTTCCGCAAATAAACAGCAGTATTCACTGCTTCTGCCCAAAAACGTTTAGGCAATCCTGCATCGAATAACAAACATCTCGCTTTCTCTATCACTGTACGGTTAAACCGCTCGCAGAGACCATTCTGTTCCGGTGTGTATGGACAAGTTTTTTGATGGACAATTCCAGCAAATTGCAAGAATTTTTCAAATTCCTTACTGCAGAATTCTGTACCATTGTCATTGCCTATCTGATTTTCCACTAACATCTTGAATGCCTTGAAATGTGAGAATACTTCATCTTTTGTCTTTATGAAATATACAAATCCCATCCGACTGTAGTCATCAACAAATAATAAGAAGTATTTCTTTCCTCCGATAGATCTGGCTTCCATAGGCCCACAAACATCTGCATGTACGACCTCGAGAAGTTCCTTGCCTCTGTTGCCAACATGACTGAATGGCAACCTGGCCTGCTTTCCCTCGCAGCACACAATGCAGTTTGTTTTACTGACCTGAGCCTTGTCCGAGTATGACATTCCTTTTACAGCACCATCTCTCATCACATTAAGGTTTCTGCTGTTCAGATGACCAAATCTTCTATGCCACACACTTCCAGACACTGAAGTCAACAAACAGTATACTTGCTTGATTCTCAACTTATAAACACCTCCAACCAAATCTGCAGTTGCTACAAGTATACTCTTTTGGTTATAAATATAACAGTGCTTCGCATCAAATGTCACTGTGTTTCCTTTGCTAATTAACTGGCTAACTGATAACAAGTTCGTAGCCAAGTTTGGCACATATAACACTCCCATCAGTGTGTTCTCGAGCTCGGTATCTCTTACAACTGTAGTTATTTGCACATCTCCACGTGTCACTTCACTTTCTTCGGAGGCAAAGTCGAGATGGTGTATCTCGACTTTATGTGCGGGCTCAACTTCTCGACGACTTTGCGCGCCAACAGCGGGTTCCATATATATCCGCGATTATCCATGTTGGCGAGGACACATACGGCGTTCTGCAACTTTACCGCAAATGTGTTGAGTTCACCTGCGGCTCCTGCGAGGCGAGGAAGCTTGCTGATGTCGTCCATAACGCGGTCGATGAGTATCTCAGGTCGCCCGAAGTATTGCTCCAAAGTGTTCATTATGATTTCCGGATCCGATGCGGTATACAAAAGTGCCGAAACTGCTTCCCTTGCTTGTCCCTTGACGCAGTTTCTCAGTCGTGCCAGATTTTCCACAGCCGAAAATTTGTACGGATGAGTCTTTGTACGACGCCTTAAACGACAACCATTCCGTCGGTGCGCCGTTGAAGAGCGGCAACTCGGTGACTTGACGCGGTGGCGCCCGAGTGCGTGCCATCTTCTCCAGTGTTTCTGCCAACTGCTCGATGGCCCTTCCGGTGTGGTGCCCTTCTCTGGTGGGCGAGCGTGTTCGTCCTCCATACATTGCGGGCGTGGCGAAATTCACGTAGGCGGCGGGGGTCGTCACGTTGACGTGGGCGGGGCGCGTATCAGCGCCGACGTGCGCGGTGGGTGCGCAGACATAAGCAGCGGGTGCGCAGACGCGCACGTGGCGGGAGCGGCGGCGTCGACGGCGATGTGTGCGGGGCGGGGGGTGACCATAACCTCCCGTTGTTTGGGCTGCAGATCGATCGGGCGGTCATGGTCCATACTTTGTAGCCACTCGTCAACCCTGTCAACAGTCCGACCATCCATACTCCCACGCACTGAGCCCTCTTCGCGGGCCTCTGCCTCCGCTTGAATTGTCGACATTTCTACTCGACTCGACTCGACTAGAATACTAGTCTCTTTTGCACTAACGCCTTTTTGATTTCCGCAATCCTTAACTGAGCTTCATATTCTGCCCTCTTCATCCGGGCTATGTCACTGCTGCGTGATTCTCTTGAACGGACCGTACTTGCAATCTCCACGGCGGACATGTCGTTGGTCGTGGTGCGAGGTAACGTAGACTCGCCCGTGACCAGCGTGGAGCGCGGGCCGGTAACCGTTCCCATAGTCGGGGTCGAGGAAACCCCTTCGCGGTACGCGGGCGCCACATCATTCCCCCTGTCGAGGCGCGCGGGCGCGAGAGTCGAGGTCGTGAACATCGGTGGTACTTCCCCGTGAACGTGGTATCGAAACGAGTGGTCGCGGCGGGGGCGGGGGCGGCCCCGTCCACCGGCGCGTCGCGGCGGGGGAGCATAGTGGACACACTAGTAGATGACGGTGATCGCGGTGGTTCCTCACACACTTGCGGGCGTTGGCTTTCATATCCCGATTCGGATCCCTGTTCCTTGGCGGTGGTGCTTCTCGTCTTCATCCCGACGATCCGGCTCGAAGGATGTCGACACTCAAGAGCTCAGTGGACTGTAGTTGTTGCTTTGCTGCGAGACGAAACGGTGGAATGTTGCGGTTGTAACACTCGCACTTTCTTCAGGGCTTGACCTTGACGCCAAGATAGGTATTTTAATCTGCCGGCTGGGATGGAACCATGTGATAGGCAGCACCGCTCATTTACTTCGACCAGAAACAGGATACGAAAGAAACAGGATAGTACGTTTCGACGCCCTAGGAATTACGCTCTAGGTGTTTCGACGCCCTGCTGAATTATTCCCGACGCCTTGAGGAACCACACAATAAAACTCACGATCTTGAATACACTGGTAGTACTTTAATCTTCAGTTATTCTTATTAACAATCTTCATAAAATAATCTTCCACTATTTTTCCTTCTTGCTATGTTCACGACTCTTCGACCTCGACTCGACTCTGAGACTCTGTAGTCTGATTAATTCGGCGTAATCAGTGTTGCCACCTCATAAAAATTAAAGTCGCTAGATCAACACCCAAAAGTCACCAGATTGGGCTAAATTCGAAGCGAAAGTCACCAGAAATCCCAAAAAATATATTTTAGTAGAAACAATGTTGTAATGCCATCTATCGAAGTATCAATAGTACTGGACAGACAACTCAAGCGGCAGTAAATGTTCAAATCACGTTAGGTCACGGTTAGGACTACCCCATCTCATGCCATGGGTGTCCTAGAAGATGACTAAGGGAGTTTGGAACCCGGTGTGTACCATTATTATTAAGCACTATGAGTTGCCCGCAGGTGACGGATAAACAACCGACTACTACTACTGTTATGCAATAACAATCAACGCTGTGACTCAATACCACTTTTTATTGTATATCAAACTACGGTAACAACATTAAAATATGTCAAAAACCAGATTTTTTATTACATCATCAAATTCTAAGTATGGAAAAACAACCGTAATTGTAAAAATAGATAACATTGTTTGGTTGTAATAATTATATTGTAATGACAAAACAAGAATATAAATAGTAATTAATATTCTATAGAATCTTTTTAGGATAGATGAAGACGACTTAATTATCGCTAGAAGTCGCTAAAAACAAAAAATCGCTAAGCGACAGAAATAAATCGCCAAAAGGGGTCAAAAGCCACCAGATCTAGTGACAAAATCGCTAAGGTGGCAACACTGGGCGTAATACCCATTATTTTATATGTCTCCAGGTACTAGCGAATTATCCTATTTCGACCAATCACAACGCTCGACGCGTCTGACCGATCTTCCATCTATCTCGCACACAAAGGGACAAGTTAAAACCTGCTCCCGGCTAACAATGTTCGTACTACTTATTATTCTGACGAACGAATTACAATTTAAATTGTTTGTACTACTAATCTGACAAACTTTTAAGCCATAACCATAAAACATAAATATGACGAAGAGTCTTGAACTTATTGCCTAATAGTTGTAATAATAAAATGTAATACATTGTCAAACTAGGTATATACATAAAACACTACCTACAGAAACACTAAACATTTGTATATAAACTTATTAATTACGTGTCCATAAATCACTTTATATTAATCCTAAACTCGTCGTCCGCAACAATAATAAAATAGCGCCATCTAGTAGTACTGATGCCGCCTAGTACCTAAGGGAACTCATAGATGGCGGTGTAAAACCTGCCATCTGTTTAAAAACGCTTGCCAGTTCGCTGGCCAGAGTTAGGAAGGTGCCATTTCTTTGTATGGGATTGGGTATCTGTATTCTGTACTAGTGTATTATAATATCTGTGGCTTTACACATAAATGTAATTAAAATTACGATGACGGAAGTGCAATAATAATAGGACAACGATACTATCGGCCGCTTTGTGGTTAATTTACTAAATAAAACCTCTTTTTTAAATCAAACAAAACCAACGTGCACGTGTTTTCATTATTATTATAATCGGGTAGCAAACGTTGACGTAACAAACATTTTCACTCAAATATTTAATTTACTAAGGGACTACACAAATGGCATTTTTTTATTGCCAACAACAACAATTAATATCTTTTTTGTATCTGACAATTAATACCTCCATTTAAATTATAACGGGGGTATATAATTTGATTTAAAATAATAACTGATTTTAAATTAATTTGTTGAGTAAAATGATGCGTACAACTGTCCAATTTAATAAGGTTTTATGTGTTGTTATTCCTAACTTCTCGCTAGATGGCGTTGTACAATAGAGTGTAAGTTTCTGAATCGCGGTATTGTTTCGTTACCGCGAATATTATACGATAAATTTATTTGTATTTTTTATGAAGCTCGATTTGTGTGTATATTATTTGAAATTATTGCTTACTGATTATAGACCTTTAGTAGTGTACATAGCTTTCATTTGAGACCATCCCAGAGCTTTTACAATAGTGTTGAGTAGTAGAAGTGGGTAATAAAGCTTTTTGCGTGAACCGAACCGAAACTATGTATTGGTATCCGATAAAGTGTTTCAAAACTATGTATTTTCAAAAACTATTTATTGGACGATATGCGTATAAAGTGTTTATGAAATGATAAACGTTTTCGTGTCGGTTCAGGTATTTGCTTTGAAACATGCTATCAACACAAAACTATGTATTTACGGTAACTATTTATTGGACGAGATGCGTATATAGTCTTTATGAAATGATAAACGTTTTCGTGTCGGTTTAGGTATTTGCTTCGAAACTTGCAATCAATAGTAAACAAATTAAAATTCGCTATCAACTGAAAATTTTATACTTTGGTTTTTTGTTCTTTGTCTGTGGTAAATGATAATTATGACTGGTAAAATACAATAATTTGACACAATAAATTATAGTCATATGCAAAGTTCTAATATGTAATTTATACTCGTGCCAATATGGGATGGATATACCTAAATAACGTGTCAAAGATTTGATAGCAGCATAAAAATGATTCCTAATAAAATAGAATAAAATGTGATTTTTATTTCCTTTATTGAATACAACACATATAAATTACATTTTTAAATACATAAAAAACATAATATATATTTAAAAATATAAAAAATAGTAGCCGACCGGCGTCGGGAACAAGGTCCAAGTCACCGGTGGTTAGGGCTCCAGAGAGAGGAACCTCCTGACAATTCGAGCCGTGTCAAGGAGTACCGCTTTCTGTATCAAGCCCTTGACCCAACCGCCCAACGAGAGCCTCTTAAGGTGTTGGTCGAGGCTCTTGGGTATTAGACCATTGGCCGTAACGACTATCGGCACAATGATTGCAGAGTCTACCTCCCACATGTCGACAATCTCGTGGGCCAAGTCAAGATACTTAATTTGTTTATCTTTCTCGGCTTTCACGAGATTCTCGTCATGTGGAATAGTTATATCCACAATCATTGTGCGTCGCTCTGTTCGATCTATCACCACTATATCAGGCTTATTGGCTACAATAGTCCTGTCAGTGATGATAGATCGATCCCAGTACAGTGTGACATGGTCATTTTCGAGAACTGGGTCGGGCATATACTTGTAGTATGGTACTTCTGAAGTCACAAGGTTGTATTGCAGTGCAAGTTGCTGGTGGATAATCTTGGCCACTTGGTTATGCCTGTGCAAGTACTCGCCGTTAGCAAGACGAGAACAACCGGAAATAATGTGACGGATAGACTCGCCCGGACGGTGGCATGCCCGACAGATGTCCACCGTGCCGTCCTTCACAATATATTTCCGGTAGTTATTCGTCATGATAACTTCATCCATAATTGCACATGATTTTTATTATTATTATTTAGAATGACTAAAATTCATAAATGCGCGATCTCGCTTCTTGTTCGTGCGATCGTCGGTATCGGTCGGGTTTACTTCGGAATAACTCGGTCGGAGTCATTCGGCTAGTTTCGGTAACTGTTTATCGACGATCCAATGCTGTGTGAATAAAGTGTTTCGCCCGATAAATAGTTTCAGAAGAGACCAATACATAGTTTTAGGTATTGGACGCGATACATAGTTTCAATAACTGTTTACGGTTTGCAACGCACACCGCTATTGAGTAGGACACGATTTGAAAATGAGTTTGTAAGAGTAGCCTCTTTTCTGTACTGAGCCAGTACAATGTCCCACTTCAAATGAGGCGAGGCGTCATGAAGCTTGGCATTGACATGACATTTGAAGAACGAGTATTTCATGTACTGTTGGTGTATTTGTACTGCCCTGTCTTACAAAGTGTGATTGAGGTATTGAATTGAAATGAGGCGAGGCGTCATGAAGCTTGGCATTGACATGACATTTGAAGATCGAGTATTTCATGTACTGTTGCTGTATTTGTACTGCCCTGTCTTACAAAATGTGATTGAGGTTGAATGATGAGTGAATACATAAAGCAAAGTAATAAGAAGCGATTGATTATAGACGAATGACGATTGTATCGACGTTTTTACTTAATAACCACTTTAGCATTATTGTGCAGGCGACTTATTTGTAAAACATGATTTTGATTTAAAATACATATACCTAATACACAGACATAAACAATAAAAGAAAAAGGTATTTAAAAGACATTCATGAAATCATATTTTTCTAAAACTGTCGCGTCTCGTACTTTGTACTAGTACATTTGTAATAGAGCGAATAAAAACATCATGTTGTCTCTTGCAGTCACGATAATGTCCGTTGAATAAAAAGACGTGCTTTTGAAGCATGTGCCTCATTCTCTCTCTCTCTCACTCCACAGTTCACATGCGAAGAGTAAAGTAACGCGACATAAAATTTGAAGTGGTACATGTTATAATGTTGAGCCGCTCTTACAATATTGTGTCATGTACGGGACAAATGTACCGCCTCTTGTATGTCCTACTCAACACTATTTTACAATAACCATCCAAAGTGTAGTTCTTATAAAACCAAAGCAAATGATTTCTTAACGCACAAGTATAAAGTAGTCTTGCGCATAATATATCACTGAAAAGAAAAGAGAGATATATATCTTTTCACTCTGAGATATATATCTCTCTTTTATATCTCGCTCAGAGCGAGATAGAACGGAATAACATGAGCTAGATAACAAACTGTACTGATTGATTAATTGAGCTGAGCGAGAATGTCTGCCGAAAGTGAGATAAATAAAGCAAATAACGATATTATTTTGAACACTGATTTTAACCATTAGGACTGTCAACCTAGAATAAAGAACTACGATAAAAGCGTGCGTAATAGTCAAATTAGGTTGGCGTATTTAGAAATCAGTGGCTATTTACATTCATTGGAATAAACATTTTATGATTATAGGTATGTACATACATTATCTTGTACGTAAAATAGTTATTTATATACATATTTACATTTCTGTACGTAAATAATTATAATATTTATTTTCAACACAAAAACTCATCAAACTCCGTAGTAATTATTACTTCCGATCAAATAACGAGCGACGATCAAAGTGCACGGGTCAATTCACGCGTGACGTTGAACTGAATTCAAATGAAAACAAAAACTGTTCAAATTAGGTGCCTAAATATTTTTAAATCCAAATTCAACGGGAAATAAGCAATGCAACCCATATCGTGCTTTATTACGAAGGTATAACGTACACTTTCTTTTGTTACATATTCCATTCCCGCTCGCTCTCGGTGCATGCGACTATCTTTCTCTTTCTTATGCAAGGCGGTGATGTATCTTTTATTCATCTAATCTGTAGGATTCAAAGATATAGATATGGAGTTCCATATCTCGTATATCTCGCTCACCAGTTGGTGACCGAGATATACTCGCTCTTTTGGTAGCATTAACAGATTATATATCATTTTTATCTTACGCTCGCGAGCGATACAATATAAGAATAATTAAGTGATGTAATGAATATGTAAGATCGTGCTCCGCACCACAGTATCTAGTATGCATAACTATTTACGATGATTTATAACAAGCAGCTACATATTTCATGAAATTATCATTTGATTAACCTTACTACTCAGTCGCTCTTTAGATACAAAAGATTCAAAGATATAATTGAATTGAAAGTGAGCGAGAGCGAGATGCGCTCTTTGGGAGAGATATATATCTTTTATATATCTCACTCGCGAGCGACTCAACTCTAGTATAAAGTTCAGTTTACTTTATATGATATCGACATACGTCGTTGTAATTATTGGCTGCGATACAGTAAGTCTTTAACAACGCGATGATACACCTTGTGCATCATGGTTAAAAACACAGTTATTCTATATCTATCTTAATATATCGAAGGACTCCTACCGCCTAAAACCACTGGAGCGGTCATCTTCGGCATCGAAGAGGGGCTCCAGGTCCTCGTAAGATCACACTAGACCCCCAGGGATGCCACGCCTTAAGCACATCTCGGACGGGATGAATGTAAAGCGGTCACCCCCTCTAGCGGAGGAAAGACGACTGTAAAAAGGTCGCCCCGCGGCTCGGACATCTACCAGCTAAAACCAATGGAGCGGTCACCCCCCCCCCCCCCCGGGGGGGAATGAACTGTCACCTAAAATAACTTGTGTAAAATAATAGTGATCCTTATCTCACTAAAATTTAATCCTTAGTCTTGATAGTTATTAATTGTTATAACTTTACTATTTTGAGGTATTTTTGGTTAATATTATAATAGAATTTGGCATTATCTAATTTCATTAGCATCAAGATTAATAAAATTAAGCTAAATCACATCATTTCTAACAGTAAATGATTTTAAAGGGATTTCCGCCTCACCTCTTTCAAAAGCCGATTCCAGTGTAGTGGTCGATTAAATACCAGCATTATTGTGATATTGTGCAAGCCTACATTCCGCCTAAGTTTTTAAAATGATTTAGGAATTGGGTAACATTCTTTTTTTTTTTATTTGAAGTAGAAATATCAACTCTGTATCTCTCTAACGTAAATTCCTCCTTTTCGATCAAAAGTTTTGTAAGTATAATTTTTTCGAGACATTGTCATAAAATTGCCAAACCAACCGGTATTGTGTTGTGAGCCCATTGCGGGGTTTTGCCATAATTGCCATGCTTCGCAGACGAGTTGGCGATCACAGTTGAATTATAAATGTACTCGAAGGACACTGCTGCGGACCCTCCGGCTACTCCCATAGTTGCCTACTTTTACGACACCTATGGGATGAGATGGTATTCTTAGGCGGCACCACAAGTACCAGTATAAGCTGGTTTCGCTTTGTATAGACTTTCCGCGCAGTGAGAGATCAGCTTATATGTAGCCGTGTGTACTTTGACAGACCATCAAACGAAGGGGTTTGTACAATATAAATAAATTTGGACGGCGAAGAAAAACAGAAATAATTAATAAACTGTTATTGATACTGTTTTCGTATTTCTAGGAACTCGTGAGCGCCAGTGACACAAAGTGATACGTCCTCACGCTCGGTTTAGCGCGCTTGATAATATAGTTCATTTGGCCTTTTAATTACTCAATAAATGTAATGTTTTTTATAAAATAAAATTTAGATTCCATTTAAACAATAACTTAAGATTAATGTGTACATTTTTTAATTTCTTAAAAGGATTGCTAAACTATAGAAAAAAATACATATTTAACTAGAAGTTTGTTAAATTTTGCATTATTTCAACATTTTTTTTTACTATATTTTGTATAGTAGTAAAAAACTGTTTTAGCATTATAAGGGTAGGGCAGTTTGTGGCGAGCTGAATGTGAGTGGCGACACTGCGTACCCGAATACTCCAGAGAGTCGGTCAGGGCCTCGTGTCCGGCTTGCCTTTATTGGTTGGTTGGAGTTGTACCCCATGAGTGCCCGTAGGAATTTCAACTCTGGCTTGCCTTAGTTGGCCGATCAGAGAGGGGCCGCCAGAGCTATATGCTCGGGGGTGGAAGTGTCTAATGGCGTAATAACGGGGAAACCCGCTCCGAGTCTTCGAGACGCGCGATGGTGAAACCGGTGCCGCACCTCTCTACACCCCTAGCCGCTCACACCGGTGTTGCTCCTTGTCGCCTGTAGTGGTGGCCATTTAGGGGGCCCATCTTGTGAGTGGCGTGTCACCGTCTGCCACAGAATTTCACTTTCAAGGTTGAAAGGCAGACGCCGTTGTTTCCGTTTTTAGAAGTATATAATCCATTTAGCACCCATTACAATAGACCTAATAATTGTAGTTTCCATCTTATACAATAGTTTTACACCTCCGGGGACAATCCGAGACTGCATTTTATAGTGTAGCCATGGAGAGTTCCCGGTTAGTGTCCCATTACATTTTAGATTAAAATTCTCTAATGGGCCTCTGCGTGTTGGACCCATGTCCCCGCGTAAGCCTATCAAAAGACCGGGTTCCCCTTTACAGGGGATATAAACCCGTGTAATAGAGAGACATAATAATTAAAAAATTATAATAAAATATTTATAACCAAAAACATAAGTGCAGTTCATCTATCATAAGTTCATAACACATAAATTAACTATAATTAAAATCAGTATTTTCAGATAGAGTTAACGACGGTGTCTGTGCTAGTATAAACTGTGTTACAGACACCAGAATAGACCATATGTTCATGTCAATAGAATTTTCGGAAATGTTCGGAATTAGTAGTAGTTTCGTGTAAAACGGTGGTCAAACGTCCCTCGTAGGCAGTTTTTCGGAAAAAGAGTTGTGAAAATTGGTGATTTACCGTTATTATAGAAATAATTTTAAATATCCCTTCGCACTTTGTGCAGGAATAAGAATTGTTCTATTAAAATCATACACAATTTCAATTAAATTCTCTTTCGTGTTCTCACAATCAGAGAACAAAAATGTCGAAAATAAGTCAATTGGCAGGACGGCCTCTTAATTGGCGGACAGAGTTATCTCGACGCAATGTGAAAGTCACCTGCACTGATTTAGAAGCGCTGATATTTATTTGCCATGTGTAAATGCCAGACAGATATTTCAATACGTATGGAAGCCATTGTACAATCTTATATCTATATGTGAATACGAATGTAGCGGTTGTGACTCCCAATCCTCCGGGCATATCGACTGTACAAATAGTGTACAGGATTGTAGGTAGTAAATTAAATAATACTAGCTTTTTCCCGCGGCTTCGCACGCGTAGAATTGAGTAATGTACATCATGTTATTAAAAACATGCAATGATGACCTGAGCTTTTATTAGGAACTTGTAATAGGTGTGAGGGATCATAATATATTTACGAGTGACACGACGCATAGGCCTGCCGCATATTGCATCCAGCCCACCCAGCCAAGTGCCAAACCATGCGCTTTTGTCTTTTGTTTTGAAACGCTTCCCACATGGCACTGGGTGTCGTCATCAATAACTTTCATAAACTATAACTTGCCCTTTTCCACCCAGTATTAACATTCCAATCACTCATTATAACCACACCGCACCGTCATTTAAATTAGGGCTTTAACTCGTATGATGTACAATCATCATTTCGGCCTAATAAAGTGCACTGCTGGACACAGGCCTCCCCCAAAGATCACTACAACGACCGATATGGGTGTGTTGTGTGCTCATTGGGGGGTTTTGCCATAATCGCTATGCTTGGCACGGTACGCACGCGGTAATCACGGTTGGCGATCGCAGTTGAGTTGTTAATGTACTCGAAGGACGCTGCTGCCCATCCTCCAGCTAATCCCAGAGTCGCCTTTTCATCATTTCGGCCGAATGAAGTCCACTGCTGGACACAGGCCTCCCCCAAAGATCACCACAACGACCGATATGGGTGTGTTGTGGGCCCATTGGGGGGTTTTGCTATAATCGCCACGCTTGGCAGGCGGGTTGGCGATCGCAGTTGAGTTGTTAATATACTCGAAGGACGCTGCTGCCCATCCTCTGGCTATATCCTTAGTCGACATTTACGACACCCACGGGAGGAGATGGGGTGGTGGTATTCTGAGCCGGCGGCACCACATGGCTATTTATAATATCAAGATACATTTCGCAAGTGCGCTCGCAACTGCCATCCTACCATCCCACATACAGCGTACAGACAGGGAGAGCAGACTGCGCGCTTCAATCGAGCAAACAGCGTGCCGACTGCGAGCGATATGCTTGCCGACGCCACCAGTGCCGCCCATTATTCAGACACGTGTTCGAGATCACGCACTATAATGTGCGCTGACTGGATAGCAATAAGTCGAACCCCGACTGTCTGCGCTTAGAATACCAACATAACGGCGAATAAATGTCGCAGACTACTGGGACTGTCGCTGACCTCCTTGAGAGTATTGTCCCAGAGTTTATCATCGTCAAGTAGGTGCAGCGCTCCATAGGCTGGGCGATATTTGGGAAACTTAATGGCATCAAAAGCACCGTGTGCAGTAGAAGGCGCAAGTAATAGCTCTCGCCATTATTTGGATGCACAGTGTAGACCTTACCCAAAGCGGCGTATATACTCCCGAGAAACCATATTCTGTACGCCCAAGTTGACGTCGATCAAACACACCTCCCTCCCTCTTCTCGTACGTATAGTATGACGGCATTTCGCCATTTGTTCGCGATTTGGTGAACAGATCCTCTTATAGTTTAAATCGCATCGCATAGTTTAAAAAATAAGCGTAGTTTGACGCGGATTTTCCAAGCACTCTATGAGATTTTTAGGATTGAAATGAATTCGCTAGCCATTCTCTAAATGGACGTCCAAATGCATGACCATTGGATGTCGATCATGTATAGAGACGTCGCAGTGGGGATACTCTGTGAGCTCAATCACGATTCGCGCTGGGTGTAAGTCTCTTGAGGGTACTCAAACATGTTCTTGACCACTAAGCAAATTGAAAAAAATCCTTTTTTAATCTGAGCTAACCCGTAACATCACTTATTGCCAACGAAACCATACCGCTGTGTAATTCGACAGTAACGCCATCTGGTTAAAAAGGAAGAAAGAAATAAGTATTTAAACTTAATACATTTAATCATTAAAAACTATGTAACCCAGAAACGTCGTAATAAATAGAATATATTATCCTATATTTAAGAATCACAACACAAATATTTTATCACGGCTTAGGGGATACAGCACTTACGAAAATGCACAATGAGTTCAAAATTACTTTTGGCACCGAAGTCAATAAGAAGTAGACATTGCCTTAAATGACACATGTCGGACCATCACAGGCTGTCTGAAACCGACTCCGCTCAACATGGCGTACCCAATGGCTGGCATTGCACCTCCAAAAATTCGTAGAGACGTGGCGAGCGCAGTGGAAAATACAAAGAAGAGTCCGAAACCAGACCCACTATTCGGTGTCCTATTACTAACCCAGCGCCTAAAAAGTCTGAGCAGTTTCATGAAAACAGCAGAGGGACTACCGAGTTCTCCAGTTGAGGGCCGTAGAAAATTGTGGCTTGACAAATTCCGCCCTTCTGATAACTACATCAAGCCCAGTGAGAAACTCCCTGCTGGATATGACCTCCCCTGGCCCACATGGAAGTCGCTAAACTGACTTAGGACCCAAGTGGGCAGATGTAGGTCCAACAAGAGCAAGTGGGGTTATTTATATCGATGAAACCGCGGCGGGATGTAGATACGACATTGTCACCCAGACAATGTCCCATCCCCCCGCCGCCGAAAAAAAGCTAATCTTTTTTTCGGCGGCGGGTAGTCATATTGTTAACATTGTTACCGAATTATAAAAAGCCATAAATAATTGTTTTACGTGATTTATTAAAGAAAAAGTACATTGTTTCGTTCATTAGCTTCAGTTTATTACAAGACATTATTTGTCAGACAAGTAAATAACATTAAGTGACTATTTAATATTAAAGTGTTTCTACTGTCAACATAGTGCGAAGTGACATAAAGGATTTTGTTTTTTTTTACATAATACATAGTGAAGCACAGGTGAACATTTCTCTCATACTTCCGCAGCGCACGGTTTTCACAATAGCGCAAATACGTGTCTGAACAACGAACTTTTCAGACATATTTCTCCGTATATATATATTTTTTGGAACTGCGCCATCTAGCGAGCTACGCTAGAACCTTATTGAAAGCACAGTGATCCGCTACTAATCAATATGAGTAAGTGTGGCACTTGTGGTAAGTTCTTGTCGGCAACAGGGGGAGTCACATGCACGAAGTGTCCTATAAAATATCACAAGCAATGCGTGGGCATTACCGCAGTAGTGCCTAAAAATTGGGTGGGTTTATGTTGTACAGTCAAATCTACACAATTTAACACCCTTCAACCAACGACAGTAAATAAAGACTTAGAGAATGACACATCTATATTGAATACACATATGACCCAATCAGCTAGCTCAGATAGTTCATTTTCGTCACCGTGTACTGTAGAACAGACCGAAAATAAGTGCGTTGCTCAAGACATATTAAGCGAGTTGCGACAGTTCCGTTCAGAAATGAAAACCGAATTAAAGGCGGTCAAGGAGGAGATAGGCAGAGTCTGTGATGAAATGAGGGAGATAAGAGACGACCTCAGCGTATGTAAAGGCAACGTCGAAAACCTGTCGCTAAAAATCGACAGCATGGATAAACGTGTCGCTGAGCTCGAAAATAGCGCGGTACAGGTGTCCGGCCTGGAGTTGACGGTGCAAAATTTGCAACATCAACTTAATACCAGGGATCAGGATTTGTTGGCAAACGATATTGAAGTTGTTGGTATACCGGAGAGGAATGAAGAAAATGTTCAGCATCTGGTTCAGTTGGTTGCCTCGAAACTCGGCACATCACTTGAAGAGATGGAGGTGGTACAAGCGTACCGAGCCGGTCCCCGGCGCTTGGTAGTGAGTGGCGGACCGCCGGCGCGTCCACGACCGATAGTAGTGCGCGTCACACGACGTGCAGTCAAGGAGCGAATTTTAAGTGCCGCGCGTGTTCGCCGCTCGATCACTACAGCTGATATGCAACTAGGCTGTCCTATGGCAAACATTTATATTAATGACAGGCTTACAGGGAATAATAAAAAACTACTTTATAGGACAAAGGAGGAAGCTAAAAGGCTAAGCTGGATGTACGTATGGACAAAAAACGGACAGATATTTGTTCGAAAAGCAGAAGGCCATACGAGACATCGCGTGAGCCAAGAGGAGGATTTTCAGAAGCTTTTTGTAAATTAGTCCGAGTTGTATGTTTGTTTCTGCCCTCACCGTACTATACTGTAATTTCATCTTTAATCTCTTCTTTTAAATCGTTTCAGGCTGGACTTGTCTGTGTTGTGTGGAGTCTGCGCAATCTTATATTATCGCCATCTAACCAAATAATGTGTTACAAAGGAATTAAAATTTATGTATCATTACTGCAAGCCGTTTTTGGTCATCTGTTTGTTTGTTTGTTTGAAAGTTTTTGCCGTGTTTTTTATTTTTTATGTTTGAAAAATCTTAGTAAAATAAAAATGTATCAAATGCAATGAAACCAACTAATGGGACCAGTTTAATACTTGGCTTTTTGAATGTAAGGTCTGTTGGCACCGGGAAGACTGAGCTGCTCTATTCGGCTGAGAAATTTATGCCTGACATTTTAGCCTTGAATGAGACATGGTTGAGGGAGGGTGAGGATAAATATATGTCAAAAATTCCGGGCTATATTTTGAGGCATATACCCCGGACCGGATATCGTAGAGGTGGGGGTGTTGGTTTCTATATACGTCGCGAATTGCGAGCGCGTGTACGTCCACATCCCGCTGCGTCTCTTGAACAGATGTGGCTGGAGCTATCCTTGCCGGGTGGTGTGCGAGTGGCGGTCGGCACCGCGTACAGACCGGAGTCTATTCCAATTGCGAGTGCTATCGATGCTCTTAGCGAGTCGGTGAGTGCTTTTGGGTACTGCAACCATGTGTTCATTCTGACAGACTTTAATGTGGATTTATCACAACCACACAAGAATAGAGCACATGAGGTACTAAACTTTTTATCACAACAAAATTTGACACAACTTGTTACAGAGGCGACGCGTGTGACTGCCCAATCAGAAACGTTATTAGATCTAGTTATAACAGACTCCCCCGCCCTAAGCAAGAAGATTGAGGTACACCACAACCCTGATTTAAGTGACCACGGCCTAGTAATTGCAGAGTTTAACGTAATGAAGCCAAAACGCGTTCCAGATTTTATTACTCGACGCTCCTTACTGACGATAAATGAGACAGACTTCGAGGCAGATCTATCGAGTATCTTCTGGGATACTGTTATGATATGTGGCGATGTAGATGAAATGGTGGACAGTTTCAATGCGGCCCTCACCTATATTTTTGATAAACATGCTCCATTGCACCGTGTTCGTCTGAAGGAAAAACCACAGCCATGGCTTACAGACACTATAAGAAAAATGATGTCACTGCGTGACAAGGCCTTACATAAATTGCGTCAAAGAGGATCTGAGTCTTATCGTGACTACTATAGGTCCCTTAGGAACCTTGTAAATAGTTCATTGAAACGAGAGAGAAGAGCGTTCTACACATTTTACGTGAACAATAACATTAAGTGTCCTAGTAAAATGTGGGCATACTTAAAACAAACCTCGGTCACTGGTAACTCGTCTACGACCATAGCTATACCAAATAATCTTAATGACCCAGATGCTATAAACATATCGTTTTTGGATATACCTGGGAGTAGCAAAATCGATGTTGATACCTATAATTTCTTCAATCAAAATAGCTATGGAGATAGTACATTTCATTTGAAAGAATGTAGCGAGACCCATGTATTGAAAATGATCAAGGATATCCAGACCAATGCTGCAGGAGATGACAGTATAACAATACAGATGTTGCGTATGACTTTACCACAAACACTTCCTGTCATTACCTGCATAATCAATAGGTCCATAACAACTGGAGCTTTCCCTGATGCCTGGAAATTAGCCAAGATAAAACCTTTACCGAAAAACAAAACTATTGAGACTTTCAAAGACTTGCGACCGATAAGTATCCTCCCAGTCATGTCAAAATTAGTAGAACGAGCGGTATGTACACAGTTAACGAACTACTTAGAGAGTACCAACATACTACCCAGTGTACAATCAGGTTTTCGCAGAGATCATGGGACGGATACAGCATTGGCACACGTTACTGATGACATCCTCGCTGCCTCAGATAGAGCTAAGAGCACTATTCTGGTCCTATTAGATTTCTCCAGGGCCTTCGACTGTATAAACGCGAAATTACTACTAGCGAAAATGAAATACTACGGAGTATCAGATAGTGCAAGGACCTGGTTTGAAGATTTTTTAACTGATCGAAAACAATATGTGGTTACCCAGAATGATCATGGAAATGAAGTTAGATCATCAATTAGGGAAGCCACACGTGGCACTCCGCAGGGCTCAATTATCAGTCCGTCGCTGTTCATTTTATTCACAGCTGATCTGGCCACCCGCATGAAATACTGCAAGATTCACCTGTACGCTGACGATACACAAATATATTACTCGTTCCAGCCCAGTGACACTAAGAAAGCTTCTGAACTGATAAACCAGGATCTTGACACGATATATAAATGGGCACAAAAAAATAACTTGGTGTTAAACCCCACTAAGTCAAAGTATATAGTGTTCGGTAGCAAACACCAACGCAAGCAAGTTATCGGTTATGATCCGAGTATACTCATTAATGGGCAATGCGTCGTACGGGTGAGCACCGCAAAGAACCTTGGTCTACAAATGGATAGCGACCTTCGATATACTGACCACGTCAATACAAAAATAAGAAATGCTTTCTACCGCCTTAAAATTCTTTACGGCCTAAAAGACTGCCTCTCTGAAAAAGTAAGACTGACACTTGTTGAATCTCTGGTACTATCGCATTTCAACTACTGCGACACGGTATATGGCCCGAGATTACTCGCAAAGACGTCACAGGCTATACAGAGAGTACAGAACGCTTGTATGCGGTTTTGTTTTGATGTACCTAAGCGTGCTCACATTACGCCGTATCTAAACCAAAAGCACATATTAAAAATGTCTGGACGCAGAGAGCTTCATTTGGCTTGCTTGACCCATAAAATAGTAACTAAGACAATACCAATGTACCTTTACGAAAAAATCGAATGGGTCAAAGACCATCACAATAGATTCACCCGGAGTAAGATGTATCTGAAAATGGTTACGTACCCACACTATACCGCAGCTTTCAGGGGATGTTTTAAGTTTAGTGCAGCAAAAATATGGAACGACTTACCTCCGCCTCTCCATCAAACCATGTCTCAAGCCTTGTTTAAATTGAAAGTTAAAAAAATACTACTGGACCGACAAATCGGGGCACAATAATAATAAAGAAAAATTATATATGTATGTGTAAACAAAGTGCTCCCCTATGTACACTAGCCTAACCCAACTATATTACAAAAACCTAAGAAATAAAATACACTGTGAACTTACTTACGAATTGCCATAAATATTACAATTTACACATGTAACGCGCCTATAGCCACACTCACTCACATGACTCACGCGAGAATTTCTACTGTGTTTCTCACTTCTCAGTAGTCATGCCACACTCTTCACCTATCACCTCTCTTGTTTATCGTGGCACCAGTCAGCCGCCGTGCCACACTGCCCCGTGGCGTGTCGATCCACCGAAAGGGCCGCGCGACGCCGCGAACCGCGCAGCATAACGTAAAATTGGCCTGATAAAAAGATATTTTTTATGTTGATTAAAATTCGATTACCTGCTATAAAAGGTGTGCTGAAAGTAAAACTTGCAAAGAAATTTACAATGTTTAATTATATAAGTATTCTTTTTTATCTTTTTATATAGTATTGTGGCTTGTGAATACATACATATATATATATGTATATATCCTTATATTGTATGTTATATGTTGTTGTATACTAACCCAAATGTTATGGCCACTGGGCTATGTATTTGCCGATTTCGAGCGTGGCGCCCTCTGGTGTCATTCGCGGTGATATATTGAATCCTCTCTCTTCCAAACAGGAACATTTTCACGGCGTCTGATTCAAGGCAAAATAAAAATAAAAATGTTTAATTACAAATTACATTGTTTGCATGATAAATGCACTGCTTTACCTACTAGTTTAAGTGTTTTAAGTATTTTATAAGTAACAATGTTATTTACTTACATTAAAAAGCCGTGAGCAGCACAGTTTGAGTTTATTAGCACAAACCAATAAAATGCACTCGGTCTCCCGGTGATAACAGATCCGATCGAAGTGGCAAGTGGCATATTTAAATAGAAACAGTGAGATGGACGATGCGAACGACTGCGGCTCCCCGCGACCCCCCGCACCTGTCCCTTGTTTACATGCAGGTGTGCGGCGAGCGGCCGACCGGTTTTATCGAGGTGTTTTTTTATTAGGTACTTAGTTTATTTCATTTCTATGATGCGCAGGCAAAAACGCTCCACAGACAATTGATACAGAAATACTTGATTTACTGTTTTATTTTATTTTAATTGCTTTCTTTTTATTTTCGTAAGGTTTTGTATATATATTTTTTTTTTTGTAGAACCCGCAGTCTTCTGGTTATGTATTAATCGTAGTAAAGGGGACGGACTGAAAACCAGCGTTGACCAGGGCGTGGTGTAACCACTGCGCACTGCCAACATTGCTGAGTCCGTTCCTTTTGCCATACTACACAAAAAACAAATGTAATTATTTGTATTGTTCCGCATTGAACGAATTATGTGTGTTTAGTTTGGTAATAAATTATCTTTATCTTTATCTTATCTTTATCTTATCTACCGTCCTGCCCATCATGCCCTAGCTCCTTCACTTTGAGTGACCTATGCTCTGCCACTAGTAACGCCTTAGGGGTGGCAAAATTCTGGGAAAATGACATTTAATTTGATGTACCTTCGAAACGGAACGAACGAATAAATAGACAAACGAATACTTTATTAAACTATGTCTATTTCATGACAATTTATGCGAAATACAAATGAAAACTTATGACTTACTCCAAAGGGAAGAACTGCTAGCGACATCTAGCTAGCATAGCATAAGCCTAGAACTCGTGACTTATTGTTTGCACTCGTCTCATAATACACAATAACATATTTAATAATGTATAATTAATAAAATATCAACTACAGACCAGACAGAATATATAATATGAAAATGAAAATTACTTTTCAAGAGAATAAAATTAATACAGAACAATCCAAAAAGTAAGATTTTGTGGTAGGGTTGATCGCGAGAACAAAACAATGACAACCCGCGTGTCAGTTTAGCAGGCTACGTAACCAATTGCGAAAGGTTACGAAATAAGCGTTCTTATTCTTAAAATCTGTTGTTGCTCCTGAGCTCCCTTTAGATGTAGGTAATGGTTTTTTTAAACAATTCTTATTGCGTACTGATAACGAATGTGTTCACTTGAGTGATTGTTTCATAATATTCACTGTAAAACAAAACTTTGAGGACATATTGTTATAGTACTCACCTCCCATGTACAAAGGCGTGATGATTTGTATTCTAGAGTCATCTTTGGATAGTAACGGACAGTTTTTCCAAATTTCAACGAATTCTATACTGTAGGTTTAGTGGTAACATCCAACGTAGAAACAGACGGAAATTCTAAAAATTGCAATTTTGGCATCAGTCTCGTAGCTGGAGGAGGCAGTGATTTTTTTTTCAGAAAATATTAATTTTAAAGCTTTTGTCTCTCTACGATTTTATTATAGTATGCACGCAAATGCTCCTTTGTGTCTTCTACCGATTGAAAACGGGTGCCACGAAGTGGTAATTTGAGTTTAGGAAAAAGAAAGAAGTCGGCTGGAGCCATATCTGGTGAATACGGTGGTTGCTCGATGGTATTTGTTGAGTGTTTGGTCAGAAATTCGTTCACAATGATGGCCGTGTGTGAAGGCGCTTTATCGTGGTGCAAAAAAGAATATTCTTTCCACAAATCTGGCCTTTTTCTTCGAATTTGCTCTCTTAAATGCCGCATAACTCAAATAATATTCTTTATTTACCGTTTGACCTTCCGGCAAGAATTCCGAGTGCACAACACCGCGATAGTCAAAGAAAACAGTCAACATGACTTTGACTTTTGATCGACTTTGGCGTGGTTTTTTCGGTTTCGGTTCAGTTGGAAGGCGCCACTCCGAAGCTTGTTGACTATTTTGCATGTCAAACTCGTAAACCCACGTTTCATCATCAGTAACAATGCGTTTCATGAATGTTGGGTCGGAATTGACTCGTTCTAGCATGTCCTCAGCGACTCATGCGATTGACTTTTTGATGAAAATTCAGGTCTTTTGGGACTAGCCGAGCGGTAACATGTTTCATACCCAAATGATTAGTTAAACTGGTACGGATCGACTCGTGAGATACAGAAAGTTCGGCGGCTATCTCTCTCAAAGTTGAATGAGGATTTTCAGTCACTATTTCCTTCACTTTTGCGATGTTAACTTTAGTTGCAGACGTTGATGGCCTACCAGAGCGAATATTGCGGAGGCATGGGATTCGATTCTCAGCACCCCCGATGTAACTTTCCACTCGTTGTGCCAGGCATTGACCACTATTATCATAATTCTTTGTAGGTATCAATATCGTAGGTAGCTTGTATATAGTAAGGTGTTGAATAGTACGGTATACCAACATTAACAATATTATTTTTTCTTGTTTGTAGGTTCGCTAATAGTTTCAACTCTGTAACAAAACTAAGGATAGAATACGAACGTCTAAAGTCGCACTTATCAAAAACCAACAGTCCGATTGTGTTTGCTCACAATGATTTGCTTCTAGGAAATGTCATATATAACCAAGATGACAGAAAAATTTATTTCATTGATTACGAATATGCAGCTTACTGCTACCAAGGGTACGACATAGCAAACCACTTCAATGAATTTGTCGGTAAGTATTAAATCTTTAAATGAATTTAATTTATGTTTTGTCATTAAACCTGTTTGTAATTAAAGTCAAGAACAATCGTCAATCTTTCATCGTGTTACTAGATCACACAGCCTGATAAGTGTTTTATTGAAGCATTGATAAGCTGATGACATTGAAATATGTATTAATCCAAAAACAAATAGGCGGCCTCCTTCAACGTGTTATCAATCTACTTTTTCCAAACCTGGAATTGAAGCCAGCACAACATTTAGTTACACTAAATGTGATTAGGCTTCTAATATTGTTCACATCTCAAGATCGCAGCCGAACATTTCAGCTGGGCAATCTATTAGGCAAACTAAAGTTTGATCAGCTGATTCATAAAAATAAAATTCCCGGAATTGTCAATCGCGGTATCAAAAGTATTGGTAGAAATAGGGTTTTTTTAGATTGGTAGAAATTATCCAAGGAATTTACTAACTTTAAGGACGCTAATAATGTTATTAGTAATCCAGCTCAAGCCGTCGATAAATAATTTGTGAATATCCTAAATTTTATATTTCCGGTATAGGAGTCGTGAGGAATATCCATACTGACTAGACGTTAGAGAAATTGGTTGAGGACATTATGACCCCTAGTGATTGTGACCAGGTAATAAGTACTCGCCGATTGAATATTAAGTCCAAAAATGAAGATTACTTGACTTCCATCTAGAACAGTAGTCCTAACTTTTAAGAGTCAATCTCATCCAGAAAGCGTTTTCTATTATGACACCTCACTTCCAGTTGATGTTCACCAATTCCCTACAATCCAGTAACAGTAAGTAACAACGACCGTCACCCATCTGTTTAGTCGGATGTTTGTATTTAAATACGTCACGAGTGGGTTGGCTAAATAAATAATTCTTGGCCATGCTATGATTATTAAAAAATTGAAAAATGTATTTTTATTTAATATTGCACACATGAGTTTAACGAATAAATTTAATACCAATTGAAAGTATGAAGATTATAGAATATGCAAACGTAGGGTTGTCTATTTTTTTCCTGGCGTAACTACTGGGTTGGCAGGTATAAAGATAAGATAAGATAAAAATATTTTTATTCATGTAAAACCATATGCAGGCACTTATGAATAGTCAAGACTTTAATTGCCGCGTTCCAACATGTTGATTTCCTATGGAGAAGAGCGGGCAGGAAACTCCATGGTTACTCTTTTTAAATCATAATAATTGTTACAGTATTTTTGATTACATTGTTCTCAAAATAAATAATGTGAAGACAATGTAGCAGAAAAAAGTAAACTTCTTAAAAAGTTCACACTAAACAAGCCTGATATTTAGAAAAAAATATGATTAAATTGTGATGGCAGCATTAAGCTGACCAATCCCAACAGACAGCAGTCGTTCACGAGCATGACGCATGTATCAGTGTCGCTCAGCTCAACCATATTGTAGGGCAACTCAGCGACCCGATACACGACGCCACCATCAGCAGGACACTGGAGTGAGCATGACATACCTAAACTGCCAGACAACTATCACGTCAATTAAACAAAATAAATTAATAATCCACATGGTCCTCGCACTTACAGTTTCAAATATAAATGAAGTGAATATAAAAACAACCAAGTAATTGGTCTAATTTAAACAAATTGAGGATGAAGGATAATCAAATGTCATTAAATGTATTAATATAATCCATTATAAAAAAATGTCAAAATAAATAAAAATGAATGGCAATGGTATTTGATACATCAAACCCAATAATGTCAATATCCGCCTTTGAACATTGGAGCAGCTCAATCCCAAGCATTTTTGTCGTCCATATTATATATATATACTATCTATATCGACGTTTTTTTTTAATTGGGACAAGCCCGCCACACATTCCCAACTACTGCAACTCCTACAGGAGTCAGGATCTACAATGGCGACCACCGAAAAGAACACCGATCAATTAAGCTCGGTGTGTCCCAGAGAAATGAATAACTGTCTTGGAACCCGCACCGAAATTAATCAGAAAAGAAAAAGGAGGAGTAGGAAAGAATATACGTTCCACTTCCCTCCGTAGCAAGCAGGAGACAGAGAAAAACGATCTATATCGACTAAACAGATGAGTGAACGTCGTTGTTGCTTCGGATCCTCTACTATACGTACCCAGTGATATTCGCAACCTCGTTGCTAACGCTGTTCCCAAATCCACTTAGGTGATTGATACCTGTAATATTACTGACGAGTTGTCTTCTGTTGAGTTGTGTTGTTTATTATATACGGGTGAACACACAGCTATTGATGTTAAATATCCTGAACATTTAAGACAAAAAACGATTAAAATAATCATGTCCAAGGACAATATCAGCTACTCGGAAGCTTCAGTTAGGTTTCCTTACTTCAAAGTGATTTAAATACTACCCATTTCTCTCAGGCTATGTATGCCTCTGTGGAATCCACGCCTGTGGCAAATGTGATCAAGAGAACACGAAATGGCGGCCGAGTCATGGAAAACTTAAATAATCATTCCAATTTTAAAGCCTTTTAATACATCCACATGATCCATCATCTTATATATCTATTGTTTTATCCTCAGTTTAGCTAAATTGAATCACGTTTGAAATTATTACGAGATAAACTTATATTTGCGGTTAATTTCATAGGTTGTACTATACAACAGCGCTTGCAAAATTTGTCACATAAACACTTGGGTGATCCCGAGTACGAAACCCTCTAAGGACGCGAGTTCTACTCGCATTTGACCTTCTTTTTTTATTGTTCTAGGCATCTCAGTAGAAGACATTGACTACGACAAATATCCCTGTGAAGAATTTCAGCTGCAGTGGATCAAAGTATACCTAGCTGAGTACTTGGGTGTGGATCATCCTCTAGATGAGCATATATTTAAAGTTTATGAGGACGTCCAACAACTATCACTATTGTCTCATTTCCTTTGGGGAATATGGTCACTCGTCCAATGTGAACATTCCGATATAGAATTTGATTTCGGAAGGTAAGGTTACAGTTTATAATAAAATACTTTTAAATGGATTATATCGCGTACTATAGTACACGTATTATAGCTTTTTTTTGGATGTCGTAGAAGGCGACTAAGCGAGTTTGGAAACCGGTGCGTACCATTAAGCACTTTTGGTTGCCTGCAGGTGGCGGACAATAGACCAACACTAGCATACCCAAGGAGAGCATACTAAGGTTTGTGTCAGGCAGACGGCCGACTGAAAAACCCTTTTGCCAAAACGTTTGCAATATGACTAACATATTGCGCCAACCCCAAGTAACTTCGGACCAGGCCAGGAAGAAGAAGACATATAGATTTTTGCTTTTCCGAACCTTTCGATCGCTTCGCAGCGTTCGTGGTCGTAGGCCCCGTGGCGGGTGAGCAGATTGGGGAATCTGTGAGCTCGTACCGAAAGATCCCCGGGAAGACGGCGGTGCGCACGTGGTGCGGGTACCATCTTGTGTGCAGTACAGTGCACAGCGAAACTTCGGGGGCATCCTTCACAAACCCCCCGAGATGTGCCTAAAGGAGCGGCCTATGACGCAGTAATCACTTACGTCTTGAAGTTTAAGATGTTTTGCAGTGTGGTATGAAGTTCAGGACTTTATTATTCTAATAACAGAATTCCAAACTGGTGGTACGCACGGCTACATATCAAGCTATATATTTCCATTATAAGCTGATCTCGCATTGTATAGGCTTTCCATACAATCAGACATCAGTTTATGCCGGAAAATTATAGCTTGATATGTAGCCAACCATCTTCTCTGTTGAAATTAGGATATTTTATTTTACTTCAATAGCCTCACGAAACATTCTTAGTACATACCGGTTTTCCTTCAAGCGGACTTGGACAAGGCATGGTACAGGGGAGTCGTGCGGTCCGTGGCCCTCTATGTGGCGCCTCTTTAGTCATGTCGACTCTCAGGCGTCCAATGCTGCAGAACCAAGATTCACAGTATGCAGCATAGAGACGCTATACGGATCGCACAAGGATACCAAACGGTATCTTTTGAGGTGGCAACTCTGTTGGCACGCTTTCCGCCTTTTGATACCCCGGCGAAGATGGGTGCGTGGGTGTATCACCAAACACGCTCACTCTGCCAGAGCAGTGAAGGCGTGCCTTCAGGGACGCTCGAAAGTTTGAGGTACCCCCGCTCTGTGTCGGCGCGAACGGACGTATTCACTGTTCTCCTTATAATAGTAAAACAATTTCAAATAGTAACATATTCAAGATTCAACCTTTATATACGTATAATCATAGTCGAAATTACCGCGCGGTACTATCATAGTGCGTGTTCTAGACTTCTCGTCTTAGCTCCTCTGACCACAGACCACGGAAGGCGATAGACAGGAAAGATTTCACGGGCGCAAAAAAAAAAATAGATATTTGTTCCAAGGAAATTACTACAGTCAGTCAACTTAAGGCGGAACTAGCAGAAATTAAGGTCCAAAATAGGATATTAAGATCGGAAATTAACGCTTTTATAATATTGAAATATATATCTAATCGATTGTGTAATATTGAGATGGTTGGGGTGCCTGAGTCAAAAGAGGAAACCTTAATAGAAATCATCTTACAACTTGGAAAACATACCAACATTGAAATAACACGCGACGATGTTATACACGTGAATAGAGTTTCTTCAAAATCAAAGATGCAAGGTAGACCTAAAAATATAATAGCTAAATTAAGCACTCGTCAGTTTAAAGACAATCTTATTTCCCAAGCTCGGAAAAGCCGTTTGACAACCTTAGACTTAAAAATTAATGGTAAGGCCAATCCAGTATTTGTAAACGAGCATTTAACGCTTTATAATAAAAGTCTTCTGAAGAAGACTAAAGAAGTTGCAAAATTTAAGGAATACCAATTCACCTGGACAAAAATGCCAGAATTTACGTAAGGAAAGCTATTACAATACCCGCTATTCCAATCGTGAAAGAAGACTTGAAGAAAATTATTTAGTTCTATGGTTAGTTTTAAACTGTGTTTTACTGTCGTTGTTTCTGGTAAACTTTCTTTACCACAACTCGAATATTATTATCTTCCATAAGCATGTTGCAAATATTATTGTACTGGCTGGCGGAGTTGTTTACATTATAATTTTGTTTGCCTACTCTAGGCGTACTACATTCTATTGCGCATTCTTTGTTCGGGCATTGTGTGTGTGTTTGTGCGGTTCGGTCGGCCGATTAATGGACATGCGCTGGATGTGTGTGCGATATCAGCGCTCAACAAGACGCTTTCCGAATTACTATTTCTTATTGATTTTTTGCATAATGTCAACATATAAATTAATTGGTAGGGATGGAAGATGCACAAAATGCGCGTATATGGTTGACTTTATAACACTGCATAAAGTTGCACCCTGGCGATGCGTATGTTATTTACCTCTTAATGAATTATTGTGCGGGTATATGTCCAGCGAGTTAATTGCAAATCACCCACATTACATTTTTATTATTATCTTAGTAACGTATTTAACTGGTTACAATATTATTCATCATAATTTAACAAGTAAACGGCGTCGCACACCAATCACGCATCATGTTACTCACGTCTCCTGGCAGTTCACGCGTTTACTAGGCAACATATATTGTCATATCAATGTTATTAATAGTCAGTAATTGTACTCATACGAGGGCGGCACTGAAAATTTCGGGAATCAAGGAAGTGACACAACATTACTATTTAAAAATGTATTTATTGCTTTTCGAAGTATTCTCCGCGAAATTTGACACATTTTTCCATACGATGGAACCAATCATTGAAGCAACCATTCCATTCGGAAGTTGGGGTCTCCAAAATGGCCGTTTTGTAGGCGTTTTGTAGCTTCTTTAGGTGATGAAAATCTCTGTCCACGCAATTTATTCTTTATTTTAGGGAAAGTATAGAAATCATTAGGGCTTAGGTCGGGGCTGTACGGCGGATGGTCTAATAATTCTATGTTTTCTTGCTCTAAAAACTCTTTTGTTCTGTGCGCGGTGTGAGAACTCGCATTGGCGAGATGGAGGATGATGCGGCGGTTGCAGTTCTCTCTACGGAGTTCAGAAACGACCTGTGGCAAACAAATGCTAGCATACCATTCTGCATTAACCGTTCTTTGTCCCTCAAGAGGAATAGTCGTAACATGGCCGGTTTTGGAGACAAACGTGGCCACCATTTTTTTTGCAACACTCCGTGAACGAACAATTTTTGTTGGCTTTAACTCATTTTCGAACACCCAAACTCGTGACTGGTTTTTTGTTTCGGGTTCGTACGCATATATCCAGGATTCGTCACCTGATACGATGTTGTATACAGCATTTGAGGATCCTGCGTGGAATCTTTCGAGAGTTCTGACGCATCAAGTAACGCGAGCCGCTTTTTGCTCTTCACATAGCAAATGCGGTATCCATCGGGAAAACAACTTTTTTACACCTAATTGTTCATGCAAGATTATTTGTATTTGACTCATGCCAATGTCTAAAGTTGCCTGAATTTCGCGGTATGTCACATGTCAATCTTCCTCAATCAGCTTACGCACAGCATCAACGTTTTCTTGGGTGACTGCAGTTTTTGGACGACCTTGACGAGGATCATCACTGAGCTTGACACGTCTACGTTGAAATTCAGCAAACCAGCGATAAATTGTGGTTTTGGATGGGGCTTCATCACCAAATGCAGAAATCATCCGGTCAACACACTGTTTTTGTGTTAAACCACTTCGAAAGTCATAATAAATCATCGCTCTTGAATTTTCTCGAGTCAATTCCATTTTCTCAACGACTAAACAAGTTTGACAAAACCTTGTGACAAGACCGTGAATCTTTTTTAAATAAATAAATGGTATTCGATTTGTAAAACCAAGGAGTTTTCAATGAAAAAGATTTTAATGTGACAAAAACAGTGGAAATATTCCATTCCCGATACTTTTAGTGCAGCCTATGTACTGTCGCTGAAAGAGTTACTGAGTTGGCTGCCAATATAAGTGATCAGATAAAAACAAAATCAGACTCTTTCATTGCATTTTCTATTACCTTTGATGAAAGTACAGATGTGTGTTGTGTGGCGCAACTCGCTGTTTTTCTTCGTGCTGTTTACAGAGATATCAACGTTTGTGAAGAATTACTGGAATTAGTACCATTACATGATCGCCGTGTGGTGCCGGCTCAGAATGCCACCACCCCATTTCATCCCGTGGGTGTCGTAAAAGTCGACTAAGGGATTAACCGGAGGATGGGCAGCAGCGTCCTTCGAGTACATTAACAACTCAACTGCGATCGCCAACCCGCCTGCCAAGCGTGGCGATTATGGCAAGACCCCCCGATGAGCACACAACACACCATATCGGTCGTTGTGGTGATCTTTGGGGGAGGCCTGTATCCAGCAGTGGATTTCATTCGGCCGAAATGATGACATGATACAACAACTGGGGAGTATATATATTTATGTACTTTGCAAAAGTACAATTTTAGATTTGTCAATACTGTGTTTCGTTGCAGCAGTCTACAGTAACAGACGGAGCTCCTTCAATGACTGGAGTAAATAATGGCTTCATTAAAATATTAGATATCAATTAGGAATAACCATTACGAGAGCTAGTGTTTGTACTAGGTCTGAGACCTGTATTACAAATCATCCGGCTCAGCCCTTATTGTTACAAGTAAACAAACAACAGAAATGCAGTAACTTAGAGGGTTGAGGATGAGTTTTTTTAATAGTAGATTCCACAAATTATGGTAGATTCAGGATAGATTTTTGTGTAAGGATCATGTGTGTGAAGTGTAATTGCGTATTGTGTGTCTGTGCTTGTATCTGAACAAGCGTGTGAGAGTATACAGGCGTGTTATTTTAGTTTATGGTGACAACCTATTACACTCAGATTTGCCCATTGAATAATTATTGAATTTTATTTACATTCTTGTACACATAGCTACTGAGGAAGCAATAACATCTTTGGGCTAAGCTAGTGTTGACAAGTGTTGGTGGGCAGAGAGTATGTTTGCGATCCATTGTGTTGAATGTGTAGGGGTTTGTGAGTGAGTGAGTAGTTAGGATAAGATCAAGAATAAACAATTTGCGGACAGAGAAGATTACAGGTTTTGCAGAGGTCTGTGGTTGGAAAACGAGCGCCCTCTGAGCACGTGCTAATTTCAGAAAGTGACTTTTCGTTGAACAAGGCATCTGTGCAATATTGGATAAGAGAAGGGCAGAGGGCCAGATACACAAGTCTGAGCACTTTCGTATCAGCCAAGTGATAAAGACTCCTGAAGATATAAATTAGATTACGTAACCTGGAAGTAGGCATGTCAATATGACAGTGAAATGATAATGTCATCAATCTGAACTCCGAGGTATCTAACGATGTTGATATTGGTAAGCTTAGGGCAGTTCCATGTTGGTGTATTACAGGAGAGGGCCGTCAAAGAGAAAAAGTAGAGGAGTCACGAGTTTGGGTGTTCGAAAATGAGTTAAAGCCAACAAAAATTGTTCGTTCACGGAGTGTTGCAAAAAAAATGGTGGCCACGTTTGTCTCCAAAACCGGCCATGTTACGACTATTCCTCTTGAGGGACAAAGAACGGTTAATGCAGAATGGTATGCTAGCATTTGTTTGCCACAGGTCGTTTCTGAACTCCGTAGAGAGAACTGCAACCGCCGCATCATCCTCCATCACGACAATGCGAGTTCTCACACCGCGCACAGAACAAAAGAGTTTTTAGAGCAAGAACACATAGAATTATTAGACCATCCGCCGTACAGCCCCGACCTAAGCCCTAATGATTTCTATACTTTCCCTAAAATAAAGAACAAATTGCGTGGACAGAGATTTTCATCACCTAAAGAATCTGTGGACGCCTACAAAACGGCCATTTTGGAGACCCCAACTTCCGAATGGAATGGTTGCTTCAATGATTGGTTCCATCGTATGGAAAAATGTGTCAAATTTCGCGGAGAATACTTCGAAAAGCAATAAATACATTTTTAAATAGTAATGTTGTGTCACTTCCTTGATTCCCGAAATTTTCAGTGCCGCCCTCGTATTCCGGGACAATTTTGAACAGCCTTCATGCTCCCGGGACTTCAATTTCCGCGGCCTTTACAAGACACTCTTTAATGAATTCACCTTCAACAAATGGTTTTGAGTGTTTTGCGATCTGCTTTGGACATGTAAACATAAGCTGTTGATCTTTTGACCATGACATTAACTTATTAAATTTTTCGTTACTAAGTATGCCTGTATACTTGTCAAACTTAGTTTAACGACTATCATAGTGACGTTTTATATTATATAATGTTGAGACACGACTGTACTGTTACAAATCAAGCAAATCATTTAGTCTTTTACTTCACGTCAAAAATCAAAATTCGAAATTCCTACTTTTCTTGAAAAATACGATGCTTATCTACAAGTCTCATCCTACTTACACTTGGTATAGAAACAGACATGTTGAAAAAAAAACTGAAATAAATAAGAATAAGTACTGTTACCTGTTGTAACAATAAGTACACAATTAAACTCGCAATTCTATCACAACTGACTCGATAAGTCATAACTGACTGAACTCAATCGAGCAGTATTGGCTTATTTATTATTTATTTATATACTCTTTATTGTACACCACATAATACATACATAGAGATAAATATTTAAAAAGATACATGTACAATGGGCGGTCTTATCGCACAGGGCGATCTCTTCCAGACAACCTTTGGATGGACAGGAAGAAAGGAGAGAGATATTGGGCTCAAGGGTCAAGTGTACAATATATCATACACAATATTACTTAGACATAAAAATATAAAATACATAACAATATAAACAATAAATATTATATATATAAAACGATGATAAAATATACTAATAAACATCAAATATAACTAGGATAAGAGAAGAAAAATTAGAGAGAAAGGTAATGCTCCTTCACCATTTTCTTAAAAATAGGTAGTGTTTGAGCACGTCTTACTTCAATAGGTAATGCATTCCAAATTGGCTTATATACGGATTGTGATTTATCGACAGTTCTTTCCAGAATGTTCAGATAGCGTCATCTGTGTTTTCGCGCGATACAACTTTCTGGAACAAGCCAGATGACATTTGGCGAACTCAACGCACGCGCATCTTAGTCCATCCTCCTAAACATAGATTTAGAGAGGCACTATTTAGTCTATTTATACCAATCGTAACAGTACTTTGTTTTCGAGCTGCATAACGATAAATAAATAAAAAACATTTACTCTATTATAATGATTTATGATGCTTTTTGAAAACTAACTAACATAATATACAAAATATATGTTAAAAAACTTGCCCTTCCCTAAAAACAGTCTTCCTTATATCAGCTTATTATCAAAGCTTCAATATAACTAAATAATTCTAATTAATGATGATGATCCAACACTAACACCAACGGTGTTAAAGAGGCGATTGAGCGGAATCAAGCATGAAGCAAATGCAAAGAGGTTGTAATGCGATTTTCCATTAATACGATGCGTGACATTTTGCGGGGCAGGGGGGGTACGTTATAGATCACAATCCATAGGGTGAAAACCGGTAGTGATCACCGAATGGTAAGAGGCACATTGAATATTAATCTCAAAGTTGAGAGGTCTCGTTCGATGAGGTTTACGCTCCGGCCCTCTAGTGCTCATATCCAAAACCCCGAGAGCTTTCAAATCGAAATCCAAAATCGCTTCGAGTGCCTAGAACATTGCGTATCGGTGGACGATTTAATTGAACGGTTTTTAGAAACGGACGGCACGGTTGGTGCAGTGGCTGATACAGTCGACTGCTGCGATCCGGGTCTTGGATTCGATTCCTGCACGGAACAAATATTTGTATGATCTGCAGGCAGTTGTTCCGAGTCTGGGTGTATTGTAATGTCTGTAAGCGCACCCACGACATAGGAGAAATGCTAGGGTGGGGCAACGTTTAAAAAATAAACATTGCGTATCTGTGGACGGTTTAAATGGTAGGTTTGTAGAAACTGTCCAAACGGTTGAGTTTAACGGCCGAATACTCAAACGCCATTTAACGTTAAGTCCCCGCTTAAACAATTTAAGCCGCACTGTTTTGTACCAAAACCGGTTTCTCGAATAGTTAAAGCGGGACTTAACGTTAAATGGCGTTTGAGTATTCGGCCATAAGTTCTTTAAAATGCACCGTAAAGGTAGACCAAAAATGTTCTCCGATTACACTCTCGACCTCATGGCAGAAAGACGCGCCATGACGCTGCAGTCCTCCGGTGATGCTGAAGCATACCGACTGTTCAATAGACGGATAAGGAAGTCCATGCGTCACGATATCCGCACCTTTAACACCAACGGTGTTAAAGAGGCGCTTAAGCGGAATCAAGCATGAAGCAAATGCAAAGAGGATATGTTGTACTGCGATTTTCCATTAATACGATGCGTGACATTTTGCGGGGCAGGGGACACGTTAAGCTCCGCCCACTTCTATGTTTCCCACCTAGCGGTAAATAGGAAAATCTAAAAGCTTCGCATATGTAGTACCTAATAACGTGGTGTAGCTATATATTGCGCTAGATGTCTCTAGTGTCAGAAATAAAATCGTGTTCGTATCGTAACGTAGTCGTACAAAGACGTACTTAGAACTTTTTACCAGCCTACGGTAAACCTTATTATAAAGCTGTTAGTACTGAGCAAGAGTTATACACAAAATTACTGTAAACATTTTTTTTTTAAACTTTGCCCCACTGGGATTTCTCCTGTGTCGTGGGTGCGTTTACAGACATGAATTCCACATACAATACACCCAGACCCGGAACAACTACCTGCAGATCATATAAATATTTGTTTCGTGCGGGAATCGAACCCACGACCCGGAGCGCAGCAGTCGACTGTATCAGCCACTGCACCAATCGTAATTATTTCTTCGCATCTTAGTACAGTCGCACACAGTGATAAGTAAACCATCCCACTAAATTTAGTTTTCTCAATGTCGTGATTGTAGTCGATTCGATTGTTTGTAAACTGTAAATGTTTGTTTTTTAATTTTGTTATTTTTTGAGTTTGTTCTAATTTTACTTTAAGTACTAAGCCCAGTCCAATATTTTATAGATACGCATTCACTATACACACATGCACACCCTGCGCCTGTACAATGGTTTTCGGTTTTACTTACTACTAGAAGAAATACAAGACTTACACAAGTATAACACCTGCCTAAAATGTAGTACAAAAATATATATACAGTTATTATAAAAAAATATTTTTGTTACTATAGTACAATCCAACTGTAACTTAGCACCTTGTCTTTAAACGGTTAACTTTCATTTGAAGTAGTGTCCGACTGAAATACGATTTTCAGCCGAAACCGAAACCGTAACCATATACGTAACAGAATATTCGGCTCCTCTTCTAGTTTCGGCCGAAACCGAAACCAAAACCGAAACTTATGTAGTAGATATGTTAATTTAGTAATGTCTTAGGTGTGCGCGATTATTACACATTATAATAAAACAATTTTAAACGGATTAGACCGCGTATATTATAGATTTTTGTTTTACCTGACGTTTCGAATACTTTGCAGCATTCGTGGTCGCAGGATGACTAAGGTGACAGGCGTCGTTACAGATTTTTAAAAAGTTATTTTATTTTATCTACCGTACAATTTTAATCAAAAAATTTGTTTCGGTGCACGCAGTAATCACTCACAGTGTCGTGATGTTTTTTAGTGCGGTATGTTGTTTGCGACTTTATTATTTTAATAACTGGATTCCAAACAGGTGGTACCTGCCGACCATCTTCTCTATTAAAATTAGGATGTTTTTTAATTTCAATAGCCTCACGAAACATTCTTGGTACATATCGGTTTTTTATTTTTATTATCGGCCAAGGATTTGTTATCCTCAAATTCCATAGCAAACTGAATTTTACTATGTATTGAATTTCGGTGTTTTAAGAATGCAGAGACCCTTTTGACACAGAGGCAAGATGGTAAAAGTGTCATCTACGTACCGTTTGAACATCTTCGGTTTAGCCGGGGCTGTCATCAGTGCTCTCTCTTCAAAATCCTCCATGAAAATATCGGCGACTGCAGGAGAGACCGGTGAATCCGAACGTTTCGTTTCAAGAACATTGTTTTTGTTACTAAAATGTAAATAAAGATTTCTTTTTATAATTAAATGGTATTGTCCAAAAACAATTGCCATGTAGTGGCGGCTTTATCGTGCGGTGCTGGCTAACCACCACCACCCCATTTCATCCCCTGGGTGGGAAGCAGCGTCCTTCGAGTATATTTACAACGCTACTGCGATCGCCAGCCCACACGCAAGGTGATTATGGCAAAACTCCCTCAAATGAACACACAACACAAACCCAGACCCCTAGTCCCCGGCGGCCCTGCTACGGCTACGGTAGCGGTCATGGTTACGGCAGGGCAGGGGTGCTAAAGTTAACCTGGATGTGTTGACGGTGTGACAAATATTTTGATAGACATTGTGTCGATCATCATATCATCATCATCATATCAGCCACAGGACGTCCACTGCTGAACAAAGGCCTCCCCCTTAGATTTCCACAACGAGCGGTCACATGCCGCTCTCATCCAACGCATTGCTAGTTGTCAGAATGAATTCCATGCTTCTCGTCGTGGGGGGCGCCGTCGGCATCGCGGCGAGTCGATTCTACATTTTAATTTACCAGACTTATTTGTATGTAAAATCAATACATTATAACATCTTCATCTAGAATTCTAGACACTAGTGACACATCTTTAGGCTTAGCTCGGACAGGTGGAGGGGAGGTAGTAAGGGATCCCCCCAAAGCCTCGCTGTGCGCTGTGCTTTGCACACGGTGGCACGTTAACACGTGCGTGCCGCTGTTCTCCCGGGGGTGTATCGGTATGAGCATGCAGATTTCCCAGATTGCGCGCTCTCGTCCCCGAGGCCCACCGCCATACAACGACAACAGGAGGCTTACGCGTGTTGGACTGTGGACATAGGCGCTAGGGCAGTTGTTACCCTGGCGCCGTGTCCTTATGTACAACAACACTTAATGAACGTACTAACACTAATTAATGAAAGAATAATCAATTTGTATGATACGATCATACAATCTTTTTAAGTCTCAACAGAAAGCAGTTCTTGACACCCCTTTGGTCAACACACATTTGGAATTTTGTTCTTTGATTTATTTCATCGTCATCTTATCAGCCACAGGACGTCCACTGCTGAACAAAGGCCTCCCCCTTAGATTTCCACAACGAGCGGTCACATGCCGCTCTCATCCAACGACTCCCAGCGACCTTCACCAGATCGTCTGTCCACCTCGTTGGAGGTCGTCCCACGCTGCGTTTTCCGGTGCGCGGTCTCCATTGTGTCGATAATGGACAAATATTCAATTATGTCTCTCTGATACACGCGACTATACCGGAAGCGATCACCGTATGGTAAGAGGCACATTGAATCTTCGTATCAACAACAAGATCTCAACTGATGAGGTCTACGCTCCGCACAGTACCGATCCAAATCCAAAACCCAGAGACTTTCTAGCTCATCATTTCAGCCGAATAAAGTCCATTCTAAAGCTCGTTTCGACCGAGCCGAATATTCGGCCATCTTCGGGCCGAATGCGAAACTGCTGCCGAAACCTGCATTTTTGGCTGAAGCTGGTTGAAACCAAAACCAAAACTTCGGTTGGTCTCTAATTTGAAGTCTTCTAATTTTTAAGTTATCTGTTTTTGGTTTAGCATGAAGTTGTGCAATATCTTGTAATTACTTCTTTTTTCGGCTTTTCATTCAATATAAGTTATTCACACAAACTTGAGTTAGGCTCTAGTGATAAAATCGTGGGCTCTGGTGATTTTCTTTTAACCTGTATTGTGACCGATTATGAAAGAATAAAACAATAGCTATTTGCAATTTCTCCCAACTTAATTATTGCTGGTAATATATTGGAAACGAATGTAGATAAAGATAGAAAACAGATATATTATCTTAAACAAGGCGAAACCCCTTCTTTAATCTTTTAAAGCCTTTTTAGTTACTGTAAATTCTTCATTATTAAAACGACAAGACAAGAACAAATCCAATCTGGTCTATTGATTTTTTGTATGCATTTCTGTTTATGATTACAAGAAACAAGTCTATTGGGCAAATTCGTATTATGAAGCTGAAGACCGAGGACGGCAGTGTAGCGTCGACTAAGCAAGAGGTTTTGAGAGAGATGGAGAACTTCTACCGGCAGCTATACACCTCGGTAACTATACCTACCATTGGCTCTGACAAAGACCCGCGAGCCAAACTAACCCGACACTATACCGAAGATATCCCGGACATAAAAAAATAACAAGGTAGGGACAGAATTACGATAAAGCTTCTGAAAACGTGTGGCACACCGGTACTTAAAGTGCTTCAGAAGCTATTCAATTCAGTCTTACTCGAGGGCACAACGCCGGATGCTTGGAACAGAGGTGAGGTGGTGCTCTTCTTCAAAAAGGGTGATAACACCCTATTGAAGAATTATAGTCCCATCTCACTTCTGAGCCATGTTTATAAGCTGTTCTCAAGGATCAGCGTCTCGAGCACAAGTTTGATGACTTCTAGCGTCCCGAACAAGCCGGTTTCCGAAAAGGTTTCAGTACCATAGACCACATCCATACGCTGCGGCAAGTTATACAGAAGACCGAGGAGTATAATTTGCCAGTATGCTTGGCGTTTGTGGACTATGAGAAATCCTTCGATTCGATCGAAACCAGTGCAGTGCTGCAATCTCTGCAGCGGTGCCAGATTGACTATCGGTACATTGAAGTGTTGAAGTGCTTATACAGAAACGCCCCCTTTGTCGGTCCGAGTACAAGAACAGAGCACGGGGTCAATTCCATTGCAGAGAGGTGTGAGACAGGGGGCGTCATTTCCCCGAAACTGTTCACCGCTTGGAATGGAGGATGCCTTCAAGCTGCTGGAGTGGAAAAGATTCGGCATTAACATCAATAGCGAGTATATTACTCACCTTCGATTTGCCGACGACATCGTAGTCATGGCAGAATCGCTGCAATAGCTCAGCACAATGCACGATGATCTCAACAGAGTTTCCCAAGAGGTGGGCCTTAAAATGAACATGGGCAAGACGAAAGTCATGTAAAATGCCCATGTCGTGCCCATCCCAATATCCGTTGGGAGCTCTGTTCTCGAAGTTGTTGACGAGTATGTCTACCTAGTACAAACTGTCCAGTTAGGTAGGTCCAACTTCGAGAAAGAGGTCAATCGTCGAATCCGACTCGGCTGGGCAGCGTTTGGGAAACTTCGCAACTACTTTTCGTCAACAATACCGCAATGCCTCAAGACGAAAGTCTTTATCCAGTGTGTGCTACCAGTGATGACATATGGAACAGAGACGTGGTCACTCACAATGGGCCTCATAAGAAAGCTCAAGGTCACTCAGCGAGTTATGGAGAGAGCTATGCTTGGTATTTCTCTACGAGATCGAATAAAAAAAGAGGAGATCCGTAGAAGAACTAAAGTTGTCGACATAGCTGAAAGGATTAGTAAACTGAAGTAGCAATAGGCCGTAGGCGGGACACATTACTCGTATAACTGATGGCTGTTGGGGCAAAAAGGTTCTCGAATGGAGACCGTGCACCGGAAAACGCGCGTGGGATGACCTCCAACGAGGTGGACAGACGACCTGGTGAAGGTTGCTGGGAGTAGTTGGATGAGAGCGGCATGTGACCGCTCGTTGTGGAAATCTAAGGGGGACGCCTTTGTTCAGCAATGTGGCTGTTATGATGATAATGAATTCTAATTAAAATCACATATACAACAACACACAACTTGCGTCCGTTTTTGAAAACGTTTGTGAACTGATACATGTATGGACTTGCTGCAGCGCGCGCGTTTTCAAAAAAAGCGTTAAAAACCAACACGCTTACAGGCCGCATTATCTGGCTGTATTCAAAATGTATTCGGGCCGCAGGAAAACGCTCGTTGGGCCGCATGCGGTATCTCATAACAATATTATGACATCACCAGCCGTTTTCCAGAATTCTAATTTACCTCTACGTTTTTACAGGTATGCTGAAATAAGATTAAAACGATATTTCGAGTTAAAAGACAAGATCTTCAAGCAACTAAGTTGATGGACCATGTTTAAGTAGTCAAAATGATTCAACATAAGATTGTAAAATTATTACTTACCTATGTTAAATGGAAATATTAATTTAAACAAAGTATAATTAACTTCAGAGAGAAAGAATGATAACAGAAACACATTCCTAACAATTATTGATGACTTTATTAGTATATAAATACATGTTTAATAATAGTTATTGTAACTAGTGTTTTCATTATAATGTAGATCCTTACCTCATCTATAATTTGTGCTAATATTTAAAAACTTACCTGCTACCAAGAGGAACTTATGACTAGTCATGACTCAAAAGTTTGATGAGACAACCGGCACGTCTGGGACGCGCATAACTCAGCGGTGGACTGCGATAGGCTGATAATACTAATTACTTTCCCGGTTATATTACCGGAAAGTAGTTTAGTTACTTAAATCTTTAGGAACTTAAGTTTCAGACAAGCTAATTTGTACTTTTAACAGAAGACAAGCTAGATGCAGTTTCCGACGTGATTTCATTTTAAGAATGTTGTGTTTATTAAGGAAACGTGTAATATGGCCCCTTGCTGGCACATCAAAACAAAATCGTGCACAGGCGTTCTGAACCCTCTGAATAAGTCTTTCGGTGCGTGCTAAAAGCCTGGGACCAATCAATGTATCAGCGTAATTAAGTTTAGATAAAACCAGACTTTCTACAAGCTGTATCCGCAAGTCTTCATTCATATAAGGACGCATTTTGTATAATAATTTAAGACTATAAAAATAATTTTTGACACAGTTTGAGACGTGCGTCTGAAAATGTTGGCTTTGGTGCATAATCAAACCCAAATTCCGGGCCTCACTTACTCGTTCGATAGGCAATTTTAAATCTCACATTCACACTCTTTCTGGCCGCTTCCAGTGGCGGATCCAATATTTTGGTTTGGGAGGGGCTTAACCCATCTGATGGTAGGCTTTATTAGGGTAAACACAAAAAATTAGGATGTACCATTTTTTTAAATTGGTTTCCAGTTTAAATTCCACATGGAACTTCCTTCACCCCGGGGAAGGGCGAAGGGGTATGCCGGACTCCTACCGGCTAAAACCACTAGAGCGGTCATCTTCGGCACCGAAGGGGGCTCCAGGTCCTCATAAGATCACACTATAGCCGCCCATTGGTGCCACGCCTTTAGGCACATCTCGGAGGAGATGACTGTAAAGCGGTCACCCCGTCTTGCCAACATAGCCGACACTACTGCCGGCAGAGACAGATCTTGCCCGATCCGATTGACCAGGACCCGCCGCTCGGCCACCCACGCAGGGCACTCCTCGAGCGTGTGCTGTGCGGCATCCTGGTCGCTTCCACAATAGTGCCACTATGGCGTAACCTCGCGTCCTATTCTGTGCGAACTGCAACCGAAGTCGATTTCGCCACGTCTTGAGTATGCGCCGCTGAGCCAGCTGCTTTACCCTGTCGAACGCCCCTGGCGACATGCTTTCGCCGCTCTGGCGGATGGAGCGTGTCTGATCATAGACCCACGCATCCGTCTTAAATTTATTTAAATGATGCACTTAATAGACGTTTGAGTATACGAAAAACATAAGATCCGGAGTCCCTCAGGGCTCGGTTCTCGCCCCACTCTTATTCACGGTGTACACCAGCGACATCCCCAATCCACTCATAAACAAGCCAAAACTGGTCTTATTCGCCGACGATACGGCAATATTCTACTCAGGCACCAGCCCTGATAGTATATCCCGTAAACTCCAAACCTCAGCCGATTCACTGGCCAACTGGTTCAGTAAATGGCGTATAGAGGTTAATCCCTTAAAAAGCGCAGCCGTCCTTTTTTGCCGTCACGGCGATCAACATATGCGCTTCAAACAAATTACGATGTTTGATTAGCCCATTCCCTGGCAACCCCACGCCAAATACTTAGGTGTTACACTAGACCGTAACTTGTCGTTCCGAGAGCACATAAAGACGGTGCATGCCCGCGCCGCCTTCGCACTCGGACGACTTCACCCTATTTTAAATGCACGTAGTAACTTACCCCTTAACTATAAGGTGCGTATTTACGCAACGTGCATACGGACCATTTTCACTTACGCAAGTGTTGTGTTTTCACACGCTGCCCATTCCCATATTAAAAAACTCCAAGTCCTCCAAAATCATTTTATGCTCAAAGCCACAGGTAGTCCCTGGTATGTGCGCAATATCCAATTACACACCGACTTGAACTTGCCAACTATAAAGCAGTTCATGAAATTAGCGAGTAAACGCTTTTTCGATTCTGCTCTTCATCACCCGAATCGCCTAGTAGTAGCAGCCGCTAACTATAGGCCCTCTAAAATCAGTAAATGCCGTCGACCAAGGCACGCACTAGAAGATCCCGATGATCTTATCACCATCCACACGTAGCTCACATGAAGAGACTCGCGCAGTCTCAATCAACAAACAAACCGACATATCGACCCCGCCGCCGGGGCCCGGTTCTACGCTGTCGCTGAAGCCTAAATTCGCGACCCGATTAACGTTAAAGTTAAAAACCATTTGCCGAAGGAGAATTTATCCAGGAGTGTATATTAGAAGTTTGCGGTATTTTGTGTCCTGAAAAGAAAAATGAATTTGAAAAAATTTGTTTGTCAAGACGAACTGTTGTTCGACGTATAGAAATGATGGCTAATTATATAAAAACAACATTGACTGACCGTATGTCTGGTTTTGAATCATTTTCCATAGCATTAGACGAGAGCACCGATTTGTCTGACACAGCTCAACTGGCTATATTTATTCGAGGTGTTGATAAGGAGTTCACTGTTACTGAGAAATTGCTTGCTTTTCGAACAGATTTAGCGACTTCAAAAACATGGAAGACTGTTTCAGTTTATTTGCTACTCCTACAAAATGTAATGTACAAAATGCTCCAATACACTTCCAAATGGAGTAAAACTCACTCCTAAAATCCAAATTTGAAGACGTAGAGTTGTGCGATTTCTACAAAAAACATATAGAAAAAGACAATTTTCCGCAGCTTAGAAAATTCGCAAGAAGATTGATTTGTGCGTTTGGCAGTACTTATAAATGCGAACAGTTCTTTTCATTGATGAAAGTTAATAAATCAACACATCGTACAAGACTGGCTGACGATAATTTGTAAAATTCTTTACGTCTTTGTATGGATTAGTTTCCTAAATTCAAGCTCAAGCGTCTCATTGATTTCGATGTATTTAACTTTCGTAGTTTGTAACAATTTCAAATTTTACGATTTAATTATAATGTACCATTTTTTTCTATTTCATTTTGCTATTTTAATAAATTGTACTATAATAACATTGTCGTATTATTTCATGTCTAATATCTATCGCAAAAAATATTATCACTACTTTAAAATGCACTAAGTACTTTTAAACGCGGCCCGCGAACGTATTTGCACGCTAAAGTTTGGCCAACGAAAATCAATGAAATCTTGAACAACGGCTTATTATATAAGCTGTATATATAAACTCTGAGTGCCCGACCGTCTCGTACTCATCAATCAAGAGTACTTATCGAATCCGTTTCAGTTGTTTTCATTGAAAGCGTTGCAGTTTCCGTTATTGCATCGAGGGCACACTGTCGTCTCACAAGGATCCGTGCTAGCCTCACTATTGTTCTCGCTGTACACCAGTGACATCCCCAAACGACCCATAAGTTCGTCCAAGTTGGCACTCTTCACCGACGATACGGTCGTATACTGTTCCGGCTTCAGCCCCGATAATATAACTAAGATCCTTCAAAACATGGCCAACGTTTATGGCGCATGGTTCAGGAAATAGAGGATCGAAGTAAATTCCACCATAAGCAAAGTTGTCTTATTTTGTACACTCTGAGACAAGCATGCTCGCTTCAGACAGATCTCGATGTTGGGCCAATCGATTCTTTGGGAACCACATGCCCAATATCTTGGGAGTCACTCTCAACAAGCTGTCCATCCAAGAGTACACAAAGACAGTGCGTGCCTGCGCCGCCTCTGGACTCGGTCGCCTCCACGGCCTACTAAATTCTTGTAGTAAATTATCGTAGTAGACGGCACGGTTGGTGCAGTGGCTGATACAGTCGGCTGCTGCGCGCCGGGTCGTGGGATCGATTCCAGCACGGAACAAATATTTGTATGATCTGCAGGTAGTTGTTCCGGTTCTGGGTGCATTGTATGTGGAATTCACGACACAAGAGAAATCCTAGTGTGGGGCAAAGTATAAAAAAAAACCCTTCGAAATAGAGTGTGAATTTATACATCGTGCATTTGGCCAATCATGCCAAAGTAGCATTTGTACACGCAGAATCCACTCTGTAGGCTTTAAAGTTCTCCAAAATCAATTCATGCGCACGGGTGCGCCCTGGCTCATACGCGATGGACATATCGATTTGAATTTGACGACCAGTAGGCAGTTCATGAAAAAAGCATCCAAACGCTTCTTCGGCTCTGCCCTGATTTACTCAAATCCCGTCGAGGCATTCGCCACCCAGTACAAACCCTCCCGCATCAGTAGCGTACGCCGCCCGAGGCATTGTCGACCCGGAAGACGAAATAACCGTAGAACACACGAAGCGCAGTCTCGTACACTCAACAGACTCCCCAAAATGTAAAAAGATACCGATCCACCAATTTTAAGCCTGGCTGGAGGTCTGTTTTGGCTTTGCCAGTAATCGACCGGTTAAGCAACCACATTTCTATGAAATGTCTGCGAGAAGACCAACACAAAAATAATTGCGCTCCCAGCGCTGAGATTCACACATAGTGTAATAATAAAAAATTAAAATATAAAAATTTTGCTGCATGGCCCCCTGCAATCGGTCGTTGTGGTGATCTTTGGGGGAGGCCTGTGTCCAGCAGTGGATTTCATTCAGCTGAAATGGTGAATAAAAAGCTTCACTATCGCTAAATATAAGCCATATTTGTATCGATATTGATAAAAAAAAACCCCGGGCAACGGCTAGTATTGGATAAATACACGTAAGTATACTATCAGAATAGGTACACAAAGATAATAAATATAACTTCCTTTATGGTATAGCTAGCTATTAAAACAACTATTGGGAGAATAATATTGGATTATAGGGGGAGGACACGATAACTCTGAAATCCGGCAACTTATTCTACTACCGGGAAGGCGAACATCTATCTCAAGGTGGTGTCAGGTTTCTCGTCCGCAGGTCCCTCATTAACAGCATAGTGGTCATCAAAAGTGTGTCGCGCAGGGTCGCTACCCTATACCAGATACTTAGAATATCCAAGAGGTATTTGTTGAAGGTCATACAGGTCTACGCACCGACCCCAACACACCCAGATGATGAAGTAGAGAGTATGTATGAGGACGTAAGTAGGACCATACATACCTCGAAGACACACTTCACTGTTGTGATGGAGGACTTCAACGCAAAGCTGAGCACTCGATGCAATGGTGTGTTCAGAGTGGGGCAATTTGGATATGGGCAACGGAACCCCAGGGGACAGAGGCTGGCCGACTTTTTGGAAAAGGAGGAACTCTTCGCGATGATCTCCTTTTTCCAAAAGCCGCCTCACAGGAAATGGACCCGGATGAGTCCCGATGGTTCCACGAGGCATGAGATTGACTTCATCATGACCAATAAAAGACAAATATTCAATGATGTCTCTGTGATCCACAGGGTGAAAACCGGTAGTGATCACCGAATGATAGGAGGCACATTGAATATTAATCTCAAAGTTGAGAGGTCTCGTCTGATGAGGTCTACGCTCCGGCCCTCTAGTGCTCATATCCAAAACCCCGATAGCTTTCCACTCGAACTCCAAAACCGCTTCGAGTGCCTAGAACATGCGTATCTGTGGACGATTTAAATGGTAGGTTTGTAGAAACTGTCCAAACGGGTGGGTCCAAGTTCTATAAATAATATATGGCATTTTAATTTTATTGTCTTTTGATTTTTTTTCCATGCATGATCTTTTGTTGATCGAAATAAATTATTTATATTATTATTATTATAAAACCCACCGTAAAGGTAGACCAAAAAAGTTCTCCGATCACACTCTCGACCTCATGGCAGAAAGACGCGCCATGACGCTCCAGTCCTCTGGTGATGCTGAAGCATACCGACTGCTCAATAGACGGATATGGAAGTCCTTGCGTCACGATATCCGCACCTTTAACACTAACGGTGTTAAAGAGGCGATTGAGCGGAATCAAGGCTCCAAAGGCTCCCGAACAAGCCGGTTTCCGAAAAGGTTTCAATTCCATAGACCACATCCATACGCTGCGGCAGGTTATACAGAAGGCCGAGGAGTATAATTAGCCACTATGCTTGGCGTTTGTGGCGTTTTCTTATAGAGGGCCTTCGATTCGATCGAAACCTGGACAGTGCTGCAATATCTGCAGCGGTGCCAGATTGACTATCGGTACATTGATGTGTTGAAGTGCTTATACAGAAACGCCACCATGTCGGTCCGAGTATATGAATAGAGCACGGGGGCAATTCCATTGCAGAGAGGTGTGAGACAGGGCGACGTCACTTCCCCGAAACTGTTCACCGCTGCAATGGAGGATGATGCCTTCAAGCTACTGGAGTGGAAAGGATTCGGCATTAACATCAATGGCGAGTATATCGTTCACCTTCCATTTGCCGATGACATCGTAGTCATGGCAGAATCGCTGCAAGAGCTCAGCCCAATGCTCGATGATCTCAACAGAGTTTTCCAACATGTCCTTAAAATGAACATGACGGCACGGTTGGTGCAGTGGTTGATACAGTCAGCTGCTGCGCTCCGGGTTGTGGGTTCGATTCGCGCACTGTATGATCATTGTATGATCTGCAGGTAGTTGTTCCGGGTCTGGGTGTATTGTATGTGAAATTCATGTCTGTATACGCACCCACGACACAGGAGAAATCCTAGTGTGGGGAAAAGTTAAAAAAAAAAAGTAAAAAAGTCATGTCAAATGTCCATGTCGTGCCCATCCCAATATCCGTTCGGAGCTCTGTTCTCAAAGTTGATGACGACCAGTGTGTGTTACCAGTGATGACATATGGAACAGAGACGTGGTCACTCTCAATGGGCCTCATAAGAAAGCTCAAGGTCACTCAGCGCTGCTTGGTATTTCTCTACGAGATCGAATCAGAAATGAGGAGATCCGTAGAAGAACTAAAGTTGTCAACATGGCTGAAAGCATTAGTAAACTGAAGTGGCCATGGGCAGGGCACATTGCTCGTAGAACTGATGGCCGTTAGGACACAAAGGTTCTCGAATGGAGACCGCGCACCGGAAAACGCAGCGTGGGACGGCCTCCAACGAGGTGGACAGACGACCTGGTGAAGGTCACTGGAAGTCATTGGATGAGAGCGGCATGTGACCGCTCGTTGTGGAAATCTAAGGGGGAGGCCTTTGTTCAGCAGTGGACGTCCTGTGGCTGATAAGATGACGATGAAATAAATCAAAGAACAAAATTCCAAATGTGTGTTGACCAAAGGGGTGTCAAGAACTGCTTTCTGTTGAGACTTAAAAAGATTGTATGATCGTATCATACAAATTGATTATTCTTTCATTAATTAGTGTTAGTACGTTCATTAAGTGTTGTTGTACATAAGGACACGGCGCCAGGGTAACAACTGCCCTAGCGCCTATGTCCACAGTCCAACACGCGTAAGCCTCCTGTTGTCGTTGTATGGCGGTGGGCCTCGGGGACGAGAGCGCGCAATCTGGGAAATCTGCATGCTCATACCGATACACCCCCGGGAGAACAGCGGCACGCACGTGTTAACGTGCCACCGTGTGCAAAGCACAGCGCACAGCGAGGCTTTGGGGGGATCCCTTACTACCTCCCCTCCACCTGTCCGAGCTAAGCCTAAAGATGTGACACTAGTGTCTAGAATTCTAGATGAAGATGTTATAATGTATTGATTTTACATACAAATAAGTCTGGTAAATTAAAATGTAGAATCCACTCGCCGCGATGCCGACGGCGCCCCCCACGACGAGAAGCATGGAATTCATTCTGACAACTAGCAATGCACTGCTCCTCATAGCCAGCTCAATAATTGTATATCCCGCTAACCAAACACTAGGAAAAACAAACTATGTTGGTATTGTAGTCTTGTTTCAGTTTTTGTAGTAAAACGTAGGAAAACAAATAATTCTGTAGAATATTGTAAATATATTTTAAAACAACGAAAATTAATTTAACTTTAAGCGACGTATTATTTGGGCGGACACGGAGGTTCAACTTCAAACATGTAATCCCTTGGATTTTTTCTTTTCGATTTCCGGTACGCTTCTTCCACAGACAGGTACACCACATAGCCAATAATAAAAGCTGTAAAAAAAAATGAACGATAAGTGACTAATCACATAGTATCAATTTACAACTGATTTTCAGGATTACTGGTTATTATAAGTCAAATCCCGTGATAGGGTTGTAGGATACTTTATGCCCATCTATATAATATCACTTCAAATTTTATGTAAAAGTGAACCGTATTGGAGAATATAAATGATTTTAATTAAAGGTTAAAGATAGGAACAGGCCACATAAAAACACCTTTTTTTGTACTGGTTTTGCTTTATTGTTTACAATTTCAGTGTGTTGTGTTTACAGACGGTATCTTCTTAGATACATCTATATTTCTTGTTGGATATCTGTAGGTACGTAAACGGGACACAACAAATGAAACACGCGCTCGCTTCTATCACACTGTTTTTCCGTCGTAGTGGGAACGCAGCGGAAAGCCCACTGCTGTGTACCTATATAGCTCTAGCTACACGACCACATACAAAACATCTCCCCACCCTATTGTACACACGGCTACGCATAAACCTAGACTGTTTGGACTTTGAACTATTAGAAGTTGAACGCTGCGAATCGTGCGAGAGGGTGTAGTATAATACATAACGGGAGTACATCTTGAACAACGGCTTATTATACAGGATGTCCAGTAAATAGCACGACATACTGCAGGGGGTGAGAGCTTGGGTCAATACCTACCGAAAAAACAATATATGTTCAGCAAAATCCTACGGATTAACAGTAATACAAAATTTTCCGAAATATCAAAAAATCTCACCTTGACACAGATTTTTAAGCATCTCGTAATGAAAAATTCCTTTTCTAGTTTTCTTTTTTACCTCTAATTATTTGTAAATGGTTACTTTACTCATTGATAAGTCTTTATTCTATTAAAACCTAAAATGTTTTCAAGAAATACAATTTTTATTTAAATTTTCACAGTACAATTTTCTTATCGAAAATGTTGTACTACTGTAAATCCGCAGATTTTGCTGAACATATATTGTGTTTTTTGGTAGGTATTGACCCAAGCTCTCACCCCCTGCAGTATGTCGTGCTATTTACTGGATACCCTGTATAAGCTGTATATGCCCGACCGTCTCGTACTCATCAATCAAGAGTACTTATCGAATCCGTTTCAGTTGTTGTCATTGAAGGCGTTGCAGTTTCCGTTGTTGCATCGAGGGCACACTGTCGTCCCACAAGGATCCGAGCTAGCCTCACTATTGTTCTCGCTGTACACCAGTGACATCCCCAAACGACCCATAAGTTCGTCCAAGTTGGCACTCTTCGCCGACGATACGGTCGTATACTGTTCCGGCTTCAGCCCCGATAATATAACTAAGATCCTCCAAAACATGGCCAACGTTTATGGCGCATGGTTCAGGAAATAGAGGATCGAAGTAAATCCCACCATAAGCAAAGTTGTCTTATTTTGTACACTCTGAGACAAGCATGCTAGCTTCAGACAGATCTCGATGTTGGGCCAATCGATTCTTTGGGAACCACATGCCCAATATCTTGGGAGTCACTCTCAACAATCTGTCCTTACAAGAGTACACAAAGACAGTGCGCGCCTGTGCCGCCTTTGCACTCGGTCGCCTCCACGGCCTACTAAATGCTTGTAGTAAATTATCGTAGTAGACGGCAAGGTTGGTGCAGTGGCTGATACAGTCGGCTGCTGCGCGCCGGGTCGTGGGTTCTATTCTAGCACGGAAAAAATATTAGTATGATCTGCAGGTAGTCGTTCCGGATGGGGGTGTATTGTATGTGGAATTCATGTCTGTAAACGCACCCACTACGCAGGAGAAATGCTAGGGTGGGGCAACGTTTAAAAAACCTTTAGAAATAAAAATTGGGCTCCCCGCGCTGAGATTTACACATAGTGTAGAGTTTTGATGCATGGCCCCCTGCAACCCCCCTCCCCCCGGATCCACCCTTGGTTCATCAGGTAGGTACATCCAACTTTTTAGTGTTTACCTTGAAAGCCTGCCATCAGCTGGATCAAGCCCCTCCCAAACCAAAATACTGGATCCGCCACTGCTTAATACTTATCGGTCAGTTACGGCTTTATTTTTATTACATAGATAATGCTCAAAATAATACATAGTTATTAATCACGTACAAAAGTAACGAGAAAATATTAAAACAATGTATTTTGCTACGTAATTAATATTTTAATTTTCTGCTTTTGTGAATGATGGTTACACGAGACAAAGTTTCCGAACGAAAGCAATCCCTTAATTTAGCGGGGAATACATCCGCTTGAGTTCATATGTCGGCACGGTTGGTGCAGTGGCTTATACAGTCGGCTGCTGCGCGCCGGATCGCGGGTTCGTTTCCCGCACGTAACAAATATTTGTATCATCTGCAGGTAGTTGTTCCGGGTCTGGATGTATTGTGTGTGAAATTTATGTCTGCAAACGCACCCACGACACAGGAGAAATCCTAGTGTGGGGCGTTTTTAAAAAGGTAGTTTAGTTTAGGTACGTACGTACTTTTTAAGCTGTGCACAGAACTATACATTTGTTAGAACTATTTATTTATTATCCTTGTTATGTTTACGTCTCACGTCGTACTCGCGCACTACACTACAGAAATAGGTTTTTTTGATAGTCACACTTACACTTATCTATGCAAATAATTAGTTAGAAATATTTATTATCCCTGTTTTAAAGTCCAATGTTTTAGGTATATCTTCGTATCCCGTGACTATTTTTACGTTTACTATTTAAACTTACATCATAAGAAATTGACGCGCTTTACCTTCTAATTCAGGCTTCGTACATATAAAATCATCGTGATTGTGTAAATAATTGAGCTAAGAATTTATTATACTAATAATATATGTATTTCAATTCGTACATCAACCATCATACATTATTGGTATAAAAATGTAGCAACTAAAACATAAATATCGCCAATTAAAACTAAAAACAATGCAAAAAAAGCTATACAAATGTAGCGTCAATTGAAGGTTACTTTTTGACAGTGAAAACATGAAAAGTAATGTCAAATAGTTCATTATACTTTATTGCCAGACAAATTCCAGGCAGAAGTCGCCCTAGTACCACGTGACCGCTGATTGGCTGGTAATAAAGAGTTCATAGTACGAAATTGCAAGGCAATTCAGTTTACGGTGTAAACTGCGTGGAAATAAGAGTTCGTAATAAGGCCCCATTGCGTAATCACATCAGAGCAATGTGTCGACGTGATTTTGCACAGACATTGGAAGCTTGGGAACATATTCCCAATGGAAAAGCCTTAATAATATTAAAAATTATTATATTAAAAATTGTCTATCTGCCACATTTTATAAATCTGTTAGATACATTTATACAGCTAAACAAACCTACATGTTTACCTTAGGAGCCAATCATAATTTAAAATCTAAATCAACAAAGAACATAATAACAACAAAGTTGAAATTAAAATTAGCATTTAAAAAAATACAGGTTAAAAAATATAATAAATCATATTCTAGTGACAGCCTTTATAAAATCAAGTATGGCTAATAAAACTTGACTACTAATAGGTATGAGTAATATCTTCACGCTTTATGTAATATACGACCGAATACTGAAACATCACTTAATAATAAGTCCCGCTTTAACTATTCGAGAAACCCGTTTCGGTAGGAGACCGGGCGGCTCAAGTTGTTTAAGCGGCACTTACTATTAAGTGGCGTTTCAACATTAGGCCGTTAGTTAGATAATTGTATTTATGACTTCCAAAAGACAGACCGTAAGCTCAATCAATTTAAAATAATAGTTAAGTATTAAAAACCAAATAATACTATATGTATAACAAGAGCAGTGACGGCATAGTGGTTAAAAGTTTCACTTTCATACTGGAGAGTCTGAGTCCGATTCTCGGCCGCACCTCTAACTTTTCGGATTCATGTGCGGATCAGATTGATTATGACTTGCGTTAACAGTGAAGGAAAACATCGTGAGGAAACCTGCACTCCTGAGGCCAAGGCCAAGCCTAAACTTTCTCATCGTGAGAAAAAGCCCGTGCCCAGCGGTGGGACAGTAATGGGCTGATTATGTATACTTTAACAGACCATAAAATTAACATAACCTATGTGTGTTACCTCGGGGTTCAACAATAGTAACAGATATGAAAATTGACAATATAAATAAACATTGCCCCACCCTCGGATTTCTCCTGTGTCGTGGGTGCGTTTACAAACACAAATTCCACACACAATACACCCAGACCCGGAACAACTACCTGCAGATCGTACAAATATTTGTTCCGTGCGGGAATCGAACCCACGACCCGGTGCGCAGCTGCCGACTGTATCAGCCACTGCACCAACCGTACTCGAAGGACGCTCCTGCCCATCTTCCGGCTAATCCCTTAGTCGCCTTTTACGACACCCACGGGAGGAGATGGAGTGGTGGTAATCTAAGCCCACACCACACGGCATATAAATACTATATTATATTATTATTATAGGTATTTTACAAACATTAAGAATTGTCAATTATAAGTGTATAAATCGTCTTATAATTAATAGTTTATAAATAATAAAAATTATAGAAGCATGAAGTTGAAAATCAATATTACAGTACACATACACTAACTAGATCAGACGTTACAAGTAGGTACCCCATAGTTATAGTTTAAACTCTAATAAACTCCTTCATTTAGATATTCATTTACAGTGTAGTATACTCGTACATTATTAATCAAAAATGTATTTAAATATTTTTTAAAAGCTTCAGTATTTTTTGTGTTAATTAACGATTTCGGTAATTTATTGAATAATTTGGGTGCCATACCTAAGAAGTTGTTACTAAATATTGCTTTTTTGTGTGGTTTCGCATTAATTTATTTATATATTTATTTATTATAACTGAAATAAAGTAAATATTATTATTATTAAACTCGTGGTACAAAGGGGACCACGGACCCTATCCATCTAGTGTTTCCTTTGTAACAGATTGCCCTTCGATTTTGCTATCGCGATTCGATAACTAGATTTTTAATTCTTTATTGCACACAATATTTACAGATCAAAACAATACTTATTTTGTTTTAATGTCGCTCATTTGTGAGGGAGTGGAAAAGTGGCTACTTCGAATATATAAAGAGAAGGTAATGTTAATAGCTGAAGGAAATATCTGTTACAAAGCCAGACATAATTAAAAATCTATTGTGTCTTGCCGGCTGCCGGCAGTTGACAGGCAAGAGGAGGCTTACAGCTGACAGTTATTTAATACCGCATATAGCCCTAACGCAGTTCTGTTGGGCTTTGAAGGCCTTTTCCTTGTCTTTAGTTTCCCCAATACATGAGTCCGTATCGTAGTGTTGACGACACATATCCTTGGTATGCCATCACTAACAAAGACTGATTGCCTACTTTGGATAAGTTATAAAGAGCATAATTATGAATATTGTGCTAATTTTTGGCATACCCTCTCAACGTTAGTTTTCCAAGTCATACCTTTATCCAACCATATAGGTACCTAAGAATTTCATTTGGTCAGCTTCATGAATAGTTTTGTCACCATAGCATACATTAGGTTTAATATTATTCGTTTTTTGTTCAAAATAGCTTCGGAGCCATTTTATCCAGAAATTGTGCTGTTCGTCCGGCCCCTGGGATTTCAAGTTTGGCATAGGACGGGTTGCACTGGCCATGTCTTGAACGTCTATAGTGATCGCCCACGCATCCTTTACTGGCTCGCACACTCGCTCAACATTCCGCATCCAATCTCCCTCGGTGTGATTGACGGGCACCAACCAAATGTTGCGCCAAAATTTTATCGTGGCGTCATTATTTGGTGTTGGTTAGTCACTCACACCTTGAATGGGTCGCTCCCAGGCTCTGTATACCCACGTTTGGTCACTTTGGAACATGTGATTTTGCGTAAATCGCTCCACGCGCTTTTTATATCGCCGGATAAGGTTTGCCCATGCATAATCTTTCTGCTTCAGGAAGTCAATGCACTCTGTGACTCGTGATGCATATTCCTGAGGGTTATGTCTGTGCAAGTATTCGCTGTAAGTCGAGAACAACCGGACATTATATGTCTAAGGGAAGTCACCGGGACAGTGGTATGCCCGACAGATGTCAACCGTGCCATCCTTAACAATATATTTTCGGTAGAAATCTGTCATTGACCTACATTTTTCTCGGTATATGTTGTACAATCATTTTTGTATCAATCAGCATTGTAATCTCCATTATTTTAAAAGAGTATCCATGGAGTTTCTTGCCGGCTCTTCTCCATGAGATCGACTATTTGGAACCGTGCAACTTAGATTCTGACGTTTCATAAGTGCCAATATTTGGTTTATTTGAAATAAAAAACTTTGACTTTGAAACAAGTCCATCTATGATGCCACGTGTTGTCGCCGCTTATCCGCCGCATATGGCGGGCGCAGACTTTGCACCGACAGGAGCCGCCTCTCCAAGGCCGTAGTAACATATATACATCAAATTTGTTTGACGTTTGACGAAAATCTTTGCCCGCCAAGCCATTTCTTCATATTTGGGAAGAGGAAAAAGTCACAGGGGGCTAAAACTGGCGAATACGGAGGGTGTGTCAATAATTCGTATCTTAATTCGACCATTTTTGATGTCGCGATTGCAGACGAGTGGGCCGGTGCATTATCCTGATGAAATAGAATTTTTTTCTTTGCTAGATGCGGTCGTTTCTTGATCAACTTTTTATCGAATCTATCTAACACTACAGCATAGTAAGCTCCGGTTACTGTCTTGCCTTTATCCAAAAAATCGATGTAAATAACCCCTTGGCTGTCCCAAAAGACCGGCCATCACTTTACCAGCCGAGCAAACAGTTTTTGCCTTCTTTGGGGCACGTTCCCCGGTAGAAGCCATTGCTTCGACTGTTGATTAGTCTCTGGTGTATAATGATGGACCCACGTTTCGTCAACTGATGTACCTGATTATGTACCGACGCATAAACTCACTCAGATTGAGATTTTACATGGCTAGGCATTCCTCAGAAGCTGTTACACGATTTCGTTTCTGGTCGACTGTTAGTAAACGCGGCACCCATCTTGCAAAAAGCTTTTTCATGCCCAGAATATCATGCAAAATATAAAAAACTCGTTCAGTCGAGATGTGCACAGCATCACTTATTTCGCGTATCTTCACTCGACGGTCTGCCAAAACAATATCATGTATTTTATTAATCATGCCCTCCGTAGTGACCTCAATCGGCCTTCCTGGGCGCTCCGCGTCATTAGTGGTAGTACGTCCACAACGAAATTCAGTGAACCACTTATGTACCATCCCATGAGAAGGCGCAGAATCACCATAATACTTTTTCAATTTTTCTTCGGTCTGCTTAATAGTTTTGCCACGTAAAAAATAGTGTTTAATTAGCACTCGAAACTCTTAATTATATCTCTATAATACTTAGAAGTCACCTAACTTTTAAAATTAAAATTAGTTAAAAAAAATTAAAGTTAAAAATTTAATTTAAAATTTAAAATTTTAAAAAAAAGTTTTTATTCAACCTTAAAGTCATTGAGTTGCCAAACTGCCCTCGTATATACTCGTATATATATCTTTTTCCTGAAATTTTAATTTCAATAAATAATATTTTAAAACAATCCATCGTATCCATTATACAAAAATCAGTTACAAAGTAGTTCTGCCTTGTAATTATATAAATCAATTTTTTAGCAAAAGCTCTAGAACGTGACCAACTGTAACATAACCTGCTATTAATTCGAGTTGTGCCTCTTTTATTTTTTGTATGAACTCATTATAAAGTACAGTCTTCCGAGCCCGTTTTCTTATTGATGCTACATTAGAAGAGGAATCTTCTTTAATGCAATAGTTGCATCAAATTCAGTCCTTTTTTTCCAACACAACAGCCTTATGTAATTTGTTATGCCACCCTTCTAAACAATTTGTAGTTCGACGAGTATTTCCATAAACACATCACACTTTTATAAAATGGTTGAAAACCATTGCTTCTCCATGAATGATGAACTTATTGGTCTCTGTATCATCGCTACACATGCTATCTCCCTTAAATGTAAACCCATCCATCCATTATCTTTTCTTCAGGCAACAACGAAGGCCGTGGTCAGAGGTCGATCAAGGGATTTTGCCCGATCCGGAACAGGAAGCGTCTTGGTTCCGGGAGACGATGACGTCAATATGCGACGCATCCATGCCCCGGGCCAGGCGTTCCCGGCGTACGGCAGTGTACTGGTGGTCGGATGAGATCGCACAGTTGCGCGTGGTCTGCCTGGCATCCCGCCGCCGGTACCAACGAAGCCGACGCCGGCGCAGTGCTACAGCTGGAGAGACTACAGAGGCCTATCTGGCCTACCGGGCGGTCACGAAATCGCTACAGAGCGCAATACGCGAGGCGAAGGCTCGGTCCTGGAACGAGCTCCTGGAGGGACTAGACAGGAATCCGTGGGGGAGACCCTACCGAATGGTAGTGGGCAAGTTACGCCCACATGTCCCCCCGGTGACCGAAACCATGGCCCCGGATTTGCTGGAGGGAGTACTATCAACGCTCTTTCCGGCGGTCTGGGACCACCCTGGTCCCTCTCCACCCCTGACTGCCTCAGTCTGGGCCGAGGAGTTGGGGGTTTCAGAAGGGGAGTTGGGCCGAGCCATTGGCCGCGTGAAGAGTCGCAACACTGCACCGGGCCTGGACGGTATTCCGGGCCGTGCGTGGGTGTATGCACTGCAGTCTCTTGGGGACCGCTTGAGGCGGCTGTTCACCAGTTGCCTCCATAGTAGCGTGTTCCCGTCTAGCTGGAAGGAAGCCGGATTGGTTCTCTTAAAGAAGGAAGGAAGGGCTGCAGAGTCTCCCTCTGCATACCGTCCCATTTGCCTGCTCGACGAGGCTTCGAAGCTATTCGAAAGAATAATTACCCGAAGACTCGTTGAGCACCTGTCGCGAGTTGGCCCCGACCTGGCCGAAAGTCAGTATGGCTTCCGGCAGCGGCGGTCATCGACGCGATTCTTCGCGTCCACTCGCTGTCGGAACAGGCAGTGTCCCGGTGGGGTGGCGTTGGCGGTCAGTCTAGACATCGTCAACGCCTTCAACTCCATCCCGTGGGACGCTATTAGGGCGGCACTAGTCTATCACCAGTGTCCGCCCTACCTCCAGGGCATCATAGGGGCCTATCTGCGCGATAGGCACATTCGCTACGTGGGCAGGGACGGTAGCGTAAAGCGGAGGGAGATTACGTGCGGGGTTCCACAGGGGTCAGTTCTCGGCCCACTCTTATGGAACCTCGCCTACGATGCGGTCCTGCGTGTCGTTCTCCCTGCTGGCGTCAGCTTAGTCTGTTACGCTGACGACACTCTGGTGTTGGCCAGCGGGGAGTCCTTTGAGGGAACCATCCAGCTTGCGGAGCAAGCGGTGGCAATTGTCGTGGCCAAAATCCACGCCCTGGGTCGGTCTGCGGATAGCGCCTCAAAAAACCGAGGCGCTATGGTTCCACAAACTGCCTAGGAGCAGAGAACCACCCAGTCCGTGGATACGCGTTGGTGACGCGCGAATCGGGGTGGGCCGGTACATGAAATACCTGGGGCTCACCCTGGACAGTCGTTGGGGCTTTGAAGAGCACTTCCAGCGCCTCGTCCCCCGAGTCGAGAGGGTAGTAGGTGCACTACACCGGCTGCTGCCCAATCTTGGGGGACCATGTGAGGAAGTTCGCCGTCTCTACGGGGGGGGGTCGTGCGGTCCGTGGCCCTATATGGGGTACCTGTATGGTCAGCTCGACTATCAGGCGCCCAGGGCTGCAGAACCAAAATTCACGGTCTGCAGCGCAGAGTGGCTATCCGGATCGCACGAGGATACCGAACAGTGTCCTACGAGGCGGCAACTCTCCTGGCACGTTTTCCGCCTTTCGACACCCTGGCGGAGATGGATGCGTGGGTCTACGATCAGACACGCTCCCTCCGCCAGAGCGGCGAAGGCGCGCCTCTAGGGGCGTTGGACAGGCTGAGGCGGCTAGCTCGGCGGCGCACACTTGGCAAGTGGCGTCACCGCCTTATGATGCAGTTTGCGACCAAGCGCGTCGTGGAGGCCGTCCTGCCGCTCTTTGGAGCCTGGCTCAAAAGGAGCGAGCGCGTTACCTACCGCCTGACGCAGGTGCTCACCGGGCATGGCTGTTTCGGTGCGTACCTGCACAGGATAGGACGTGAGGCCACGGCACAGTGCCACCATCGTGATAGCCACCAGGATACCGCACAGCACACGCCCGAGGCGTGCCCCGCGTGGGCCGCCGAGCGGCGGATCCTGGTCGATCGGATCGGGCAGAATCTCTCTCTGCCAGCAGTAGTGTCGGCTATGTTGGCAGAGCATGAAAACTGGAATGCGTGGTCTCCTTCTGTGAGAGCGTCATGCTCCAGAAGGAGACCGCAGAGCGGGATCGGGAGAGGGCCGATCCCGCTCGAAGAAGGAGGAGACGGCGCCGGGGTAACAACCGCCCTGGCGCCTAATTCCGATATGCCTGAAAACCCCTGCCGTTGCTATAAGGTGGGGGACCTCTGGGTTCGCGGGTGCGTGCCCACGCCAAGCGACCCAAGAGAGGACGGTAGCACGCATGTGGTCACGCGCTGCCGTGGGACGCATTGGGGGATCCTTTACAATCCCCCCGGGGGGTGACCGCTTTACAGTCACCCTCTCCGAGATGTGCCTATAGGCGTGGCACCAGTGGGCGGCTCTAGTGTGATCATACGAGGACCTGGAGCCTCCCTTAGATGCCGAAGATGACCGCTCCAGTGGTTTTAGCCGATAGGAGTCCGGCATACCCCTTCTCCATTTCCCAGGGTGAAGGAAGTTCATGAAGAATTTCCACTGGGCACCAATAAAAAAAATAAAAAGGCAACAACGAAGGAACAGCACCGAGTCCCACCAGCCGCTATTTTCTTTGATTCAGCCTTTCTTAAAAATCGCTTTAGTATAGTGGAAATAGCACACTTTACAATTACCGAAGGAAATAATAGCTATAAAATAGCTTTCATTGCTTTTTTCGTAGTCCACTTTGAATGGAGTAGGGCTCCAATTAGGCAATTAGGATTTCATCAATCTAAACAAGATGACGTAGGTCGATTCCCGATGACCGGTGCGTATCTTCATTGCTCTTATATAGATATATATGAAAAAAGTCACGTATCTACGACAATATTGTTATACAATATTTATATATAACAATATTGACATGTTATAAGAAACTTTAGGATTGTTTGCAAGACAATACAGTCGAGAACAACCATTTTTATAATGAGAGGTTTTGGAGATTATTTTCAGTTAGTTTTATAGTCAGTATAGAGGTCTGTTGAGCCTTCTTGTCATGTACTAGATATTTTCGTTATACTTTAATAACTAGCTGGGACCCGCGGTTTCACCCGCGTTTAATTTAAAACAAATTTGGAGTATTTTGACATAGACACTTGACATAGAATATATATATTGGATTTCAAGGGTATTTTTTGCGTGGAACACTAATTATTCTTCTAAAATAAAAGTAGCCTAAGTTATACCTTATAACATCAGCTATCTGCCAGTAAAAGTCCCGTCAAAATCGGTCCAGCCGTTTCGGAGATTACCCGGAACAAACAGACAGACAGACAGTCAGACTGACAGACAGTCAGACTGACAGACAGTCAGACCGACATACAGACAGACAAAAAATTTAAAAATTGTTTTTTGTTATATGTACCGTATATACTTGAATATGCATTAAGTAAAAAGCTGTTATTTTGACATTACAAACAGACACTTCAATTTTATTTGTATAGCTATCTATATATATTTATCTCTAACAACTTCAATAAGACCGATATATGTGTGATTTCGTTCTGATATTTGCAAAGTTCCTTTTATAATTCATGTTAAATTCGATTGATAGTGTGGTTAAGTTAAAAGCTTTTAGTCTAGATTTTTACTGTTATTTTAATAAATAAACAATTGAACAAAAAATTAAAGTAAATGCAAGTGTTTTATTTGTGTCTTAAAAAACCATGTGAAGTTATTATTAGTGAATTAGCTTTTATAACATAGGATCGCGCCTTTACAGTATCAGTTTTCGTCATGGACGTGATCAGTTTCATTAGTTTCCAGTTGAGTTACTTTTTTAGCTCCTCGGATTTATAACTTAATAAATAAATAAAAAATCGAAATTAAGAAACATACTAATAACCAAATCAAAAAAGTCCTACTTACCTGGCTGAACAGTTTGGATTATAACACCACAGAAAACATAATAACATGTACAGAATAGCGATGAAAATGTACAACACAAACCCTTATTCACCACACACAAACATACACAAGAGACATACCCCGCACATACACCACTCCCATAATGACACACACATATCTACACTCTCGGCACTTACACACGACACTTACCGTACACACGACACTTACCGTACACACGGGCACGTACCTGGACTTCAGTTTATGATTGTTTTACCACTTACTTTGGTTATTATTAATATTCTATTTCATATAATTTAAGGCTTTATGTATGTAATTTTGTTGTTGGCATAGTCCAGTTTTATTATTAAGGGGAACAAACTGGCTTCTGTAATACAGTATATACTAGTTCAGGAGTCAGGGAATTCACTAACATGTATGAATCCAATTATGTCAATAAAGATGATTATTATTATTACTTTCTGAGATTTGGTGCATATTTTCTGCATTTGACCATTGCTCCATACATGACGACAATAAAATGTGTAAAGTTGTATTATATGCCTTCTTATAATCTATCCGACATGTCGATAGATTTCTTCCGGAGCGACAAACCTGTTGGCTAATGGTTATATTAATAAGAAGTTCCTTAGTGCCGCGGGACCCATTCGTCCATCTATTTTGGAAGGCAGACATGATGGCGTTCTTGTCGATATGATCGGTATTTTTTTAATTTGTATATTAGTTATTTGTTTTAGTTGTTAGTTATTATGATAGTAAGAAGTTTATAGACCGTAGATAGTACCTAAACATATGATCGACCTACAGTTTTAGTACTCGCCTGCACTAACTAATTTGTGGAGTAGACCCACCTACTCTAACTCATGTCATAAAGAACTCTGGCAGCAACCCGGCCCCTAAAGCTGACTGAAACTGGGATGCCAAGCAAGCATGAGAACTACGTACCCATTTAAACCAAAAGTTGTGCAGTCCGTCCGGTCCTGGGATTTCCAGTTCGACATCGGCCGAGCTGCACTGGCCACATCTTGTGGAGAAATGATCACTTCTTCCATCTCTTGTATCGGTTCACAGGCTCGCTCGACCTCCCGCATCCAATCGCCGTTAATGTGATTTATAGACATCGACCGGATGCTGCGCCAGAATTCACTCATAATGTCATCATCCGCGGGATGCACATCATCCACACATTAGCTAGATCGCTCCCAAGATTAGTATACCCGCCTTTAATTGCATAGGAATATGCGATTCTGGGAAAATCGTTCCACTCGCCTCTTATACCGGCGAATACGACTCGCCCATGCATAAACCTTTTGCTTCAGGAAGTCGATGCAATCTGTGACACGAGACATATATTCTTGAGAGCTGATCCCAGTCCCCAAAAGTCCCCGCCTCACAGAGCGCATTACTCTAGGTCGAGTATTTCCGTCCCTGAAGTAGATTAATTTACCAATGAGTACCCTGGCCTCGTCATTACTATATATAATAAAGTAGTACATTTACTTCTCAAGAGGGAATGCACAGTTCAAACTCTCTTGGGACCATGCCAGCTTGACCTACATATAAATACACCTACCGGCCAGTTGAACTAGGTGAGTTGTGAGCAGATGAAACACGTGAAAGTCACCCTTGCATCGATACAGCATGGAACAACATGGATAAAGTAAGTAATAAATAAAATTCAAATTATACGTACGTGGTAGCCAGGTATACATGGTGGCTAAGGTCCTTGGCACAAAATTAGGGATCCCATAAGTAATTGCTCCGGCGAAAGGCTTTTGTTCGTGTGGCGACAGCCTGTAATAGATTATACCACGAATAAAAGCCAAATCACCAAAATGTCTCCCCATATCAAAATAGTTTTAGAAACGACCAAGAAACAAATAATGCCAATGTAATTCCATAGAGTCACTGTCAGCCAGACAGTAATTACAAAATGGTGTATCTAATGTAGGCCCCAGACTTATGCTCAAATATTTGCAAAGAAGCAAAAATGCAATTGTAGGAGGTCCTTTACAAAGATTCAAATTAGTTCATCCAAATTTAATTCAAACATTTCGTAGGTGTCGGAAATCATCGGGCGACGAACTTGGGGTAGGCCGTCACCCGACCAGAAGCGAGCCCGAGAAAATGGCGCGCTGTGTTTTCGCGCACGTCTCAGAGAAGACTGTGTGGCTGGCCAGTCCGCGCAGGGCCGGGGCCCGTTAGACTGCTCTTCCCATGCACGGAGGAAGTCAATAATGACTTATCCAGGTAAAAAAAAAGTTTCATTAGGTTTTATCTTAGTTTTTATTTTAACCATGCTCTACGACCACTACCTCTAACAAAAGTGCTTCAGAAGTCTTAAAAGAAACTGCGTCTGATAGCGAAATAGGCTATTTACCTTCGAAGAATTGAATGATGCTCGACGGAACTTCCGTCTTGCATTATTCTTCTTCTTGATCGTTACACTCTTGACAGACTGGTCGTGGTTATCACTTTAGGGTTTGTGGCGCGCTTCGCTATCCGTAGCCAATCCTCGCGAACAGCTGCTTTTCTCGTACACTCGTGGAGAGGACCGTCGAGGGCCGCCTTCACCTGGTCGGTCCATCGCATCGGTGATCTACCGCGTGGTCTAGTGCCCTCAACTTTCCCCTGAACCACCAGGCGTTCCACGGAAACATCTCCCCGGCGAGAGACGTGGCCGAAGAAAGTTAGAATACGAGCTTGGACGATGGAGGACAGACGCTGTTTGATGCCAAGCTCTTGAGTGATGGAGTCGTTAGTTCTAAAACCAGTCTATGATATACCAAGCATTCTTCTCCAGCACCACTTTTCTAGAGCATCTATCCTCTTTTTCTCACTTTCTCGAAGTGTCCACGTCTCGCAAACGTAAAGAAATATGGGAAACACTAGCACTGGTCAGGCCAGTCGCATTTTTGTGGCTTTAGTGATATTTCTGTTTCGCCACATTTTCGTCAACTTATCCATGGATGATCTTGAGATTGTTATTATTAGAATTTGTTTGAAATCAAGGCTCCGACTTAGACGTATGATTGCACGACTTCGCAACCCGCAATTACTGTGACATTTGGCGAGTTATTGTTAGCACGGTCGACAGTGATTACCTTCGTCTTACTGCGATTTATCTTGAGGCCAAAATCAAGACTGATTTTTTCCATTTTTTGCAAGAGTTCTTCCAGATGGCAGATGCTTGTCGAGAACAAGGGTGTATCATCAGCATACCGCAGATTTGTTATTTGAACTGGCGTGAAAACTGTTCGACAGTAAATCGTCTGCCCTGACAGAGGCTGTTCCGTCCTCGTATAGTGAAGAAGGTGGACAAGGTGTTTAGGCGTACCTATGGCTAAGAGAGTTTCCCACAGTTTTGGCCATTTTACATAGTCAAACGCTTTTGAAAAGTCAACAAAGTCAAAGTCAAAGTCAAAGTCAAATTTTTTTATTTCAAATAAACCAAATATTGGCACTTATGAAACGTCAGAATCTAAGTTGCACGGTTCCAAATAGTTGATCTCATGGAGAAGAGCCGGCAAGAAACTCCATGGATACTCTTTTAAAATAATTGAGATTACAATGTTGATTGATACACCTTATTGTAATATATATACCGAGAAAAATGTAGGACAATGTGTAAAGATGGAACATACCACAATGAAATTATAATAATAAATTATTTGCCGTGGCAGTTAACGGCTGACCAGTCCCAACAAACGGCACTCGTTCACGAGCATGACGCATGCATCAGCATCGCTTAGCTCAACCATATTGTAGGGAACCGAACGACCCGATACACAACACCACCGCCAGCAAGACATTTTAGTGAGTATGACAGACCAATACAGCCAGGCAAAAGACAATCAATATAAGTACTAAAAATAACATCAATGGCTACATGATTCTCACACATTTACAGTTTCGTATGAATATTATAATATAATGTTACAAGAACAATATTAACAATAACTAATAGTCAATGTCATAATATTAAATATAAGAAACTAACATTAATAGAAATGAAATTTTAAATGAATGTGTTCAAGATAATGTCAAGTTATTGAATATAAGTAAATAACATAAAAAATTATGTAATTTCAACAAAGCAAACATAAGTAGGCTTGTTGAATTCTCGAGCTTTCTCGATGATTTGTCGCACAGTTAGTATTTGCTGGTACCCTTTGCTTTAATGAATCGTGCTTGTTCTGGGGCAATTTCTTTTGACAAATAGGACTTGAGTCGTTCGTTCAGAATGTGCAGTAAGATTTTGCTTGCTTGAGAGATTAATGCAATGAGGCGGTAATTACTGCAAACCTTTGTAAAGCCCCTCTTGCGTATTTTGAATTTAATTCCGCTCAGCATAAGATAACTTTAATTATTTCCGTTATTCGCTGGAACCGCAAAACACTTTAAACAGCGTAACAACTTGATAATTAACATAACACAAATCTATGGACCACAATATGGCGGACGAATATGTGGCTGTATAATAAGCTATAATATAAATAGTGTTGGGCGATTGTTATTTGTTAGTAATAATAATCGAATTATTCGTTTTACGTTTATTTGTTGTAATCAAATAACAATCGTTGTTATTCTAAAGATTTTCGGTTGATTGTTATTCATAGCTGAGAGACCTTTTTAGACTCTATGTTGTCGGTCGAGCTTCTTTATATGTCATGTGGAAGACTTGCGCTTGCGCGCAATTGTATTCGGCGGCAACGAATAAATCGAATACACGATTGCACAATTGATTTATTCGATTTACCACTAACATTAGTTTTCTTAGTAACTATCGACCATAGTTTGTAAATTATCAGGACGTTTCGTGTAATTATTGTCAGGCAATTCTCCAGATTGTGTAAATTAGTGTAATTTCGGTAGCTGGTTTCTTTTTAACAATGCGTGACTCCACACTTGCATTTCATTTGGCTAGTAAGCCGTGAATGAATAGTGGCTTATAGGGAGGCTTCCTTAGTGCAACGTAGTTTACAAAACCCACTGAAGTCATGTCACGCAGTACTTTTGTGACAGTATTTTATCAACTGACTTATTTGTTCGTTTTATTCACTTCTTTACTTTCATGTCATCATATCAGCCAAAGGTCGTCCACTGCTGAACAAAGGCCTCCCCCTTAGATCTCCACAACGAACGGTCACATGCCGCTCTCATCCAACGATTACGATACTTTCATGTGATTCATATCTTTGACATAACGGTATATTAATCTGAGAGACGGGTAAATATCATTATTCAACCGGATTTGCAAACTGGACTACTAGACTAAGATTTTACACTTACACTTTTTGACAACTACAATAAATAGGTACACAGTTCTTATATTAAGAGCTCTCCAGTTAGATATCGGTCAAATCTAGGTTTGTTATACTTTAATCTCTCGAAATAGGCTTACTTTTAAACCTGGACACGCTAAATCGAGTCTGGATTAATCATTTGAATGGAAAATGACTGCGACATTTCATACAGTTTAAGCCGTTCTAATTATGTTAAAGAAAGACGATATAGTTTTTTTTATATTCATATCAATATATGTATAAACCTATATTTTCGATTGCATGTGTGGAAGAATAGCCCATTTCCTTAAGAGTGTCAGCGCGATGTTGGTAACTGCTCCGGTTATAAAGCAATATATCGATTATTTTTCCAAAAGGTTTGGTAATTAAAGGTAAATATTCGAACACATGTCTGGGACCACCATTAGAAGAATTCGAAAATTGAAACCGCAAATCAACAGGTTTTTTTGTTACAGATAAAAATCTCAGCATCAAAGAAGGTACACAAGGCTACGCATCAACCTAGACTGTTTGGACTTGGAACTATTAGAAATTGAACGCTGCGAATCGTGCGTACCATGCGGTGCCGTATCCATAATAAACATATAGATGCGTATTATATACATTTATATTTTGTAAGCAAGTTTAGCTACTCTCGTAATACATTGTTTTTTATTTCAAAGTCACATATTTTTTATTCATGTAAACCATTTACGAGTATTCAGAATTGAAATAGTAGCGCGGTTCCAAGTCGTTGGTCCTATGGAGAAGAACTGGCAAGAAACTCTATGGATATACTCTTTTGAAATAATATATAAATGTATTAGTCTTTAATAGTCTTTAATTTACCCGCATTCACAAATCTATACAAATAAATATAATTGAAGTGTCTGTTTGTAATGTTAAAATAACAGCTTTTTACTAAATGCATATCAAAGTAAATATGGAAGCATATTTACTTTGATATAAATATGAATGCAAGAACAAAAGAAAACAATTTTTAATTTTTTGTCTGTCTGCCTGTTTGCTCCGGCTAATCTCCGAAATAGCTAGACCGATTTTGACAGGAGTTTCTCTAGCAGATAGCTGATGTTATAAGGAATAACATATGCTACTTATTTTAGAAAAAAATATTAGGGTTCCGCGATTTTTTTAAAACCATGATGGTGATATGCAATCCAATATATATACTAATTATACTTATATATTTTCATCTAACTATATTACTAAAATAAAAGCGCGGGCGAAACTGCGGGCAACAGCTAATAACAAATACTTTTTCATCAGAACAATGTCAAAACATATTAAAATGTCATTAATTATTCAATAAATGTCATATAAAGCATTTATACATTCAAATGTCATAAAAATAATGTCCAAATTCAACAACAAATACTAAGTATATTAGATTAGAGCAGCTCAATCCCAAGCATTTTTGTCATCCATATAATCTGTAACTATATAGAAACCCTTAATACATAGTTTATTTTTTAGAACGGATTTAAATTGATTAAAACTAAGATTTTTAGTACTACCTGGGATCTTATTGTTGAAACGCATACGTTGGCACTAATGATATTATATATTAAAAGAGGTAGATATGTTACATACGCACCAAACGTAAGATCCAAAACTCCCCTAAATGTAGCACTTTGCAATCAGTTCACCCAAAACAACACAACGAACACACGCTGTCATAATCTCTATTTTTTATTAATTAAGTGATAACACGGCACGGATAAGACGGCACCGTCTTGTGTATATAGAAAATGCACAAACTTTCAAGCAAACATGAATAAAGAACTAGGGATCTCATACCACACGAACAAAACAACTATATTCATATGCTAAATATGCACATTCACTTGTTAGTAAGTCACTATAGTGACAAGTTAATATTTTTTGACACCAATTGTTTTGTTGGTAAATTAAAATTGACTGGGGATACAGTGTATCTGCCTTTTAGATGTAAGCGTCACATTGCTACACTGGTAGCTTATAATATTAACTCAGTCATAAGTAGTATGACGAAGTCTTCTTTTAACTCCACTGCGGTTAGTAATAATACTAATAATAATTTTTAATAATAATTCATAGTTCCATATAAAATATATTCCGAAAAATTTCGTATCAGTACCAATTGGTGATTAAACTAATCATTTAATAAAAATCTGTTTGGAACCTCCATTAAAACTAAAAATGAAGAATAAAAGATGGCACAAAATGGAACTGAAACTGAACTGAACTGAAACTGGAAAATACAAATAACCGAAGATGACAGTGCTGTCATGCATGAAATGTCATCCCGCTGTGACAACACAAATGGAAAAATGGTTTATTTATTTTCAGTATACTGAATATTTATCTATGTAAATGCTGACAAGGGCCAGAAAAAAAGCACACCCACCACCTCCGGACTTGTCGCCCAGTTCCGCCTCGCAACCGCCGGATCCCGGACCACCTGCAACGCCGGCGGTTGTACCTGCGTCGAGCTCAAGCGACGAGTTTTTCTCTCCGCCGACGTCGCCACCACCTGTACGTCGGCAGGGGAGAACTCGGCCACCGATCTGCTTGGGACCTAGGGGCCAACCGGCCCCGAGTCGGGTTCCCGCTGCCGGTGGTTATGTGCAGCGCATGAAATGGACTCGAGAAATAAATGAGAACGTCATGCGCGCATATTACGGGTCTACAGAGGGGGGAACTAACCTCACTGCGTATCGTGGTAGGATGCTTGCTCTGTTTCAGGTACTTGAACCAGCTGTCAACGTCTCGGGTCAACGATTGTCGGATCAGGTGCGGGTAATTCAACGCAATCATAGGTTGGACAATACCGTACTTGATCGGCTACGCTCCGAAGCGCAGAGTAATCATATCATTCCTCCGCTACCGCAGACAGTGGTACAATCCCAGGTACCTTTGGTGACTACACCGCTGTCTCAACGTGCTGATCACGAAGATGATGAAGGTAATGAATGGGTTAACTCTGCCTTTGACCAGTACAATGATAATTATTTGAGGAGCGCTTTGAAAGATGCGATTCAGGAGTATCGATTCACACCACTTGAACATAGGCCACGTTTACCACGTTTGCCTATGCATAATAAAAATAGAGCGCTGGTGTGTGCCTTGGATTCGCTGCTTTCTAGCTATTTAGAAAGCAGCGAAGATCTTGGCGATACACATTCAATCCTATATTGTGCGGCTGTTGCGGCATGTCGTGTAGCTCATGTCAAATTTCCAAACACTGACAGAGCTACACGACCAAAACCTACCATACCAGCTTGGCAGAATAGGATTGGACGTCGTATCGACGAGGCCAGGGTACTCATTGGTAAGCTGACCTGCTTCAGGAAGGGCAATATTCGCCCTAGAGTGATGCGCTTTGTAAGACGAGCATTCCTGGGGACTGATGTCAGTCCTCGAGACTATATATCTCGTGTTACAGAGCGCATCGACTTTCAGAAGCAGAAAGTTTATGCATGGGCAAACCGTATTCGTAGGTAGAAGCGCCGTGTGGATCGATTTACCCAGAACCGTGTTTTTCAAAGTGACCAAAGATGGGTCTACAGAACATGGGAACGACCGGATGAAGATGTGACTGACGTGCACCTACCAGATCATAAGGCAACGAGTGCATTTTGGTACAATATCTGGTCGGTGCCCGTTGCTCATATCGAAGGTGATTGGATGAAGGAGATCAAACGAGTATGTGAATCGATTAAAGAGATGGGAGAAATAACTATCGGTCCCGAAGACGTAGCTAGTGCATCCAATGTCAAATTGGAAATCCCCTGGCCCGGATGGACTGCACAATTTCTGGTTAAAATGGTTACGAAGTTCACATGCTCGTTTGGCCTCTCAGTTTCAATCATCTTTAGAATCTGGGTCGTTACCAGCGTTCTTGACAACAGGAGTCACCCATTTGCTCCATAAATCGGGTAGTACCGCGGAACCCAAAAATTATAGACCGATAACATGTTTACCAACGGTCTATAAACTTCTTACATCTATTCTGAGAACTAAAATTACTGATCATATTGATAATAACTCAATTATGTCCACCTCTCAGAATGGATGTAGAAATGGGTCCCGAGGTACAAAGGAGCTACTCCTCATTGATATGGCCATTAGCCAACAGGTTCGTCGTTCCCGAAAGGATCTGTCTACATGTTGGATAGATTATAAGAAGACCTATGACTCAGTACCACATACATGGCTCATGAGAGTACTAGAATTGTATAAAATAAATCCAACTCTACGTGCTTTCTTGATGTCATGTATGAGGCAATGGAGGACAGTCCTTCACTATCCAGGATGTAGGCAAATTCAAGGGAATCATGAACCAATCCGGATTGAGCGTGGAATATTCCAGGGCGATAGTCTGAGTCCGTTGTGGTTTTGTTTGGCCTTGAACCCTCTGAGTACAATATTGGAAGGTTCAGGGCTAGGCTATCGGTTGAGAAGAGGTGGTCAGGTAATATCCCACCTCTTTTACATGGATGATCTGAAACTGTTTGCCCCCAGCAATTTGCAGCTGCTGGAGTTACTGAAGGTAACAGAAACTTTCAGTAACTCTATCAGGATGGAATTTGGTGTGGACAAATGTGCGGTCATGCATGTAAAACGAGGAGGGATTATGGAATCCGCGGGAATACAACTCACGGATTCTGTATACCTTAGATCTCTCTCCTCAACTGAGACATACAAATACCTGGGTATGTCAGAGGCGTTAGGTATCAGTGAGGCTGACATGAAACAATCATTGAAGGAACGCTACTTTGGCCGTCTGAAAAAAGTTCTAAAAAGTTTTTTGTCAGGCGGAAACAAAGTGCGGGCTTTTAATGCTTGGGTCATGCCAGTCTTGATATACTCCTTTGGTATACTCAGATGGACTCAGACCGAATTAGACGCCCTGGATAGAAAAGTTCGCTCACTGCTGACCGCAAACCGTATGCATCATCCACGATCATCGGTAATGAGGCTGTACATCCCACGAAAGTGTGGGGGTCGTGGATTTTTGAACGCTAAGACCCTGCATAATCGTGAGGTGTGCAGCCTCAGAGAATACTTCCTCCGTGCCGAAATGGGGATGCATCGGGATGTGGTCGCAGTGGACAAAGGACTCACCCCGCTCTCGTTGGCTAAACAGAACTGGCGCATACCTATTGTACTTGGAACCAACGACCGCAGAGAAGTATGGCAGAGCAAGGAGCTACATGGACGCTATTATCGGGCACTTCATGGGCCCGATGTAGACTTCCTAGCGTCCGTAGCCTGGCTACGTTTTGGTGACCTTTTTGGGGAAACCGAAGGTTTTGTTTGTGCAATTATGGACGAAGTTATTATGACGAACAACTACCGCAAATATATTGTCAAGGATGGTACGGTTGATATATATCGGGCATGTCACCGTCCAGGAGAATCCATTAGACATATTATTTCTGGTTGTTCTAGTCTTGCTAACGGCGAGTACTTGCACAGACATAATCAAGTAGCCAGGATCATCCACCAGCAACTTGCTTTGAAATACAACCTTGTGGAATCTGAGGTGCCATACTATAGGTATATGCCCGACCCAGTTCTTGAAAATGGTCATATCACTTTGTACTGGGATCGTTCTATCATCACTGACAGGACTATTGTTGCCAATAAGCCTGATATAGTGGTGATAGATCGATTAGAGCGCCGCGCAATGATTGTCGATGTCACTGTTCCACATGATGAGAATCTCGTGAAAGCTGAAAAAGATAAAGAAATTAAATATCTTGACTTAGCACACGAGATTGTTGACATGTGGAACGTAGACACGGCAATCATTGTGCCGATAGTTGTTTCTGCCCATGGCCTAATGGCAAAGAGCCTCGACTATCATCTCAAGAGGCTCTCGTTAGGCGGCTGGGTCAAGGGCTTGATACAGAAAGCGGTACTTCTTGACACGGCACGTATTGTGAGGAGGTTCCTCTCTCTGGGGTCCTAACCACCGGTATCTTGGACCCTGTGCCCGATGCTGGTTGGTCACTATTTTTTATATTTTTAAAACATGTATTTTGATATATATTTTAAAAATGTAATTGATATGTTTATAGTTTGAATAAAGGGAATAATAATAAGGTGGGTAATCAAATTTTAAATTTGAACTTAAGCAACTGACAACATAGAAGGACAGTCATTATATTACATTGACACATCAAAATATTAATCGCTTCTCTGGCAAAATTTTAAATGTCGAATTATTTACAGAAAAATATAATGTTGATATTATATGCCTAACAGAAACTTGGTTGAAGGCAGATAAAATGATGTTTAGTATAAATAATTTTAAAGTTGCCAGTTCGTTTCATAGAGTGTCAGCAGAAGGTGGGGGGTCGTTAATTATGATTAAACAACACTTAACATTTAAAGAACGCCTAGATATTTGCGACCTCTCTGTTGAACGATTTTGTGAGCTTGCGTGTGCAGAAACGGGGGCGTTAGTAATTTTATGTGTTTATAGGACGCCTTCGTCTAATATATTTCAATTTCTTTCAATAATAGAGGACGCCATTAGGAAAATGAAATGCACAAAAAGATGTTAGTTTGTGGTGATTTCAATACTTGATAGATACCACAAATAAACGTAACTTTATATCCTTGTTTAAATCATTTAACCTAAGCTTTTTGTTTTCTGAGCCGTCTAGAGTAACACCTACCTCAGCCACTTGTTTAGATAATATTATTCCTAACTTTAAAACAACCAATAAGACTTTAATTAGTGGAATTCGTATAGATCATAAGTGCCAGCTTCTTAAATTACACTATAAAACAGTTAATGGGCACAAAATAATACACTGTAGAAATTTATCAAAAATATGTCTAGTTAATTTTAGTAAAAATCTAGGAGCAGGACTTCAAAATTTAAAGCCGCGACTTGCTAATCCTAATGTAATGTACCAGACCCTATTTAATGCTTTATAAGTAAAGAGTATCAAAAAGCTGGCCAACTAAATAAAATTAATTTAAAACCAAAATTAACATTCAGTGTCTGAAAAACCAAGGGTTTTCTAGAAACCTTTTTCACTTATATTCCAATAGAGACTACTAAAAATCTTAAATCGTCTCCGGAAGCAGCCGAAGCATTCTTAATAAATGTAGATTTACGTGTACCTACCTACCTTTGAATTCAGTTCTGTAACACATACTGATATAATAAAAACATTTAAAACTATAGCAGTTAAAAGAACTGAGGACCTATGGGGATTATCAACGAAAGCCGTGGAATCTATACAAATAAATAAAATTGAAGTGTCTGTTTGTAATGTCAAAATAACAGCTTTTTACTGAATGCATATGAAAGTATGTACGTATAACAAAAAAACTATTTAAAAGAAATTGTCTGTCTGTCCGTCCGTCTGTCTGTCCGTCTGTCTGTCTGTCTGTCTGTCTGTTTGTTCCGGGTAATCTCCGAAACGGCTGAACCTATTTTGACGGGACCTTCACTGGCAGATAGCTAGTTATAAGGAATAACTTAGGCTACTTTTATTTTAGAAAAATAATTAGGGTTCCGCTTAAAAAAAAAAAACCCTTGAAATCCAATATATTTATTCTATGTCAAGTGTCTATGTCGAAGTACTCTAAATTTCTTTTAAATTAAACGCGGGTGAAACCGAGGGTCCCAGCTAGTTTAAAATATAAATCTCCGTGAGCCAAATATATTCATGACTAGACTTCGCAAAGAGTAGAAAATACGGCAATTTTCGCTTAGATCCCTTTTCAACCGCACGCTTAGCTTTACGGTTATTGAATAAGTAAGATCTCACAACAGAATAAGGATCTGATGTTTTGAAACTTTTCATCTAAGTTTATCTTTACGACCCATGAAATATTTTTCAAATACATAAAAATAAATAAAAACCAAAATCAATATAACAGGGATGGATTCTCAAAGGGTAACTTTCTAATCCAAATGCTCACTTAACCCGTTTACAACTTTTACGTTCAACGTACTAAAAGTTACGAAACTTTTTACTTTTCAGACCGTGTATAAAAAGGACGAAATGTCACAAGTGATAACACTCAGAAAATAGGTACAGATTAATAAAATTAGAAAAAGGCTCGGTTTGGTTACACCGTTTGTTTGTTTGGTTTACGAGATTTGTATAAAATACAAATCGTAATATGGTTGTACTCAAGGTTGACTAACGTAAATTGGATCTGTCTTACCTATTAATAAACAACAAAGGGCTCAGGCGACAGGTTAAGGTTTCAGTTGTGTGTTATAACCACACAACATTTATAACAACATTTATAGGACGTCTATATTGTATTGGAACATACCTAGGGGAAAACGGTGACCGTGTGGCTTGCAACAGGAAAAGCTAGTCTGTAATAGTTAACATCGCGCCAATTTTGGCTATAATATTTAATTCTTGCATCGCGGACGGCATATTACCTGGTCTCATGAAATCCAGTAAAAGTGTACCCATGTTTAAGGCCGGTTGCCTGAATAATGCATCTAACTATAGGCCAATATCCGTGCTACCAGCATTAAGCAAAATCTTCGAAAAAATTATATTAAGTCAAATGTTAGTACATTTTAACAGTAATAAGATATTACACGCCAAACAGTTTGGATTTACAAGGGGACGATCTACAGAGGGTGCTGGATCTACTCTCATTAAAACTGTATTGGGGGCTTGGGAGGATGTGCATGATACTTTGGGCGTGTTTTGTGATCTGTCCAAGGCGTTCGACTGCGTGGACCACCGTACGCTCATTATGAAGCTTAAATACTATAGATCTTTTAATTTCCTATCTGGCATATCGAGATCAAAGAGTGGCAATTGAGAACGTCACATCTACAGGCTCACAAGTTAAAATAGGAGTACCTCAAGGATCAATTTCTGGCCCTTTTCTGTTTCTGGTTTATATCAATGACTTGCCATATATGATAAACGATACAATGTCAAACATAGTCTTATTTGCTGACGATACTTCACTTATATTTAAGGTAAACAGAAAGGATAGGCATCTTGTAGAACCCAATGATATACTTCGTAAGATATCCGATTGGTTTTCAGCTAATAATCTACTCCTAAACGCAGAAAAAACCAAATGCGTAAAATTCTCAATGGCAAATGTGACCCATGTAAGTACTGAAGTAAAACTTGACGGAAAAACATTGGATCTGGTTCCCTCAACTGTGTTTTTGGGCGTTACGTTAGACGCAAAATTGCAATGGGGACCCCATACAAAAGCACTTTCAGGCAAACTGAGCTCTGCTGCATTTGCCGTTAGGAAAATTAGACAGGTTACGGATGTGGCTACAGCTAGGTTAGTATATTTTGCGTATTTTCACAGTATTATGTCCTACGGAATTTTACTGTGGGGATCGGCTGCCGATGTCGAGACTATTTTTATATTACAAAAAGAGCAGTTCGAGCTATTTATAATATGGGCTCTCGTGAGTCACTCCGGGAACTATTTAAGGAGATAAACATACTAACTTTGCCATCCTTGTATATATTCCAAAATATTATGTATATCCGCAAAGACATTGTTAGTTTCAATAAAAGAAGTGACGTGCATAACCTAAATACTCGCAATAAGAACAAGGTCTTGCCTGGCTTTAGACTTAGCAGAACCAGCAAGTCGTCTATGGGAAACAGTATTAGGTTCTACAACAAAATTCCTTTTAGTATTACCGATTTACCAGAACTAAAATTCAAATCTTTGATTAAGCGCGTTTAAATATTGAAAGCCTACTATAACATACAGCATTAATTACATCGATGATGAAGATGTGTGGCAAACAATTCCCTTCTGCACACTGCGACCCTCTGGCGCTGTATAATTTATTTTATAACGTCTGATAATTGACATGATTGCAAATGTTTTAACTTGCAATCAAAGGCTTAATGTCTACAAATTGGAATTAATTATATTATTATTGTAAAAATAACTTGACATTTCACTTAACGCATTTAAAATTGCATTTATTTATGTTATTTGTTGTTGTTGCCGTGTGGTGCCGGCTATGCCGTGTGGTGCCGGCTCAGAATGCCACCACCCCATCTCCTCCCATGGGTGTCGTAAAAGTCGACTAAGGGATTAGTCGGAGGATGGGCAGCAGCGTCCTTCGAGTACATTAACAACTCAACTGCGATCGCCAACTCGCCTGCCAAGCGTGGCGATTATGGCAAAACCCCCCAATGAGCTCAAAACACATCCATATCGGTGGTTGTGATGATCTTTGGGGGAGGCCTGTGTCCAACAGTGGACTTCATTCGGCCGAAATGATGATGTTATTTACTTAAAGTTAATAAATTGACATGACTCATTTAAAACTTAAAAAAAATATGTAAATTTACTTATATTTAATATTATAACATTGATTGACTATTTGTTATCTATCTATATTATTATACTATAATAAAATCGTAGAGAGACAAAAACTGTACAATGAACATTTTTTGAAAAAAAATATTGCCGCGTGCTCCAGGAACGAGACTGATGCCAAAACTGTAATTTTTTGAATTTCTGTCTGTTTACGAGGGCGGCATTGAAAATTTCGGGAATCAAGGAAGTGACACAACATTACTACTTAAAAATGTATTTATTGCTTTTCGAAGTATTCTCCGCGAAATTTGTTTTTGACACATTTTTCCATACGATGGAACCAATCATTGAAGCAACCATTCCATTCGGAAGTTGGGGTCTCCAAAATGGCCGTTTTGTAGGCGTCCACAGCTTCTTTAGGTGATGAAAATCTCTGTCCACGCAATTTATTCTTTATTTTAGGGAAAGTATAGAAATCATTAGGGCTTAGGTCGGGGCTGTACGGCGGATAGTCTAATAATTCTGTTCTGTTCTGTTTTCTTGCTCTAAAAACTCTTTTGTTCTGTGTGCGGTGTGAGAACTCGCATTGTCGTGATGGAGGATGATGCGGCGGTTGCAGTTCTCTCTACGGAGTTCAGAAACGACCTGTGGCAAACAAATGCTAGCATACCATTCTGCATTAACCGTTCTTTGTCCCTCAAGAGGAATAGTCGTAACATGGCCGGTTTTGGAGACAAACGTGGCCACCATTTTTTTTGCAACACTCCGTGAACGAACAACTTTTGTTGGCTTTAACTCATTTTCGAACACCCAAACTCGTGACTGGTTTTTTGTTTCGGGTTCGTACGCATATATCCAGGATTCGTCACCTGATACGATGTTGTATACAGCATTTGAGGATCCTGCGTGGAATCTTTCGAGAGTTCTGACGCACCAAGTAACGCGAGCCGCTTTTTGCTCTTCACATAGCAAATGCGGTATCCATCGGGAAAACAACTTTTTTACACCTAATTGTTCATGCAAGATTATTTGTATTTGACTCATGCCAATGTCTAAAGTTGCCTGAATTTCAGGGTATGTCACATGTCGATCTTAGTGTGCTACCTAGTGCCCCCCTAATTGCATCCCACGGGATAAAGTTAAAGGCGTTGACTATGTCAAGACTGACAGCCAACGCCACCCCACCCCGTCGGGACACTGCCTGTTCCGACAGCGAGCGGACGCGAAGAATCGCGTCGATAGTGGACCGCCGCTACCGGAAGCCATACTGGCTGTCGGCCAGGTCGGGGCCAACTCGCGACAAGTGCTCAACGAGTCTTCGGGCAATTATTCTTTCGAATAGCTTTGAAGCCTCGTCGAGCAGGCAAATGGGACGGTACGCAGAGGGAGACTCCGCGGCCCTTCCCTCTTTCTTCAAGAGAACCAATCCGGCTGCCTACCAGCCGGACGGGAACACGCTGCGACGGAGGCAGCTGGTGAACAGCTGTCTCAAGCGGTCCCCAAGAGACTGCAATGCATACACCCACGCACGACCCGGAATGCCATCCGGGCCGGGTGCAGTGTTGCGAGCCTTCAGGCGGCCAACGGCTCAGTCCAACTCTCCTTCCGAAACTGCCAATTCCTCATCCCATTCTAAGCAAATCGGCGCCGTGCCTTGGCACCGTAGTCGTCACCAGCGACGGAAAGCACCATTCCGCCGCTGGCTGCCCTCTTCATGGTCAGGGTGTCTGGACCGATGCCGTAGTCGGCGAGCTTGATGCTCCGCCTCGCTTCAGCCATGACCTCACTCAAGCAACCGTCGGGTGAGCCCTCGGGCACAGTGACCGTAATCGCGGCCGATGCGGGAACCTTGGGGAGGTTGGCCTTTCCTTTTCCCCTAACTCTCTTTCCTCTTCCTTCTCTCCTCTTCATCTGCGGAGACGACAGCATGTTCTGCGCAGCAGCTGCTTCACTATTTGCCTTAGGAGGCTTAGGCTGCCGCTTCTTCTTCCCTCCCACAGTGGACCACCCCTCAATGGTCTCCGCTGTGGCCTGAGAATCAACCAGCAAGTCTGTTAAGTCACCTGGAATTTCTATGCTTGCTTCACGCCACAGGTCAAACAATTCTTTATTGGCGCCAACAAAATTCGTACCTCGGTCACTCCACATGTGGCTGCATTTCCCTCTGCAGGATATAAATCTTCTAAAGGCACCTAAAAACGCCTTTGTGCTCAAATCTCCTACAATTTCCAGGTGAATGGCTTTGGTCGCCATACAGATAAATATACAGATGTATCCCTTTTGACATTTTGCACCTCTACCTCTTGAGATTAGGATTGTCAGTGGGCCAACGAAGTCAACCCCAGAATGTAAAAATGGACGTGCTGGGGTGACTCGTACTGCAGGTAAGTCTCCCATTAATTGTGATCTGTTATTAGCTCGTTGTCGTGCACAAATGATGCACTGGTGTAAATGAGCTCGAACGATGTTTTTTACTCTGATTATCCAGAATCGGGATCTTATATGATTCATCATCAGCTGTATACCTCCGTGGAGAGTTCTTTTGTGTGCGTCAGCGACGATAAGATTAGCCAAACTGTTCTTGTGACCTAAAATGAACGGATTTTTTGAGTTGGCATCAAGATATGCATGTCTGAGTCTGCCGCCCACCCTGAGGAGATTTTTTTCATCAAGGTAAGGATTTAGACTTTTTAATATACTTTTGTTATGTATTGGTTTCCTTTCTTTTAGGTTATAGATTTCATTTCCAAATTCATCATATTGTACTAATTTTATGCATTTTTCTAAAGCTTCATTCATCTCTTCTGTTGTAATATTTGAATCAATTATTCTATGTTTGTCTTTTTTGTAATTAATAAATGTTTTGCAGTAAGTTATAGATCTTAATAATTCAGGTAAAGTATCAAAATGTTTAAATTGTTTGATTATACTTGTTTCGTTCGCCATATTTTGTGTTATTTTTAAATTAACTACTTTTTCTTTCATTTCCAGGTTCGTCGATATACCGTGAGGCTTGCTGAAGTTTATTTCATCCCTTCTCAACCACTCAGGACCTTGCCACCATAAGTTACATTTTCTCAATTCAGGTACAAGTATTCCTCTGGATGCGATATCAGCAGGGTTTTCCGGGGACTGTACATGAAACCATTTATTACCTATGTTGTCTAGAATGGTAACCACTCGGTTACGTACAAATGTTTGCCATCGAATGGGGTCACCTTGTAACCAAGACAAGACTATTGTGGAGTCAGTCCAAGCATAGATTTGACTGATAGGAATGCGAATGGCTTTACTTATAAGTTTCAGCAGTTGTGATAACAAAACTGCGCCACACAACTCGAGCCTTGGCAGTGAGACTGGTTTCACAGGAGCAACACGAGTTCTTGCTGCCACTAATCCCGTTGTATAGTCTCCATCTTCGTTGCGGACTCTAAGGTAAGCAACTGCTCCGTAGGCCTTCGTAGAAGCATCACAAAAGCCGTGGATTGAAATATCCTTTATGTTGTTATTTGTAGTATGTAACCATCTTCTTATTTATTTCATTTGTGTGTCGACAGTTAAAAACACAAATGTGATTATTGCTGAAATCTCATCTAATCAACATTTGAATGAATTCAAGTTGAATTACTTGCTCAGGTTTATTTGTAACAAGCATAGAAACGTGTTATTTATGGATATGGACTATGCAAAAATCATTCCTTATAAGCAAAATAATTATGTAATTAACGTTGCCAGATCCCTGCTGAAAGAAATCCTTCGTATATTTTATTGTAATAAAAAACAACAATATGATGAATCAGAACGAGCACTAATATCAATGGGGAAAACGTTTATAAACGAAGGTACCCAAACTGAATCTCCTAGTAAACAGCTTTTAAAAATAACTTCTCAGCCAATGAGTGCTGAGAACGGTAAACGGGTTTGTAGAAAGGGAACAATACCGTATTACTTTTTAAGTGGCAAATATGAATCTACAAATGATCAAGTATCTAACATTAAATCCAAATCTGAAAATTACTTTTTTCGAACCTAAAAATGATTTCAATTTCATAATCTTTCATCAAAATATAGCAGGGGCCTTAAATAAGTCTGAGGATATTAGTTTTGCATTGGAGGAATTCTCAAAAAATTGTAAAGCAATTGATATATTGTGTCTGACTGAAACTTTTATAAAAAGGGGTACAGAACAACTCATGAAAATCCCGGGTTGTAAACTGGTTACATCGTACTGCCGCAACTCAAAGAGAGGCGGATGTTGTATATTGACGGAAAATAGCATAGAGTGTAAGGTTCTAAGTTGTGTGAATGAACTAGGTTGTAATTTTGATTTCGAATGTTGTGGTATCGAGCTAGTTTCGCACAAAGTACTCATTATATGTATTTACAGAACTCCTAAGAGTAACCCTTATATTTTTCTTGAAAAACTAGAACAACTTTTATTAAAAACTTCCAATAGGTCTAAAAAGGTTATTTTGTGCGGTGACTGGAACTTTGATACCCTAAAACCAAGTAAAAGCTGTCAAGATCTCGTTAACCTATTTAAAAATTTCAATATGGTACTACATATAAAGACCCCTACTAGACAACTAGCATGCCTTGATCAGTTTGCTAGTAATATAAAGCAAACTCGAGCCGAAGTTCACTATTTGGGCCTCTCAGATCACGAGACTGGCCAAACATTAACAATAAAAACAAATACAAAACGTGAATTATTTAGTTGGTATGAACAAATACGTGATTATAGTAAACAAAATACTATAAAATTCTTGGATTGCGTTTCTTCAATAACTTTTTCTGAAGTATATGAAAAATCGAAACCAAATGAATCCTTTCAAGAATTTCATAACCTAATAACTTTATTTTATAATTTGTGCTTCCCGATATATGTAATAAAGAAAAGTAACAGAAACAGTAAAAACTCATGGCTGACGAAAGGGCTAAAAAGGTCGTGCGTGCGGAAAAGGTACTTATACTTAAAACATAAACTTGCGGGTAATAACAAAAGCACGAGTAACAAAAACTACCAAACATATAATAGAATATTGAAAAGATGTATACATAAATCACAACAATTACATAATAAAAAGTATATAGATACAAGGAAAAATAAATGTAAAACTGTTTGGGAAGTTATAAATAGAAATATAGGTGACATACGTAATAATAATGAAATAGATAAAATAATGAATAATAATCATATTTATACATGCCCAAATTATATGGCAGAAGCCTTCAATGATTATTATATACAATTGACTAATGACAATCATTTTAAATATAATATTAATCAAGCATCTTAAATAAATCTATTGTCAAACCCTTATTTAAAAATGGGGAGAAAACCCATATGAATAACTATCGCCCAGTTACCTTAATACCGGTGTTATCTAAGGTGTTTGAAAAACTTATGTTGGTCAGACTACATAATTTTGTTACACATCAGGACATTCTCAAACATGAACAATTTGGATTTAGGAAAAATAGTACAACATCACTAGCTTGCTTCGATTTAATTAAAATAATCACAGAATCTGTTAACAAGAATACGCCCATAACTGCAATATTTCTAGATATGAGCAAAGCGTTCGATTTTGTCGTTCATGATTTGCTTATTTTCAAATTGGAAAAATATGGTATCAGAGGAAAGGCGAACAACTGGATAGAAAGCTATCTTGCTGATAGATCACAATGTGTAGAAATAACAAAAATAATGAAGGGTAATAAAGTCACAAGTAGATCAATATTTCAAACTAATAAATTTGGAGTCCCACAGGGAAGCGTTTTGGGACCTTTTTTATTTCTCATCTATATAAATGATCTTCCCAACGTCACTAACCACCAAACTGTTTTATTTGCAGACGATACAACAGTCGTTATCAAAGGTGATAATAAATATATATATGAAAATGAAATCAATTTAGCACTAAATAACATAATTAATTGGCTGGATAGCAATAATCTGAAAATAAACGTGGAAAAATCTAAAATGATTCAGTTCCAAAACTACAGAACTACTAAAGAAACAACCTATTAATCTTAACATACAATATAAAAGTAATAAAATAGAGGAGGTCAGTTCCACAAGGTTTTTGGGATTCATCATTTCGGCCGAATGAAGTCCACTGCTGGACACAGGCCTCCCCCAAAGATCTACAACAACCAATATGGATGTGTTGTGGGCTCATTGGGGGGTTTTGCCATAATCGCCACGCTTGGCAGACGGGTTGGCGATCGCAGTTGAGTTGGTAATGTACTCGAAGGACGCTGCTGCCCATCCTCTGGCTAATCCCTTAGTCGACTTTTACGACACCCATGGGAGGAGATGGGGTGGTGGCATTCTGAGCCGGCACCACACGGCATTGGGTTTTTGGGATTAATGGTAGATAAAAACTGCGACTGGAAGACGCATGTAGGTTATGTGTGTGACAAGCTTGATAGATTTGTATTTGCTATTAAAAAGATAAGGACAACTGTATCTACTGAGGCTGCCCTTTGTGCATACCATGGATATGTGTCTACAGTGCTCTCATACGGTCTCTTATTGTGGGGAAACTCAGTTGAGTAAAGCGTTTCGAGTCCAAAAAAAGTGCGTGAGAGCCATTTGTGGTGCCTGGTCCACGGACAGTTGCAAACCACTATTTAAAAAATATAATATTTTGCCACTAGCTTGTATGTACATTAAGGAGCTTTGTGTATTTGTAAAACAGCATCCTAAGTATTTCGACGTGCACTGGAAAGTAACAAGTAGAAATGCCGCTCCGAGAAATAAATTTAAGCTTTACCAACCTCTGTGCAGACTACAGTTATATTAGGTCTTATTTTAATAATCCACGATATTTTGCATAGCACCGTAGTAAATGCTAATGATGATGTTCCTACCAGACAAAATTAATTTGACGGTGAAAATTTTGTTTAAATCTTTTGTGCGGCGCCTACTTTCGCCTGTTTCGTTTGACGTTGCCGAATATCTAAATAGGTCGGCAGGCCGCGACCACCATTTTCTTACTAGATGCAAGTGGATATTATTATAACTTACTAGAAGAACCAGTAAGTAATGAAATGAGGGATTTATAAAAAATGCTGACAAAAATACAACGGATTTATTTTTCAGTGATACCTACATTATCGTCAGCATTCACATAGGCCGCATGCAAAATATCGTGGACTATTAAAATAAGACCTTGTATAAAAGAAATGCATATATAAATGCCATCAAGGTATATAATAAATTACCTAACACATTTAAAGAGCTGCCTTTGACTATGTTCAAAAGACAATTAACTGAATGGCTTTCTAAAAACAGTTTTTATGAGTTGAAAGAATATATGGCATATATAGGGTAATAAACAAATTTCAGTAAAATTTACTGTAATTAGTAAATGTTAACATATTTTTTTTTTTAAATACCTCTCTTTGACATTAAGACATTTCATACAAATTAGTAACAATAACAAACTTAATTTATTAAATTTGACATTTTATTTTTTATTTTAGCTAACTAGGATTTTAACATTAATTTAATTATTAGAATGACTGCATGCACATTAATCATTATTTAACTTATGTATTTTAGAATCGAACGATTGCACACCATTGTTATGGTAGAATGTAAGATCTATTTATAATTATTACCACCTTTATGTACTACATTCTTGCAATAAACATTTTTTAATCTTTATAACTTCTGTATTATTAATTTTGCAGGTACGAGTGCAGGCGCTAACCAGCCGAGAGGATCGAATAACTTCTGTATTTCAGACAAGATACTTCTCTTCGTGATAGTTTCTGAATAAGATGGCAACTGGAAACTATACTTAAGTACTTCATGTTCAACGTCCCAAAATAAGCCCAGTGTTCGTATTGTATTATTGACATTCATATCAATCTTTATCAGTGAACACATCTCGTCCCGTTTGAACCCTTCCATAAATTGTTTACTATTAGATGACCATTTCTGCAGTTTAAATCCTCCTTTTTTCAGGATATCAGCAATGTGTTCAGCAATTGCATCCCTGACGGTATCTTGCCCTGACATTAAATCATCCATCTAGAAGTCTTCTTGGATTGTTTTAGCCGCAAGAGGGTGTTGTTTGCCTTCGTCTGATGCGACCTGTTGAAGTGTTCTGACAGCATGATAGGGAGCAGAAGCTGTTCCGAAAGTGACCCTTAATAAGCGATAATCCTGGATTGGATCAGAGTCGTTACTACGCCACAGAATTAGCTGAAAATCGGCGTCCTCTTTTGTGACGAGAATTTCGCGAAACCATTTCTCATTATCAGCCACAAATGCTATCCTCTTCAATCTCCATCTCATTACTAATGATCTCATATCTTCCTGAAGTTGTGGCCCAACTAATAGCTCATCGTTGAGTGAAATGTTATTGGTTCCTGGTGAAGATGCGTTAAATACAACTCTGACCTTGGTTGTCTCACTTGTATCTTTAATCACCGCATGATGTGGAAGATAGATTGACGGTTTTTCTATCTCTGTTGTGGGTACTTCTTCCATATGATTAAGTATTAGATATTCTTCCATTACCCTTTGGTATTCTTTTTTTAAATTAATATTTCTTTCAAAACGTTTCTCCAACTGTAGTAGCCTTTTCATGGCTATTTCTCTTGTATTTCCTTTTAGTGCTTCTGGATGTTCCGTTTTAAAGGGCAGCTTCACAATGTATCTACCATCTCTATTTCTCTTATAGGTGTTCGCGTAATATGTTTCGCATTTTTGTTCATCAGCAGTCATTTTCTCCCTTTCATCTGTGTCTATTTCCCACATCGTTTGTAGCATATCCTCAATATTAACACTGTTAAGTCTTCTGAAGAAATGTGATTCTCAATCTGGCCAAAGAGTATCCACCCAAAGCTTGTATTTTGGGCACATGGAGAGCCTGGGGGACCTCTGATTATTTCATTCTTCAGGACTCGTGCATACACTTCGACCCCTAATATGATGTCAATTCGCCCTGGCTGGTAGAAGCTTGGGTCGGCCAGGGTGAGACATTGCAAGTGTGGCCAAATGTTTGCCGAGTTTGTAACAATCTGTGTTGGGAGTTGTGTAGTCAACTGTGTGGCTATGACGTATGCTTGGACTAGAAGCTTGTATTGATCATTGTGACTTGAATGGAGCTCTAGTTGTACCACTTGGTTGACTGTTGTGTTTGTTGATCCTACTCCTGTGATTCTCCCTTTAATAGGTGTTCTTTTGACGCTTAATAATTGTGCTGCTCTTTCGCTAATAAAGTTCGCTTGAGATCCTTGATCGATTAAGGTGCGCAATATTGTCATGTCTCCCCGTTGGTCCTTTACATGTATCAATGCTGTAGCAAGCAAAGCGGTGGACTTCTTGGTCACTAAATGTGAGGATACTGCGACGTCTGTGGTCTTGGTATCTTCGGTTTGTAAAACCTGCTTGTCTTCAACCTGTTTGTGGTCTGTTTGTACATTGCCTGATTGGCTAACACTCCTTATTTGGTGTAACATACTGTGATGTCGTCGATTACACAGTCTGCATGACACTCTAGAACGACATTTGTAACTAGAATGTCCAGGAACCAGACAATTGTAGCATAAATTTTTAGTTTTCACAAATTCACTTCTTTCTTCAGGTTGCAACTTAGCAAATCCCTTGCAATGACATAGAGTGTGACTTTCATTACACATGGTACAACATTTTGTCATTAATGGTGATGAAACATGACATGTCTTCTGTGTTACAGTCCTAACTTCCCTGGTAAAACATGTAATTGGTGTAATCAATTCCAACGTGCGAAACTTGGACTCCAAAAATCTTTTTAGTTGATCCCACGTGGGTAGTACTTCTGAATCATGATTATATATCTCTTATTCCCACGACTTATGCGTCTCAAGGTCAAATTTCTGTACTACTAGGTAAATTATCACGGGGTCCCACTGGTCCGTTGGTATTTGTAAGTTTTTCAGGTTATTTAGGCACCGCGCGCGGATTTCAAGGGTTTTTTTTTTTGCGCGGAACCCTAATGATATTTCCAAAATAAAAGTAGCCTAAGTTAGCCAGCTAACTGCCAGTGAAAGTCCCGTCAAAATCGATCCAGCCGTTTCGGAGATTACCCGGAACAAACAAACAGACAGACAAAAACATTAAAATTTATTTTCTATCAATTTCCTTGAATTTATCCCTTAGGGATTCTTTTACGTACACAACTACACGATCGTTTTGGTTCAGCTGGCGTGTAGTAGTGTAGGACGTGTAATTATTTGATTGCGGGATTGGCTTGTTGGTGTTTAGTCTACACTCCGTCAAAACAATAACATCCGTTTGGAATTTAAGGTTAGCGATTGTGAGCAGAAAGTCGACAAAATTACAGTAAATGCTCCTTATATTTTGGGAGATAATAGTAAAGTCGTTTCTGTTTACATGAATATTTTTATCGAGATCCGAGGTGTGGCATTCAAATGTGCGGGCTGTATACTGTCAATTTATTGTCCGTCTTCTATCCAAACTAGACAATGTGATTGGGATGAATTATTTTCTTTGTTTTGTGGAAAAGCCCTCGTAGCTGGGGATTTCAATGGGCATCACCCGAATTGGTCCTGCAAGAATGATGCTAGAGAAAATAACATTATGGACTCTGCGTTAGAATACGGCTATATACCTATTAATGACGGCAGTGCAACGATGGGGAAGATACGTAGGTAATGTCTTACAACAAACATCTCCAGATATCACTTTCACTTCCTCTGATATAGCAATTCATTTTAGTTGGAAAGTGTTAAATGAACCCTTGGGAAATGATCATTTAATGATTAAAATAATAAATTACCAAGATACATTAAATATCATAAAAAACCTTATTTAAAAGGGCTAAATGGTTGGCTTACCTTATGGATATAGAACAGGCATTTACTGAATTAGTTTCTATACCATGGGATACTCGGCAAATGTATATAATCGATCAATGTAATCGATTAATGTAATATTAATCGATCAGCCGATACACATATCCCTTATAAGAAAATCAGTAATGCTCCCCAATAAAAATTTAAGCCTAAGCCCTACTGGAATCCAATTCTTTCTAAAGCTGTAGCTGAGAGGAGACTTGCACTGCGTCAATTTAGGCGTAATCCTACTCCTGGGAATCTGAATGTGTTGGAAGACAGAACCTTAAGGCTCAACAGGAAATACGACGAGCTAAAACAAATAGTTGGCAAGAATTTTGTACCTCTGTTGATGGAAAAGTATCTTCCTCCGATATGTGGCGCAGAATGAAATGGTTTAAAGGTTAAAAGCAAGCTTTTATCTAGTCTTGCTCCCGACTCTGTTCAGTGTCCTAAACCCATATTTATTTAGAATAATTTATTACTAGAGTCCGAATTTCAAATCCAAGAGCTGGAAGCCTGCATCAAGAAAAAAGATACCTACTGCTCCTGAAAATTACATTACATATTCAATGATTTTTAATCTCCCAATTGTAGCTATAATGTTCTTACTTCGTATATACAATATATTTAATTTTAGTTAAATTCCTCATGAATGGCGTAATATAAAAGTTATTGCGATACCTAAAGGTAAGAGTAGTTCTGATTCAAATATAAAATTAAGACCGATATAATTAATATCTTGCTTAAGTTAAATATTCCATTTGATGTTAGCAAGGCGGTTAGAGTGGTTCATAGAACATAACAGGGTATTGTCTCCTAGCACGACAGGCTTTCGGAGAGGTCAATCAGGCTTAGATTCCCTTACTCAGCTGATCACAAGTATACAAATATGTTTTAGTATAAACTTATCAACTTTAGCATGTTTTCTCGACATCGAGAATGCATATAATAATGTTTTAATTGAGTGTTGTCCAAGCATTGGATAACCTTAAAGTAGGAAGACAAATATGCAATTATCTTTGGGAATTCCTGAGGGAAAGGCATTTATCAATTGGCGATGAATCTGAGGAAAAAAGTGATATCGTGAGATCGGCTTGGTATTCTCGTTCAGATATAATGTTTTAATGAAATACAAAACATTATAACATGAATAGAAATTGATTTCGTGACCCACATCAGAAAAGACAAAACACAACAATGAGGAAGTCCCAAAAAAACAATATGTGATTATTAAAACCTCTTCGCTTTAATAGGGCTAATCGGGGTTTGGCAGAGAGGTCCGATCTCCCCACTGCTTTTTAATATTGTAACAGTAGCGATTGTTAATAGTAATAAAAGTAAAACCCCTCTGGGCAGTCGTTATCTCACCAAGGTAATCCTGGAAGGGCAGATTAAAGTAGCTGCTTGATTTCTTCCTACCTTCTGATATAAAAAAAAAAGTATATCATAAGGAAAAAAAGGTATATTAAGTAGCTTACAGAACGCTGGGCAGTTTGTGGCGAGCTGAATGTTCACTGAGTACCCGAATGCTCCAGAGAGTCGGTCAGGGCCTCGTCTCCGGCTTTCCTTTATTGGTTGGTTGGAGTGGTACCGCATGAGTTGAGGTAGGATTTTCAACTCTTCCGCCAGCTTTCCCCGAAGCTGATCGGCGCTGCGTCCGCCCTGAGCCGGCTACTGCCGAACTTGGGCGGACCCAGTGCAGGCTGTCGACGGCTTTACACGGGGGTGGTCCGCTCGATGGCACTTTACGGCGCTCCAGTGTGGGCGGAAACCCTGACTGCCCAGAACAAGACTTTGCTGCGGAGGCCTCAAAGAGTCATGGCAGTCAGGGTCATACGCGGATACCGCACGGTGTCTGCTGAAGCTGCGTGTGCGCTTGCGGGGACTCCCCCGTGGGACCTGGAGGCACGGGTGCTCGCTACAGTTTACTGGCGGATAGCGGATGTTCGGGCCGAAAGTGGCAGTCGCCCTTCGCCTGAAGCGGTCACGAGATGGCGCAGGGAGGCTCATAGTGCAATCATGAGCCTGTGGAAGGTGAGGCTGGAGACACCTAGTGCTGGTCTTAGGACCGTGGGGGCTATCCAACCAATCCTGGATGAGTGGATGCGGAGGCGGCATGGGACGTTGTCCTTCCGTCTTGTGCAGGTATTGTCGGGGCATGGCTGCTTCGGCAAATACCTGCACACAGTGGCGAGGCGGGAGGCGACTCCCATATGCCATCAATGTGGCTGCAGTGAGGACACGGCGCAGCACAGTCTTGAGGAGTGTCCAGCTTGGGGGATGCAGCGCCGTGACCTCATAGCAGTAAATGGGGAAGACCTCTCGCTGCCGGCTTTGGTAAAAGCCAGGGTTGACAGTGAGGGGGCTTGGGAGGCAGTCTCGCATCCTTCTGTGAGGTGGTAATCTCGCGGAAGGAGGCGGCGGAGCGGGTCAGGGAGGAAGACGCCCTTGCTGACCCGATCACCGCACGCATGCACCGCCATAGGTGCAGGTAGGCACACACATGGGCCAACAGCCGATGGGCCGCGAAAGTAATACATACGCAGTACTCGCGGTCCATCAAAAGGCGGGCGCAGGTGAAACGGCGGAGTTTTTAGTGGGTGCAAACCCCACATAACCACGCAATCCCCCCGGATGGCGTGGTATGCGTCAGGCATTTTCTCCGCCTAAAAAAAAAAAAAGGATTTTCAACTCTGGCTTGCCTTAGTTGGCCGATCAGAGGGGGGCTGCAAGAGCTATATGCTCGGGGGTGGAAGTGTCTAATAACGGGGAAACCCGCTCCGAATCTTCGAGACGCGCGATGGTGAAACCGGTGCCGCACCTCTCTACACCCCTAGCCGCTCACACCGGTGTTGCTCCTTGTCGCCTGTAGTGGTGGCCATTTAGGGGGCCCATCTTGTGAGTGGCGAGTCACCGTCTGCCACAGAATTTCACTTTAAAGGTTGAAAGGCAGACGCCGTTTTTCTTAGTATTAAATCCATTTAGCACCCATTGCAATAGACCTTATATTTGTAGTTTCTATTTCATACAATAGTTTTATATCTCCGGTGACAATCTGACTGCATCTTATAGTGCAGCCATGGAGAGTCCCCGGTTAGTGTCCCATTACATTTTAGATTAAAAACCTCTGCGTGTTGGACCCATGTCCCCGCGTAAGCCTATCAAATGACCGGGTTCCCTCTTACAGGGGATATAAACCCGTGTAATAGAGAAACATGTAGATGCCAACTAAAAAGAAACCTCTTTTAATCTCTTTTAATGAGTGCTTTTAATTATATTCGAGGAGAAAATATATATTCGTCTAATCCCTTGGACATGTTTAAATTAAATATTTGGTGTAGTAATATTGCAATTAAAAACGTACTTAAAATTAATTTACAGTGTTTTTACAGTGTTAAAATTAATTTAAATTTCATACGAGATCAATTTCTTAAGAAATAATATTTGTGAGCGTCAGGATGGCTGGACCAAGGAAGATTTTGAAAGTTTGAGCAATACCAAGTTTTTGTACCTATTTGGTACTATTTGGTACGTGGTACGTCAGAATGGCTGGCCACTTTCCTCGTAATAGTTTTGCTTCTTTAGCGAGGTACAAATTATTTGATTTCTGCTACCAAATAGTACCAAATAGGTACAAAATCTTGGTATTGCTCAAACTTTCAAAATCTTCCTTGGTCCAGCCATCCTGACGCTCACTTTTATATATCCTGCGCGACAGGACTGGACAGGGCATACGAAAATAAAAGAAACTCAGAAAATGTTAAATTATCCATTTACTAAGCTTTAATGCACAAATAACATAATAATGGTTGAACCATTTATTTGCAACGTACAATATAGGCCAGAAAAACCTATAATATTATACCAGATGACATGTACTAATCATTGATGATGGAATCATTTCGTATTTGAAGAGTGTGCGTACTTAGCAGGTTTGACGTCACAAGTTATTTTCTTTATTACACAAATGCATTTTAAAAATATGAGGCTGAATACGACAAGATTTTTTGTTAACAAAACAAATTTGATACACCAGAACTACAGAAGCGCGTTAGTATCGATTAGAGCTTAAAACGAGTTCAGAACAGAATACATACGCACAGAATACTAATTGAACTATATAAAAAGCATGATGAAATTAAATAAAAAATTGTATTTATGTCGTCCTTTTTTTTACAAGAGTGCAGAAAATACAATTTGCTATGACACCGTAAACTGTTGACAGCCTCTTAGGCTACGGAATGACTTAAACTTGAAAGGACAATGCTCATGATGAATGTAAAACATACCTAGGCTTGAAGCAAACGAAAAGTCATCTTCTTTATTGTTTAATTGAGTGATAAAATACTGTTGGTAGCATTTTCAAAATGAATTGTTAAATGCCTTAATAATTGTTTCTTATAAGGCATAATTTAAGGTGTCTAAAACAGTTACTTTATCACATTTAGAGTACCCCAGATACTGTAATTAATATGACTAATTTCAGCACTTTAACATTTTTAAGGTGAATAGTAAAAATAATGCGAGGTTAGAGTAAAAAATTCAATGTTAACGAAAACTTATTTATAATTAAAACCTAATATTTAAAAACCAGTTATGCGCGAACGACGACGTATTGCCAGCCATTGTTAACAAGCCAATATCTCCGTCTCGCTCGTACGTAGAGCTCTTATGGAACGCCGTGAGTTATTTATGAGAATTATCGACAAGAGGATGTAATTTTTTGTTATTTACACACAGAAAGATAATCAAGTAATAAAACCATTGGATTTTATTACTTCACAGTATTTCATCACACATACATAAAAAATCATCATTCATACATTTCATTGGCGCCGAACCTCGGTTTTTAAGCATTGTCCTTTAATACATACTATTTAAAGTATATCACGACACCATGGTGATGAGATGTAGCTATAGGGAGATCAATATTCTGCATTATTAGAATTTGTGTATTAAGCAATAATGGTGCATGAGGATTCAGTGAACATAAACAGCATATTTTAATTTAGTTAAAGGTATTCATAAATATGATTATAACAAACTTTGAAAGAACCACAATACATTATTTTTAGGCCACCATACATAGAGGCACCGTTTACCGTGTGGTGCCGGCCACGAATAGCATCAAACCCGTCTCATCCCGTCGGTGTCGTAAAAGGCGACTGTGGGATTAGCCGGAGGATGGGCAGCAGCGGTGCATTCGATTACATTAACAACTCAACTGCGATCGCTAAACCGCCTGCCAAGCGTGGTGATTATAGCAAGACCCCTCAATGAGCACACAGCACACCCGTATCGGTCGTTGTGGTGATCTTTGGGGGAGGCATGTGTCCAGCAGTAGACTTTATTCGGCCGAAATGATGACATGGAGGCAAACCTGGAGGTTTAACTACGCCAGCTTAGCCTAAACGGATGCCTGGTACAAACACAGTAGAACCATGTTAATTGTTTCAGTTATCTGGCCACTAGAACACGATCAACTAAATCAGGCGAACCTTAAGATAAACCTGATATTATATAACGACTTTTGTTTGAATAATTTTATGTTCAGTGGATGTAGCATACAAGGAGTTGATATCCCAAGAATCATTTTTTGTAATGTATAAAAGCAATTCTTTCAAAGCATGTCCATATGGAATAAAGCTAATCACACTGCAAACTGCATCATCTCATTGATTAACAAAATAATCTACAAGAAAAAATCACATGTATTTCTTATATGTGAATGTATAAATGAGGATATCCTGCATGACTTATCCGTCGAAGGCCAACATCCTATATAGCGCCTGGCATGCGCTCGCGTATGGCTTTCGAAACCCAACTTGGTTCTAAACGTTTCGTCACAGAGATCGCTATTACTAATAAGTATAAAGCCCACAGTATCATTGAATATTCTTTGTAGTCACATAAGACAATGTTAAAAGTTACCTACAGTATAACAAACCTGTTCTTGAAAATCAAACCAATCAGTTACCGATCCTTACACATAATTTTGTAACAATGATCATAATTAGGTATAGGCAAAGTCAATACCAGTATTTAAAAACAATTAGATAACACATATATACTGTCATCGTACCTCGTATCTATTGCCATACATGTTATCTCTGCATGCGAATACGATTTGATACAATTATTATATTCGAAAAATAACTATCCAGCCCTAACTACAAGAGACCATGAAAGTGTGTAAATGTCGAAACTACTGTTTCCCATTAGAATCGCCAAATTGTATAAGAAATAACATTTGACATTGTGTATATTCTTTAATTTAAGGTTTGTTCAATATTTCACCATTTCAAAAAATAACATAACCTGAAAAGTAATATAATACACAAATGAAATGCACAAATGAAATTCAAAATCTAGGTAATGTCAAGTACCACTGAAGACCATAATAATATCTGGAACTTTTTGGGACTGTGATCTTCATAGGCGATCTAATTATTTATAATTAATCAAAAGATGCTTTTAGACATTTAAGTGTGATTACTCAATTGAGACAATAAACACATTTTAATGTCACATTTGTGTCATACGCGCTCAATAGGATTAATTTATTTGCTATACAATAATTATTCACTAAATTAAATTGTATTACATCACATGAAATAAAATTGTAGTTACAGCACAAAAATGCATTAAGTAGGTGTACAAAATGTAACCAAAATATAAATTACGTTAATACTATTTATAACTCGGGTTATAATACGCCAAGGGTTTGAAATGCCCCATTATTAAAGTTAATCACCTAAAGAAAAAATCATGAATGCGTGCAAAAAAAATGTTGCATAGTAGAAAATAACATCAAAATAGCCAGACATTTCATCATTTCAATAAAATTTACATTCACTATAATTTAACCGTATGCTCTCCTCCAGGGTAGTCAACGCGGTTTTATCATAAAACTAAATAATAATGGTGCCAGTGACCGCTAGGCAATATATAAATACATGCATACATCATACATACTCTTTATATATTTTTCATATAGTGGAAACAATCGCGTCGCGCGTAATTGGAGTATCATTATTTAGTTCTATGGTTCAGTATTATATGTGCAGGTAGCATTAAAGAGGAGTTAATATTCATTCAACATCCATTTGCTCTTGTGTATGTTGCGCATCACTGGGCGCGGAGCCCGCGTCGGGCTGTCCGTCGCCAGCAGTGGGGTTGGCCGGCGGCGGAGTTTTTTCTTTAGGTTTAGGTTTGTTTAAAACAGGATTCACAGTGTTCTCGAAGGTCTGAAAAGTAAATACAAGATATGGTAAGCATGGAAGCACATGTTAGGAATTCTGATACGCAAATACTTCGCTTGAGTAAACATAGAGCAATAGAACGTGGATATAAAGAAGTCAAGAAATATAGCAATTATATTATGAGGGCAAATGGTGCGATAGACATCTGCATAGACAGGTACTTTTAGTAGCCTGTAGTGTCCCACTGCTGAGCAAAGGCCTACTACTCCGAATTCTTCTGGTACTATTTTCCTGCGCCATCTCTTTCGGGGCCGGCCTCGGCGACGCTGTCCTGGCACCTTTTGCGTGGATACTTTTGCAATACTGACGTGGCCAGCCCGCCATTTGAGGCTGGCAGCCTTTACTCTAACGTCTTCTATCCCCGTTTTAGAGCGCAGCTTGATATTTCAGATTCTCAATGTTCGTTATATGTTCGGAATGCTACGCTCCATCGCTCGATTTCACAAAACTTCAAGGTAGAATTTTTGTGACTCGGTGTGCGACCAGTACCCCGGTTCACGTCAAAATACACAATCCAAATATTTTTGAGGTTTTAAAGTCGTTCGATCGAAGTTCTATCCAAAGCTGGCTTTCCTTGTTCCTTGAACGCAGTTCTCTAGAACTAACTCGAAAGGAACAAAATCGTTTGATTACTCAAGTGGCCTGTTTTCTTTTTTTGTATTCAACAGTGACATTTATTTTTTAAAAAATCAGTCTATTGTGATTGTCGTCATATATTAAATTTATTTTATAGATCTAATAGTTATCAATGAACATAAACTGGAAATTGTAATTATTTTTATTTTTGTTATTTGGCAGAAAGTCACGCCTGAACGACTGCCGTCTAACGACATAACCGGGACCGACGATTTTACGTATCCTCCGAAGCTATGAGACGCTCAATTCAAATACCACTATGCGGTTACCCATCCATCTGATCGCGCTAAGCGTTGCTTAACCTCGTCGATCGTTTACCAATCAACCACTTTTAATTATGTACATTTTATTACAAAACACTGTAAAACTCTCAATTATCTAACTTTTGTTCAACGATATTTGGATCGCAAAATATTACGTGAAGTTGTCGGCATTCGATCCGATTGATTTATGTGAATACGTTGAAACCAACGTTATGGAACGATGGAAGGACGATTAGAGTATCCGAATACGCTTCGACGCTAATCCATCGAACGATTTTAAAATCGATGCAGTTCTATTCACGTTCTAGTTCGATCGGTGAATACAAAAAGGGTTCAACGACTAAGTCGCTACGATATCATTACGGTTTCGAATACGCGAATCGGGCTATAGGTCTGAGCACCGTAGATTAGGACGGACAGGATACACATAGCAATAAGTTTGCGCTTCAGGGAGATCGGCGAATCATTGAATTGAATCCTTCATTAGTGTCTTCATGGACCACTGGTCCAAAGCTACTGAGCTTTTCTAGGCGTTTACTATTCGGCGATCGATTTCCCTTTCCTGCCTGTTTCCAGAGACTAACTGGCCCGAGTAGATCTACACATCGACATAATGAGAGATGGCAGGAAATACTAATCTACCGCGCTTAGTGCTGTTAGTCAATGTTTTAAACGATTCATCGCGAGTCCCACCCCGCCAGCCTAGCAGCCTAGACTAGCCGTGCTCAGGTCTTGGAGTATAGTTTGTAGTTCCAGAGTTGTGGGGGCAAAAAGGACTATATCTATAGGGACTATAGAAAAGTATTCTTAGCATATACGAAACAAAATTCAGTTATGTATCATTTAAGATTTTAGTTGATACATAAGGTTTATCATCAGCCTATATTGGGTCCATTGCTGGACATAGGCATCTCCTAGCTTGCACCACAACAACCGGTCATCAGCCTTCCGCATCCACCCAGCAACCTTCTTCAGGTCGTCCGCCCATCTGGTCGGTGAGCGCCCCACACTACGTTAACCCATACGCGGTCTCCACTCTAGAACTCGCCTGCTCCGTCGGCCATAGATCCTTCGACAGACGTGACCAGCCCACTTCCACTTCAGCTTGCTAATTTGGTGTGCTATGTCGATCATTTTGGTTCTCTTTCGGATATCCTCATTTCGGATTCTATCCTTTATTAGAGAAACTCCGAGGATAGCACGTTCCATAGCCCGTTGAGTGAATTTAACTTGTAGACTAGTCCGACTGTTAGTGTCCACGTTTCGGTTAAGTTTAGGCAACCCTAACTTTGCTGCATAATAATATTTAAGAAATCTTCTATTACAAAAAAGAGGTAAACGTAACTATCAGAAATAGAGGTCTCGGGGCCCAAGTTACGTAATTATATTCTGAAAATAAGTTATTGATATATAGGTTTAAGGTGAATAATTATGTAATTAGGACAAGATTGAACAGATTTTTTTTCATTGAACAGAATGCTTGAACATTATTAATTAATCCTTTTATATTAAACACAAACATGAAGACGTAGAGTATGAGATATTTAGCTAGGATATTATATATTCATGGGATAAGGTGAATACATAAGTATGCCAAATTCGTTTCAATATACCTCTCTTTCTGATAGTTACAGCATAAATAATACTGCCGCGATGCTGAAATTATCAATGAATAAATAATGAAATATGCAATTATGCTGCATTGCATTATCATACTTACTTAGGCCCGATTTTTCAATCGTCAGATAAGACGTCTAATAACTACCTACCGAATAAATATAAGGCGTTTGACTGTGTTAAACCTTATGAAATCTTATCTAAGCAATCGTACTCAAATCACATGTATTGACAGATTAGGCATGGAGTCAAAATTGGAAACCACTTATAAGTACCAAGGTTGAAATAACATTCATGGTGTTCCGCAGGGTAGTATACTTGGTCCACTATTATTCATCATTTACATCAATGATATTCCTAAGTGTACTAATCATCAGATGATTTTATTTTCTGATGACAGTACTCTTCTATACACTGCAAAAAACATCGACTCCTACGAAAGTGACATAAATAATGCTCTCAAGAATGTAATTAATTGGTTAATCAATAATTTAAATATAAATCTCGACAAGACAAAAATTATGACATTTGATCAGAAAATAAATAAACTTAAAATGAATATATCCTATGAAAATATAACTGTTGCTGAAACTAAAAGCGCAACATTTTTAGGTATTTATCTAGATAGCCACCTAACGTGGAAACAACACAGAAGCGTTATGTAAAAAACCTTAATAAGTTTAACGTGATGAAGTAGACTATGTAAGAGGACGTAAGGGACATAAATACCTCCAAGACACACTTCGTTGTTGCGATGCTAGGGACTTCAACGCGAACATGAAGCTGGGCACACGATGCGATTGTGAGTTGAGAGTGGGGCAATTTGGATATGGGCAACAGAATCCCACGGGCCATAGACTGGCGTTTTGCACAAAGACTCACTAGTCTTTGTAAAGAACTCCTTTTTTCAAAAGGCGCTTCACAGGAAATGAACCCCAATGAGTCCCAATGGATTATGACAAATATTCAATGATGTTTTCGTGATCTGTAGGGTGAAAACTGGTAGTGATCACCGAATAGTAAGTGGCACATTAAATAAATAATCTCCAAGTTGAGGGTCTCGTCTGACGGCCGATATTAATAATCGATCTAATCTAATATCTTTAGATTTAAGAATGAATATTTGATCGGATATCGTGTAAAACGTGTTAATAAACCCAACCGAAGATTCGATTGCGATCTTGTCAAGTGATATATCTTTGGGAGGACGGATCGCAGAGTATAGATTTACCTCTGTTCGAAAATGACAGATATTGCGTGTCAATAACATATCCGTGTACTTTGACGTTTGTTATAATCGGTGTAAATAATCCGAATAATCTTGAGTATTCGTGGGATTTAGGCTCGAAATCTCCGATTATTATTTTTTATTTTACTCCGAATAGTATGGATTTGTTGTTATTCTCCAGTGATAGTGATAACGACGTCCTAGATCAGTTATCTGATTGGAATACTGATAGTGACACTGAAGAATGAAGATGTTTCACGCCCTTCTTCACGGATGCTAATAAGGATGAACTACATGCTGAGTTTGGATGATGATAGTCAGTCTCGTGCAAGGAACATAATACTCTAGTCTACATAGTCTCGTGACCAAGATGAGAGAAATGTAATGTCAACTCTTATCCAACTACAATAAAATTGTTCTAAGACAGGTAACTATTACATTTATTTCCATTCGATTCATGGTAACATTAACATCTACAACTTTTTAAATTGTATAGGCACACTGCAACAGCAAAAATTGGTCCACAACATATTTGTTGTGGTGTGTGAATACATCCAGAGTGAACATGCACTTGTTTACTAATAGTCTGACAGAGAGTGATGATAATCAATAGAAAAAATACTTACAATATGTACATATCTACCCAAGAATGTGAACAGTTTTTAATTGTTTTGTATAATTCATTTATACATAATACAATTATAACAAATGTATTATGATTTGTGGATATTGAATTTGCCATGCATGCTTGGCATCTGCTCAAGGAAATGTGTATCGAGCAAATAACCCTGACCATAACCTGCTTATATCATCATGATATCGGCCAAAGGATGTCCACTGCACCGTTTATATAGAAATGATTATATAGTACTAATGGTCCCGAAGTGAGTGATGTCATTTTAAGAAGAATATATCCAAGACAGGTATTTGTAAAATTATAGTTAAGTTTTAATTATTCTCTTATTTTAATGTACCAAGTATTTATTACTTTTGTCTTGTTACAGACCAGTTATCTATAATATTGATGTAATGAATGTTGGACATAGGCTGAAGAAGCCATACAGTAATATAATGATGAACCTTAGAACCAGATTGTAACCAAGAAGGGGCTGACAATTTTAGGACTTGGATCATCATACAGAATTAAACACAAATACAAAAGTTGGAATATCATGTGCTGGCATGTTTATACTTTATAAATACCAAATAAATTAATGGTTGTTGTTTAATTGGAAATTATTGTTCAATATTCCTATGATTAACATATTCACCTCTCTATACATTTAATCTAATAAACACCAAATTAGGTCTGTCGTGACAGCTGATAGGACAAGGATTTAGCCTAGGTGTTTTAGTAATTGTATGAAGCATCATGCTGGGAATTATTGGATGCCTGCGGCATGTAACTGGTTGTTGTGGAAATCTATGGCCTTTGATTAACAGTGGATATCTCTTGGCTGAAATGATGATGATGCATCATTCTCCTTCCTTGGGACTAAGTATCTATTAGATGTATCTAACAGATACCGTGTCCTTAGGATATGAATGTTTGACTCAAGATTATGTAGATGAAACTGACACTACAATAAATAATTATTAGGTATAATTTACAATGAATTAATAACATCATTAGAAAGATTTATTATTGATAGCACAATTCATATTAGGTCATCGTTTCGGCCGAATGAAGTCCACTTCTGGACACAGGCCTCCCCCAAAGATCACTACAACGACCGATATGGGTGTGTTGTGTGCTCATTGGGGGGTTTAGTCATAATCGCCATGTTTGGCTGGCGGGTTGGCGATCGCAGTTGAGTTGTTAATTGTCTCGAAGGACGCTGCTGCCCATCCTCCGGCTAATCCCATAGTCGCCTTTTACGACACCCAAGGGATGAGATGGGATTCATATTAGGTGTAGGTTGATAAATGTTGTCTAGGTACCAAGTTCGATTTTTATCCCACATCAAGCTATTCCAATTTTAATTTGATCTAATTTAGCAATCACTGCATGCAAGTAGTCGTTTTATAGATATATCTCACATGGTTTCTGAGAACAAGTAGTAGCCGAATTCTAATGCATCTACCTACCATACAAAAATGAAACATCTGTCTTTGACTCTGCATCTCCAATACCTACCTACCTACCTACTCATAAAGTTGGGACCCTTGGGGCCTTGACGATTCAGTGTCATATTTCTCACTCGGATACAACATGAAACGTTTAACTATCCCTCTCTACCATAAATACAACTGACGTAAAAGAACAAGCTAGCTAGTGACGGCACATGCTAAATATCGTATTCCGTTATACTGCTTTATTTTATTAAATTGAAAATTGAAGAAATATGTATATTTATTTATACTTACTAAAAATAATGCAATACTATATTTGTTTACAAGCTATCTAGAAAAAAAATTCGCTCCTAGTAAATGGAAATCATCATCTTTGTAAAAATAACAAGTTCATCGAATATTTTTTATCTGTCGTACATACGTTCCATTTCGATCAACACATTTTTATGTTTTTGAAATCGTAGTTAAAATACTATATTTGTTTTAAGGAAAATAGTTATAATGGTTATAGTATACAATATTCAACCATTCGTAATAGAAAACAATTTATGGAACATGATTCACAAGTAGCTTTTCTCTAACACTACTACAAATAAACAAATTCTAATTCTAATTCTAATATTCATAAATAAATCATATGAAGGTTTGTGTATTTTGTTGAAAACGGAATTGTAAAGAGGGAAAAGATTTGCGGATATCTCAAGATATCTATAGTAACAGTGACTGTCGGATTGCCGCTTTTGTTATTGGGGTGCAGTTGGAGATCGACCCCACGATTGGAATATATCTTAGATATGTTTCAACCGCGGATATTAGATACATTATTAATTTCGGCCGTGAATGAAGTCTATGCTCCTTCCCTCTAGCGTTAATATCCAAAACCCCAAGAACTTTAATTCTTACTTCTTTATTGTACACATATCTTTATCTTCAATATATAAACAAAAAAATGGACGTACATAGGCGAGCTTAACTCAATATTGAGTTCTCTAACAGTAAACCTTTGAGCGATAGAGTTATATGAGGATAGAATCTAGTGTACAACACAAAAAGGTTTGATTTATTATCAATAAATATAATAGAGATAAGCTTAACATAAATTAGCTACATAAATAAAACATGGATATAAATATACAATACAAGATATTACGTATGTAATAAATAGTATATATACAAAAATAATAAAACATAATATATACATACTATTTTTTTTATTTTTTTTTATTTCAGTTAAGGATCACCAACGAATAATACTTTCAATTATGAATACAAAAAACACAAATATTAAGTATCACGTAATGTACACTCAATTATAGGTAACCACAGCTTATACATCAATATCGAGTACACAGGCTAAGTTTAATAAATTAGATCAAAACGATTAAAATAGATAATAATAAAAGTTCACACTGCATTCATGACTTAAAATAATAACGAGCTATATACTCGTATATACATAGTTACTAACACATTAATTTAATCAATTAATAAATAAAAAACAAAATCCTAACAAGAGCGCAATTTTTTTTTTTGTTTGCCTAATTGAATTTAATCGTGAAATTAAATTGGATGATTTTGATAAAATTACTCGTTCAATTTATCTTTGTAAAGTCTACTGATAAATGTATCGTAACTTTTCTTTTAAAGGTGTTTACTATTAAGTTATACTGAGAGGAAATGATCCTTAGTTCTTCTCTTGATAGCTTCCAAGGATGGGCTATCACGCAACGAATGTGGAAGCGATTTCCAAAGGCGCACTGCACATATAGTGAATGATTTATCATAATAAGTTGAAGTATGACGAAGTAGAAGAGAAGCGGCCGTGCGGCAAGGTTTCACCCTAAGATTATGAAGAACAGTATCTCGACGTTGCCGAATAGATAGCCACTTCAATCGCACCCGAAATTCCGATACATGATCGTATTTTCGAAGACCGAAAATGAAGCGGATACACAAATTCTGCAGACCTTCGAGTTTATTCAGAAGACACTCCGTGTCATCAAGAAAGCAGACATTAGTGTAGTCAACTTGAATTCCAAAACTGCTTCAAAAGCCTAGAACATAGCGCGTCTGTGCCAAACAGAAACTGTAGGTTTGTAGAAATTGTCCATACGGGTGGGTCTTAGTACTTTATGACTCACCTTAAAGGTAGACAGACCAATACAGTTCCCCGATCACACCCTCAACCTCGTGACAGAAAGACGTGCCAAGTAGCTACTGGACCTCCAGTACTCGTGCTGAAGCATACCGGCTGCTTACTACGGATATCGAAGCCCTTGCGTCACGATATAGCGGAACCAGGGTTTCGTGTTTCATCATCATCATCATATCGGCCTAGGGACGTCCACTGCTGAACAAAGGCCTCCCCATAGATTTCCACAACGAGCAGTTACATGCCGCCCGCATCCAACGACTCCCGCAACCTTCACCAGGTCTTCGGTTCACCTCGTTGGAAGTCGTCTCACGCTGCGTTTTCCGGTACGTGGTTTCCACTCGAGAACCCCCAACGGCCATCGGTTCTACGAGTAATGTGCCCCGCCCATTGCTACTTCAGTTTACTAATCCTTTCAGCTATGTCGGGAACTTTAGTTCTTCTACGTATCTCCGCTTCGTATTTACAAGAGACATATCTATTGGGCAAGGCCAGATTAAGCTGAGGACGGCAGCGTACAGACTGTGATAGAAATCGAGAAGTCATACTGACAGCTATCATCATATCGGCCATACAACGTCCACTATTGAACAAAGGCCTCCCCCATAGATTTCCACAACTGTGTCATCATTTGGGGGGAATTTGCCAGTTCTCACCACGATTGGCAGGAGGGTTGGTGAGCGCAGAATGGCTACTGTTCCACAGAAAGGACGCTGCTGCCAATCCCCCTGGTTTAGAGTCCCTTAGTTGCCTTTTACGACCGCCACGGGAGAAGATGGAGTGGTGCTATATTCTTAATCCGGACACCACACGGATAACGGACTGACAAATTTAAATTCAATCATTTATACAGTAATTAGGTCCTAACAGACACTTTTACACGTCATATTGAAACAACGGAGGGCAATTTCACTACATGACCACCTCTGAGAAGAAATGCCTCAGAAGAAACTCAGGGCTAGGTCTTCTTTGGTTGCTCTAGTGATCATACGAGGACCTGGAGCCTCCCTTAGGTGCTGAAAATGACCGCTCCAGTGGTTTTAGCCGGTAGGAGTCCGGCATACCCCTCCACCCTTCCCCGGGGTGAAGGAAGTTCATGAAGAATTTCCACTTGGCACCAATAAAATAAAAAAGGTCTTTGACTAATTATCTTTTTTTATACTTTGTTTTACAAATTATTTAACTCATTAACTGCCGCGAGACAAAATTTAAAATCTATTGTGTCTACGGCAATTGACACGCGAGAAGTTAAAACAGCTGCTATACATTGAAAAACATTTGCAGCTATACAATACAAACAATGCAGATAAAATTTTGTTTCCAGGGACGCCGCATGTGCAGATAATAGATAACAGATGATAAAAATTAACGCCACACGTCCCTATCGTCAAGTCTTTGTTTTATAATAGGCTTTTTTTATTAGAATAGCTTTAATGTGCGTTTCAAACTTCCCATCGGAAAGATCTGTAATTCGTTTTGGTAACTTATTATAGAATCGGACACAAGAAAGACATATTTGTCTTGGTCACAGATATTATAATACACTAGTACAGATACCCAATCCGATACAAAGAAATGGGACCTCCCTAACTCTGGCTAGCGAACTGGCATGCTTTTTTTTAAACAGATGGCAGGTTTTATTACGCCATCTATCAGTTCCCTTAGGTACTAGGCGGCATCAGTAGATGGCGCTGTTTTATTATAATACACTCGCATATTAACTACCTATACTTTCAACTTTGATATCACATCGAGCAGTCAAGGACAAGACGTATAATATAAGTAGTTATTATCAATACTCGAGTTGGTGGAATTTGTGTGAGCTAGCAATTTCCACGCTGCTGGGAATCTCTTATATTATGCGACAATTTTTTAAATTTTCTTTTTATCTAAGAACGGAGAGACGGTCAGTAAGGTTAAACGTTTAGCGCGGTCAGTCTATGGATGGGTGACCACATAGTGGTATTGGCATATACCATTTCATTCTCTGATCGGTAAACGGATGACGAGGTTAAGCAACATTTAGCGCGGTCAGTATTTGGATGGGTGACCGCATAGTGATATTTGAACTGAGCTTAGTTGCATTCACAGATTGGTAAACGATCGACAAGGTTACGCAACATTTAGCGCGGTCAGTCTATGGATTGGTTGACCGCATAGAGGTATTTGTATTGAGTAGGTATCTCCGGCACGACATCGTCAATGCTTTCAACTCCATCCCGTGGGGCGCTATTAGGGCGGCACTAGTTCATCATCGGTGTCCGCCCTACCTGCAGGGCATCATAGGGGCCTATCTGCGTGATAGGCACATTCGCTACTTGGGCAGGGACGGTAGCGTAAAGCGGAGGGAGATTACGTGCGGGGTTCCGCAGTCAGTTCTCGGCCCCCTCTTATGGAACCTTGCCTACGACGCGGTCCTGCGTGTCGTTCTCCCTGCTGGCATCAGCTTAGTCTGTTACGCTGACGACACTCTGGTGTTGGCCAGCGGGGAGTCCTTCGAGGGAACCATCCGGCTTGCGGAGCAAGCGGTGGCAATTGTTGTGACCAAAATCCATGCCCTGGGTCTGCGGATAGCGCCTCAAAAAACCGAGGCGCTATGGTTCCACAAACTGCCGAGGAGCAGAGAACCACCCAGTTCGTGGATACGCGTTGGTGACGCGCGAATCGGGGTGGGCCGGTACATGAAATACCTGGGGCTCACGCTGGACAGTCGTTGGGGCTTCGAAGAACACTTTCAGCGCCTCGTCCCCCGAGTCGAGAGCGTAGTGGGTGCACTACACCGGCTGCTGCCCAATCTCGGGGGACCCTGTGAGGAAGTTCGCCGTCTCTACGGAGGGGTTGTGCGGTCCGTGGCCCTCTACGGGGCGCCTGTATGGTCAGCTCGACTGTCAGGTGCCCAGCGCTGCAGAACCAAAATTCACGGTCTGCAGCGCAGTGGCTATTCGGATCGCACGAGGATACCGAACAGTGTCCTACGAGGCGGCAACTCTCCTGGCGCGTTTTCCGCCTTTCGACATCCTGGCGGAGATGGATGCGTGGGTCTACGATCAGACACGCTCCCTCCGCCAGAGCGGCGAAGGCGCGCTTTCAGGGGCGTTGGACAGGCTGAGACAGCTAACTCGGCGGCGCGCACTTGGAAAGTGGCGTCGCCGCCTGCGGATGCAGTTCGCGACCAAGCGCGTCGTGGAGGCCGTCCTGCCACTCTTTGGTGCCTGGCTCAGAAGGAGCGAGCGTGTCACCTACCGCCTGACGCAGGTGCTCACCGGGCACGGTTGTTTCGGTGCGTACCTGCACAGGATAGGACGTGAGGCCACGGCACAATGCCACCATTGTGATAATGACCAGGACATCGCACAGCACATGCTCGAGGCGTGCCCTGCGTGGGCCGCCGAGCGGCGGATCCTGATCCTGATCCTGATCTATCGGATCGGGCAAGATCTCTCTCTGCCAGCAGTAGTGTCGGCTATGTTGGCAGAGCACGAAAACTGCAATGCAGTGGTCTCCTTCTGTGAGAGCGTCATGCTACAGAAGGAGACTGCAGAGCGAGACCGGGAGAGGGCCGATCCCGCTCGAAGAAGGAGGAGACGGCGCCGGGGTAACAACCGCCCTGGCGCCTAATTCTCATACGCCTAAAACCCCCTGCCGTAGCTATAAAGCGGGGGGACCTCTGGGTTCGCGGGTGCGTAGATTGTGGAATCTGCGTGCCCACACCGAGCGACCCAAGAGTTTGCGGTAGCACGCATGTGGTCACGTGCTGCCGTGGGACGCTTTGTGGGATCCTTTACAATCCCCTCGAGGGGGTGACCGCTTTACAGTCACCCACTCAGAGATGTGCCTATAGGCGTGGCACCAGTGGGTGGCTCTAGTGTGATCATACGAGGACCTCCCTTAGGTGCCGAAGATGACCGCTCCAGTTAGACGGTAGGAGTCCGGCATACCCCTTCACCCTTCCCCGGGGCGAAGGAAGTTCATGAAGAATTTCCACTGGGCACCAATAAAAAAAAAGGTATCTCCGGCACGTTAATCGTCGGTTCGGGTTGGTGTCATTAAACGGCAGTCGTTAATGCGTAGATACCAACTTTCTGCCGAGTAGGTTGTTCGCGACACAACGAGAAAATCCGCGATATGATATCTACACATATGAATTTACTTATGTTCAAGTTATATACCTAGATTGAAACGATACGATGATGATTATCGATCCTATAATACCTACATAAAGTTGAATACAATAAGATCGCAAATTTACCGTCGTTCCTTTGTAGCTGTACAGATCACCACAGACACATTTTGCCTTTTTATCGGCGTCATGATTTTTGTCGAAATACTATATTATGCCGTGTGGTGCCGGCTCAGAATGCCACCATCCCATCTCCTCCCATGGGTGTCGTAAAAATCGATTAAGGGAGGACCCGAGGATGGGTAGCAGCGTCCTTCGAGTACAGTAACAGCTCATCTGCGATCGCCAACCAGTCTGCCAATTGCCGTGGCGATTATGGCAAAACCCCCCGATGAGCCCACAACACATCCGTATCGATCGTTGTGGCGATCTTTGGGGGAGGCCTGTGTCCAGCAGTGGAGACTTTATTCGGCCGATATGATGACTGTAATATTTTCTAATAAATTTATAAACTTATCATAAATTAATAAAACATTATAAAAATATATATTTTAAAATTCACTTATTGCAAAATTGTGTTAAATTGAATAAAAATAAATTAAACTACGAGAACTCTACAGTATCTGCATATGCTACATAAAGATATAATATAAGGACGGTTTATACAGATCTAAAATCCCGATTCGCATCGAATACCTACCTACAATATCGTATCCAATCTCATCAAACTAAATGTCGAAATCTGATTTAGATACGATTCTCATAAAAAGCGATATGACCCAGACCTAGGGGGGTACTTACAAAAACGCCATCTCATCAACGCCATCTTGCAAATACCATAAAGCAAAATGAAAGCTGGCTGGCAACCTATTATTGAAATGGATTCGAATCTGTTGAAAATACGTGATGAGCGTAAACAGTAAAATATACATTAAATAAAGAAATTTGTATATTTACTAATCTTACATCAGCTAACAACTGCCATATAATCTTATTATATTGATAATTTTATATTTGCCACCTGTGGTGCCATCTATGTATTTTCATAAAGACTTTATTCGAGTCCAGACCCCATGTCTTGGTTAATCTATATAAAAGGTACCGGTATTTTATGTCTGTCTCTGACACCTCGGTAAATACACCTAACTATTGGCTCTCGCGACGCTATTTATATCATCATTTCGGCCGAATGAAGTCCACTGCTGGACACAGGCCTCCCCCAAAGATCACCACAACGACCGATATGGATATGTTGTGGGCTCATTGGGGGGTTTTGCCATAATCACCACGCTTGGCAGGCGGGTTGGCGATCGCAGTTAAGTTGTTAATTTACTCGAAGGACGCTGCTGCCCATCCTCCGGCTAATCCCTTGGTCGACTTTTACGACACCCATGGGAGGAGACGGGGTGGTGGCATTCTGGGCCGGCACCACACGGCTATTTATATACCATAAGATAACCCGGATATCAACCTATACGAGATTAGGAAGGCCTCAAAACAGCTAAAAAATAACAACAAGGATGATAGCGGCTTTTTCTTAAAGAAATTAGGAGATTATTATTACTGAGACAAAATCCGTCTTATTACAAAACATGGTTTATCGATAGTCTCGGACTAAAAGTGTGGTTTAATCAAATTTCTTATTACAAAAAGTGGTTTAACTCTTAGTCTTGGACTATCTATGGTACTAAAGATAAACCTGATGGGGACCTAGTTTAACTCTAAAACCTTTGGTCTAAGTCACAAATATACGTCAAATTCATTATTTTGAGGTTAGATTTGGTTTATTTTTGTGTGTTGTATTGTAATATTTCCTGAAATAGTTTAAATTTGCGTCGTCCTAAAGATAGTAATGTGCCGTAATTGCAATAATTGTAGGCAAGTACTAACTTTTTCTTCAGAATTCCAGTTTTCACTTCTTCGTTTTTTCTGTTGTTCTATTTTATTAATATTATTCCCTAACTTCTTATCAATAATAAGTACGAAGAAACGTCCAAATCTCAGAATAGTTTTACCTATGTTTAAAGATTTCCGCGCGATATAGACATTCCGTTACGCATTAGTGTTGTTTGAAAGTACATATTTCGGACATGAAATAAATGTCATAAAAGTATCCCTCAGAAAGAAAAATAAATGGCATTTATTGAAACAATAACAACCATTACTTTCTTATAGTTATCGTCATTAAATACCCTATTATATATGTTAAAATATCAATACCATTAGTATAAAAAAATTACAGAAATATTCAGCATTTGGGTAAATGGAACGATGTAACCGAATGCTATCTGATTGAATGAATGTTTCCAAGGAAATCCGTGTATAATCTGTGGAAATAATTTAAGCCAGAACTAAAGTCAGGTACTATCTAGTCCTGACTTAATTTGTTATATTGTATTTGTACGGACGGGTTTAAACCACGGTACTAATGTTAGTTCCGTACTAAGTCCAGACTTCATAGTTCTGGTTTAAACCTGAGTCTAACAAGATTTTTGTAATAAGACTGAATGAGTTTCAATCGTGTCTGGAATTCCGGCAATAACGAGTTAAGTAAAACACTGCTGTTACCTGCAACCTTATAGATAACGAGTCAACGAACAGTTGTAATGTGAATCTAAAAGCTAAAAAGAGTTAGACCGAGGACAGTGTACTTCGATATTCGAAATTATTTTTCATACAAAAAAAACAAACCGATGTCGCGTTAGACCATAGGTATCTACAGCATCATTAAATGTTTTCAAATCGCTTACACCCTCTTGTTTTGCATCAAATCCATTATTTTTTTTATCAAAACAATATGTAAATATGTTGCTATTATCTGGTTTTGACAATGTTCACCAACGTTTATTAAAGAGAAGTACCAATCTGAAAAATTGTAAATGTTTAGCGACTTTGTCGCTGACTGTACGTGAATCAGTTCGATAAAAAACTATGTAATACCTTACTTTTAAAATAACACACACTAATTAAATACCTCAGACCGACGATTAAAAACAAGTGCGAGAGAGATTCTGCGAGCTAGCTGCGAGAGACATTTGCGATGTTCGAAAGCAACAAAAATTCCCTCTCTCCCACAGCCGAACGCGCAGATGTTATCCATCCCTTTCGGATAACATGTTAACACGCCAATGTTCGGCCTAACATTTGGGTTATACTCCCATTTTGTAATGAAAACATGTTGAGACCAATTTCCAACTAAAATATGGCTGCAGCGACCTAACGGGACATCGACACATATTTAGATCTGTGACCACTTGTATGCCGAGCTGTTGGAAGTTCGGAACATCGTCCATTAACCCCAGCAAATCAAACTCAAATAGGATAATTAATTTACCTGTCGTTCCTGGCGTATCTGATGTGTAGTATGTGCTGGCTGCTGGTGACGTGGCGTGTGTGCGAGTCCCTGACGAGCGGTCTCCAGCCAGTTTAGCGCATTCTTCGTAGCTTCCGCCACTTTCTGCATGTCGGTATCAGCCAGGTGAGCGTACTTGATGTCACCAGCTCTGTAATATAATGAAAATGTGGTAATTAACAGACTGGGTTTACATTTAAACAGGACACCTGCCTAATCTTTATACATTCAGTCAAAAAAGTATCGAAAATGGATAATTTGTTTATGTTATGTTATGGTTACCGTGTGGTGCCGGCTCAGAATACCACCACCCCATCTCCTCCCGTGGGTGTCGTAAAAGTCGACTAAGGGATTAGCCGGAGGATGGGCAGCAGCGTCCTTCGAATACATTAACAGCTCAACTGCGATCGCCAACCCGTCTGCCAAGCGTGGCGATTATGGCAAAACCCCCCATTGAGCCCACAGCACAGCCATAACGGTCGTTGTGGAGATCTTTGGGGGAGGCCTGTGTCCAGCAGTGGACTTCATTCGGCCGTGATGATGATGATGATGGTTCCAAATTAAATTTTTAGTTTTTATTGTTAATGTTAGATTGGCAAAACTGTTTCCATTTTGGCGCGGAATTTGCGTTGCATCTGTTATTTATATTAAATACAATGCTGTTTTTAGTTAATCATATCTAGGGTGTATAGCGAATTTCATTATGGACAGAAACACCGAACAAAGAGATTGTCTTAAATTTTGCATCGCCAATGGAATTTCGTGTTCGGAGTCACTGAAAATGTTACAGAAGGCTTACGGTGAATCGACTTTATCAAAAACACGTGCTTATGAGTGGTACAAAGCGTTCAAAAGTGGTAGAGATGTGATGGAAGATTTGCATCGCTCTGGTAGGCCATCGACGTTTGCAACTGAAGTTGACATCGCAAAAGTGAAGGAAATAGTGACTCAAACTTTCTGTATCTCACGAGTCGATCCGTACCATTTTAACTAATCATTTATGAAACATGTTACCGCTCGGCTAGTCCCAAAAGATCTGAATTTTCTTCAAAAACTCAATCGCATGAGTTGCTGAGGACATGCTAGAACGAGTCAATTCCGACCCAACATTCATGAAACGCATTGTTAATGGTGACGAGACGTGGGTTTACGAGTTTGACATGCAAACTAGTCAACAAGCTTCGGAGTGGCGCCTTCCAACTGAACAGAAAATCGAAAAAACTACGCCAAAGTCGATCAAAAGTCAAAGTCATGTTGACTGTTTTCTTTGACTATAGCGGTGTTGTGCACTCGGAATTCTTGCCGGAAGGTCAAACGGTAAATAAATAATATTATTTGAGCGTTATGCGGCATTTAAGAGAGCAAATTCGAAGAAAAAGGCCAGATTTGTAGAAAGAAAATTCTTAGATTCACCACCACGATAATGCGCCTTCACACACGGCCATCATAGTGAACGAATTTTTGACCAAACACTCAACAAATACCATCGAGCAACCACCATATTCACCAGATATGGCTCCAGCCGACTTCTTTCTTGTTCCTAAACTCAAATTACCACTTCGTGGCACCCGTTTTCAATCGGCAGAAGACATAAAGGAGAATGCGCGGCGAGAACTGAACTCAATTCCGGAAACAGCGTTTAAAAAATGTTTTGATGATTGGATTATTCGTTGGCGTAAGTGTATCGTTTCTGAAGGAGCATACTTTGAAGGTGATAAAATAAATTTGGATGAATAACAAACATTTTGTGTATTATTGATCTTTTCCCGTTACTTTCTTGACAGAGTAGTATATATAATCGTCGGTATGTTAGGGATCGTGGAACTTCTGAATGACCTTGACCGATTGAGGTCATATTCATACAATATATTTGTTTTGTAGAGATGATAGTTTATAGCTATGCTAAGATCCGATATGTGGCGCTAACTACCGGAAAGGGCAAAACAACGTATACCGAGCCAGCTAGTATACTATATAGTATAACATGAGCATGGTTCGTGCAGTGACTGATAGTCAGCTGCTGTGCTCTGGGTCGCGAGTTCGATTCCCGCACGAAACAAATATTTGTATGTTATGCAGGTAGTTGCTCCGGGTCTGGGTGTATTGTGTGTGGAATATGTGTCTGTAAACGCACCCATGACACAAGAAAAATCCTAGTGTGCAGCAACGTTTAAAAAAAGAAAAAGCCATAAGTACAAATTATATGGACGCCAAAAATGCTTGGGATTAAGTTCTCGAATCTAACATACTTTATTTATAGGTAGGTTGTGTCATTGAATTTGAATATTAAATGGACACGTTATGAAATTTTAACAAACAGTTGTTTTTATAAATGACATTTAGGTCCGTATTACAGAATGATACTCAAGTCCAGTTTGATCTGATTCCACCTGATCACTGTTTAAACATAGAATCTGTACTTGAGTATCGGTCATATTCCACAACGGTAATCAATCTAGACTCAGCTGAGACGAGATTCAAACCACGCCTCAAGCACATATTACTCATTGTCTATACATCAGCCTGTTTTCGCTTACGTTTTATTTCAGAATAAGAAATAATGAAATGGAACTCAAAAACCCTATAAATATTCACAAAGTAGTTCCTCTTTACACATATATGTTTCATACAGGTTCATTTTGAAAAGAGTTATTTTACATACTAGGTACCTACGTAAAATATTTTTATATAATTTAACGAGATGAATGTTGTTGAAGTTTAAACTATAAAGGAACGTGTGTTGGCGTTGGCGCCTATTGTCATTCAATACTTGAACAGATGTTATGTTGATAAATAAATATAGTTTAATTTGATGTACATATTAACATAATAAATAACCTGTGGTGAAATCGTGTTGGCTCCTCCAAAAAGTTAAAGAAAAGAAAGTATGACGTTTTTCACCACATACCAAGGAAACATGAAACTACCTCATTAAAAAAAAGCAATTGTATGGGTCCTGTACATCTCATATACATCTGAGAGGAACACTAAAGACCAAACTTCTATTTGAATAATCGTTAAATAAATCGTTGTAATAGCCAACTTCTCCAAAAATATCCATTTTGTGATAAATATATACTTCCATTAAATGACATTTTACAGATCCTCATATCAGCCACGTCGTCCGTCTACTGCTGAACAAAGGCCTCCCCCTTAGATTTCCACAACGAGCGGTCACATGCCGCTCTCATCCAACGACTCCCCAGCCACCTTCACCAGGTTGTCTGTCCACCTCGTTGGAGGCCGTCCCACGCTACGTTTTCCGGTGCGCGGTCTCCATTCGAGAACCTTTGTGCCCCAACGGCCATCAGTTTTACGAGCAATGTGCCCTGCCCATTGCCACTTCAGTTTACTGATCCTTTCAGCTATGTCGACAACTTTAGTTCTTCTACGGATCTCCTCATTTCTGATTCGATCTCGTAGAGAAATACCAAGCATAGCTCTCTCCATAGCTCGCTGAGTGACCTTCAGGTTTCTTATGAGGCCCATTGTGAGTGACCACGTCTCTGTTCCATATGTCATCATTGGTAAGGGAAAAAAAGGAAACGCTGCCTAGCCGAGTCGGATTCGACGATTGACCTCTTTCTCGAAGATGGACCTACCTAACTGGACAGTTTGTCCCAGGTAGACATACTCGTCAACAACTTCGTCTTGCCCATGTTCATTTTAAGGCCCACCTGTGGGGATTCTCTGTTGAGATCATCGAGCATTGTGTTGAGGTCTTGCAGCGATTCTGCCATGACTACGATGTCGTCGGCAAATCGAAAGTGAGTGATATACTTTTTATTTTGATTTACCTTTTTACAGTCGCCTTCCCTCCGCTAGAGGGGGTGACCGCTTTAAAGTCATCCCTTCCGAGATGTGCCTAAAGGCGTGGCACCAATGGGCGGCTCTAGTGTGATCTTACGAGGACCTGGAGCCCCCCTTCGGTGCCGAAGATGACCGCTCCAGTGGTTTTAGCCGGTAGGAGTCCGGCATACCCCTTTGCCCTTCCCCGGTGTGAAGGAAGTACCATGTAGAATTTCCAATGGACATCAATAAAAAAAAATAAAAAAAAGGTATAGTAACCGAGGTGTAAAACTGCCGGTAGAAGTTCTCATTCTCTCTCTGTAATCCTCTGGCTTAGTCGATAATACGACTGTTCCCAATAGACATGTCTCTTGCGAACACTTTGCGAGCCTTGATTCCGCTCAATCGCCTCTTTAATACCGTTGGTATTAAAGGTGCGGATAACGTGTCGCAACGACTTCCATATCCGTCTATTGAGCAGTCGGTATGCTTCAGCATCACCGGAGAACTGCAGCGTCATGGCGCGTCTTTCTGTCATGGCTTGCCTTTATTGATCGGTTGGAGTGGAACCCCATGAGTGCCCGCAGGATTTTTAACTCTGGCTTGCTTTAGTTGGCCGATCAGATGGGGCCGCCAGAGCTATACGCTCGAGGGTGGAAGTGCCTAATGTAATAACGGGGAAACCCGCTCAGAGTCTTCGAAACGCGCAATGGTGAAACCGGTGCCGCACCTCTCGACACCGCTAGCCGCTGACACTGGTGTTGTTCCTTGTCGCCTGTAGTGGTGGCCATTTAGGGGGCCCATGTTGTGAGTGGCAAGTCACCGTCTGCTACAGAATTTCAATTTATAGGTTGAAAGGCAGATGCATTTTTTTTCGTTTTTCTTAGTATTATGTATTATATCCATTTAGCACCCATTGCAAGAGACCTTATGCTTGTAGTTTCCATTTCATACAATACTTTTGTACCTCCAGAGACAATCCAAGACTGCATTTTATAGTACAGCCATGGAGTGTCCCCGGTTAGTGTCCCATTACATTTTAGATTAAAATTCTATAAAGGGCCTCTGCGTGTTGGACCCATGTCCCCGCGTAAGCCTATCCTAGCCGGGTTCCCGCTTACAGGGATTAAGCCCGTGAATAGAGAAACATGATAATAATAATAATAATCGTTTATTTCAGGCAAGCCAAGTATTACACCATTTTCATTTTTTAGTTAAATGAAACCAGGTTAATTTTCATTACGTTTCATTCCTGGAATATTATGTCCAGCAAAACCACGCCTCATGGTTTACTGTCTGTATACCACACCACGGGGCCAGAATTCTTCGCTAAGAAAGGTGACTTCTTGTTCCTGTTCAATGCTAATTTTGAATGAAGAAAATGTCGTTTGGTTTATATTGAATTAGTTTTTGAACCTTCACGACCGTGTATCCGCATCATCATTTTAATGAAATCGTTTACATCTTTTTGCGTGGTATTTTTGTCAAATCGAAAAGCGTAAACGTAAGACAACTTTGGCACTATATTTTATTTGACTTCAATACTGCTTTCCCTTGTTGATTACTATTCACGTTTTTGGATTTCTTCCTCTAGTTTACTACTGTTATAATAAAAGTGAACTTTTCGTAAATAAGCGCACGATTATTCAATCACTGGTTATAACTCAAAGTCTACGCACGGGTAGGTTGTTTTTGTAATTACATGTTATTGTTCAGCCTTTTCATATATTTAAACAAGTGGCATGGCCTATTCATGGAAACCGTATATAATCAAATTATAGAATACGTTATTACAAAATAACGTATTCTATCAATTAATATTGAGAGTATGAACTAAAAAAATACGAACTTGTACAAGTCAACGGCTTTGTTAGATAATTGGATTGCTCTTGCAAAGTCGTCTAATGCTCCAGGGCGAAGTTCGAACTCCAAACGGCGTTGCTTGATAGGTTCGCCTTCTGTTCGCAACTCTGTTAGTTTATCACTGTATACCTAGAACAGATTAACAACCAGTCAGTTAAATGCATAATGTCGCAGATACAGCTTAAAGCGGTGGTAAGCTAATTAGCCTGTTTCCTCGGAAGATTTAAAAAAGATCCGCCAGAGGCAGCAATAGTGGGCCTACACGTGTATTGATAAAAAAAAAAGAGAAATTATCATGCCTACCAAACATTGTGCATTCGCGAATTGCACGTCGGATAGTGGATATAAACAAGATGGTATAAAATTTGTGTCTAAAGCACGGCAATGCAAGCCATCGTTTTAAATCCCAGACAAGATTTGAATTTTTGAAAATTTCAGTTTTTCTTGTAGAATTATTTATTTATAAAGGGAATAGTTTAATTATTTATTTACAGCAATATACTTTATTTACAGGTTTCATTCACAATAGGTATTTACGAGTTTTGTATGTAGCCGTAAGATATCCGTTTTTTTTGTATTCTATAGAGCTATTTGATCAGTTTATTCACTCTTAATATTGTGATTTTCGTCATATTGATCAAATAAATTAAATTAAATGTGATATCAATGAATATAAACTGGTATAGTAATTTCCAGTTTATATTCATTTTAATTTCAATTTATGATAAGTTTGTAAATTTGTTAGAAAGACGGGTACATCATCTTCCTTTAATTCCATTTTTACAATGTACGTTTAACGTTACTGTCAATAGGGAAATAGTACGTGTACCAACTAGTGCTCCCTCTAGCGGTTCTTTTTAAATCATTCCCGGAAACAGGGTTATTAGAAAAGAATCTGCACTGTTACGCCTTCACGTTTGACGTTGTATGTTAGTTTAGGAGAATAGCATTTGTGACATTTATGACACTGAGACTAGATCGGAACAATATTTTGGCCTTCAGACTATGGTTAGATACATAAAATTAAAGATTTTCATAAATTAGAAACCATTTTTGCACAAGGCATTTATGAATATATAGAATTTAGATAGTTACACGGTTTCAAGTTGTTGTTCCTACGAAAAACAGCAGAAATTTCACACCCACGTCTAACCATACGAATAATATGTGTTCCGGTTAGAAAGGCAATATAACTAGTGAAATGACAGGGCCTAAGAGACTAGATAATCAACGTCACGAGGTGACAAGGGCAGCGTGATGCCACGCAAGACTAGTCCGGGGTAGCTAGTCTATGGGCAGGAATGACGCCTCGTCACTAGTTTGTATAAAAAAAATAGTAACAGACATATACATATACAAATCTTACAGATTTACAGTAGTACAAAATTTTAGTAGTAGAAAATTGTACTGTGAAAATTTTAATAAAACTTGTATTTCTTGAAAACATTTAATTTTTAATAGAATAAAGACTTACCAATGAGTAAAGTTACTATTCACAAATAATTTCAGGTAAAAAAAAAAACTAGAAAAGGAATTTTTCATTACGAGATGCTTAAAAATCTGTGTCAAGGTAGAGATTTTTCGATATTTCGGAAAATTTTGTACTATTGTAAATCCATAAGATTTTGCTGAACATATATTGTGTTTTTTTGGTAGGTATTGACCCAAGCTCTCACCCCCTGCAGTATGTCGTGCTATTTACTGGACACACTGTATATTTAAAAAAATAAAAATTAACGAAGAATGCATGGCGTGGCGGCAATGAATAAACCTAGACAATAACATTGTACCATACGATTTTTTTGCCTATTCCTGCTAGTTTTAATATGGTGAAAAAAAATACAAATAAACAGTAACACAAATATTTATTTGGGCGGTCGTTCTTTTCAATTACATCTCTACAAAAAGATTATGAATGACTATTACTTTATTTCTTTCTTTATTAACTATCATACTTTCTAGAGGTATGGATCTCTACGATACTACAACCACATAAAGACTGTTTTCAATATTAATTTTCATACCTTTCCAGAGGAACGGATCGCTACGATACTACAATCACGTAATAATTACTGTTTTCAATGAGTATACATTTTCATACCTTTTCTGCGAGACTACAATCAAATAATTATGAGTTTATTTGCATTCTACGCATTTATTGTCCTGACAATATAAGAGGTCGGTTTTGATATTTTTCATGCCACGATAACTTTGTACGAGGAGGAACGTCGATTCACGAAATCGAAAACACCAAACAATTATTTATGATATCCATACACTAATTGATTCTTATGAATGATACACATTGGTGTATCATTCATAACATAAGAATACTACTAAATAACAGATGGCATCACAGTTCGCTATTATTTACTCGATGGCGTAACACTGCCCCTTCCTAAGACATGCTTGTCCCGAGCATCATTAGCTCCGAGGTACCGCGCCAATCGATCCACATAAACAATCTTAGGCACACTCCGCTGTCCTTTCTGTATTTGGTGACGTCGTTGGTCTTGGTCACTACTAGGTATGGTCCATCCTGTTTTGCTTGAAGCTTAGGAGACTGTCCTTTGCTACGTACTGGGTTATGCAGCCAAACCAATGATCCTTAGTCGAAACCTTTGTTGTTGCGCGCATACGGATCTTCATCCTGTCAGACATCTGTTGGCTGGACTGTCTGCCATGGTCGTATACGTCGTTCATCTTGTTGCGCAAAACATTCTCATAGTCTGTTACACTATGTGGAGCATAGGGGGGAATACCAGTGATTAAGTCTGCTGGCAACCGCAACTCGCTTCCAAAGCTCGCGAAAGCTGGCGTCACTGGCATACTCTCGTGAATTCGTGCAATTCGATATTACAGAAGGAATGGCTGAATGTGATTATCCCAGTCTCTTTGTCATCTTTCCACAACTTTTGCCAAATATCTCTCCAATGTTTGGTTGAATCGTTCTATCATGCCATCAGATTGGGGATGATAAGAGGTAGTTCTGGTTTTGTGGGTACCTATCACTTGACAAGTTTCCTAGAATATTTGTGACTCAAAACTCCTTTCTTAATCCCTGTGAATTTCTAAAGGTACTCCGAACCAGCAGAAGACTTCGTGGACTAATTTATCGGCAACTGTCGAAGCTTCCTGGTTAGGAATGGCGAAGACTACAGGTCACTTTGTAAAGTGGTCCATGACAACCATAAATTACTTGTTTCAGTTTACACTTTCAGGGAACGGTCCCGCAACGTCTAGTACTCTCCATTCCCATGGAGCTCCGACGTTGTACAACTTTAATGCCCCTCTACCGCATGTGTGAGGTCCTTTCACAGCCGCGCAAAAGTTACATCATCTTCGACACCAGTATTGTGTTTACCAGTCTTGATGCGGTAGGCTCGATGGTCCTATTTTACTGCCTCCAAGTCCAAGGCATGGGCCAAGGTGGCTTTTAGTATCTCATGGTGCCCAAGTCACACAGCAGCCCAAACTTCCAAGTCAACGCCTGTACCAGTTTTCGTCAATGAGCGCAGGTGCAGACTGGTATGCCTTGCGAACCAGCTTTTCAATTTCAAGGGCCCATTGATGAAGGTTTCCGGCATTACTTTGAAACACGTGCTCCATATGGGCGTCACCGTATCTGGACTCCAACGCCTTAATTAGTTGCTCGTATATGATATCCTTGCCGAGTGCCTCAAAGATAGTTAATGCCTGGTCACAGAGACCCAAGGTGAGCCCAGTCATGGACTGCTCTTTGTTCCAACCGTGTTCACCTTCATAACGGCCTCAAACTGTATCTTGTAGACCGACCATGAAGATGTTCCGCCGAATACTGGCACTTTGCAGCGACATGCCGAAGGTACAGTAACCAAGGAAGTCGAGGTCCCGTATCCAATCTTAAGATCACGCAAAGCCTTCTTCAGGTTAGCAATTTGAGCTTCGGCTTCTAAGATTCAATTCTCGTGCTGATGAACCTGCTCCTTCATTGTATTGAGCTCTGTGCCAACTGTCGCGTATAGATCCTTTATAAGACCATCTGTTCTTGTTGGCGACGAGCCTGTTCCTTCTTATCCCGAAGCAGGTGTTCTTCCAGCCGTCGTGATAGCTCCTCCTGGCGGCGAGCCTGTTCCTGTAGCATCGCCTTTATAGCCGATAAGTCTGGGGCCCCTAGCGCTGGTCATCCTGCGTTAGCGACGCCGATTCTGCAAACCGGCGCTGGTACATCACCTGCTGCCGTAGTCTCCTGTTGTAAAACTGGCGTAATTTATCTCACTTCTGACACCAAATGCTACGAGCCGGGATTCGGGACAAATTAAATTTACCAAAATTACACGAAAACAATATATTCTTGATCACAATTAATATTACTAATAACACTTCCAGGATAATTGCTTGGTATTCAACTTTCTCTTCACTATGTCGTATCGCAGCGTAACTGAACCGTCTCTCCTTTTGGGCTTCTCGCATATATTTCTGCGAAATGTGGTTGCTTAACCGGTCGTTTCTGGCGAAGCCAAAAGCCAGCCAGGCTTAAAATTAATATCTCAGCAACTTGCGCTAAGGAGGCCCCCTGCGGGACACGGACCTCGGCTTAGGGCGTTGCTGGGGATAACAAGCTATTCTTTTGGGGACAGCTGGAGCAGTATGTCTCTCCTTCCTTCGTGGCCGCTATATATATAGGCCGATCGATACTGAGTAGAACTTTCCTGAATGTTCGCTTTCTAGATGGCGCTACAAGAAACAATCCCGAACATTCCGTAAGTTTCTACAACCGTAGTACAGCTGCTAAACAATAGATGGCACCACGTGTCTTAGTATCACAGAATTGTCCAGAGCACTACTAACAATAATAAGAGATGGCGCCACATTTCGCTATAATATTTACTTGATAGTTTAATTTTATTTATGATTTAAGTTTTGCTAATTATAAAAGTTGTTTTGTTGATGATTATTTTTATCTAATGTTATGTAGGTATGTAAGCTTAAGAAAAGTAGCCATTTGTTATAAAAAAATACGCTAGCCCGAGGCTGATTTTAAACCACTTAATTATTTAAAAACCTCATAAACCCTTGAAATCTCTCAATTATCAACACTTGGATTCATTCAACAACACTAGGATCGCGAAATTTGACGTGAAGTCGTCGGCATTTGATCCGATCGATTTATGAGAATACGTTGAAATCAACTATATGAAACGATTGAAGGACGATTAGAGTATCTGAATACACTCCGACGACAATCGAACGCTTTAAAATCGATACTATTCTAGTTCGATCGATGGATGTGAATACGAAAAGGGTTTCAACGACCGTCGCTACAATATCGTTACAGTTTTGAATTCGTGAATCGGGCTATTGGTCAAACAATTCGCATGGGACAACTAACAATACTTTATTTACAGATATTGACTATTTATACTGAGAGTAATTAGAGAAAATGTTTAATTTTCTGCCACAATTCTATAGTTCCTATATAATAAGTACCTTGAGCGTTTTCATAATTATATAACGTGGTATCCATGATTTTCGAACTTTTTGAGTTATGGTCAAGTTACAAAAAATCATTTGATGCTGAAATACTTGTATATGCATTTTGGGATTCCAATTTATATTTATCTGGCATACATACATCCTAGCACGCACAAAGATCAGTTGAAAGTAATTAACAGGTACCATCATTATGGTGGCAGCCAGGTACTGAGTCGGACCAAAATATTCGGCGTAACACACACATTGCAGTCCTTTTTCATTTTATTGTAGTGAAAATGTTTATTCTTTCTTTCTTTTTCTCTTAAATGCTAGGATAATTCATCACAGAATAGAATACTTTTCAAATATCTGACCTGTCTGTTTTGATCTTCACCTTCGTCATACAGCCATTGTTCCAAAGAGTCCAACTGGTTAACAAGCTGGTTGCGTTGATCATCCGCTATGAAATCATGCAGGGTTTCGCCCTCGGACAGCTTGCCGCGCAATTCGTACACATATTCCTCCAAAGCGTTACGAGCATCTGCCCGTTCCTTCTCTTGTCTATCTTGAGCTTGCATTTTGCCCTGGAAACAATAATGTTAATCTTGTTTACAACAAAAGTAAAAAAGTATTACCAATTTACCAGATTTAAAGAATTTTTAATATCGAAATCCTGTTATAACATAAATCATTATATTGATGATAAAGATGTCTGCAGACAATTCCATTCTGCATGCTACAACCTTCTGGCGAGGGTTGTCAACTTTTTACATAGCTGAAGTGTTTGTAACTTGCATTCAAAGGTTTAATTGTTCACTAAATGTTGGTGTAATTACCAATGTTTTGACTTATTTAAAAGTGCATACAATTTTTATGATATTTAGTATTTACTAGTACTTAATATTACAACACACTGTTATCTATTATTAATAATTATCATTCTTGTGACATTAATTCATAATATTCATGCAAAACTGTAAATGTGTGAGCATCATGTAGTCATTAATGTTATATTTTTTATCTTCTGTCTGTCAGTATAATTGGTCTGTCATTCTCACTAAAATGCCATGCTGGTGGCGGCGTTGTGTCTCGGGTCGCTGTGTTCCCTAGAATATGGTTGAGCTAAGCGATGCTGATACTGATCACTTACTGACAAACCTTTAAAGGAAAAGTAAATACATTGAATACTGTATCATGATAATATTATTTACCTCTTGCTCCATATACGCATTTAGCTCATGTTTTGGGAATCCATGTGTTTGACCATCAATAGGTAGTTCAATTGTTTTAACAAGAATCTTTTTGGTTTTATCCTTTGATTTATCCTTTTTATCATCGGCATGTTCCTGTGAATAAGAGCACAAGTTCAAGTCTTATAAATAAAAGATCATTCCCCACCACCATCACAGCCTGGCTACTGGCAATAAAATAAGTTTAGCTTTATTTCACTTTAAATAAGCTCATGTTTACTTCCAAGCAGTGAGGTGACCCATTTGCATTTATCTCATAAATCAATAATACTATTTCTTATATAAAACAATATTATCTCAATCTAGCCTTGTCAGTTCTTCATACTTCAGGGTTTCTGCAGAATGAAATATGGGTAAAACGAAAAGAACAACTTTAAGCTTGACGAAAACATGCGTGGACACAGAGAAAACTTAAAAGACTTGAAACAAGTGGAAGAAGCGTGAGGTAGTGTTTTAAACCCTCATAAAATGAGAAATTTGTGCAAATGGACCTCAAAATGAGGGTGGGGACGAAACAACATTTTGTGATGTCTGCTGCCAGAAGTTTGTAAAACAAAAGACTTGATGACTGAAAATGTTAGAATACAAAAAAGCGTTATGGAGAGAAGGCGGGCAACAAACAACACGGGACTGGACACACGCGCTACCGACACGTACCCCGCTGAACCACTGTCCTACTTTCTGTGTCCACGACTGTTTTTGTTGAGGCTCCCCCTTCATTTCGTCGTCTCTCACCTCTTGGTTTTCGGGACCATTCTGTTGCTGATCTTGGGTTGCACCATTAGTATCCATAGCAGCATCTTGTCCTTGAGAATTGTCATTCGCATTCTCCATATCTATATTATCATTTTGAGCAGCATCTTGCTTCTTTTCAACAAGGGAAGCAGAGGCGACTGTTATGATGCCATGAATGTTCACTCTAACTTTCAGTTTTACTTTTTGTGACTCTCCGTCAGCTGTGGGCTGCACGTCTCTGATATGCCACTGGCCTGTTATTGGAAATAAACAAAAATGATTAAGCTTTTTTTGCTCCAAGAAGACATTGGTCGCTAAACCGATTGATATGATGACAATGATAAAAACAAACTATTAATCAATAACTTATGATATGAATGTTCAGTGTATGAATTACTTTCGTTATTCTAAGATACGTACCTATGAAGGTGTCTGGGTAGGGTACTTGATCAGAGTAGTAAGCACTGACAGAGAAGGGTTCTTTTCTGTAGAAGGTTAACATCTTTGAGAAGGGAGCAGGATGAAAAGCAGGAAAGACCTGAAAACACATTATTACAGTTTCAAACCCATGTTATCTTCAACAAAGTTTATAAATTACATAATATCAAAATTCTTAACGATATCATCTGCTTATTTAGAGTGAAAAATTTATAGCGTTTTGTTATCCCAGTTTAGTTACCTATCTATAAGCATAAGATATGTGAATATAAATTTAAGCAAATTTAGGACAGTTTTGAATACTGATGCGAGCAAATCATTCGCCTGGCGATAAGCATTACACCTGCTCTTAACAATTGTTATGCTACCCCCAGCATAAAAGCCCTGGGTGGCACCACACTGCGCTCCCATCTCAAAATATTATTATTCTATCATGTCCAGTAATTTCACTAGCTACAGTGCTGCTTGCACTACACTCCTGCTTGGCAGCAGGTCATCTCGCACTGCGGTGGTACCTACTTTGGCGGGCTCTTGCAATATGAGACCTAACACCAGCAAACTTAGCCATTAGCCATTCATTTTCATATTTTATTTAGTAATAATTATAGAAGTATAAATCGTATAACAGCATCAGGGTCTAGTAAAAATGGGTATACCAAAGGGCTCAATTCTGGACCCATTTCTAGCCTACAATAATCTCTTATTAAATGCTAACAAAACAAAATGTTTTAAATTTTCGTTGCCAACCGTAGCTCAAGTCGGATTTAAATCTATATGTTTATCCAAATTCTTGAAGGCAATAAACTCGAGACAGTAATAATAAACCGTATTTCTATGTATAACCATTGATTATTTGAATACGATGGGGTGCCCATGTAAAGACTATCAAGTAGGTTAAGTTATGCTGATTTGCAGTCCGAAAAAATGGGCATCTAACTAACGTGGCAACGGCTGGTATATTTTGCGTATTTTCACAGCATAATGTCATATGGAATTATGGTGTCGAGAGCAGCAATTCGTGTAGTTCAACATTAATATTACAGAGGACCACCACCCCATCTCATCCCGTGGGTGTCATAAAAGCAGCAGCAGCGTCCTTCGAATACAATTATAACACAACTGCGTGTGGCGATTACGTGGATCTTACATGGGCGACTCCTGTGACCCCGCATGGTATCGGGCTGGCGGGTGGCAGAGAAGGTAGTCGCGTTGTCGGACCATCGCTACATAGTATTCGATGTAGCCCTCCACTCGCCCGGCCCAAGCCATCCAGGTCCCAGCCCGCCATCGCGACGTTAGGCCCTCACACTGCTCGACCGAGAGTCGATTTGCGTCTCATCTATGCCCCGGGCCCGGCGCACGGCGGTGTAGTGGTCGTCGGAGGAGATCGCACGGCTGCGCGCGATCTGCCTGGCATCCCGACGCCAATATACCAGAAGCCGACGCAGTCTTGCGGTAGCTACGTCTGTTGTGGCTTTAGATGGAGATCTTTCGAGTTCCTGGAGCCTCCCTTCGGTGCCCTGCTCCCTCCCGACGATGATCACTCCGGTGATTTGGTAGGAGTCAGAAAGAAGTACATGAGGTATTTCCACCGGATCAATAAAAAAAATAAAAAATCTACGTCTGTTAGGAGTCTAATTTTTCTGACAGCCGAACTCAACTGTCCTGCTAAAGATGAAATATGCGGACCCCATTGAAGCTTTGAATCAAGCGTGATTACCAAGAAAACTGATTAATCGACAAATTCGAGTTTCTCATTGTTTATTAAATTTTACAATCCCCACTTAAAACATTTGGCAAAGTAAACATACATACATTTAGTGTTCTGCCGATTTAATACTATTTTTTTTTAATAATAAACGTTGCCCCACACTAGGATTTCTCCTGTGTCGTGGGTACGTTTACAAACACAAATTCCAAGTTATTAACTGAAAACCATTCATGGACCTTAAGAAGAGCGTTATTTACATCGCCAATATTTGGAATACGTCTGTCTATATTAAAAATCAAAGAAGCCATCATCATCAGCAAACAACACAATTTTCGCTCGATCCTGAAGCATTAAGGCAGGTATTTTCTATACACTTAAAATAAGAACGGACCCAGTATTCAACCCTGGGGCACGCCCATTGTTACTTGATGAATTAACCCCATTTATCTGAACTTTTTGTTGCCTGGCACAACAGACATGTGAACTCGTATCCAGCGTCTCAGCATCAGACAGTCCCATCTATCAGACATTGTGCTCCGGATGCAATTGGAGCTATTTAGCAACCTGCGGAAGATGGAGGGACAAGGTTTTCGGATGATAGCGTTATAACCATCAACCCTTGCCTCTGTGAACATCCCAGATGCGTAGGAAAAACGCGGCAACCTCATTAGCACTGCGAACGCATTGTTGTACGGAACTGAAACTGTACGCGCAGAGCGCATTCACCTTCTGCGCATACCTGATCCACAGACTGCACGTGTAGAATGACTGGCAATAAGCTCGAAAAAGTGTGGCTTTAGCCTGCTTTGTACATCGTGCAAATCTGCGGGCCAGCATATTACATCGGACAGCCAGCGCCCTGCGCTCCCTCTCGATATCGAGATTATCGCTAAGGTAACCCAGTAGCCCAAGTATTTAAACTGAGCGACTCGTATTAGAGGACTATTGTGCAGTGAGACTGATGGCACGTTTGAGTAGCATTTGGGTTCAGCAACACCATATCATCTGCGTAGCTGATGTTAACACAAACTCCATCAATCTGGCAACCTATCTTGGTGTTGCTGAGCTCAACTATTAGCTGATTAATGTACAGATTGAAGAGGCGTGGAGAGGTTAGCCCCCCTCATTCCGCACTCCAATCTATACACGTGGGAGAATGCTCCAGCCCACTTCACATAATTGGTTTGGTTTTTGTACCCAACATCTAAGCAACGAAATAACTTCATTCTCTATTTTACTTTCCTTAACAAGCTTTTCCCACAAGATGTCATAGGTCACCAGATCAAACGCCTTGAAGAAGTCAAGAACGCACAAGCACGCGTTGACTGGTGTCTTCCTGTCTGCATAGCCAGTACTATCAACCGCTTCACACAGAATAGCACTTTCTGTGGATAGACCTCATCTAAAGCCAAATTGTGCATTATGCAGATTTACAAGGGTAGCCATATGTGAATCAAGCAGACTGTCCAGTATCTTAGCTATTACAATAGCAAGGGAAATGGGCCTGTAGTTAGCGGGATATGTGGTATTGCCAGTTTTATTTTTAACAATCGGTACGACTTATTGTTCTCATCAGATCAAACGGCAAGTGAGAATGACCAGTACTCTCGGTAAGTACCGCAGGTACTCGACGCTGAGGGGATCGTGCCCCGGCGACTAGCCTTTTTACCTGCCTTACTATCTTTTTGATTACAGATACAACCAGCACTTAACATTAAGCTTCGAGGAAATCCGCGCAGCGCCGGGCATCGACAGTGAAGATCAGCACTGATCTAGGCGATGGCTCTACTTTAAAGTGACCTATAAACATGTTCGCTATATCCGTAGTATTACATTTTCATGCCACACTGGCCGGGAGGTTAGGCTTGGGATTCAGTTTGTTCGTATCTTTCCAAAACTTTGCGAAATCTTGTAGACTGATGGTTTTCGGGTATTATATCCATTTTGATTTGTGTTCGATTATTATAACACCATTTCTATTTACATTTAAATTTTATTCGAGCCTCCCGCATTTTGTCATAAATATTTCCCGAAACTGGATGACCATATAAATTCCACTGAAACGCAAGCCGGGCCTCACAACTAGCAATTCTAACAAGTTTGTACCTGCTGTTTCTAACAAAATTAGCACACGTTCAGCAAATTCTGTAAGAATGCGTATTATTTTCATGTACAGGGTATCTAACACTACTCTGTGATTTGGGTCTCGACACACACTACTGTATCCGCACAGGTGCTGAGTTCCGGAGGGAAATTCCCTTGCCTTCTCTTCACATTTTTAAATATATTGTTTGTCCGAAAAACCTGGTAATTAATGTAAAAAGCGAGATTTATTGTATATATACCAGAAATAGACATAAAATAGTAGTACGTTAATTTAGATTATCCAAAACCAATAAATTGTTCTTAGGTAACTGCATATGGTTCATAATATTGAATTTTGAATTATTGAAATTGACGGCACGGTTGGTGTAGTGGCTGATACAGTCGGCTGCTGCGCTCCGGGTCGTGGGTTCGATTCCCGCACGGAACAAATATTTGTATGATCTGCAGGTAGTTGTTCCGGGTCTGGGTGTATTGTATGTGGAATTCATGTCTGTAAACGCACCCACGACACAGGAGAAATCCTAGTGTGGGGCAAAGTTTTAAAAAAAAAAAAACTGATATCACAGTTGGGAAGTTTAAATCGCACGTCAAATCAATTCTCATAGAAAATCATTTTATAAGATTAAAGACGATGTTTACGATAGGGATAACATGATCTTTTCTGCAAATGTGACTTACCTCAAAACCAAACACATCGGAAGACTGCTGCCATATTTATCTTTTATCGATGTATACATAACTGTTTTAAATACTTTAAGAACAGATATGTAACAGACATACAAAAAACAACCCTGAGTTTCTTTCAGTATTTCTTCTCAGAGGTATGTCATGTACTGAAATTGTACTGAAATACCCTCCTTTGTTTCCATAGGCCGTGAGAAAGTACTGTTACTGAATTGCTGATTGATTGAATGATTCTATCTTAATTGTACTGTCCAGTTTCAGTTTAGTTTAGTGCACCCTGCCTAGTCTCAATAATTATGGGTATGGCCGAATAAATCCGTACATGGCGTCAGTAAGTTGACAAGTCAACATCAGCAGATTTCATATTTTATAAATATAGGCATCTAGATTGTCTAATTATGGGGTGAACAAAGGATGTATCTATAATAAAGTGCAGTATACTATACCTATTAAGTAAACCTATCGAGTTAGTCCTTTATTCTTCCCATAAATGAGCTTATCCACCTATTTAGATATACACTTTTCTGCCTGTCGACGTGTCAACTTATTCACGCCATCTACGGAAATTGTCCTATGATTGCCCGTGTTTAGTTCTTCTTCTTCAACACTTACGATATACGCTAACTTTAAGCCACAACATAAAAAATCGCTAGAAATTTATGGACTCGGGAGACAATCTTAAAAACTATTTAAGGGGCAGTTTACATACCTCCATGTCTCCGTCCTCTCCCTTAGTGGCATCCCAAGCGAGGCGAACCGAGTAGGGCTGCACGTCTACAATGCTGAACTCGCGCACGCGCACGGCCGGGCTCAGCATCGCGCATTGCAGTGCGCAACCGCGAGACACGGCCTCATCCTGAAAAATTCTCATACGTCAATGCAGACCGACTACCAGACCGAGTCCAGCTATCATATCAGGCAAAAGACGTCTCCTGCTGAACAAAGGCCTCTTCGACAGACGACAGGTTACATGCCATGTCGTCATTTTGGGAAAAAATTACCATTTCTCACCTAATTTAGCAGGCGGGTCAGTAAGCGCAGAATTACTGCTTTTCCGAAGAGACTACTGCCGATCCCTCTGGTTTAGCGTTTTACGATATATATCGAGTATCGAATTTATTTCAAGAAATACAAATTAAATTGTGGAAATTATACAAATTAATTACACATATTACCTGATTCAAAGTGGTTGACGCATGCTTGTTAAAGACTTGTTCGATCAAGTTTTTTACTGCTGGGATTCTGGTAGATCCTCCCACAATCTCCACAGAATGAATGTCTTCAGGTCTTAGCTCTGAAAATATGATGTATGATGTACTACTTAATATACAAACGGTTTTTATGCATATTAATAGTAAAGCATGTCAACAATATGGGACATTATATACTTCTCATGATTCCATGACTAATATGATAAAAAAATCAACTGTGCTTATCACAAATGTTTATAACTTGTGTTAAAGATTTATATTAATTAAAAGTAGCTGCCATTCATTGCACACAGAATTTTTCTAATATGTGTAATTAACATAATTTTTTCTTTAATAAGAGTATTTAAAGTTTAAACGGAAATATTGGGTTAGAAACGCCAATTATGCAGGTGATCTTATCAGTCAAAAGATGTCCACTGCTGAACAAAGGCCTCCCCCATTGATTTTCACAATTGTGTCATCATTTTGGGGGATTTAGAAAGTACTCACCACGCTTGGCAGGCGGGTTGGTCAGTGCAGTATGGCTACTTTCACTGAAGGGACGCTGCTGCCTACTCCTCTGGTTTAGTCCCTTTGTGCCTTTGTGACCTTTTATTTTTTTTATTGATGTCCAGTGGAATTTCTACATGGAACTTCCTTCACACCGGGGAAGGGTGAAGGGGTATGCCGGACTCCTACCGGCTAAAACCACTAGAGCGGTCATCTTCGGCACCGAAGGGGGGCTCCAGGTCCTCGTAAGATCACACTAGAGCCGCCCATTGGTGCCACGCCTTTAGGCACATCTCGGAAGGGATGACTGTAAAGCGGTCACCCCCTCTAGCGGAGGGAAGGCGACTGTAAAAAGGTCGCCCCCCCAGGCACTTCTCGGGGAGGATTGTAAAGGATCCCCCCAAGCCTCGCTTTGCGCTATGCTGCGCGCCCACGGCGGCACGTGACCACGTGCGCGACACCGTCTTCCCGGGGGTCGCTCGGTGTGAGCACGCAGACTCCCCAATCTGCGACCCCCGAGGCCCCCCACCATGAAGTGACGGCAGGGGGCTCATGCGTGTTGGACTTGGGAGCCGGGACGGTTGTTGCCCCGGCGCCGTCTCGTCCTTCTCCGTGCGGGATCGGCCCTCTCCCGATCCCGCTCTGCAGTCTCCTTCTGCAGCATGACGCTCTCGCAGAAGGAGACCACTGCACTCCAATTTTCGTGCTCTGCCAACGTAGCCGACACTACTGCCGGCAGAGAGAGATCTTGCCCGATCTGATCGACCAGGATCCGCCGCTCGGCCGCCCACGCAGGGCACTCCTCGAGCGTGTGCTGTGCGGTATCCTGGTGTGCCTTTGTGACCTAGAGTGTCATTATGTAATCCATTGGAGAAGATGGAGTGATGCTCTGCCGGACACCACACGAAGTATGCAGATAAAGGTACAAAAATATGTGCCATTTATGCCTTTAGTGAAATAACGAACATGCGATTTTACAGGAAAATAATGTGTAACTAAATTAGTTACTGCATGCTTGCTATTATATTATATACAATAAATTATATTCTCATAACTTATTTTTAAAGGATCCTCCCCCACAGATAGCGTATTTCAAGCGAGCAGACCGCGCGCTTAAGGCGAACATACACCGCGCTCCTCGAGAGGATCGTCCCAGTGTTATATCATCGTCAATTAGACGAAGCGCTCCGTAGGCTGGGCGATATTTGGGAAACTTAACGGCATCAACTGTTCTCAAGAACGCAATCGATGACGGTCCCGCGCTGTTTGCAGTAAAGGCGCAAGAAATAGCATTTGCACTATGTAGACCCTACCTAATGCGACGTCTTTCATAACTTTGAATTGAGATGGTTCTAAAGCAACTTAAAAATGGAATAGCTCCAGGTCATGTTACAACTGAGCTTCTGAAATGATGGAGGCATACTTGTGCTGATGGGACTCCAAAAAACCTTAAACCTCTGTCCTCTTTAATGTGGGAACTCCAAGGGCGTAGAGTAAGAGCATGGTTATCCTCTTCTTTGAAAAGGGTAACAAGAGGAATTCTTGTCTCATTTCACTTCTAAGCCACGTCTACAAGTGGTTTTCAAGGGACATCGCAAATAGTCTTATGCGAAGCCTTGGCGAATTTCAACCTCCACGCAAGCCGGGTTTCGAGGCAACATAGATCACATCCACACAGTGCGGCAGATTACACAGAAAAGAAGAGTACAATCGGCCTCTGTGCTTAGTATTTGTGGACTATGAGAAGGCCTTTGACTCTATCGAGACTGTCAGTTTTGGAATCCTTGTAGCAAGTCAACTGGCGATTTATCCGAGTATTGGGACGTCTCTACGATGCCGCGATGATGACAGTCCAAGTACCAGAACCAGCAGCCTGAGCCTATTTCCCTGCATCGAGTTGTGAGACAAGGGGGCATATCTCCCCCAAATTGTTCACAAATGCAACAGAGGTGATGTTTTCAAGATGCTGGAGTGGAAAAGACGTGGCATAAATATAAACAGCGAGCACATCTCACCCTTGAGATTTGCAGACGAGATCGTCATCATGGTCGAAACGCTGAATTTACAACAGATGCTGAACAACCTAGCTGATTCTTCCCAACGCATCGGGTCTCCGGATGATCTTGGATAAAATGAAGATCATGTTTAACCAACAAAATAACAAAATGTCATACAGGAACCGGTTGCAGGAATACGTCTACCTAGGGCAAACTTTACAGTTGGGTGAGATCAATTTCGATAAAAAGACCAACTGAAGGATTCAGCTCGGCTGGGCAGGAGCACTAGGAAAATTACGTCGAAAATTTTACAATTACGATTTTTTAAGTTTATTGTATTTCTTACCGAGGCTTGAGGTCAGGGCAAGAGGAGGGCAGTTTCAAAACCTTCAGCAGGACTGCAGTTTAAATAATTTTTTGTTTTTAATAATTTAAACATTTAGACCAATACTTAACTTTTATTTATACTGACGCTTTAAATTGAAGGTTGACTGACTGACAGTCCATGCGTTTATTATATTATTTATACCATAGTCAGCGCATCGGGCGCCTTACCCGGATTGCATAACGCGCGGGACGCGTTGGCCGCATTGCATAACGCGCGGGACGCGTTGCCCGTTCATTCAGTTGTTAATGTATTTGAAGGACGCTGCTGCCCATCCTCTGTCTAATCCCTTAGTCGGCTTTTACTACACCCACGGGATGAGATGGGTTGGCGCTGTTCATAGCCGGCAGGCACCACACGGCAGTGCATATGGCAATTTCTTTTGTCAAAAGATTCAGTTACCGTGCCTCTTTATAATTTGTAAGCTTATCAAGTAATTTTAATATTTTGAACTAGCTTTGGCCTGCGGTTTCACCCGCTGTTTAATTTACTTCGGCATAGACAGGTTGACATATAATTACATATAGAGATGTGTATTGGATGGGTTGGGGATTGCATGGGTTTTAATTATCTTCGTGGAACCCTAATTTTGTATTTAAAATAAAAGTAGCCTAAGTTCCTCCTTATCACATTAAAGCCATCTGCCAGTGAAAGTCTTGTAAAAATCGGTTCAGCCGTTTCGGAGATTAGCCGGAACAAACAGACAGGATAGAAATGGAATTTCGTGTTCGGAGTCACTGAAAATGTTACGCCGGCTTACGGTGAATCGACTTAATCAAAAACACGTGCTTATGAGTGATACAAAGCGTTCAAAAGCGGTCGAGATGTGATGGAAGATTTGCATCGCTCTGGTAGGCCATCAACGTTTGCAACTGAAGTTAACATCGCAAAAGTGAAGGAAATAGTGACTGAAAATCCTCATTCAACTTTGAGAGAGATAGCCGCCGAACTTTCTGTATCTCACGAGTCGATCCGTGTAACATTTTAACTAATCATTTGGGTATGAAACATGTTACCGCCGGGTAGTCCCAAAAGACCTGTATTTTCTTCAAAACCTCAATCGCATGAGAGTCGCTGAAGACATGCTAGAACGAGTCAATTTCGACCCAACATTCATGAAACACATTGTTACTAGTGACGAGACGTGGGTTTACGAGTTTGACATGCAAACTAGTCAACAAGCTTCGGAGTGGCGCCTTCCAACTGAACCGAAACCGAAAAAACCACGCCAAAGTCGATCAAAAGTCAAAGTCATGTTGACTGTTTTCTTTGACTATCGCGGTGTTGTGCACTCGGAATTGTTTCCGGAAGGCCAAACGGTAAATAAAGAATATTATTTGAGCGTTATGCGGCATTTAAGAGAGCAAATTCGAAGAAAAAGGCCAGATTTGTAGAAAGAAAATTCTTGGATTTTGCACCACAATAATGCGCCTTCACACAAGGCCATCATAGCGAACGAATTTTTGACCAAACACTTGACAAATACCATCGAGCAACCACCATATTTACCAGATATGGCTCCAGCCGACTTCTTTCTTTTTCCTGAACTCAAATTACCACTTCGTGGCACCCGTTTTCAATCGGTAGAAGACAAAGGAGAATTCGCAGCGAGAACTGAACTCAATTCCGGAAACAGCGTTTAAAAAACGTTTTGATGATTGGATTATTCGTTGGCGTAAGTGTATCGTTTCTGAAGGAGCATACTTTGAAGGTGATAAAATAAATTTGGATGAATAACAAACATTTTGTGTATTATTGATCTTTTCCCGTTACTTTCTTGACAGAGTAGTATTTTGTATTCCCGTGCTCAAAACCACTCAGTAGTATAAATTTTATTTGTTAGTTATGGTTTATGTTTATTCATGCTGCTATACTATAAGTATAGTTAATAGTAGGTCTACGAAAAATTTCAACAATATTGCCACATAGTATTGATATTTTATATGCATATTATTTTATAAATACTTACTGGCATTGTGCATTATAGCTCTCATAGTTCTCTCAATACGTGTGAAGGTCTCAGCACAGATTTGCTCCATCTGGGAGCGCTGCAGTTCACTCGAAACGTCCCGCTCCTCCATAAAGCACTCAATATTGATAGGCAAGCGAGTGCTGTTGGCTGACATCTGCTTTTTCAGTTTCTCTACTTCTTGGAGAAGCCGAAGGAAAGCCCTTAAACACAGATACTTTTATTGAGCTCCTGATAATCATGAATCAATCCTTCAATTACATGTTGCCTTGATTCCAACTACTTGTAAAAAGGTTTATTTGTTCATTCATTTAATTAAATTTAGCCCTATAATCATGTTTCTCAAATCTCATTGCTTACATAGTTTATTTCATTAAACTGCTTAGTTCCTTCCAAAAATAATTAAATGTTGCATATAGTTTATACAAGCAAATTACAAACAGTTATTATAAGTATAACAACGATAATAAATAAATAGAAAATTCTATTATTAAGAAAATGCATATACTGAGATTTGAACAATATTACTTTGTATAAATAGACAGTACACTTCTGCCTTCCAAAATTCAGTTTTAATCAGAATTAAAAATAATTATTCTTTCATCATCATCATCATATCAGCCACCACTCCACTGCTGAACAAAGGCTTCCTCCATATATTTCAAGAACGAGTGGTTACATGCCACTCGCCTCCAACGACTCCCAATGACCTTCACCAGGTTGCCTGTCAATCTCGTTGAAGGTCGTCTCACACTGCGTTTTCCGGTGTCCACTCGAGAATCCTTTTTCCCCAACGGCCATCGGTTCTATGAGCAATGTGCCCCACCGATTGCCACGTCAGTTTACTTTCAGCGATGTCGGCAACTTTAGTTCTCCGGATCTCCTCATTTTTGATTCGATCAGGGTTTCTGGTTTCTCGAGGCACGAGAATTCGCGACCAGGATTTCTCGAGGCACGAGAATTCGCGACCAGGATTTCTCGAGTTTCTCGAGTATCTCGAGAAATTATCAATTTTTTTATAAATCACGATGTTATATTCGAATTATTGCTTTATTGCAAATGAAACTTATAGATGATGAGAATTTAATCAAATGGTAAATATTTTGTTACAAATTGCAGATTGACAACTCAACATTAAACAAACTATACTCGGCTGGTCTATATAAGAAAAAATCTAAACTAAAAAAAATACCGACTTCAACAAAAACCCTACACGATATAAAAATATTAAAACCACTGAAAAGGAAAAAATCTTCATTTATGATATCGGGCGAGGCCAGGTATAAAATATAACTTTTCGTCGGTCTGCAGGAACCATGGTTGGGACATACGTGGCCCATTTGTTTCTGTTTAGTGTAAATAAATGTAAATCTTTTTCCAATTTGTTACCAGTATTTAACACTTAAAATAAGAATGACTCAAATCGGTTCTCTGATCTGAGAGGAATCGAAACTATTAAGACATAATCTAGATAAGCGCAGTGAAATTAACCTGCTTATTGAAGCTGGTTAAAAAACTACTCAATCAATCAATATATGGGACGAACTCGAAAGCATTTTGCACCAGTTAAAAAAAGAATTGCTCAAATCGGTCTACAAATCTCGGAGTAATCGGTGTACAAACATGTAGAAAAAAAAACGCATCGAATTGAGAAACTTTTGAAGTCGGTTAAAAAGTAGGTTAGTATGTAACTTTTTTATAATTATTGGGACCAGTGACCAAATATACACACGGCTACACATCAAGCTATAAAAAAAACAGTTTACGCTGATCTCTCATCAATCATCATCATACGAAAAGCCTATACAAAAAATATTAGTAAATTTAAATCAACAAAATTACTAGACCATATTTTTATAGCTATAAAAACTTGTTTAACAAAACAAACATTCTGCTACCAACTTAAACTAAAAATTGCTTTTATACATATATCTTATATCTTTCGGTTAAACGATACATAACTTAACTCGTCACGTGTTATAGGCATGTTTTGTTACCTAGCGTACGGAATTGATTTCTTGAGTTCTCGAGACATTCGAGTTTTCTTTTCCAGTCTCGACTGAAGACAAATTTCTCGAGAATTCTCGAGCAGAAACCCTAGATTCGATCTAGTAGAGAAATACCAAGCATCTTCATCATCAGCTCTCTCCATAGCTCGATGAGTGACCTTGAGCTTTCTTATGAGGTCCATAGTGAGTGACCACGTCGCTGTACTATAATTATGTCATCGCTGGTAACGAATGCTGGCTCAAGACTTCTGTCTTGAGGCATTGCGGTATTGTTGACGAAAAGATTTTGCAAAGTATCCCGACCGCTGCCCAGCAGAGTCCTATACGACGATTGACCCGTTTTATGTAATTATTTACAATGTAATAATTGCGGTTTACCTTTGATTCTTCCTAGCATCCAGCTTTAATCTGGTCAAAATGTCTTGACAGAAATAGTCAGCAAGCGCCATATCTATGTCCCTTCCACCACATTGAGGATCCGATGATGTAGCCAAAACACGCAGCTTACCCTTGTTGAAGGCACAAGCAGATACCTGATGATCAAAATGTAATACATTTTATGATAATTATTTTATTGCTTTCTTCACAAAGGGTTCAACTTGATTAGGGGATAACAACAAGTACAATGTACTTTTGCGTGGGAGTTTGTATTTGCACCAGGAAGCCCTGTGTGACAGATCACCAGGTTCTCACCTGAATACATTGTCTAGCAACTTGCCTACTTTGTATCTGTCTGTGCGTGCGTGCGCGTGCCTGTGTATAGTTGTGTGTAGGAGCGTGTGCCATTCTATATTTGCGTGCGTGCGCATGCTTGTGTATGCGTGTGTGTCTTTATGTGTATATGCGTGCTTTTGTTTGTAGGTGTGCGCGTGCCTGTGTTTGGGTGTGTCTTGTGCGTGCCTGTTTTTATGGGTTGTGTGTGCCTGCGTATATAAGCGTGTGTGTTGCGTATCTGCAAGGGCGTGCCCGTTGATGCGCGCGCGCCTGTTTCTGTGCGTGTGTTTGTGTGCGTGCCTGTGTTTTTGTGTGGGCGCGATATGGCGGGGGAGGAGGGTGTATTTTTTATATACGAAAGTATAACCAATAACTTTTATGTTTTCATAGCCAAAACTATGAAGCTATTTAGTTAGCTTTTGACATGGGTTTGGGTAGAGTATATATTGGCAATCTATGACATATTTTATTATTTAAATAACCTCCAAGAATTATAACATACCTGACACAAACTAGTCTTGAATCACCCACCAGGGCACTGCGTATTTTTGTATTATATTTGAAAGAATGCTTGTCTTTGATAGCATAGAGGAATGGTAAGAACTAGCTTACTTTTGGTACTTCTCTTTAGGCTCGCTCGAGTGTCAGAATAACGGTTAGGTTCCCCTCCCCATACATATTTTAAGATGTTGAAATATTTTTAACCCTAAGTGTATTTGAAAACCATCAGGGAGGCCTAGTCTTAGCCGGAAATCACACGGCAAGCTGACCTTATTCCCTTTTAGCAAAATAAATTGGTGTCATTAATATATTTTACCTGGAGAGAACTGTGACCAAAGTCAACGAAAACTATGTTTTTAGGCTTCTCTTCAGGAGCAGGTAAGTCTTGTTTATAGATACCATATGCCAAAGCCGTGGCAGTTGTTTCATTCATAAGACGCAGTACGTTCAGCCCTGAAAATACATTATGTAGAATAAGTTTAAATGAGAAACACATGTATAGATTCATGAAAAATTGTTTTGAATATCATTATCATCTCATGAGAAAGACGTCCACTGCTGGATATAGGCCTCCCCAAAGATCAGTACAACGATCGGTACTGCGCTACTAGTCTTCAATGAGGTAAAAATAATATGCGAAAGTGACCCATATTATCCACTTTATTACAAAGGTTTATATCTTGAAACTGCCTGTGTAGCATAGTATTGGCCCATCATAAGCCAGACATATCAGTCTGTAGACCATTGCACCAATAATTCAATAATGTTGTGGCATATTATATATCAGTATTTGGTAAACTATGAGTGATTGATTTAGTTATTTTTAGTTTATACTAAGAAAATCTATATTATACTTTTGCTTATCTACGCATGGACGAAGCCACAAGCACAAAAGCTAGTTGTTCTTTAAGAAACAGTTACGACAAATAAGCACTGTGATTATTCAAGCTAATTCTTACCAGCAATACTAGCAGCATCCAGTAGAGCATTTCTTTCAGCATTTGTAAAGTAACTAGGCACAGATATAACACAATCGTTAATAGGCGTCTGCAATGCTATGGTTGCACTATCTTTCAATTTTGTAAATAACATGCCCGTTATCTGTAAAACAACATAAAATTATATTATCATTCGTGTCAGAATCTAGAAAATTGTCGGCGCAAAAAGTATCAATATTGGTTTTCAACCCTTAATCATCACCAGTGGTCATGTATTCATATTCTCCTGATCAACCTGAGGCGTAAATACAATTAAGCAAGATATTAAACTACTTTATAAAATATTAATTTGTATAGCTTTTTTTCTCATTTAATATTATAACAGATCCATGATATGGAATTTTATTAATTAACCTTTTCCACCAATGTAAACCTAAATTAAAATATGATATGTCAGGGGTTCAATGACCTTCCAAGGTTAAAGAACGAAAATTGATGGTGATGTGCACACAAAAAATTACATATAATATATATGACAAACAACAATCACGCTTGGCCCTTTTGTCAATGACAACCAACTTTAAAAAAGGAGAGAGGTTCTGTACTCTGCATTTTTTAATGTATATAAATGGATGCCTCCATGATTTCTGGGCTGATTTATATCTTGTAAAGTATTATGTGGGATTTGATTTGTCAATTGCTATATTACCTGTTCTGGAGTGAAAACATTGTCTTCATCCAGGTAGTTGACTCTAATGCCAATGCCACCATCCGGTCTTTGTTCAACCTTGAATGGGAAATGTTTCAACTCTTTTTGAACATATGGGTCAGAAAATTTTCTACCTAAGAGTCTCTTGAAACCAAACACAGTATTCTTCATGTTTGTAACCATCTGGTTCTTTGCGGCTACACCTAATATTCGATTTTTCTGTGAAAATGCTACACATGATCTGAAAATAGATTTTTTATGTTAAAGCTTTGTAGTGCCATTATATCTATGTGGGTATTGCTGGTTAAGGTTAGAAGAAAAGAAAAACATTCAGGCCATGTTTTTTTCCAAACACAAAGTTTTTTTCATAGGTAATCCTTATGGACACTGTTTCTATCTGGTTAAATGTATGCAATCAGATGAAATATAAAATCTAATTCTACTTGTGCAAATTCAAACTCAGCGTTTTTGTTTGATATAACATAGGCCCTAATAGGCTCTTAAAGTCAACGGGGCCAGAGGAAACTCCTAAAAAAGTGGTTTTACATATATTTTTTAATAATTATCACATTTTAACAAATTAGGTATGTGAGAACAAAGTAGACTTATGTAAAATAAATACAATTATAAAACAGGATTGCTATAATACACATTAGGAAATTGAGAATTATAAACACATAGAAAGCACTAATCAAGTTTATTAGTGATTATATAACAAAGATATATTAATAATATGAACGTGTCAAAATTATATACGTAGATAATATCATGGGGTATCAACTTGAACAAAATAGTCTTTATAAAAATTCATAGATGGCTATGGCTAGCAGGTAGCAATTATTAAATGATTAATCACTAAAAAGCATTATACGGCAGATACGAGCTGAAGTAAGATTCGTAAACATACAAATTTCTTTATTTAATGTACATTTTACCATTTACACTCATTATTTAAACAGAAAATATAAATTAAGCTCAATTCGAACCCATTTCAATGATAAAGTAGCCACTCAGCTTTCATTTGCTTTAAGGTATTTGCAATAGATGGCGTTTTTGTAAGTATTTCATTTCCATGCCACGGTCTGGATGGGTGACCATCTATTTCATAGCTAAAACGCACCGTGCCTTGGCGAACACGTTAACCCTCTGTACCCCGATTCTCGTAAAAACTAACAATCTAAATATTGTTGAGGTTTGAAAGTCGTTCGATCGATGTTCTATCCGCTGTCGCTATTCACGTGTTCCTTGAACGCAGTTCGATAGGACTTTAACCCAATAGGATCAAAACTAAACGATTACTCAACTAGTAGTAGTGTAGCCGTAAGATGTCAGTTTTTTCGTATTCTATCGAGTTATTTGATCAGTTTTTCATTCTTAATATTGTGATTTTCGTCATATTGATCAAATAAATTAAATATGATATCAATGAATATAAACTGTATTTTTTTATTTTAATTACCTATTTAGCAGAAAGTTGGAATCCACGCATTAACGACTGCCGTTTAGTGACACTAACCGGAACCGACGATCAACGTGCCGGAGATACCTACGCAATACAAATACCACTATGCAGTCACCCATCCATAGACAGACAGCGCTAAATATTGCTTAACCTTGCCGATCGTTTACCGATCAGTGAATGCAACTACGCTCAGTTCAAATGTCACTATGCGGTCACCCCTCCAAATAAGGACCACGCTAAATGTTGCTTAACCTCACCGCTGCCTTCCTTTAACTAGCCTTTGAAGCTAAAAAAGTAGTTTTCGAGAAACAGTTGGGAAACCGTCATATCTAAAAAACTTAGTGTCAGACACATTATTTACGTGCATCATTGATCTTATTTGTTCAGAAAACTATGTTCAATTATTATAGAATTTTTATTTATTTATTTAGCTAATGATTTTAGCTCGTTTTTGCTCTAATTACTATACTGAAAGGTTGCTAACCTTCCTTAACTGCTTTTATAGTGTTTATATCTTTGGAAGTATCACTAGTATAATTATTATGGTTCTTAGATAGGAAGATAGAGAATTTAAAACTATATCACTGCATTAAAAAGTCAAAATCGACCTTCTGAGAGTTAACATCTTTCTAATTAAAGGACAGTCGACCGATCGTTTACCGATTAGTGAAGGCAACTACGCTCAGTTCAAATATCACTATGCAGTCACCCATCCATAGTCTGACCGCGCTAAACGTTGCTTAACCTCGCAAAATATTAAAAGAAAAATTAAACAATTGTGGCAAATAAGAATTTCGTAGCAGCGCGGAAATAGCTAGCTCACACAAATGAAACTATTCCACCAACTCGAGTATTGATAATAACTACATATACGTCTTGTCCTTGACAGCTCGATGTGATATCAAAGTATAGGTAGTTAATATGCGAGTGTATTATAATAAAAAAGCGCCATCTAGTAGTACCGATGCCGCCTAGTACCTGAGCGAACTCAACATTGTCTTTATACAGGGTGTTTGGTGCATCGTGTGCCAAACTGAAATGGTTGACTGACCAAAAGTTAAAACGTAACAAAAACCAACAAAACTCAACAAAACAAAGTAACAAAATGAAAAATTCGCGGAGAACGATGAACTAGCACACACGTCAGGAAGCAGAGGCAGTGATGTTTCGACTAAAATAATGACGGATTGACGGCGTCGTCGGCGGCAGTTCGTCGTTTGTTCACACTAGTTTACGCTATGCAAGAAAGAGATAGAAGATAGATTTTACTTCGCGAGACTGAGAAAACAAATTTTACATGTTCCTCAAGTAACAATTACGCAAAAAGACTTTTTTCTTTAGAATTTGGAATTTAGTATTTTGTGGCTCCATTTACAATTCTAGCTAATTCACAAAGTTGTAAAATGCTTTTTATGGCATGTGACACATCACTAGCAAAGAAGATAGACTAGAGAATTTTTGAGAGAGTTGGAAGATCCCGGTCGCTTTTGGTTTTTATTTTTATAGCCATGTAAATAGCTGTAACATGGACAGCTTTAATTTAAGTCCGAAACTTCGCGAGTAAATTAAAAAAAGAACTAGATGGCTAATGTCACTAATTTTAAATTTAAAAGTACTGTAATACAATACACATCTAAATAAGATTAAAATTCAGAGTCTACGACTTATACTTTTTTTAAAATTTGTATTTGAATGTAAAATTTGGGTATTTTTTTAATAAAACAATAAAAGTTGATGAAAAACAATCCACAGGGCATGAGAAATGTTTAAGGGTCTGAAAGGATAGCAGATGATCCCCCAGTCGACCATTTCAGTTTGGCACACAATGCACCAAACACCCTGTATAATTACCACCCGGAGTTATTGAGTCTACAGACAGGCAACATGGAAATTCAGCATGGCAAAACAAAAAAAAATGTTTTTGTAGTTAGCCGCACTCAAATTTAGAAATTAAATAATAGTTTATAAACTAAATAACACGCTTTTGTAAATAACCAAACTAAAAAGTAGAAAATAATGTTCAATGTGTTATGTATTTTTGTAACCAAGAACTAATTTATAAAAAATAACTACAGTGTTATTATTTAAAAATGTAGGTAGCATGGTTGGTAAAGCTATGCTTGGTATTTCTCTATGAGATCGAATCAGAAATGTGGAGATCCGTAGAAGAACTAAAGTTGTCGACATAGCTGAAAGGATTAGTAAACTGAAGTGGCAATGGGCAGGGCACATTGCTTGTAGAACTGATGGCCGTTGGGGCACAAAGGTTCTAGAATGGAGACCACGCACCGGAAAACGCAGTGTGGGACGACCTCCAACGAGGTGGACAGACGACCTGGTGAAGGTCGCTGGGAGTCGTTGGATGCGGGCGGCATGTAACCGCTCGTTGTGGAAATCTAAGGGGGAGGCCTTTGTTCAGCAGTGGACGTCCTGTGGCTGATATGATAGCATGGTTCATGAAAAGGTTTATTCCTCTATCTACAACATGGAATACTAACCAGGTGCCTTAGTCATAGAGTCAATATTCACCCAGCTGGGTCAATTGTGATAGCATAAGTCATCGCGACCATATCACAAGCCATAATTATAATATCATTAGTTATCAAATCTATATTATAAGCTGGGTCAATCATAGTAGATGCAGAGGTCGCGAGCTGTCTCGATTTTATAGCCCAGACAACTATCGGCGCAATAGAAGGTACAAGTTGTTTGCAGTGCCACCGTGTCGCACCGTAACCTGCGCCAATTCGGACATACCGCGCACGCTCTCTGGGCTCAACGCTCTTCTAGATGACAATCCTCACTGTGACTTGTTTGCGGATGGATGGGTGGATATATTATATATATATAGTCAAGAGTGTTTGTGTTTTTGTGAAAGAAATGTCCAATTGTAATATCTAATTTTTGTAGATACCTTTAATTATTGTAATCGGTTTGGTACTGTTATTATTAAAGTAAGTAAATAAATAAATAAATAAAAGATTGATAGTCAATTTAAAAAAATACATGCTGCCCTAACCAAATAAAATAGGTAGAATTCAGTTCATCCGTGGCACACTTGTTACACTTTCTCTTCCTGTGGGTGTCGTAAAAGTCGACTAAGGGATTACCCGGAGGATGGGCAGCAGCTTCCTTCGATTACATTAACAACTCAACTGCAATCGCCAACCCGTCTGCCAAGCGTGGCGATTATGGCAAAACCCCCCAATGAGCCCACAACACACCCATATCGGTCGTTGTGATAATCTTTGGGGGAGGCCTGTGTCCAGCAGTGGACTTCATTCGGCCGAAATGATGATGATATTATTTTCTTTACCAATTAAAATGATTTTAAAAAGATTAGTTTGTCAAATGATGTTTTGATGTAATGAAATGTTGTCTGTCAATTATTTGTCAAATAAGTTATTTACACAAATAATAGTTTGTAAACTAGTAACTTCTAGTATAAATTTACCTAGCATTATTTTTTAAGTGAAAATATTGTGATTTGTTTTGTCAAATGACAAGACACTATATATCAGTACTTATGCTGCTTGTCCTGAAAAGTATTTTCTACATTTCACAATGGGAAATGTCAGCAATCTTGTGTATATAATTAGTAGGTGCTATTAGTCTGTGAACTCAAATATGACCTTAAATATAAACACAGCTGATGATAGAGCAAATAGGGTAAGTTTGAACAGCTCTAAAGCTATCAGTTTATTTGGGGAAAGTGGTAGAACAAATTTTGTTCATTAGCATTTAATTAAACTCATCAGCTTAGTACACCCTCACTGACTTTCATGGTAAATGCTGCCTCAAAATATACATGAAGCTCTTATTTTATTGTTATATTAATTAATACCAGAATGCCTATAATTGATATTGGCTTATCGTATTTGAGTTTGTTTTAATTCAAATTTCATTCATCATCATCATCATATCAGCCACAGGACGTCCACTGCTGAACAAAGGCCTCCCCCTTAGATTTCCACAACGAGCGGTCACATGCCGCTCTCATCCAACGACTCCCAGCGACCTTCACCAGGTCGTCTGTCCACCTCGTTGGAGGTCATCCCACGCTGCGTTTTCCGGTGCGCGGTCTCCATTCGAGAACCTTTGTGCCCCAACGGCCATCAGTTCTACGAGCAATGTGCCCTGCCCATTGCCACTTCAGTTTACTAATCCTTTCAGCTATGTCGACAACTTTAGTTCTTCTACGGATCTCCTCATTTCTGATTCGATCTCGTAGAGAAATACCAAGCATAGCTCTCTCCATAGCTCGCTGAGTGACCTTGAGCTTTCTTATGAGGCCCATTGTGAGTGACCACGTCTCTGTTCCATATGTCATCACTGGTAACACACACTGGTTAAAGACTTGCGTCTTGAGGCATTGCGGTATTGTTGACGAAAAGACGTTGCGAAGTTTCCCGAACGCTGCCCAGCCGAGTCGGATTCGACGATTGACCTCTTTCTCGAAGTTGGACCTACCTAACTGGACAGTTTGTCCTAGGTAGACATACTCGTCAACAACTTCGAGAACAGAGCTCCCAACGGATATTGGGATGGGCACGACATGGGCATTTGACATGACTTTTGTCTTGCCCATGTTCATCTTAAGGCCCACCTGTTGGGAAACTCTGTTGAGATCATCGAGCATTGTGCTGAGCTCTTGCAGCGATTCTGCCATGACTACGATGTCATCAGCAAATCGAAGGTGAGTGATATACTCGCCATTGATGTTAATGCCGAATCCTTTCCACTCCAGTAGCTTGAAGGCATCCTCCATTGCAGCGGTGAACAGTTTCGGGGAAATGACGTCCCCCTGTCTCACACCTCTCTGCAATGGAATTGCCCCCGTGCTCTGTTCATGTACTCGGACCGACATGGTGGCGTTTCTGTATAAGCACTTCAACACTTCAATGTACCGATAGTCAATCTGGCACCGCTGCAGAGACTGCAGCAAAGGTTCATTGGTTATGGTGTATCATGTCCAAGAATTGAATTACACCATATTAACACTGAATTCAGCCATTTTAAATACAAAATTTGTTAAAACATTGAATGTATGCATTTGTTCAAAAATAATAACTACCTACCTAGTTATTCATTAACGTAGACATAAGATCACAACTTAAAACTTAAATTTCCTCAGTTTATTTATGCAAAATATTTGACTATATAAATATAATTGGTCACTGTCGTCTTAGGGGCGGATAACTGGTAATTTCCAAAATGTGTTTAACCTATAAAGAAACATCAACATTTTGCAAAGCGATGAAATCGAGCCATGAAATTAATTTCGAGAAAAAGTCCGTCATAACATCTACGAAGAAAATAAAGTTGGTTCTTAATCTTTCAAAGAATTTGGATGTATTTCGTGCATCGCTCAATTCCTTCTACATAAGGTTTGAACATGACAGAGCAGTTAATAAAATCAGATGTTTTATGGTTCTAATGATTAGTCAAAGAATGGCGCAAGATGAGAGAAATATTGGAATATTTTACGTTATTTAACAAGGAAATCAATATTTTCTACTTACGGCGTACCACGAAGACTGTAATCGTTGGCTATTGTTTCAATACCACCTGCTTTAGCCACAGCGATATAACATGATTCATTACCGAAATCAATACCAATGACGGACATAGCGGCCATCGTTAACTAAAATTTGTCTCAATTTATAACAAGAACCACTAAATCTTGCTATTTTCCCCGAATTACGCGAAAAGAGAAACACGTTGCTGCAGAAGTCGACAATCGATCAATCTATCGTACAAACGCCGGTTTATTGTCGCATAGATCCTTCATTCGTGCTCGGTTTTGTACCCGAATTTTCTAGAAGTGTAGATAGTAGTGCTGTCAGTACTATTAGGTTTAGTCGATTTTTATAGTAACATTATAACATCCGACTGAACTGCTATAGCAATAATAATATGGTAATCAGTAATCACACACGTTCAAACATGTCAATCGTTCGTTCGTGCGTTCATGGACCATGGTTGGCCCTTCCGATGGTCTTAGCAATTTCCATACATTTACATTGCAACGCACACTGGGATCGAAAACCGAGCTTAGAATACAAAAAAAACGGTCGCGGTACTATACGCTTCGAAATATTTATACGTAATTCACGGTAAGCACGGCATTAGCCGTCGCTGTGTTTCGATTAGAGTTGAGTCGCTCGCGAGTGAGATATATACAAGATATATATCTCTCCCAAAGAGCGAATCTCGCTCTCGCTCACTTTCAATTCAATTATATCTTTGAATCTTTTGTATCTAAAGAGCGACGAGTAGTAAGGTTAATCAAATGATAATTTCATGAAATATGTAGCTGCTTGTTATAAATCATCGTAAATTAGTTATGCGTACTACATACTGTGGTGCGGAGCACGATCTTACATATTCATTACATCACTTAATTATTCTTATATTGTATCGCTCGCGAGCGTAAGATAAAAATGATACATAATCTGGTTATGCTACCATAAGAGCGAGTGGTGAGCGAGATATACGAGATATGGAACTCCATATCTATATCTTTGAATCCTAAAGATTAGATGAATAAAAGATACATCACCGCCTTGCATAAGAAAGAGAAAGATAGTCGCATGCACCGAGAGTAAATTTCCTATAAAATGTGCGGTGCGCATATCATAATAACTTTATATTATTGAGTTAGAAAATTCATAAGAAAAAATTAATTTGTCTGACAATAATCAAACTTCAACTTGCAATAACTGAACGGTGAGGTTTACAAAAAAATTGTAAGAGAACTTTTTTGTCGGAAATTCAATTTCCTACAAATATATGAGACGAGAATTTTTATTTAATAGTAAATACCGAGACCTGAATTTTTTTTCAAATAATAAAAAACTGAGAGGCGGAAGACGTTCCTACTAAAGTTAAGAGCTCATACTTGGAGAGAATTTTTTTGAGGTGTCTTTTAACCTATTTTTCAAAGTATAAAGTTAAAAAAGAAATAGTCGATTTTTTTGGCCCACCCTACCCCACAACTTGTTATATTATTGACTAGCTTGGGCAATATGCATAAAAGACTACTAAGATATAAGCGATCTTTGACGATACCGCTGTAGATAGCGAGAAATACCAAGCAGTACCTAGTATTTCACCGGGTATTTGTATGAACTTCCACGGCTAGCACGAAACCAGAATACAAATACCCACCCAGCGGAATACCGCTCGGTTTTTTCCCCACCCAGACTGGTAGCGAATATCGCATCTATCTGAATAGGCCTTTAGCTTTGGGTCCAAGCTATCTCTAATCAGTTCAGTAGATTTGCTGTATAAATGTATAAAACAGATATATTTAACAGATAGATAAATGTTTGATTAAGGTATTTCCATTAGGAATATGTTCCCAAGCTTCCAATGTCTGTGCAAAATCACGTCGACACATTGCTTTGAGATGATTGCGCAATGCAGGTCTTATCTTACTCTAACATCTAATACGCATAAAACTTCATAAAAGTGTAATCGCCCTGATATGATGCCTATAACACTTTCTATCTAGAGATCCTCAGCTATCTATTTTGTCTCGTCGTTTCAGCCAAAGTTCACTGCTGGACACAAGCCTCACCCAAAGATCGCCACAACGACCGATCCGGGCGTGTTTTATGCTCATTGGGGGTTTTGCCAAAATCGCCACGCTTGGCAGGCGGGTTGGCGATCGCAGTTGAGTTCTTAATTTATTCGAAGGACGCTGCTGAGTACCCTCCAGTTAACTCATAGTCACCTTTTACGACACCCACGGGATGAGATGGGTTAGAGCTATTCGTAGCCGGAACCACACGTGACTGTCATGAAAGCGAGAGCGAGTGAGTGCACGTCAGCTTTTCAAAGATATAGCTAGACGGTTGGTCGACACTTCGCGTGATCAGAGGGCTGGCCTTTTCTTTGGCCAAAGAATAAGCATTGCCATTCAACGTGGCAATGCTGCCAGCCTTCTAGGAACATTAACAGCTGACAGCGATGTGGAGGTATACTTTGACGCCTAAGTACATGTTATACTTTTCTATATTTGTTATATACATAGTTATTTTCTAAATGTAAACAAACTATACTAGATAAAGGTACTAAAAATACTTAGGGTTTTTAGGGGAATTTTAAAATGATCTTGGGGTAAATTTTCTGTAGGGGTTGGCAACACTGTGGTGTGTGCCGCGCGCCCAAGCTAAACAGGTTTTGTATAGCTTGAAGTGTACCCGAATTTAGAGTATTTAAAAGAGTGCGACGCAACGACAAAAAGTACTACACCCGCTCGCACGATTCGCAGAGTTCAACTTCTATATAATAGTTCAAAGTCCAAACAGTCTAGGTTGATGCGTAGCCGTGTGTACATTACAATTTGTCCGACTGATAGGAATACCCGCGAAGGAAAAAATATTTCCCCCTAATTCACTGGTAATTTGTTTTTAGTATGGAATCGAATACATTATTAGTAACAATTAAAATATATTGCTGTAATTTGTAAAAAAATATATGAATTTGTATCTCAATCAATCTCAAAGTACACAAGGTACAATAAGGTAACTAAAAATAAAAATACATTTGGGCATGCCGCTTCACTGGAAAAACACGACATACCTTTGAATACCGTAAAAACTTTCAAACGTCTTTCTAACAAATAAATATTTCCTTTTTCTATTTCTGAACGCGGAGTACTTCGAAGTGATGCTGTGTGTAGACAAATGTGATGGAAGCAAAGAATAGCATCTGCGTTTGATAGCATTATGAACTCTACGCAGATGTTACGCATCGTCATCGGATCTGTTCATCGACGCGCTTCTCTGTGTATCGACATAGAAGGGCGGCACATTGAGCCCTTCCTTCAGTGGCTCCGTGGAGATAAGACGTAAATAATAACCTACCTAACATTAATTAGGTACCTACTAGGAGGCTGAGTGACTGACTGAATGAGCGCTCATACATTTCGTGCATCATAAGATGGTTTTAGTGTAGTAGTAGGTACATACATAAAATAATACCTTAGCAATTAAGTGCTCCTAGTGTATCCATCCAAAGTAGAGAACTACATAAGTGATGTGTCTGTGTCTACTTGGAAGAGACGAATATAGTTTAGTCATCACCAAAAATGGGTAAGTTAGGAACTTACCGTTCATCTGTTAATCTACTTTATTAACAGCAATTTATACCTTTGGCAAACTTTCGTACTTGCCATAAGGTCAGGACCGACTATACTGACAGTGTTGCCACCTCATAAAAATAAAGTCACAGATTTGTTTTTTGTTTGTTTTGTTTAAAAAAACGTTGCCCCACACTAGGATTTCTCCTGTGTCGTGGGTGCCTTTACAGACACAAATCCCACACACAATACACCCAGACCCGGAACAACTACCTGCAGATCGTACAAATATTTGTTCCGTGCGGGAATCGAACCCACGACCCGGTGCGCAGCAGCCGACTGTATCAGCCACTGCACCAACAGATTGGGCTAAATTCGAAGCGAAAGTCACCAGAAATCCCAAAAAATATACTTTAGTAGAAACAATATTGTAATGCCATCTATCGAAGTATCGAAAGTACTGGACAGACTACTCAAGTGGCAGTACATGTTCAACTTGCCGTGTAGCTCCGGTCACGGTTAGGGCTGCCCCATTTCATGCCGTGGGTGTCGTAGAAGACGACTAAGGGAGTTTGGAACCCGGTGTGTACCATTATTATTAGGCACATTGAGTTGGCCGCACGTGACGGATAATCAACCGACTACTACTACCATACCCAACGAGGGTAAGTGTCAGGCAGGCAGTCGACTGCAAAACCCTTTTGCAATATAAGTAACACTAATTACGCCAACCTCGAGTAACTTGGGACCAGGGCAGGAAGAAGAAAAATCATTGTTCAAATATTGTTACGTAATAACAATAAACGCTGTGACTCAATACCACTTTTTATTGAAAGAGAAAGAAAGAAAATCTGTTTATTGGCACAAAAAGAAAGAAATACACAAATATTACAATTAATAAAAGTTATAAACAGGCTACAAAAATAAATTATTCATTATAAGAACATTATAGTGCCAATGGGGCTGCAGCTCAGCATAATGTTAGGAGGCAGAAATACCGACCATCTTACGCTGGTTTTCAGCTGCAACCCACGATTGCCATACGCTCGAAACTATTAAATATACCTAACTAATTGGTTGTATTGTAAGGTGCCTAAGTCGCCCGTTATATCAAGCACTTTAATTTAAGATAAACATATTTACTTACAGCATCACAGAGTCAGTGATGAGCCTACATATATATATATATATAAATGTTATATATAATATAGTAAAATTTTGTTGAAAAATATAATGAATCAATAGCAAAAAAAAAAAGATCTGCATAAATAAATTTCACATTATAACATTAAACTACTTGACCGTCACTGGAAGCTTTATATTGAGAGAGCATTTCCGTTTCCCGTCGTTTTTTATCCAGTTTTCGTACTTTTAATCACATAGTTTCCGACTCAGTGGCGACATCTGGCGGTTATGCTTCACTTTTAGATTTCTTAAAAAGTGTCGCTCCGTTTTTGTTTCATTTAGTGTTGAGTAGGACACGATTTAAAAATGAGTTTGTAAGAGTAGCCTCTTTTTTGTACCGAGCCAGTACAATGTCCCACTTCAAATGAGGCGAGACGTCATGAAGCTTGGCGTTACATTTGAAGGAACGAGTATTTCACGTACTGTTGCTTTATTTGTACTGCCCTGTCTTACAAAGTGTGATTGACGTAATATTTAAAGCAAAGTAATAAGAAGCGATTGATTATAGACGAATGACAATTGTATCGACGTTTTTACTTATTATTAGCCACTGTAACATTATTGTGCAGGCGACTTATTTGTAAAACACGATTTTAATTTAAAATATACCTAATACACAGCATAAACAGCAACACAAGCAAAACAAATAGGTATTTAACAGACATTCATGATATCTTATTTTTCTAAAACTGTCGCGTCTCGTACTTTGTACTAGTACATTTGTAATAGAGTGAATAAAAACATCATCTCTTGCAGTCACGATAATGTCCGTTGAATAAAAAGACGTGCTTTTAAAGCATGTGCCTCATTCTCTCTCTCTCTCACCCTACAGTTCACATGCGAAGAGTAGATTAACGGGACATAAAATTTAAAGTCGTACATGTTATAATGTTGAGCCGCTCTTACAATATTGTGTCATGTACGGGACAAATGTACTGCCTCTTGTATGTCCTACTCAACACTAGTTTCATTGGCGTTTAGTTTTCCGTCGAAACAACTTGTGCACATTACAAGTAAACCTACGATCATTGGGATTTATATTTTGGTAAAGCAAAATATAACTAGTATTGTTTAGTGTTAGATAAGTGTGCAAGAAAATTATTTGTAAGTACCCTTTTTATACAAATAATAATTAGTACGTGATCCTGAATTGTTTTAACGGTTATTCCGTTCGGATCATTAGTTAACTATATATCTATGCTAGTTATATTCGTACACGAAGGTTTTATATTCAAACCTAGTTTAAATTTGGTTATTTCTTTAACTAAAAGGTTTTTTAGAAAATTCTCGTGCGGTAGATGTAATAATTTTTGCAGAAATGGATAATCATATACCCGGCTCGGCGATCGAGCCACAAACCATGGCCGGCCGGCAAGTATTGAGACGCGCAAGCGGGGCCGAAGTAGTTGTAGCAGCAGTAGTACGACCAGCTCTTCAAGCTCGTCCTCTTCAGGCAACAAACGGGGTAACAGGTCCCGTCGCCACCACCGTAAGAACAACAAGCGTGTTCGACATTCTAGCCGAAGCATGGACAAATTATTTAAGGAAGTGGGTGAGCTTCGCAAACATATTTTGACATCAAGCAATATAGATACAACTTGTGGAGACAATGTATCAATTTTTTCTGGAGTTAGTAGATACCTATATGAAGACCATAATGTTACTGACGATCAATGTTCTGGTTACGAATGTCAAAATTCGAATCTAGAATTCACCTTTGATATTGGAACAAAGCTTAAGGAACCGTCTGTACCAAAAACACCCGATAGTTTTTTGAAAAAGTTACTTGATATCCAACGCTTAGGTAGTACCTCTTGGTCAGAAGTAAGATACGCTGATACACAAAAGTCATACATCCATACTCCAGGTTTCATAGACTTGCAAACAAACGAAGAGGTAAAAATATATGATACCTTGCGTAACCTCGCTCAGGCTGATAAATCATATGCAGCTATAACTTACTGCACATTAAAACAAAGAGAATCTTTACAGGAAATTATCCGTAATCTTCTGTCTTGGGCTAAAAATACTAATATTAACTTTGACAATTTGAGCGAGAAAGTTGAAGACCTATTTCATAATGGAGATTTTCATAAAATTTCCTCTGACCTTTTGCAATTGGTTTGCGGCCACCGAGCCGAAAGTATCGAAATGCGTCGAGAGACTATTACTAGCCAAGTTCGAGATCCTCTAGTAAAAGCGGCAATGAACAGAATACCGCCTTCTTCTACCTTTATATTTGATTCAGAGCCTTTCTCGTGTGTCTTGGAGAAGGCCGGCGGAGTCCGCAAAGCTTTTTGGCCTCCAAAAACAGACAGGTACAAAGGACAGCCTAGCCAATCTAGCTGCCACCCCTCGCGGGGGCAAGGCCCACGAAAACCAGCAGTTCCATCGCGGGGAACAGCTCGTCAATATGAATTTCACGAACCAGGCTTGCCAATGCACATGCATGCCTGCAATAACCCACCCTCGCGGGGTGGATACATTAACCCTCCCAGAGGTCAACCCTCAAATGTTCAGTACGATCACTACAATGGGAGAGGTTCATTTCACAACCGAGGCTCACAGCCCGACCGTGCTAATAACCAAGGACGCTGGAATGCTCCGAGAGTTTCCTGAAGAAACCAAAAAAGATATAAACAATGACTCAAAACTGTTTCAAGCGGGTCAGTTGGTGCATTACCTTTCACAGTGGAAGAAAATGAAAGCACCAAAAATGATTATAAAGTTAGTTCAGGGGTATCGCATACCATTCTCCAAAAAGCCCCCACTTGTTTATCCGAATGTAATCGCAGGACCTTTTCAAACTCCTGTGTCAAAATGAAAATGCAAGGCATTTTAAAAGTTGTCCAACCCTCGCCAAGTTTCATTTCCCCCCTTTTTCTAGTGCCGAAAGCCGATGGATCAGCCCCACCCATATTTAATCTCAAGGCACTAAACAAGTTTGTGATAATCAATCCCTTTCACTTAGTGACCATGTATCGGATACCAGACTTTCTCCAGCCTCGGGACTGGATGTGCAAAATAGACCTATCCCAAGCATATTTTCACCTCAACGTAACAAAATCACACAGGCGCTTCCTGCGCGTTGTATACAACAAAGAATTGTTAGAGATGACTTGCCGTCCGTTCGGTCTAAGCACAGCTCCAAAAACTTTTTCCATTCTTACAAATTGGATAGCACGAACGTTACGAGAAAAATGGTTCATGAGAGTCCTAGTGTACCTAGACGACTTCTTAATCAGAATGTACAAATTCTTCGCGATCAAGTCAAAATCGCAGTAAATATATTACAGAACCTAGGTTGGCAAATAAATTTCGAGAAATCAGTTATATGCCCTCAAATGAGCTTAACATATTTGGGAATACTGTGGAGACCCTGGGACAATTTGAAAACCCTACCAAAGGAAAAGACTGTTGTAATAATCAAATAAATAAGTCGGATTCTCGAAGAGAAACTTGTAACTCTAAAAGAATTACAGAAAATTGTAGGTACCCTAAGTTTTGCCAGTTTTGTGGTTCCTCGAGGCCGGCTCAATCATCGGCAATTGTTGATGTTCAAGAATTCGCTACCAAATCAGTCGTCGAAAACCTACCCACTACCGCAAGGTGTATGCAACGAACTAAAATGGTGGATTCACAATTGTCAGTCATCAACGCCCCTACATTTCCCTCCTCGAATGAATTTCTTAGCAACAGATGCATCGGACCAGGCTTGGGGAGCACAATTGAACAATCTGGCTCTCTCGGGTGCATGGTCGCAAGAGGAGCAAGCATTACACTGCGATCAAAAAGAAATGCTGGCTATACTGCACGCCCTTCAGAGCCATGTTCACTTATTGCGTCAAAGTTCGATCCTCATACAGTGCGACAACAAGACTCCAGTCTCTCATCTACGAAAAGAAGGAGGTACGAAATCACCATCTTTGATGGAAATAACTTATCAAATTTTGAATTTCCTGGATCATCATCAAATACATTTCAGCATACACTATTTACCAGGCATGTACAACAATCATGCAGATCACCTGTCGCGTCATCGTCAACCTCCAGAATGGCATTTGCTGCCAGACTGCGTGGAAACAGTGTTTGCCAAGTTGGGAAATCCAATCATAGATCTGTTTGCCTCGGAGACAGCTCATGTAGTACGCAATTATGTCTCTCGAGATTTGAGAGACCCAAAAGCCCTGTTTTACGATGCGTTCAGTGTTCCCTGGAACTATCCACTCGCGTGGGTGTTTCCACCACCGTTCCTAGTGCCGAAAGTCCTGACTCACCTAAATCAGTCAACGGGAATATTTCTAATTGTAGTGCCTCGTTGGGAGAAGGTTTTTTGGCGCGCGGATCTCAAATCCCGAGCGATTGCAGCACCTTTAATGTTGAAAAACCTTCAGAAATATCTCGTCGACACGTCGACGGGACTTCCACCTCCGAAGGTCGAGAACATCATCCTCGAGGTCTGGAAATGTGGAAATGACGGTCGGAGGCGATAAAAACATGGAACACTGAACAACTGTCATTGCTTAAAAATTCATGGCGACAGTCTACCTTAAAGACTTACGAGGTGGCTTGGAAACGCTGGTGTTTATGGTCCAGTACCAATAACATTGATACTACAAATCCTACAGGTTCGCAATTAGCAAAGTTTTTAGCAGATTTATATTTATTCCATAACTTATCTTACAATACAATACTTTTACACAAATCTGTCGTTTCAACGTTATGTAACGCTGAAACATCAAGTCACCTAAGTTCGCACGTCCTTGTTAAACATATTTTAAAATCAATTGCTCTTAGAAATCCAAAGATCTCTAAGCCACCAGTATGGAATGTTAGTCAACGAACTTCATATTTAGCCAATAGTACAATAGACATTAATAATCTATTTCAAACATCACGGCATACAGCTATTTTATTACTGCTTTGCTCAGGAAGACGCATACATGACTTGACCTTACTTCGAATAGATTCTAGTCATTATGTAAAATCTAATGATAGTATAATATTTTGGCCCCAATTCGGTTCAAAAACCGACAGCAGTAATTATAGACAGTCCGGCTGGAAACTCTTATTAAATAAAAATAATAGTAACCTTAATCCTCTTTTCTGGATAGAAAGGACTATAACATTATTAAACGAAAGACGTAATACTCCAAAATCATTTAATCTGTTTATTACAGTTAGAGGTGCAGCTAAACCCGCCTCACGCACAGTCATAGCAAGCTGTATAAATACCTTGTTTAAGGAAGCTAGCATTACAGCAACTCCGGGCAGCGTTCGTTCTGCTGTAGCCTCAAAGAGTTGGCTGGATGATCATCCTCTTGATGAAATCTTGGCCCGTGGAAATCGGCAATCAAGTAACACATTCCATCAGTTTTACAGACGGGAAGTGACAAGTGTGAAAAGTAATGATTCAAATAATGTCGCAACATTGTTCAATCCAATAATTTAATTAGAAGTAAAAGTTATGTAAAATAAACAACATCGATTACATATATGGTTGTTTCTAGTGAATAGCTTATCACATTGACGTTAAGTTTCCTAATATTAACTATTACAGTGGCATCACCAGGCGATAACAAACAGGTCTAAATATAAAGCTTCCAGTGACGGTCAAGTAGTTTAATAGCAGCGTTTTACCTGAAACAAAACGCATATTAAAATACTTACCTCACTGGAAGCTTTCACTTAATTCCTGCCTGATGAAGAACATAAGCCAATGACACAAAAACGGAGCGACACTTTTTAAGAAATCTAAAAGTGAAGCATAACCGCCAGATGTCGCCACTGAGTCGGAAACTAGGTGATTAAAAGTACGAAAACTGGATAAAAAACGATCGGAAACAGACATGCTCTCTCAATATAAAGCTTCCAGTGAGGTAAGTATTATAATATGCGTTTTATTTCAGGTAAAACGCTGCTATTAAACATAAGCAAATAGAATGAATTTGGATCTGACGCAATTCGTTGACATACATTATCTATGAAATAAACAAGGGACCACACGAAACTTGTGCAATTAATCGCAATGTTTTGTGTACCAAACATTAAAATATGTCAACAACAACAAATTCTAATTATGGAAAAACAACCGTAATTGTAAAAATGGATAACATAGTTTGGTTGTAATAATTATATTGTAACGTCAAAACAAGAATATAAATAGCTTAGACCCAATGATATTATACCATAGATATGTTACTTCCATATTAAATGGCGCGCAAAATACAGTCTCGCTTGGACAACCACGTCCTGAGAAAGAAGATACAAGAACAACAAGAGTAAAAGAGTGAGCTATCTAGGCGAACCGATTACGAAGTGCTACAATTGGGGGAGTTTTGGTGCTTACTTTTGGCACGCATGTAACATATCTATATTTTTTTAATATATAATATCATTGCTTAGACCATATAACCAATGGACGAGTAACGCGCACAATTTTACGAACAAAACATTCTGTCAATTTTGAAGGGGGACGGGTAAACACTACATTGACATTGTCGCACACTTACTCAAAAATATTTTGTGTCTTTATAAATGCAGCATATCATCATTTCGGCCGAATGAAGTCCACTGCTGGACACAGGCCTCCCCCAGAGATCACCACAACCACCGATATGGATGTGTTGTGGGCTCATTGGGGGGTTTTGCCATAATCGCCACGCTTGGCAGGCGGGTTGGCGATCGCAGTTGAGTTGTTAATGTACTCGAAGGACGCTGCTGCCCATCCTCCGGCTAATCCCTTAGTCGACTTTTACGACACCCATGGGAAGAGATGGGGTGGTGGCATTCTGAGCCGGCACCACACGGCATGCAGCATATAGAAATCCTCAACACTAGAACATTTTATGCACACTAATAGAACTAGTGTTGAGTAGGACATACAAGAGGCAGTACATTTGTCCCGTACATGACACAATATTGTAAGAGCGGCTCAACATTATAACATGTACGACTTTAAATTTTATGTCCCGTTAATCTACTCTTCGCATGTGAACTGTACGGTGAGAGAGAGAGAGAATGAGGCACATGCTTTAAAAGCACGTCTTTTTATTCAACGGACATTATCGTGACTGCAAGAGATAACATGATGTTTTTATTCACTCTATTACAAATGTACTAGTACAAAGTACGAGACGCGACAGTTTTAGAAAAATAAGATATCATGAATGTCTGTTAAATACCTATTTGTTTTGCTTGTGTTGCTGTTTATGCTGTGTATTAGGTATATTTTAAATTAAAATCGTGTTTTACAAATAAGTCGCCTGCACAATAATGTTACAGTGGCTAATAATAAGTAAAAACGTCGATACAATTGTCATTCGTCTATAATCAATCGCTTCTTATTACTTTGCTTTAAATATTACGTCAATCACACTTTGTAAGACAGGGCAGTACAAATAAAGCAACAGTACGTGAAATACTCGTTCCTTCAAATGTAACGCCAAGCTTCATGACGTCTCGCCTCATTTGAAGTGGGACATTGTACTGGCTCGGTACAAAAAAGAGGCTACTCTTACAAACTCATTTTTAAATCGTGTCCTACTCAACACTAAATAGAACAAATATGTTAACATACAAAAAATCACGACTATTAGGCAGCCGGAAAAATAAGGAAGAGACCAGTATCGATTTATTTTAATAAGATATATTGATAGTTTCAGTTACTCTTGGGAATTGGGAAGTATTCAATAAAATAATAACCATACGTCAAAATAGGTTTATAAAAAAATATCCTACAGTTATTTATTGATTCTTAAAATGGATTAATTTTGTATAAATGTGCCATATGCATTTCTTAGGATCGGTTTTCTTAGCTAGATATGAAATTCTCGTATCAACATATTTATTCATGACTAATTTGGCTAATTCTAATTCGTGATTAACAAATATATCGGTGTTATGGATATCGATATTTGGAAACAATTTGTTACCAACCAAGGAATGAAAAGCTTTTGTAACTATAAATTTTGTTGTAAATTTTGTGTTTTACTTTTTATTGCCATCAAGACCCTGACTTATAATTTTTTCACGCAGCCGACATAACAATATCGCACTTGGCGACGCATACTTTAATTAACCTTTTGTCTTATGATATGTAAGGCTCTTATCATCAGATGGACCAAATAGGCCTTTAAGGCAATCATCATTTCATCATCATTTCGGCCGAATGAAGTCCACTGCTGGACACAGGCCTCCCCCAAAGATCACCACATTGACCGATATGGCTGTGCTGTGGGCTCAATGGGGGGTTTTGCTATAATCGTCACGCTTGGCAAACGGGTTGGCGATCGCAGTTGAGTTGTTAATGTATTCGAAGGACGCTGCTGCCCATCCTCCGGCTAATCCCTTAGACGAGTTTTACGACACCCACGGGAGGAGACGGGATAGTAGTATTCTGAGCCGGCACCACACGACAAGGCAATCATCACATTGAACTTTTTAGATAAAGAAAACACTACAAAGCCTATAAATATATTCAACTACCTTTTCACCAAATGGCGAGAGATACACTTAACATTCCAAATCCAAATCAGCAGTGTCTTCAGATTCTACATGTTTTTCCGTGTCTACTGTACGGTCCGGTATTCCGTGTGGTGTCCGTATTAAGAATATAGCACCACTCCATCTCCTCCTGTGGATGTCGTAAAAGGCGACTAAGGGAATCTAAACCAGAGGGATGGGCAGCAGCGTCCCTTCTATGAAACGGTAGCCATACTGCACTCACCGACCTGCCTGCCAAGCGTGGTGAGTATTGGCAAATACCCTCCAGAATAATGACTCAGTTGTGAAAATCTATGGGCCTTTGTTCAGCAGTGGACGTATAAATGGCCGATATGATATGACTGTACGGTTAATTTTGTCGGTGGAGGAACAGGTTAAAATATTTATATTTTCTAAGGGTATGCAATTGGTCCGCGTTCCAGTTACTGATAGCTCGTTATGTATTAAACGCTTTTTGTAGATTGACTCAAATTGCTGTGATTGCTTTATTCATGAACTACTGAGTTGAAATCGTCTATATGGCAATTTAAATCTGTGGTATTTCCCCCTACCTCACCTTCTTTCTTACAAACTACACCTCTTTTCATCTGGTGTTAATATTCATTTGTTGACATTTAAACCAATACATCCATAACTGAAATAAACTTACGGACTTCTTCACGCAACTAGTTATGTACACACGGCTACACATCAAGCTATACATATCTGGTTTAAGCTGATCTCTCATCGTAAGGAAAACATATACACACCTATATCTAATACACACCTAATTTGAACATACGTGCAGCAAAGCCAATGGTGCATATATTTTCATTCAATATCTACATCATTATTTCTTTATTTTCCGACGTTTCGAGCCCTCGACTAATGTTATTTTATCATGTGTTTTTTTTACTACGAACATTAACATTAAAAATTAAATTTTTATCGTTATCGAACTAGTCAAAAATTAACACTCACCACACTATTCAAAATGGCGAAATTGTCTCGTGTAATTTTTTTAACATCTAAATTTTTATTTTGTTTTTTATGTGATAAAGTCTAAAATTGAAAAAAAATATTAAAAAGTAGTCTCGTGTTATCATAGAAAATAATCTATTATTAGTTATTTAAACTTCGAATGTAAGTTCTGGGCGGCAAGGTCCGATATTGTTAATCAAAAAAAGGTAGTCTCGTGGGGAGAGCGGCTGATGACGTAAATTTGGGCATGTATTAATTCCTTTTTACTATTGCTTCGCAATTTGAAACTCTCTTTCAATGACATAACGAATATAATTCTATTGAAATGTCCCAGCACCGATCCGATTATTTCGTACTCGATTACTGAATTGATAATGTTCTCGATCCTTAATGACGATAGACTTTTGAAATTATTTTAATAGAAAGAAGGTATTAATTATATCAAAAACACTTTCATATGAAATCTAATTCTATCTTTTTGTATATTAGAAGTATTTGACATCGCCAAAAGTGGTCAAAAGTCACCAGATCTAGTGACAAAATCACTAAGGTGGCAACACTGATACTGCACATAAAATATTAATGTTAGAATTCGCAATTAATAGCGATCAAACGGCAACAGAAAACAACTACAATGGTGGCTTTTGGCTTTGCCTTATGCTTTATGCCATATAAAGGTCTAAGCATAAGGCCTACCGCCTACCGATAAAAAAGCAATGTTCATTTAGAAAAGCAAACCAGAACCCGAACAAATTATGTAGGTCAAATATTTTGAACATTTTCTATAACGAGTCATATTTAATTTGGTCAGTTTAACTTTTCAATATCTAAATATTGTAAACTTACAAAGTTATACAAACGATATTAAAATGAATATAGTTTAGTTTAAGGCTTTACAATTTACTTTTCATTCTTGATCAAGTTATATTTTCTCTGTCGCTGACGTGTCTGTATAGTTTTTACAAATCCTCCCAGATGGCACTGATTGATTCAATTATTTGAATTATTCATCGAAATATGGGCGAGCGTGGGAAAAAGTGATTATTCTTGCTTGCTATAAAATTTAATTGTACTTAGTTACTTATTTAAATTGTACTGTTGCATTACATGCTATACATTAAAACGCCCATCTTTAACTAATTATAGTTATAGTTTATTATCTACTTGTTTCTCTATTCACGGGCTTATATCCCCTGTAAGGGGGAACCCGGTCTTTTGATAGGCTTACGCGGGGACATGGGTCCAACACGCAGAGGCCCTTTAGAGAATTTTAATCTAAAATGTAATGGGACACTAACCAGGGACACTCCATGGCTGTACTATAAAATGCAGTCTTGGAGACAATCCAAGACTGCAGTGTAAAATTATTGTATGAGATGGAAACTACAAAAGGTCTATCGTAATGGGTGCTAAATTAATTATATACTTCTAAAAACAGAAACAACGGCGTCTGCCTTTGCCTTTTTTCATTTGCCTGTGGCAGACGGTGACTCACCACTCACAAGATGCGCCCTCTAAATGGCCACCACTACAAGCGACAAGGAGCAACACCGGTGTGAGCGGCTAGGGGTGTAGGTAGGTGCGGCACCGGTTTCACTATCGCGCGTCTTAAAGACTCTTATTAATCTTTGAATAAATTTTAAAGTATCTTAAAGTGTCTACATAATGTTAATCTATGATAAATTCCTTGAAGACTGCAGGTCTGAGGTCGATCAATATACAGGGTGTATGGTGCATCGTGTGCCAAATTGAAATGGTTGACTGGGGGGTCATCTGCTAACCTTTCAGACCCCTAAACATTTCACATGCCCTGTGGTTTTTTTTTCATCGACTTTTTATTGTTTTATTAAAAAAATACCCAAATTTTACATTCAAATACAAATTTTAAAAAAGTATAAGTCGTAGACCCTGAATTTTAATTTTATTTAGATGTGAATTGTATTACAGTACTTTTAAATTTAAAATTAGTGACATTAGCCATCTAGTTCTTTTTTTAATTTACTCGCAAAGTTTCGGACTTAAATTAAAGCTGTCCATGTTACAGCTATTTACATGGCTATAAAAAAAAACAAAAGCGACCGGGATCTTCCAACTCTCTGCAAAATTCTCTAGTCTATCCTCTTGCTAGTGATGTGCAGAGGTCGGAATTAGGTAGTGTTATTCATGTACTTATACTGATTTCATACAGCGAAAGAAGAAAGTGAATATGCCTCAAATCCCGAGATTAATTTTAAAGAGCAGAAAAAAAACCCGTGATTTTTAAATAAAAAGTTATTTACTTTTACACAATTTAAACTACTGCACACGCGACGTTGCCAAACTTACATCAATGACATCGGATGTCCGAAGTTGCAAAATTCCAATACGCGCGATGTTGCCACATTTGTAGTTCGCAAAACATATTCGTAGCTTGTAAGAACAAAAGAATAAATAGCGGAAATGCGGAGCACTCCCCGCTTAACGGAATGTACTAAATTTTGTCTCTTTCTACCGCATTCAAACTATCTATTAGCAATAAATCGGTTTACTCATTCACACAGCTTATTCGCTTACCTCGGTTCGTCGAATGCGCTCACTTGTTTCCTATTGTGTTTTGTGTGGTGAATCCTGTCTGGCCCTGGCTTGTTGACTGGATTCTGGACTATACTTAATACGACTATTTCGGCACGCATTAACGGGCTTTGATTTGGCCTTACTGTATTGGATGATTGGATATTTGAAGTTGGTGATATTGATATACTTGGTAAGTTTCTTGTTCATATTTTTATTAAATTTCCTTTAGATTAGATTTTCCCGATGTAGAATGTTAATCTCTATATACCATTTTTCGTTTTGTATTTTACCCACAAAACAGGTTTACGCCCAAAGTAGCTTCTTTAACCGAAGACTGAGCGAAGAGGGGTGTACAGTGAATCAATAAGTATTATTTATAGGGGTTTTTCTAGTGCCCTTGCGCTTACTAAGTAGAAGCAGACACTTCAAATTTATACAGAATGTGTATTACTATAGTTGCTATAACAATAAATCTATATATAGTATAAAACAAAGTACGCTTCTCGCCGTCTGTCTCTCTGTATGAATTTATGCACGCTTAGATCTTTTTAACTACACAACTGTTGTGCCCTATCTCACACATACTTACAAACACATTCATACGGTTTTCTAAGATTTACTATTTTTTTGCTCCAGATTAAAAGTATTACCATGGCGCAGTGTTCAATCAAAGAAGCCACCGTCAACAAGTGGATCAAAGATAATCCGGAGCTATTTTACGACCATGCAAGTGGATTAATTTACTGCTCTAAATGCGAAGCACATTTGAGTGCGAGTTGCACTAACTGTCAGAGTAACGTCAAAAGACATGTAGAAGGAGCAGTACATAAAGGCACGAAGAAAGAGCGCCACACTCCTTTAGAATTTTACTTCGACTTAATAGAATTTATGATTCTTTGTAACATACACAGGTCCCAACTGAGCAACAATGCACTTAAAACATTTTTTTAAAAGTATTTGTGCTGCAATTGCTTAAATATTGAACTACCTAGTGAATCCTTACTGAGAAAAGTTTACCTGGATCAGCTTTTTAAAATCAAAGTACAAGAGATGCAAAGTAAGATTGTAGATAAAAAGCTATGGGTTTCAGTAGACGAAACTACGGATTTATTAGGAAGAGCTATCATACATTTGTTGGTGAGACCATTAGAACCTAGTAGGTGCCATCGGCCTTACTTAGTGGTATGTAAAATGCTAGATACTGTAAATGGAACAACGATATCACAATTTGCTCAAGATTCTTTAAAAAATATTTGGGGAAGTTCATTTGAGAGGAAACTAGATAACGTTAGAATGTTATGCACAGACAGTGTGGCTTAAATGATATCAGCTGGTAGAATGTTAAAATCAACTTTTCCAAAAATGTTGCATTTCACATGTTTAGCCCATGCTCTAAATCTTGTTGCGGGGCAGATTAGAAAAGAGAACCCTAATGTTGACAGTTTAATTTCAAATTTGAAGGCACCAAAAAGAATTAAAATCTTTAAAGAAATGTGTCCGGATTTACCTTTACCTCCTGCACCTTCAATTACCAGATGGGGTACTTGGCTGGATGCAGCATTCTATTACGCTAAGCATTTTGATGAAATTAAATCTGTATTGCCTGTGCTGAATAGTCAAGAGACAAAATCAATAGAGAATGCTTTAAACATTTTTAATAATAAAGACAATATTAAGGATGATTTGTCTCGTATTTACGAAGAAAATTCAATTATACCAACAGCTTTGACATCTCTTCAGACACCCGATCTTACTCTAATGGAATCGTTTGAAATATTTGATGCAGTGAGATTAGCTTTGAGATGGGCAAATTGCGAGAGCTTAGAAGTTAAATTGGAAAAAGTCATGGACAGAAATCCTGATTTGGACACTATCAGAAATATAGCAGAAAAAATTTCTTCCTGCACTAATGACGAGAAGGAGGAAGTGTATAAATTTGCTAACCTCACCTCAGTTGACGTAGAGCGATCTTTTTCAATGTACAAATGGATTTTAGACGTTCGGGGAAATTCATTGAAGCCAGAAAATATTGGAAAGCGAATGGTCATATATTTCAATGATCACAAAAGTTATACAGTAATGTCGGAAGCGAACACTTCAAATCGTACTGGTAATGAATCGGACAAGGAAAATGATTTAAATAAGCAAAAGCGAATAAGCAAAACCTCACGAGTCTAGGCTAGAAGCGAAATTATTCGCTCGTGTTTATAAAAAAGGCGAAATATGCGTATGAGAATTTGCTTAAGACTATCAATAATTTGTATTGTGAATTAATGTAAGCTAATAAAAATTGTATGTTAATTATCTTAGTTTTATTTGTCTATCTCTGAGGTTTTGATTATTATTTATTCGTAATATTGTTGGCCACACGGGATTGTCTATTAGAAATCCCGGGAAGGTCCACATTAATATCAACATTTTTTTTTACATTTCGACAATTCCGACCTCTGGTGATGTGTCACATGCCATAAAAAGCTTTTTACAACTTTGTGAATTAGCTAGAATTGTAAATCGAGCCACAAAATACCAAATTCCAAATTCTAAAGAAAAAAGTCTTTTTGCATAATTGTTACTTGAGAAACAGGTAAAATTTGTTTTCTCAGTCTCGCGAAGTAAAATCTATCTTCTATCTCTTTCTTGCATAGCGTAAACTAGTGTGAACAAACGACGAACTGCCGCCGACGACGCCGTCAATCCGTCATTATTTTAGTCGAGACATCACTGCCTCTGCTACCTGACGTGTGTGCTAGTTCATCGTACTCCGCGATTTTTTCATTTTGTTACTTTGTTTTGTTGAGTTTTGTTGGTTTTTGTTACGTTTTAACTTTTGGTGTGATTGTTAAACTTTGTTGACTTTTTTGTTGTTGCAATGGCGACGTTCTCTAACGAAGAATATGCTGACATCATGATGGCTTATGGAGCCGCCCATGGTGTCGCTCGTGCTGCGCAACGACTTTACCAGGAACGCTTTCCTGGTAGACGATTACCTGGCCGCAGTCTTCCAAGAGACATACCGACGCATACGCGAGACTGGCAGTGTCTCTTTTCATGAACCATGGGGCCATACTGTGCGACATAATGTTGAAGTGGACGAGAGAATAATGGCACTTTTTGAGGAAGAGCCTACAAGAAGCATTAGAAATGTGGCAGCATATCTTGATATTTCAATATGGAAAGTGTGGAAAGTTCTTCAGTAAAACGAAAAGCATCCATTCCACTACACTCCGGTGCAAGGTACGTAATTTTAAACAACTTTAAACCCGTACACGCTTTGTTTGACGATGCCTTTATTTAGCCTATCATATATATATATATCGGCCTTTTATACGTCCACTGCTGAACAAAGGCCTCCCCCATAGATTTTCACAACTGTGCTATCATTCTGGGGGGTATTTGCCAATACTCACCACGCTTGGCAGGCGGGTTGGTGAGTGCAGTATGGCTACCGTGTCATAGAAGGGACGCTGCTGCCCATCCCTCTGGTTTAGATTCCCTTAGTCGCCTTTTACGACATCCACGGGAGGAGATGGAGTGGTGCTATATTCTTAATCCGGACACCACACGGATAATATTTAGCCTAAGCCTAGCCTAATGACCTAACTCCGCTAGACTTTTATGTCTGGGGACGTGCCAAAGAGCTGGTATACGCCACGGAGGTTCCGACTAGGGAGGTATTACTACAACGCATTGAATCGGCGTTCAATACAATTAAGGAGGAAATGCGAACGAACTACAACAGTGGAAATACGAAATAGATGTGGGGTCTGCATTCGCAATAGAGGCCAACAATTTGAGCAGAATATGTGAAAAAATATTAAATAAATGTTAAAAATGCATTTTTGTTTATTTCTAGTACAAGTATAATAAAGTAGTAGTATAATAGTAAAAAGTCGATGAAAAAAAATCCACAGGGCATGAGAAATGTTTAGGGGTCTGAAAGGATAGCAGATGACTCCCCCAGTCAACCATTTCAGTTTGGCACACGATGCACCAAACACTCTGTATAATTGTAACATTTTACCTAACTGTCATAGGTTGTCAGGTTATCTCATAGTTCACACACATTTTTGCAAAGCGTGACTGAGCAAAATATTCACGCTTCCCGCTGAGGTTGAGGTCACCTTCAGCTGCTAAGTGCCACACACAGAGTACATTGAATTGATGCTACATGACGGCAGTGCTGCCAACTTAACGCTTTCGGCGCTAGATCTAGCGCTTTTTTTTCGTGTAATGCGCTTTTATGCGCCGAGTGCTAAATCTAGCGCTTTTTGAAATCCTTTGGGAAAATGGAGTGATTAAACTTAATCTTTTACTTCAATTAAATTAATTAATTTTCAACTAGCAACACGAATATCACTTATGTTTGTTGTTATCTATAGTTGGCAATTCCCTGGTATGTTTGCCGTTTGTAGGCCTGGGTCAAACAGCTTTATATGAGAATCATATCTAAATCAGATTTTGAGATTCAATATCAGATTTCAAAACTATATATTGTGCGTATATAGGTTGTTGAAATTGGATACGATATTGTAGGTAAGTATTTGATGCGAATCGGGATTTTAGATTTGTAGAATCCGTCCTTATAATATTTCTTTTTGTAGCTTATAGTTTTTTTTTGTGTTTATTCAATTTAGCACAATTTGCTATAAAATGAGATTTTTTATAAATTTATGATAAGTTTATAAATTTTACAGAAAGAAGGGCTAGGTTTTATATTCATTTACATATTTAGTTAGGGAGTTAAAGTTTGAAACCCAGTTTGAACCCAGTGTGAAATTATAAGATCATGATGATCGATCCTATAATACCTACATAAAGTTGAATACAATAAGATCGCTTACAAATCACCACAAACACGACATTTTGCCTTTATATCGGCGTCATTAATTTAAAAATAGTCCCACATGACGCTAATATGAATTAGAGACATTTTTATTAATTACAACAGAATTATTTATTTATAAAGGACACAAAAGTTTGATTATTTATTGACAGCACTATACTTCATTTATAGGTTTTATTCACAATAGAAGATATTAACAAATTTCAATAATAGTAGGTATTAGCATTATCCATCACAAATGAATATAAATTCTCGAACACCGAAGAATAAAAAGCGCAACTTTCTTTCACACTTAATTATTTCAGTCGAACTAAAAAATAAAGTTAAAAATCTACCTATAATTTCCTCTTTTCTTTTTTTAAACGTTGCCCCACACTAGGATTTCTCCTGTGTCGTGGGTGCGTTTACAGACATGAATTCCACACACAATACACCCAGACCCAGAACAACTACCTGCAGATCATACAAATATTTGTTCCGTGCGGGAATCGAACCCACGACCCGGAGCGCAACAGTCGACTGTATCAGCCACTGCACCAACCGTGCCGTCAAATAATTAGATTAAGCGCTCAAGTTCAAGGCGAAACAAACGATATTTGAAATGTATCATTAATAGTCAACTGAAACGAAACTTTTATGGCATTCATATCGATTATAATAACTTTTAAACGGATTCTATCGCGTATATTTTAGATTTTTGTTTTTCCTGACGTTTCGAACACTTTGCAGGGTTCGTGGTCGCAGGATGACTAAGGTGACAGGCGTCGTTACAGATTTTAAAAAGTTATTTTATTTTATCTACCGTACAATTATAATCAAAAATTATTTCGATGCACGCAGTAATCACTCACAGTGTCTTGATGTTTTTTAGTGTGGTATTTGGTTTGGGACTTTATTATTTTAATAACAGGATTCCAAACTGGTGGTACCTGCCAGCCATCTTCTCTATTAAAATTAGGATGTTTTTTAATTTCAATAGCCTCACGAAACATTCTTGGTACATATCGGTTCTCTTTCGCGAGGACTTAAGGTTGATCGAAACGAAGAAAATGGTTGGGTTTATCTAAGGCATGTTCGCACACTGCAGACTTTGTGAAACGTCAGGAAAAACAAAAATCTAAAATATACGCGATAGAATCCGTTTAAAAGTGTTTTATTATAATGTGTAATACTCGTGAAAACCTAAGACATTATTATTCATATCGATGTCAAACAATTGTACTAAAATATAACAGATAGGTTCAAAATCAGATATTTATTGCCATGAGGGGTCTAGCTGCTGTATTCATCTCGGTCGGTATATCGAATATCTACTTTTATCGCTCGTGCTCTGTCATCGCAGGCGAATCGTGAACCAACTAGCTGATGTGGAGCGAGCGCTACCCGAACATCTATATTTTGTAATATATGGATTTCGAACCAGCCAATATCCGATTTTTAGATTGTGTACCAATATCTGATTTTGTATCTATATACGATTTATATCGCCTACCACCAGCCGTTTGTAGCGCCATTCCATTGTTTGTTCACGTAATATTAGGCAAGCAGATAATTTGTAGTTGGTACTATACATGTTGTAAAGGACTCCAAATATGCCGCTGGTGCATGTCCTTCAACGATCCCATATTTTGTTTACGATTACCTACCTACTCTATGTACAACTTTTTTAGACGTTTGATCTTTAGTTTAATATTATAAGATTTCACTTTTTAATTTGAATATAATATTGTTTTATCTACTAACTAACTACTGTTTAGCACGTTATAGCGCTTTTTTAAATGTCTCAAAGCGCGTTTTTGCTTGAAAAGCTTGCTAGTTGGCAGCAGTGCATGACGTTGACATTTAGTGATACATCATACAAGTCACAAGTCTGAACTTTGAGATCCAATCATGCAATTGTAGGTATTCTGATTCGTATGCTCTACTTATTATCGTGCAGTGATTATATTATTACTTTCACGTCGTTAAAAGCTTAAAATATCAGTATGAGTTGTGAACCACAGGCGAAGCGAACCAAAATGAGCGTCCTCGACCAGTTAAAGCAATATTGTACGGTGGTTGCCGACACCGGTGATTTTGAAGGTTAGTAATTATTTTTGTTAATTTCATTTTGTAAGCCGGTTTATCTATACTATCCTTGACATCTACGTGAAAAGGCAGTAGCAATAATAAATATATGATCTGATTAGTATGTAGAACTATTTCGTAGGTATATGCCTTGTTATTAGTGGTGGCCGTTGAATGAACAAACAGTTTTTATAGTTTTTTTAGGGAAAAACAAAATTGCCATATATTTTCTTCAGGTGAAGGACCTAGCCTTTTTGGTCGTAGTTGGTTTAAGGCACTTGATCTACAAATATTGGGTATTTGTTGGACATTTGCAGAAATTAAGGATGATCTGCTGAGGCAGTACCCGGAGTTATTTAATCAAACCCTGGGTGAGTACAGGGGACCGGAGGTATCACTACATGTGTGTGCCAATGCCACGCCGCGGTTTCTGAAGGATCGCCCAGTGCCATTCCCATTAAAAAAAACAAGTGGATGAGGAATCAACTTGTATGGTCGATGTGGGAATAAACCCCTGTTAGATTTTCTAAATGGGCGACACCAATAAGAATTGTGAAGAAAGATGATGGTTCTCTTCGGATATGTGGAGATTATGGATCGACAGTGAACATGGCGATTAAAGTTGATCTGTACCCCTTGCCCGCAGCTACAGAGTTTTGTGAACCTAAGTGGGGGATGTGTCTTTAGCAAACTTGACTTAAAACAAGCTTATATGCAATTGAAGCTGGACGATGAGACAGCTATGCTTCTGACACTAAATACACCTCTTGGACTAATGAGAATGAATAGACTGGATGCAGCACATGGTATCTTTCAGAGACTTATGTCATCAGCACTTGTAGGCATGGAGAGTGTAGCATGTCTGCTGGATGATATTGTTGTGACTGGGAGGACGAATGAAGAACACAACCGTAGGTTATATACGGTCCTACACTAATTGAATGAAATGGGCCTTCGATTGAATTTAGAGAAATGTGTGTTCGCTTCCAATAGCATCAATTTCTTGGGACATTATCTAGACGCTAAAGGACTTCATCCGTCACCTACTAAAGTCAAAGAAATTAAAAAAAAAACCAGCTCGCAACTAACAAGCAAGCATTATGTGCATTCCTAGGCTTGTACAACTTCTATGAAAAGTTACTTCCAGACAAAGCAACATTGCTAGAACCTTTGTATCGTCTTTTGGAGACCAAGAAATCATGGTATTGAGGTGAGGTTGAGCAAAGTACATTTGAAAAGGCGAAGGACCTCCTGTCTTCTGATTTAACCTTAGTTGGGTTTGATCTTGACAGAGAATTATTGCTTATTTGTGATTCATCAAATTATGGACTGGGAGCAGTACTCGCCCACACATTTGATGAAACATGCGAGAAACCCGTGATGATGGCTTCGCGAACTTAAGAACCTCATGAGCGGCGGTATGGATAAATCGATAAAGAGGCCCTATCCATTATGTTTGGATTAAAAAAGATTCAGGAATTTTTGGCAGGTCGCATATTTTGCATTGTGACGGATCATAAACCCTTGGTGGGTCTATTTAATCCAAGCAAACCGGTCCCTGACCAAATCTCTCCTAGAATGTTGCGATGTTCTCTGAAGCTAGCTTGTTATAATTATCAGATTAAATATAGAGCTGGGAGATTGATTGGTAATGCTGATGCGCTCAGTAGATGGAATGAGCCTGTGACTTCAGAAATATCTGTGAAACGGCTTAGATATGTATTGTTATTGGAGGAACAACCTGCTGGCTGGAACTTAGACGCATCTAAAATAGCCACAGAAACAGGGAAAGATCAGGTTTTGCAAGAATTTTATTCCACATTCTCCATGGTTGGCCTAGTAAAAATCCTGACCTCACACTGCAGCAGTTTTGGACACGAAGAGATGCTCTTTCACACAATAAAGGGTGTTTATTGTGGTGCAATAGAGTAATTATTCCTTCTAGTTTACAACAGGAGGTACTTAGATGATTGCATGCACCGCATGCTGGCATAGTCCAAACCAAAGCTTATGATTAATAACTTAGGATATGTGTGGTGGCCAGGAATGGATTCACAAATTGAGAGAATGGTGGGAAGTTGTGAGCCTTGTCAATCTGTTAGGAATAATCCACCAAGAGATCCCCAGGCTTGGATAGTTACTGAGAGACCGTGGAGTGGATGTACGTTTATGTGGATTTTGCAGGCCCATTCCAAGGCAAGACATTTCTTGTATTGGTTGACAGTTTCAGTAAACGGTTTAGGGCAGAAATTGTTTCTTCCATATCAAGTGAGGCAGTGATAGCAGCATGCAGGAAAATATGTTCGTCACAGGGATTACCTGATATACTGATGTCTGACAATGGCAGGGCATTTAATTTGAATGAATTTAACATATTTCTCAAAAATAATGGAATCAAGCATTTGTATTCACCGCCCTACCACCCAGCTACTAATGGAAGGAAAATGTCCCTGGACCATTTGCCCTTGAATGAGAAGCTTCCTAGAGTTCTTTATTCACTACGGGTAGTGCCGATCAGCTCTAATAACAAAACCCCAGCAGAGATGCTGAATGGACGTAAACATAGAACAGCTGTATCAAGCTTACATACTGATAATGCGCCAAGTCCACAGGAGGAACAGTTAAATGACAGAGCACAGCAACAGACTGCTAGGAGCTTTAAAGTGGACCAGCCGGTTTTAGTGCGCCATTATGGATCTGGAGAAAAGTGGAAGAGAGCCATAATAGAAATGGTAGAAGGCCCTAGCTCTTATATGGTGAGGACGGAGGATGGTGAACTACACCGACGTAATCCCGACCAAATACTGGCTTGGGATCTTCCCAAATAGGTGACAGACCTACTATTACACAGTAGAAAAGCCAATCAAGGTCAAACTCATGTTCTCCAGAGCCTCCAATAGAAATACCTCCTCCTGAGTTATGGCCTGATATCATTGGTATACCAAATACAGCTGATTAATAACTGAAGGTTCTATTTGGGTTTATGCTTGAGTTACTATTACGAGTATATTAATTGTTTGGTATTAGTTTGATTCTTAAAGATTATAAAGGGAAGGTATGTTATGTATTGATTATGTGGGTTGCTTTAAAATGATTATATAAATATGTGGGTACTTCCAAATCGTGATTGTAATTATCTGTCAAATAAATAGTTTTGCTTCTACCCCAACAATGGTTGTATCTTTTACTTTGGACTCAACAACACGAGGCTGGTTATACTAATAAATTGTAGCTTACATAAAACATTTGTACTTTTATCATAGCGCCATCTATTGGATACTTACTCAATCCAGTCAACTAATTACCGTATACCGCCATCTATTAGAATCTTATCGAACTAACAGATAAGTATGACTCAGTCTGTCAGAGAATAAACAAATAATTCGCAATAAAATAATATTGCGATTATAAATTGAGATATAAACTATCCTATCTTTTAAGTTGGATAAAACTGCACACAGTGTGCAAAATTTTATTAAAATCGGTTCAGTAGTTTAAGAGTCCATAGCGGACAAACAATGTGACACGTTAATTATATATATTGAGATGAGATATAAGTAATCTTGCTATACATTTTCAGTTTCTTTCATGTGAGAATTCTTCTTATTATTGTGTGGTTGGTGGCCAACCTTATGACAACACAGATAGCTTTGAACAAAAACATTGTCCTTTCATCCATCCATCCATTGGGCATAGGTTTCAAAACCGGCAATATGCCATTCAAAATGATGATCAAGATCTTAAGTTGGCAGACAATCCGGCAATCTGTCATACTTTAAATTCAAAGCTGGCCATTATTTTTCATTTACAAACACTTTTCAAAACATGAGATTTGAAACAAGTCAACTCGCATACTTTTTACTATTGTTAGAATAAAAAAATAATAGATATAGTTGAAAGAACTAAAGCATGGGCTGCTCTCTACATATATTCTCTTATTTGATCAAACTGATAAAGAGCACCCATTGCTTTTATTTTAAATTTGAATATTTGTATGTGCTTTTTTAGTTCATACAAGCTGGGACCCGCGGTTTCACCCGCGTTTAATTTAAAAGAAATTTAGAGTACTTCGACATAAGACACTCGACATAGAATATATATATTGGATGTCAACTGTTCTTTTTTGCGCGTAACCCTAAATATTTTTCTAAAATAAAAGTAACCTTACTTATTCTTTATAACATCAGCTATCTGCCAGTGAAAGTCCCGTCAAAATCGGTCCAGCCTTTTCGGAGATTACCCAGAAGAAACAGACGGACAGACAAATAAAATTAAAATTGTTTTATTGTTATATGTACCGTATTCACTTTCATATGCATTTAGTAAAAAAAAAAACAATGGCTTGTTCAAAACAGTATCCTGACCATGATTGTAAATAGGTTGGACTGCACATACGTGAATCGCTGCTGCGCCATCTCACACGGAATGAGGCAGCAGTAATTCACATAACCATGTTTAGTGATATAAAAAAAAAACTAACATAGATGTAAGTACTACTAACCTTTTTGAGTCAATGTTACTTGAATAAAGATATATTTATTATTCTCTTTATTTAACTTACGGCCGAATACTGAAACGACATTCGTTAAGCACTGCTCTACTGTTTGGCACGCCGTTATCTTAGTATTTCGTATACTCAAAAACGTCTATTAAGAGCATCATTTAGATCAGTCTTTCCCAACGTGGGCGATAACGCCCCCTTGTGGGCGCTGCAGGCCTAAAGGGTAAGAGGTAAGAGACCCAGAAAAAAAAGGGGGCATTGTGTAGGGCTTTGGGGTCTATTTATAATTTCATCTACCTAGCTAGGAAGACTCTTAGACACCGACTGAGCTCTCGACTCTCGACTACATCTTGTGAACATCAACTAATATTAATTAAGATATAGCTCAAACTCGGTTCGATATAAAAGACCGCGGACAATCATGTTTTAACAAGTTTTTGTTAAATAATCCGAATTGTACATTCCTATACCAATCGGCTGGTTCTATAATACTTGTTCTTGCTTGTCGAGTACGATTGGGCGTCGAATGAGATAAACGAGTTTATGCACGTTTGTCTTATTCCTGTTGGTGCGTGCCGCTTATGCAATCCTATATAAACGACGTAAATTTATTTTATTTTCATTTGCGGTTTCGCGCATAATAGATAAGCAGTACTTGATTTCAACACTTACGTATTTCCTAAAACAAAACAATGTCGGAAGTAAAAAAGAAGAGACGGCAATACTCTGCGGAATATATTTAATTCGGATTTATTGAAAATCCCACAAACCCGTCGTCGCCTTTGTGTCTTATATGTCTGAAAACATTTTCGAACGAAGCAATGAAGCCTTCAAGACTGCAAGATCATTTGAATAAAATGCATCCAGATAAGACAGAAAAGAATGTAGCATATTTTCAAGACCTAGAGAAGAAGCATAATACTCAGCCAAGTGTATCAAAACTATTTTCGGCGGCTGCTAAGCAAGATGACGACGGACTTCGAGCTTCGTACAATATCTCTTTGTTAATTGCTCAAAAAGGCAAACCACACAACATCGGAGAAGAGTTAATTTTGCCAGCAATAAAGGAAGTAATAACTACTGTGCTTCATAAACCGGCCGCAGATATTATCCGAAAAATTCCTTTGAGTAATAATTCTGTGCAAAGACGAATTGATGAAATGGCTGAAACCATTGAAGAATCATTGTGCAATCATCTGAGGACTAGTCAATTCTCAATTCAGCTCGATGAGTCCACTTTACCAACTAATGAAGCGTTGTTGCTATCTTACGTGAGGTTTATTAAAGATGAGAAAATACGTGAAGAACTATTGTTTGCCAGAAATTTGGAGACAGATACAAAAGGCGAAACCATATTCAATACATTGGAAAAGTTTTGTGAAGAGAAAGAGATTCCTTTGAAAAATATTATATCAGTTGCTACGGATGGCGCTCCGGCTATGACAGGGCGCCATAAAGGCTTCATAGCATACTTAAAGAATAAAATTCCAGATGTCCTTGCTATACATTGCGTTATTCATAGACAACATTTGGTTGCTAGAAACTTAAGTGAACGACTATTTCAATCACTGCAATATGTCATCAAAGCAGTCAATAAAATCCGTAGCAGCTCTTTGAATGATAGATTATTTCATCAGCTTTGTGTTACTAATGACGAAGATTTCAACCGTTTGTTGCTTCATACTGAAGTTCGTTGGCTGTCAAGAGGCAATTGTCTGATTCGATTTTACAACCTGTTTGACTCTATGATAGAGTTCTTGGAAACTAAAGATACAGAACTGCGCAACAAGCTCATAACATCAAAGAATGATATAGCTTACATGACAGACCTGTATAAAATGTTCAACGACATGAACCTCCAACTGCAAGGCGATGAACTAAATTTAATTAAAACAAAAAATGTCGTTGCTGCTTGCGCAGCCAAACTGCTTCTGCACAAAAAGAATATGGGCAGACGTGAGTTTCACAATTTTCCGAATTTATCAGTATACTGCAGTAACGACGACTTGTTTGCCTACTGCCAACATTTGGAAAACCTCCACATTGACTTCACCGAACGATACCAGGACATTTTAAACTTGGAAATACCAGACTGGGTGTTGGATCCGTTTTCAAATGTCAACACAGCAATGTCACCTCAGCTGGAAGAAGAACTTATAGAATTGACAACAAACGAAGAAATAAAAATCAAGTTCAAAAATGGATATCAAGAATTTTGGCTACAAAAACCGATCCCGCAATTGTACCCTGGATTGTGGTCAATTGTTCAACGATTTTTGATAGCATTCCAATCGTCATATTTGTGTGAACGTGGATTTAGTGCTGTGGCAACGCTGCTTACTAAAAAGAGAAATCCTTTGCGTGTTACCGAACGTGGCGACTTGCGGCTGTTTTTGAGTAAATTGGAACCTGATATCAACAAACTTATTGAACAGCATCAGATTCAACCTTCACATTAGTTTTTATATAAGAATTGATTATGTTTGTTTTAATTTCAATAAAAGATACTCTGTCCGAATACTATAAATTTGCGTTTCAATTATCAGTTATAAGTACTTAGCGGTTTTTAAGTATGTTTGAAACGGGGGGCGTTAAAAAATAATTTATTCTTAAAGTGGGCAGTAGACAAAAAAAGGTTGGGAACCCCTGATTTAGAGCATGGGCTAAACATGTGAAATGCAACATTTTTGGAAAAGTTGATTTTAACATTCTACCAGCTGATATCATGTATGCCACACTGTCTGTACATAACATTCTAACGTTATCTAGTTTCCTCCCAAATGAACTTCCCCACATATTTTAAAGAATCTTGAACAAATTGTGATATCGTTGTTCCATTTACAGTATCTAGCATTTTACATACCACTAAGTAAGGCCGATGGCACCTACTAGGTTCTAATGGTCTCACCAACAAATGTACGACAGCTCTCAATATCACCAACTTCAAATATCCAATCATCCAATACAGTAAGGCCAAATCAAAGTCCGTTAGTGCGTGCCGAAATAGTCGTATTAAGTATAGTCCAGAATCCAGTAAACAAGCCAGGGTCAAACAGGATTCACCACACAAAACACAATAGGAAACAAGTGAGCGCATTCGACGAACCGAGGTAAGCGAATAGGCTGTGTGAATGAGTAAACCGATTTATTGCTAATAGATAGTTTGAATGCGGTAGAAAGAGACAAAGTTTAGTCCATTCCGTTAAGCAGGGAGTGCTCCGCATTTCCGCTATGGTATTCTTTTGTTCTCACACACAGTATGTTGTGCGAACTACAAATGTGGCAACATCGCGCGTATTGGAATTTTGCAACTTCGGACATCCGATGTCATTGATGTAAGTTTGGCAACGTCGCGCGTGCGTAGTAGTTTAAATTGTGTAAAAGTAAATAATTTTTTATTTAATAAATCACGGGATTTTTTTCTGCTCTTTAAAATTAATCTCGGGGTTTGAGGCATATCCACTTTCGCTGTATGAAATCAGTGTAAGTACATGAATAACTCTACCTAATTCCGACCTCTGCTCATCAGTGTCTTGTCTTGTCGACTTTCATGGCGAGTGGACTGTACGTGCGTTATTTTTTACAAAATAAATCCAAATTTAAACAGCTTTGAATGACTATGAATTAAAGCCTATTGTAAATAGTACAGATATAACAATTACGTAAAAACGAAATTAAGTTTGTAAATATATTTACAGGAATTTATAGTTTCGTATTTTGTTTTGAACTTATCATAGAGTAAGCCTAATAATGTCTAAATGTAAACATGCTTAGTACTTACATTATTTCTAACCTGTTTATTTTCGTTTTTTTTCTTTATTATTCAATAAGTATTAAAATAAATGAGAAAATAAAGAGTATGAATTGTTACAGACGTTATTCCGCTTTTTTGTGTAAAATTCATGCTTAACTATTGAGCCGTTATAGAGACAAAATTCAATTTAGTTTTTTTTCCAACATTTGGGCTCATTTATTCATTCAATTTTGAAGAGTACGGATATTTTGTAATGATTTTAAGTATAACATATATGTTTTACATAGCCAGTGCACAAAGGTTTAGTCAACAAAATTCTTTAAACTAACGCTATTTTTGTGATTTGAGCGATGTTATCCCCTTAAATTCAATATCCATAGTGTCCAAGGAAACAACAAAAAACCACTACTATAAAATTCTTTAAATTATCTATGACACGCTGCCTTAGCTAGTGCGCTTTCAGTTTGTATTATACAACAACAGATTCTTTTTTTTTTTTTTTTTTTTTTTTGTTGGGCTTCTCGCATACATTTCTGGGAAATGTGGTTGCTTAACCGGTCATTTGCTGGCGAAGCCAAAAGAGGCCTCCAGCCAGGCTTAAATTAAATATTAAAAACTAAGCAACTTTCGCTAAGGGCGCCGCCTGCGGGACACGGACCTCGGCTTAGGGCGTTGCTGGGGATATCAAGCTATTGTTTTGGGGACAGCTGGATCGGTATTATTTAAATTGTATTAGGGGACATTTAAAGCTACAGGCTCGGCACGGGCCGGCGCGAGCAAGAGACGGGAGGGAGAAGTGCTAACTTGAACGGGAAGGTGACGCGGCGATAGGCCTCCGCGACGTCGGTGACACAACAACAGATTCTAGTTTCAGTTTACTTTTATAGCTATGAAAGAGTACAAGCCGACGGATGCGACTACTAATCCGAGTTTGATCTTGTCTGCGGCTGCCATGGACCAATACCAGCACCTACTTGATAAAGCAATAAAATATGCTAAAGAGGCCGGCAGGTATTGTATTGTACCCATATTTCTTGAAGTATATTTATGTCGCTGCTATATTGTAAAAATCGTGGTATCAACATAAATACACGCCTGTAAAGGTCCACTGCAGAACATGTTCACTGCATTCATATGGGATATTGCCATAATCACCACGCTTGGCCGGTTTAGTATTCGCAGTATGTTGTTATTGGCATACGGAAAGATGCACATGATATCAATCAACCGTTAGTCGCCTTTTATGACACCTGTTGGTGAAGACGGCTGGTCCAATATTGTATAATTATAATTTATTATCAACCATTACCTTTTAGCAGTCATCATCATACCAGCCAAAGGACGTCCACTGCTAAACAACAGTTTCCCCACAAAGATTTCCACAGCAATTGTGTCGTCATTTTGGGTACAATTTGCTGTTCCTCACCATGATTAGCAGGGGGTTTAGTGGGTGCAGAATGGATGCTGTTTCACAGAAGGGATGCTGTTGCCCATCCCTCTGGTTTAGACACACTTAGTCGCCTTTTACGGAAGGAGATGGAGTGTTGATATATTCTTAATTCAATCGCCATAATACTACGAATCGCAATACTACAAACAGGTTCATTATACTTTTTCTAGGCACAATAGAGTAATTGTAAAATGTCGTGTTTCTTGACAATAGGGCTGTTAAATCGGAAATATTGTGTGAGAAATTCTGAGGGCTGGTTACGTATCTTCCAAGTAGTATGCGACAGGCGTAGATCTCGTGGTCGCTGTTGTAAAACAACAACAATCCAACTATGGCAAGAACAGACCGTCAAAATAAACTAAAAGGTCATCAGACTGTCAAAATAAACTAAAAGGTCATCAGACTGTCAAAATAAACCAAAAGCTCACCAGACTGTCAAAATAAACTAAAAGGTCATCAGACGGTCAAAATAAACCAAAAGATCATTTATTTTAATTCCATTGCAACTTTTGCAAAATTTGTGTTTTATTTATAAAAACTAACTCAATTTTTTTCATTAATATAAACCATTACAACCACTTATGAATTGTCAGATTGAAGTTAATCCACGGTTTAAGTCATTGGAGAAGAGCCGTTAAGAACCAAGTAATATTTACGTAAAAATATAATTGTCACCAATGAATATATTTACATAAGTAAAATATGTGTTTCAGTACTGTGGATGAGCAAGTTGCCGAGACTCTGGACATGCTTAGCGTGTTGTTTGGCTGTGAAATCCTCAAGATTATTCCTGGCCGAGTTTCTGTTGAAATTGATGCTAGGTGATTATAGCCTTACTTTATTTATGTTTGTATCTGGACCCTTGGACGCTTTGGACTTCGGTTGGAGTAATTTAAGGAGCAGATAACATCTAGCGATCAAACAAAAAATTCAAATCAACTGTGGTTCTTAGAAAGGATTTATTAAGATGTATTTACACACAAACAAGTCTTTACTTCTATTACTCTATTGTATATTTCTTATCTGATCAAGCTAAATAAATGGCATTGAGCCTATGCACTATACTAATACTTATTGTATGTTATCAGAATTTATATCGCATACTAACTACATAGCTATTAAAACATGCGTTCTTTGAGTTTACATAGTGGCTTGAATTTCAGGTTGTCCTTTGATAAGGACGCAAGCATATCTAAGGCTATTAAACTGATAAACATGTTTGCTGAATATGGAATTAAGAAGGAACGCATCCTTATTAAACTAGCTTCAACTTGGGAAGGAATTCAGGCTGCAAGGTAAGTGAAATCACATCATATTGTAACATTCTATTGTCATCATTATCATATCAGCCAAAGGATCAACCATTAGTCGCCTTTTATGATACCCATGGGTGGAGACGAGTGGTCGAATATTATATAACTATAATTTATTATCAACCAATACCTTTTTTTGTAGTCATCATCATATCAGTCAAAGGACATCTACTGCTAAACTAATGGGTCCCCCATAGATTACGGCCGGTTACATGCCGCCCGTATCCAACGACTCCCAGCAAACCACACTGGGTCGTCTATCCATCTCTTTGGAGGTCGTCTCACGCATCGTTTTCCGGTGCGCGGCCTCCACTCGAGAACCTGCTTGCCCCGACGGCCATCAGATCTACGAGCAATGTGCCCCACCCATTGCCGTTTCAGCTTACTAATCCTTTCAGCTATGCCTACATACACACTTTAGTTCTATGGATCTCCTCATTTCTGATTCGATCTCGTAGAGAAATGCCAAGCATAGCTCTCTTCTTAGGTCGCTGAGTGACCGTGAGCTTATTTATGTGGCCCTTAGTAAGTGACTACGTCTCTGTGCCATATGTTATCACTGGTAACACACACTGATTGAAGACTTTTATCTTGAGGCACTGCGGTATTGTTGACGAAAAGACATTGCGAACTTTCCTGAATACTGCCTAGCCGAGTCAGATTCGACGATTGGCCTCTTCCTCGAAGTTGGACCTACCGAACTGGATGGTTAGTCCCTGGTAGACATACTCTTCAACAACTTTGAGAACAGAGTTCCCAACGGATATTGGAGTGGGCACGATGTGGGCATTTGTAATGACTCGGCCTATCCATGTTAATTTTAAAGAAACTGTTGACTCTGTTGGGTAACTCTGTTGAGATCATTGAGCATTGTGTTTAGCTCTTGCAGCGATTCTGCCATGACTAGGATGTCATCGGCAAATCGTGCAAAGGTGAGTGATATACGCCACTGATGTTATGCCACACCCACTCTAGTAGCTTGAATGCACCTTCTGTTGCAGCAGTGAGCTGTTTCGGGAAAATTGTGTCCCCCTGTCTCACACCTCTCTGCAATAGAATTGGCACCGCGCTCTGTTCATGTATTCGGAACGACATGGTGGCGTTTCGGTACAAGCACTTTAACACTTCGATGGACCGATAGTCCAATGTGGCACATTTGCAGAGATTGCAGCAGCGCCTAGGTTTAGATCGAATCGAAGGCTTGGCCATAGTCCACAATCGCTAAGCATAGTGGCAGATTATACTCCTTGGTCTTCTGTATAACCTGCCGCAGCGTATAGATGTGATCTATGGTACTAAGACGTTATTGGAAAACGCCCTTTTCGGAAGACTGGAAGTCATCAAACCTGCGCTCGAGACAATTCGTGATGACCCTTGAAAACCGCTTTTAAAACATGGCTCCGAAACATGAAGGGTCTATAATTCATCAACAGGTTTTGAAGAAGAGATAAAGGAAGTGCTGTCTATGGATTTCGGCAGTATGGGCTCAGCTCCCTTTGTCTGTCCAGTAAAGGGAATAAACAACAAAAATGATATCTATGGTTTCCGATCGAACGCCGCCGAGCCTCCACCGGCACTATGGATGCAGCTTTCGTCCTATGGTTATATATTGCCTCCTTTTGCCATAATGCACAACAGTGTTTTTTTATTTTTTTGCGCTTATTCTTCATTGGGCACAAAATTGAACACTAACCAAGGTCTTGTAGTATTGACTTTCTACAAAATAATGCCAAAGCATCAGCAAAATATTAATTTGTTCAAATAGTTTTCTTTGTTATTTATTTATGAAATTCTACATTTAGTTTTTTCGTTAGGTACCAATCAGTGGGAGAGGGCCGATCCCGCACGGAGAAGGACGAGACGGCGCCGGGATAACAACCGCCCCGGCTCCTGGGTCCATCACGCCTGAGCCCCCTGCCGTCGTTACATGGTAGGAGGCCTTGGGGGTCGCGGGCGCGCAGATTGGGGAGTCTGTGTGCTCACACCGAGCGACCCCGGGGAAGACGGTGGCGCGCACGTGGTCACGTGCCGCCGTGTGCGTAGCACAGCGCACAGCGCACAGCGAGGCTTGGGGGGATCCTTTACAATCCTCCCCGAGAGGTGCCTGGGGGGCGACCTTTTTACAGTCGCCTTCCCTCCGCTAGAGGGGGTGACCGCTTTACATTCATCCCCTCCGAGATGTGTTTAAGGCGTGGCATCACTGGGGGCTCTAGTGTGATCTTACGAGGACCTGGAGCCCCCCTTCGGTGCCGATGATGACCGCTCCAGTGGTTTTAGCCGGTAGGAGTCCGGCATACCCCTTCGCCCTTCCCCGGGGCGAAGGAAGTTCCATGTAGAATTTCCACTGGACATCAATAAAAAAAAAAGGTACAATCACTAAACATTAGAAGAAATTTAAATAAATATATATTATTAAAACTAAAATGTTTTTATTTTACAGAGAACTGGAAAAAAAACATGGCATCCATTGTAACTTGACGCTGCTGTTTTCTTTGTACCAAGCGATTGCTTGTGCTGAGGCTAACATCACTCTCATTTCACCGTTTGTTGGGCGAATTTTGGACTGGTGAGTAAATACTGTGACATCTTTAAGATTTAATTATTTCTTTGCAAGATCAAAATGAAATTACATGCCAATGCATCGTGCCACCATTTCATGGCTAGATTGCAGTTGACTTCCCGTTTAATAGAGTGAATGGCCTGTGACCCCGCGACCTAGTTTCTTAAGGATAGAAATATTTCTATAAACTGTCACACAACCTATGGATAGAGACAGATACAGTACGGACATAATAAATTGGTCCCTTTTAAACCACTTTATCTGTAGATATAGAGAAATAAGTACGGGCATCATAACTTTGCCCCTAAACCAAATTACGTATAAATATGAAATTTATTAAATGTGTTATTTGCAAGAATTGTAGTTCATTACAGATGTTCGAGTTTAATAAAGATCTGAAACTATTAGCTAAATGTAGCATGCATTTGTTTTTATTATACTTTTTATTGTACACCAGTTAGTAAAAAATACAATAGAAAGTAGCATTTAGTATAATAATATACAAATAAAAGCACAGATCACATTAACTGAGAAAGGAAAACTTAAAACTAAAATAGCATATTGCTGTGGTCATTTAACAAATATATTTGTCGTGGTCCCCACACTAGGCATGCCTGCATCGTGGGGTCCCGTGGTTTCACCCACGCGTTTGTTTTTATCAATATAAATACAAATATAGCCTATATCGCTCAAAGATAGTGATAATGTAGCTTACTGTTAGTGAATTAAGATTTAGAATTGTTTCAGTAGTTCAAGGGATTTCCCCATACATACAAACAAACAAAACCTCTTTATAATAATTATAAAATATAAAATTATTTTAGTATAGATGAGAAAATCCAACAATATAGCACAATTGCTCAACGTGATTTCTGGGGTTCATCTCACTGTTCGGGCAGCCATAAGATGGGTTTCTGTAAGTAAAATATTAGTAAGATCCTGGAATTTTAAAGTATCCATTAGATTAGTATGTATTACATGAGAAGGACATCTACGGCATCAGCGAAAAACATGTGGGGTTCCCAATATTAATGTAGTTAAATAAGATTGGGCCTTAAAATGAACATGGGCAAGACAAAAGTCATGTCAAATGCCCATGTCGTGCCCATCCCAATATCCGTTGGGAGCTCTGTTCTCGAAGTTGTTGACGAGTATGTCTTTTTTTTATTATTGATCCGGTGCTAAAACCACCGGAGTGATCACCTTCGGCACCGTGGGGAGGCTCTAGGAACTCGAAAGATCTCCATCTAGAGCCACCCATTGGTGCCACGCCTTTAGGCACATCTCGGAGGGGATGACTGTAAGGCGGTCATCCCTTCTAGTGGAGGGAAGGCGACTGTAAAGAGGCCACCCCCCAGGCATCTCTCGAGGGGATTGTAAAAGATTCCCCCGAAGCCTCACTATGCGCTGTGCTGCGCACACAGCGGTACGTGACCACATGCACACCGCTGTCTTCCCGGGGGTCGCTCGGTATGAGCACGCAGATTTCCCAATAAGCGTGCTCGCGACCCGCAAGGCCTCCTGCCATATAAGACGACAGGGGGCTCAGGCGTGTTGGACACGGACACCACGGCGGTTGTAACCCCGGCTCGTGTCCTCCTCCTCCGAGCGGGATCGGCCCTCTCCCTGACGAGTATGTCTGCCTGGGACAAACTGTCCAGTTAGGTAGGTCCGACGAGATCAATCGTCGAATCCGACTCGGCTGGGCAGCGTTTGGGAAACTTCGCAACATCTTTTCGTCAACAATACCGCAATGCCTCAAGACGCAAGTCTTTAACCAGTGTGTGTTATCAGTGATGAGTATTCTGATTGATGATTCTGATTTCTAACCCGCCTGCCAAGCGTGGCGATTAAGGCAAAACCCCCCAACAACCACACAACACAAACCCAGAGCGTTCGGTGATCGTTCTTTGAGGGATGCTTATTTCCAGCAGTGGACAGCTGAAATTATGGTATAAAAACATTGAAATGTTCCTGCAATAATTTAAGGTAGAAGAAATGGTGTACAAATGCACAGACTCAGTGGTAAATAAAGATGCTCCTGAAGGGCTCCTAGTGTGGAGCCTAGTGTCATTACACAATTAGGACGGCTTCACATTCCTCAGTAATATAGTTCTCAGTAGTATAGAAGTACCCACCTACAGTAAAATCCTATGGCGCGGGAGACCCGGTGGATTTGAAGTGTTTAAATATCTCACTGGATAATAAACAGCTTCTTTATTTACCACTGAGTCTCTGCATTTGTACACCATTTCTTCTACCTAAAATTATTGCAGCAACATGTGAATGTTTTATACCATCATTTCAGCCGTCCACTGCTGGAAATAAACCTCCCCCAAAGAAGATTACGGAACGCTCAGTTCTAAATGTACTCTAGGGATGCTGTGACTAACCGAAAGATGGGCAACCTTCGGTTAATCCCATAGACGCCTTTTAATACACCCACGGGATGAGACGGGTTTGTGCTATTCTCAGCATCACACGGTAGTTTCATTTATGTCACATGTAATGAGTTGAATGCACAATTTTTTTTTACTGATTAATAGTTCATCATTTGAATTAATATTTACCTTAAAAATCAAATAACGTCGATAAATTTAGTAGTAAAATATCCAATTTCCATACAAACTCATAGTGTATTTTGTCATTTATATTACAATGTTTTGTTTTCTATGCCAATAATATTCGATACATACATACATATAATCACGCCTCTCTCCCGTAGGGGTAGGCAGAGACCACTTCTTTCCACTTGCTACGATCCTTACATACTTGTTTCGCTTCGTCCACTTTCATGATTCCCTTCATACATGCTCTTCGGTTTAGGGTACTCTTGACCTGGCCTTTTTCCAAGACGTCCCTGATTTGGTCTCGAAACGTCCGCCTAGGTCTACCCCTTCCAGCACTTTCATTCACACTCTCCTTATACACTTTTTTCGTCAATCGTTCTTCATTCATTCTCTCAACATGGCAAAACCATCTCAGCATACCTTTCTCAATTTTTGTCACTACATCTTCTTTCAGACCACATCGTTTTCTTATCTCACTATTTCTTATCCTGTCACTCAGTTTAACTCCTATCATACTTCTTAACGCTCTCATCTCAACTGCATTTATTCTGCTTTCATGTTTCTATACCCAACTTTCACTTCCGTACATGAGTGTCGGAACCAACACCCCCTCATGCACAGCCAAACGAGCCTTGTTAGACACCTTCCGACTGTTCATAAAGGAGTGCAAAGCTCCATTCACCATGTTTCCTGCATTCACTCTTCTTTCAATATCACTCTCACACTTTCCATCTCTTGTAAACTTTGAACCCAGATACACAAACTCATTCACCTGTTCAATTTGTTCATCTCCAATCACGATATTGCAGTCTGTCACTGCCTCATCTCTTTCAAACACCATCACTTTCGTCTTCTTTACATTTATCTTCATTCCCTTTCTAACAAGAGCTCCACTCATAGCAGTTACCATCTCCTGCAACTCCTCTGCCGAGGACGCAAGTAATACTTGGTCATCAGCATAGAGAAAACATTTGACGAGTAACTCATTCATTCTCAACCCACTTTCATTCTCTTTTAAATCTGTCAAGCAATTGTTCATGAACAGATTAAACAGCCACGGTGACGCTACACATCCCTGTCTAACACCTTTTTCGATAGTAAACCATTCAGTGTACGCCCCGTTTATCCTTACACAAGCACTAGAATCCCTATAAAGAGATTGCAGTGCTCGTATGAGGATACTGCTCACACCGTTCACGGACAATGCTGACCACAATTCATTCCTCACCACTCTATCATAGGCCTTTTCTAGATCAACGAAGGCGCAATAGCTCTTCTTGTTTTTAGCCAAACACTTTTCGGCTATACACCGCAGGGAACTTGATCCGTACATCCCATTCCCTTTCTAAATCCCGCTTGTGCATCCCATACTTTTTCGTCTGTTTCATTCACAACCCTTTCAATCAACACTTTCGCATACAATTTAAATTTTCGCGGTAATTTATTCGATGTTTTTATTATTTCGATCTTAGTTCTAAGATACTGATCTAAGTCAATACATACGGATGTAATAAATACGGATGTCAAAAAGAAAGCAAGAAGGCATACGACTAGTTTTTATATATAGAAATACTTAATACATTTGTTATGGAATTATTTAAAAAAAGCACTGGTTTCTAAAACACCCCTGTTATAACTCTCTAATTTCCAAAAACACTGAAATTTATATCTTTATTTTTAATCAAAAAGCCAAATATTAGTTTTTTATAGATCTAACGGATTTTAATAAAAACTTACATCCCCTATTTTACCCTCTTAAATGTAGATTTTTCTATAACGCTGAAATACGTCTTCCCATATTTTTAACTGAGAAGGTGAATACATTTTTTTTATAGATTACCTTCTACACTGACTTACTTTGCATACGAACTTTCACCCCCTGTTTTACTCCCTTAAGAGTTGAATTAACAAAAAGACGTATTTCGTTATTTAAACCAATAAGCTAAATACAAATTTTCATACATCTGGTTTCAAAAATAACGGTTTGTCCATACAAACTTTCACCCCCGGTTTCTCCCCCTTAAGGGCAGAATTTATAAAAACGCTGAAACACGTATGCATTTATTTTACCCAGAAAACCAAATACCAATTTTCATATATCCAACTTCAATAATGACAGAGTTTCATACAATCTTTCAACCCCTATTTTATCCCTTTAGGGTGTAATTTATAAAAATCCTTCCTCAGTGGATGCCTACGTTGTAAAAGGTACCTACAGTCAAAATTTCAGGTTTCTGGCCTCAGTGGTTTAAAGCCTAAACCACTGAGGCCTGCCAGTCAGTTTCTCATTTTATATATATAGATATAAAATTATATTATGTATAATTTTATATGATACTTGAATATTATATTATATATAATTTGATATAATATAATATTTATGATAACTTGTAAGATATAAATATTATAATAAAGTTATAATAGATATTTGATATATGATATTATGATGTAATAATCAATCTTTCTGTCTCTTCATATGAAAGTGTACTTAACCATATAGCCATTGTAAGCTTTGATTCCTTAACTGAGTTTAGTCGAATGTCAGAACATTTTGTTGCTGTATTGTAAATGAATGCTGATAAAAACGGGCAAAACCGCTGAGCGAATCTAGACAAACATAAACTGGAACCCTGAAAAGGCGATGTGTGGTCATTTCACTATAGTCCGGGGATGACAGACCTGGTTTGTGCATAGCTAGTACGATAATGATTATGAAGAGCTTTTAAAAAAGATTGGACAGAACAAAGCCATTTTCCAAATTTTAGGAAATTTTCCCGACGCGATGCCTATATTATAAATGATGGTGAGTGGTTCAACTATCGAGTTTCTTATAGATTTAGCGAGCAAATTGTTGATGCCGTAAATTCCAGGAGCTTTGTCGTCTTAGCTTCTACTTCCATTGTGCCTAGTTTCTAGAAAGAGTGAGTTAGGTGGGGTGTTTAATGTACTTGAATTGACTGCTAGTGTCTTTTCGTCTGTATTTGTTTTTTCTACTATCTTATCCGCTAATCGCTAATCATTGTAGACAATTATTCATTACACATATCTAATGACTGTCTCCACTTGGTTGATCCTGGAACGGAAAGCAATTCAATAATCCGTGTTTCTACTTGAGATGTGACTAATGTTTTTAATAGTCTTCCATTGCATTTACTTGCCGGTGACACGCTACACGTTTGCTGAAATCACTACATATTGTCTTGCTTGCAAAATATGGCTCCTGTTGCTGATATTGCGATCGATCGATCGATCGATCGCAATGACATCTCTCAACCAGCGGATGGCAGAGTTTGAAGCACACCTGAAATCATCATCTCATGGAACTGACTTGAGTGCCCTTCGCAGGGCATTTAGCACCTCCAAAGAGCATGTTTGGAACGTCCTAAGTGTGTTGCAGCAATAGATCGCAGATGTGGGCAAATGCATTGATGTGATGTGATGGAGATGCGTCACAGAAGAAAGTTTCTTTTGCTCAGTGGTGTGCCCGAGGAACCCAATGAGAAGATTGCTGATGCAGTAATGGGGAACAAGGTGCGGTGTTCCTCCATAGATAAGGGAGGATCCTCTAGCCAGGCGGGCCGAAGCCCAACGATTGATGTTGGACGACTGTATATATGCTGCGTTGCGCGAATACTTTAATAGCGTGATTCAGGATTCTTTCACGTCATCGGAGAGCAGATGCATTTAACCCATATGGATCCGCCGTCCCTGTATAGGGACAGTCCTTTCACTACCCACATTTTTTTACCTGATTAGAATATCATTAGATTGTATACATGATTTTGAAGCCAAATAGTGTAGATTTATAATTAATATAAAATATATTGAAATAATTAGCAAAAGTGGTTAAAATTTAGGAACTTGTTGACTAGAGTTCTAATACAGGTCACCGTCTGGAGGTAAGCGTTATTTTTTTATATATTGCAGTGCATAATTCATGTTTTCTTCTTGTTTGTCAGTTGTATAAAGAGTCATCTAAAGCATAAACCGAAAATATAAGGTGATTTTAGCAATCAGGGGGGTTCCATGTAATCAGGTGTCCCTGTACAGGGACATTGGGCAGATTACTAATATTTTTCTTCCTTTGTGCTAAGTTTGATTACCGGCGTATGCCTTGGCTAGTCGATCATTTGACGTTATCAATGATGACCGAGGACTAGAAGAAGTTTTAGAAAACATTTTAGCTGAAGGTGACCTTGACATCAATTACGACTAAGTGGCTATCCCTACAGATCCGAGTGTTTTGACGGATGAAGAAAAAGGCGATGGCGATAATATATAGCTGAACATATTTCCACATGATAACCCAGGTAGAGTAGAAGATTTTGCTTCTAAGAATGAAAATGAATGGGATAGCAGTGACGACGAATCTATACAAAAACAGGCCGAGGGGCAACCGTATATCGAGCCTTGTGCCAGGGTGCACCTGCTGCGAGAATTACGTGAAGCTAGCTATCGTGCAACGGGGACTACGTGAAAACAGGACAAAAATGACCTCTGATATCTGTTAAAGACAGGAAAAAGAAGAATCGAGCAGATTATGACTATTGATTTGATGCAGCCAATCAGATCTTATTTGTTGGATGGCTTGATAACAGCCTATGCACTGTGAGATCCGATTTTGACAGTGTTCACCCCCTCGGCAAAGTGAAACGATGGGACACTATAGATAAAAGTAGACCAGGATACGACTTCCAGAATTACAAAAAATTATAAGGATGGTAGAGTTGACCAAGCTGACCAGTCTACTACAGTATATAGATAAGCAATTCGAAGCAAAAAAAGGTGGTAGGTCTTATTCACCTATATGCTAGATTTGGCTGATTCTAATCATATTCCTGGCATCTTCATACCCTGACCCCATGAAGATAAGATGAACCAGTTTCAATTCCGCCGAACTACTGCTCAATTCTTTTCGAAGGTAGTAGATAGACGGAAAGATAAGCGACGTGAAACCTCATCTCCTATACTGGGAGTTGCTAGATTGCAGCTGATGGAGTTGGATACTTCCAGAGACTGCCAAGTAAAAACAAAAAACTGAAATGGCAATGCAAAAAGTACACAAAACATTGTGCATCGAATCGTCCCTGTACAAGGACGGCGGTTTTTTTTTACCTATGGATGATGTTTTTCCATTTTTTTTTTCAATTAGTTGCCTTCAAAGCCTCCTTTGATTATACCAATAAAGAGTTTTTCTAAATATTTCTGATAGTTCGTATTTGGGTCCAAATGGGTTAATAGTATAGTTGTATTGCTGGCGAAGTAGGTGTCGCCACATCACTCCCCCCCGAAGACCGGAGCCGACCGTGGTTGATGAGTCAGCTGTTCTTGTCAGTGTCGTCTTCTGAATTTTTCCCAATGTGCCAGTGAATGGTTCCAGTGCGTCGGAATTGAATGCCGTGGAGTCCCAGTGAGTCGGAACTGCTTCGGTGAATATCCCCAGTGCGTCGGGGCTGATGTTGCGTATTTTCCAGTGAGTCGGAGTGGTGCGGTGAAGCGTAGTGGCTGACTGCTGCATGGACCAGAAGAAGTTGCTCTGCTTTGACCGGCCGTAGGTGCAGTGTGCTGTGCTATGCTTGAAGAGAAGGGGCCGATGTGGTTAGGGACCAGGCTTGCATTTGCTGCAGCTAGGCATGTGTAACTCAGGTCTGAGCCGGTTCAATGATTCAGATCACAGAGACTTGAGCTGCTGAGCTGCGGTTCAAATGCAACATAGACAGCTCACGGCTCATTGACAGCTCACAGAGCATAATGAACGCTTTGTCTATAGTTTTTGAGTCTATATTCGTTCAAGTAGTCACTTCGAGCTGTTGATCTATGGTTAATCTGATTCGTTCTGTGAGCTGACGTATTAGTAACTGAATGATTAGAGGTGCATAAATAAAACGCGAAGCATAACATATTATGATATATTATTTAAAATTTTCTTTTAAATAAAAAATAATCAAAGAAAAATCGCTGATATATTATGTTTTAAATCTATATTATGAAAGAGATGAAATGTGGCGGTTAAACCTGTTCGAACCAATAGTGTGCGCGCTGAGTCACAGTTCACAGTATAGCAAAGTACCGACTTGAGCTGACCTGCGAGCCGGCTCGCAGCTCCGGTTCAAGTGCTTGAACCGTGATCTGACCTGCAGCTCATGCTGATTTGTTGAGTTACCCATGTCTAGCTGCAGCGTGTGGTGTAACCTTGTAGCCGAGATTGCTGGCTGGCAGTGTGACTTGCTGCTTGCTTCTTCTTGGGATTGGATGGGGAGTGATAGCGATGATGCGAAGTAATTGCTTCTCTGCATCGTGAAGGCTGCTCTGATGTTCACGGTCAGGGATCACCAGTATGGTGAACATGGTGATCACGTCGGGGTCGCCAATATGGGGAACAAGGTGTGGTGTTCCTCCAAAGAAAAGGGAGGATCCTCTAGCCAGGCGGTTGGTATGCCTGGCGGGCGGAAGCCCAACGATTGATGTTGATCGACTGTATATATGCTGCGTTGCCGAATACTTTAATAGCGTGATTCAGGATTCTTTGACGTCATCGGAGAGTTGCATTTAATAGTCAAGTAGATGTCGTTGTAAGTTGTAGTTGTATTGCTGGCGAAGTAGGTGTCGCCACACAGTCATATGTGTTCTTCAGAGTGAGCTGGGCTTATCGGAACTGAAAACATCCGCGTTTTAAGTCTGTCACAGGTTGGGCGCTGATAATCGTCCGAGACCTATTTTGCTCCAGTTTTCTGACCCTGAGATCAGGACTACAATATGGAAAACCAAAGCCAAGCTCAACGTTTCTTCTTTCGTTTTATCAGAATTACTAACGCGACAACGGCAGACGGCTTTTTCAACAGCTCGCAAGCTTTTTGGCGCGACGAATAAGTGGGCAATGGACGGGAACATCAATATCAGGCTCCCTGACGGAAAAAAATGCTGCCGCATCTTTGGTTACAATGATGTTGTTGCGCTGGGTGCGGAGCACGGCAAGACAATGGATGATTCAGTGGTTTCACCAACGAAGAATGAAAGCCCGGTGCCGGTGCAGGTTTCTAACAGGTCAAGGCGGAATATCCTGAAGAAGAAATGAGTATAAATTATAATAATTCCGTTATACAAGAATTAGCGTGGAATTTCTTGCTAATAATAGACAAAAAATTAAACTGGAAGGTTCATGTGGAGAGCGTCAGTAAAAAAATAAGTAGATCTTCTTTTGCGTTACATAAACTTGTCGCAACAATTAATACTGATACATTACAATACAATACAATACTTTATTAATAACTCCATAGTTACACGTCATACAGTATTCTGTCAAAATGTCATTCATAGATTAATTAATAATTCACATAAATATATATTTTGCAAGTATAAAATCCACAACTATAATGTTATATATGGCATTGGCAACGAACACACTACAGCATAGGTAATTTATAATACTCATCTAAACTATAGAATAGTTTCTCCAGCAGCCACTTTTTTAGTTTGGTTTTGAAGATCTGGACAGATGATGCATCTCTAATCCCTTCTGGCAATCTATTGTAAACTGACGGACCCATGATATAGATAGACCTTTCCGATTTGCTCAATTTGTGCGGTGGTGTGACAAGGCGATGATGGTACCTGTCGCTACGGAGGGCGCGGGTGGCATTTACACCTCTACGCTGAAAGACATCACTATTCGCGAATGTGAACACGGCTACCTGGTAAATGAGCTCACATGGAAGCGGCAGAATACCTAGATCCCTAAAGTGATTTCGGCAAGAGACGTCATCTGGTACACCCACAATAGCGCGTACCGCTCGCTTCTGCATAACAAACGCCCGTTGGGTGTCGGCTGCGCGCGCCCATAGCTCCGCACCGTATGTGAGGGTACTGTGGACGGTTGCAAAGTAACATGAGCGTACTACACTGCGTGACGCGGTGCTCGCCAATCTGCGCAGAGCAAAGCACGCTCGTCCAAGCCTTACGCATAACTCCTCTATATGTACGTTCCACACCAGAGAGCTATCTACGTGAAAACCGAGTAATTTTGTTACTTGTTCTTGCCTCAGTGTTGTGTCCGCGGCGGTGACTTTGTAAGGATATTGAGTTTTACCGTTTAGATTAAAAGATAGGTAACATGTTTTGTCACAGTTAAGCACTAGGCCGTTCGTTCGAAACCACCACTCAAGTCGCTGAACTACTTTATTTAAGTTTATTTCGAGTTGGTGGTCTGTGGGTGCCGTGATTACGGCAGCTACGTCGTCCGCATACATATATGTTTCGGCATTTTCAACGGCACTGGGCAGATCGTTCAACAACAAGCTAAAGAGAGTATTCGAGAGACATGACCCTTGTGGTACTCCCATCATGCTTTCCCTCTGAGATGACGTCACACGACCCCCATCACCTACCACCACTTGTGTCCGTTTGGACATGAAGGATGTGAGGAGCTTTAGCCCTGGGCCACGAATTCCTGGAGTTTCTGGGCAATGAGGGAAATATCAGCGGTGTCAAACGCGCGCGAGAGATCGCAGCACAATAACGCAACGCGCTGTCCAGCCTCGCGCGCGCTTAGCACGCGCCACACTACCTCGCGCACTAGGTCCGTGGTGGCGCGCCCCGGCCTGTACGCGAACTGCCTGTCAGTCATTACTCCACGGCTTATAATAAATGATAAGAGTCTATTATTGAGCCCGACTTCGAATATTTTACTTATTGCCGGCACAAGCGATATTGGGCGGTACGATTTTGTGTCGGTTTTCTTGCCCTTACCCTTGTATAAGGGGCTTATTTTAACTTTTTTGAGGTCCATCGGGTACGTACCCTGCCTAATACAACTATTAAATAAATGGCTGGTTACATACGCCAAAGATATGGCGACCGCTTTCAGTATACTCGCAGACAGGCCGTAGATATCAGTGCTTGTCTTGGGGGCAATGTAAGAACTAGCGATTGTTTTAATCTCGGAAGATGTAAAAAATTTAAGCCTAAGCGAAATGTCACTAGTAATTAAGTCTGCAGCGAGCGCCGAGATGGCGCGAACTGCGTTGGCAGGCGGCGCTCCGCACTTACTCACGGCATTTACAAATTCAATATTAAGTGTATCGACTAGGTCTTTCTTTGTAGGGAACGGTTGCCCGTCGATCGTCCTAATGTGATCGGTATAGTCGACACGCTCGCGATTACCCCGACTAAGTTCCATATTAATAATTCTCCACATACGCTTGGACTTGTTGGGATCTTGACGGATCTGATCGGAGTAGAAGCGAGTGCGTTTGGCTTCCAATTGTGAGTTATATTTTGATGTTAGTTCTTCAGTGAAATTTATGATTTTTTTTTCGATGGAAATATGGATTTCAGGTATAGTGTGTCGAACAGAAAATATTTCAAACTTAGTGTCTCAGTATCCACCCAATGCTTGTGATTTGTAACTGGTTGTTTTTTTACAGGAAAACAGATGTTGAATTTGTTAACTAGTTTCGCTATAAGGATCTCTGCCAGTGAGTCGCAGTCGTGCTTGTATAGTTGGATGACCTCGCCCCAGTTTACGGATTCGATTGCTGCCACAAAGAGCATTTTGTTTGACGTGGTGAGACTACGCCTTTAAACAAATTTTGGTGGGTGAGCAGCTCCACGCAAGATGGTAAGGCGCTGAGCACTGATCACTGAGGTGTGTCTCGACGCGAGTGATGATTGCTACACGCTCCAAGGGGATGTTAGTATACGCGTGGTCGATCAAGGTGCTGCTGCTGCCCACCACACGAGTGGGAAAATCGACTAGTTGCGTAAGATTATATAAGGATAGGAGGTCTGTCAATTGTTTCCTTGCCGACGAGTACTCGTTTATATTTATGTCTCCCTTTATTATGGCATTAATACCTTCGTCTGTGAGTTTGATTAGTAATCTTTCAAACAGACTGAGGTACTCAGAGTGATTCGTGTGATTTGAGTGGTAGATTCCCACAATAAGGATATTCTCATTAATAAGGTCCACCGCACAAACATCGAAAATCTGCTCATGCGCTAAGTCGCAGTAGTCTTGTTTATTACATACCTTGATGCCAGAGCGGACATAGATGCAGCTCCCGCCGTGTGCGATTTGCGGTCTACAATATGAAGAAACTAAACTATAGTTATATAACGTCACTGACTCTAACTGATGTATACGAAGCCAATGTTCCGTGATTATAAGTATATCACAAGATAAGTCATTAGTTAATAGTACTTCGAGATTGTTGGTTTTGTGGTTTAGACATCTAATGTTTTGGTGGCTAATTGTAACAGTGTGACTATCAATTTTCGGTCGCGGTGGATTGCGTTTCCTCGCGCGTACCAGTGTTACTGTTGGGACGATAACGGGGGTTGTTGGACGCGACACTCGCGCGTCCGGCGCTTCGGCGAAACCACTCGCTGACCTCAGTGCGGGGTGGCCAGTTCTCAGCTAACATAACAAAGTTAAATAAGCTGCATGGTACTGTTACCATAAAGGATGAGTAATAATTATGGGTCAGTTTTAATTTATTTGCGTTATATATACATATATATACATTGCTTATTGCTTATCATGGTGTAGTGGCATCCATTTTAAGGTATGGCATAATTTTCTGGGGAAATTCTCCTGATAAAGATATAGTATTTAAAATGCAAAAACGCTGTATTCGTGCCATGTTTGGTCTGAAAGTCACAGATAGCTGTAAGCCACTTTTCACAAAATACAAAATTCTTACACTTCCATGTTTGTAAAAACGAACCCTCAATTGTTCCCTCGGCTATCAGATACAGTCAAACGCAATAGGCGTGACAATAATAGACTTTGTATGCACAGCGCCAAACTCTCATATGGGGAAAAGTATATTTTGCATGGCACCTAAAATCTATAATAAAATACCAAATGACTACAAAACTTTAAATGTTAATTTATTTAGACACAAGTTTAAGGAAATATTAACAAAGAAATCCTATTACATTGTCAACGAATTCTTAAATGATATGTTTTTATATTAATTAATTTACGTGATCAATGACATTATTATATTTTAATCGTAATATTTCTTTTGACATTAACTTTTCTTTATTATTATTGCAAACACTTTGACATTTTATATAATTCATAAGTTTTTATAATTACTTATAACTTTAATGTGGTATATACTCATTTGTACGCCTGTTTCGGCAAAGCAAAGCATGTTGATACGAACAATTGAAATGTAACATCTTGTAAACTACCGTGTTTATAACATACATATGTTTTGAACAAATAAATACATCATCTGCTTTATTTAGATCGATGTGTTACTTTTCTTGTTTTGATTTGCGGTAAGTATATAACTGAGACTAGCTTTATTTATGTTCTACAGACCATGACGCGTTCAATGTTTTTTCATGGCAGCGGGATAGGGAAAATGTAGCTTCCTCAAATTGCCTTTAAATGACGAGAGTTCGGCAGTTAGGACCTGAATTTCAGACATACGTTCCTTTACATCTTGCGAGGAAACGAGTTATCGTTTATTAGTTGTTGTTTTTTCCGCAGGGTAATGATTGGATCCAAGTCAGCATCAATTGTGTCCATCTGTCTCACCTTAGAATTGCAGACGATCTGGCGTTATTTGCCAAGTTTGCGACGCCGGGGGAGAGCGATAATACTTCTAAGTGTCAATAGGGATAGCTTGTTTATGTTTACATTGATTGTATATATATTACAATGGGCGGCCGTATCGCACACGGCGATTTCTTCTAGACAACCTTAGGATGGAAAATCAACTGGACAAGATAAGGGGCAATCGATATTGCACAAAAATATATCATCATCATATCAGCCAAAGGACGTCCGCTGCTGAACAAAAGCCTTCCCCATAGATTTCCTCAACGAGCAGTCACCTTGCGACCCGTGCGACAGATGGACACAATTGATGCTGATTCCACTTGGGTCACATTCAAGTGTTTTCACCACGTCCTCCAAAACAGTCGCGCAGGGCACGCCGTGATAGCGATAAAGACATGGAGCATGGTGGCATGGAAACCACACCTTCTGGCTGACGCAGATACTCTCGGGACATGGGTGTTAAGGGGAACGGTGTCCTTTGAGGTGGCAACTCTGTTGGCGCAATTTTCGCCTCTCGATATCCTGGCGGCTGTATGACCAAACGCGTTCCCTCCGGCAGAGCGGTGGAGGTGCGCCTCCAAGGGCGCTCAGTGGTTTAAGACGGCAGGGTCGGGTGGCCTGCACTCGAGTTAAGGCGCGAGAGACTCATGCTGCCGCAGCACGTGCAAAAGCGCGTCGTCGAAGCCGACTTGCCGCTCTGCGGAACCTGGCTCCAAAGGAACGAGCGCGTCACATTCCACCTCACGCATGTATTCACTGCACATGGTTGTTTCAGCGCGTACCTGCACAGGATAGGACGCAACGTCATCATAACATAATCATATCCCACTATGGACATGATTATGATACCGCACCGCACATGCTTAGAGAGTGCCCTGCGTGGGCTGCCGAGCGTCGGATCTTGGTCGATGGAATAAACGCTCAACGCAGAGTGGTATACCACAGTTTGTTTGTTTCACTTTGTTTAGTGTTGTTGAAAAAGAAGTCTAGAAAATCTAGATCAACAACACTAGCAGTTTATAAGTATATACAAACGACACTACAATACATAAATGATAAAAAACACGTAATAGGGCTACTGTTAGATATGACCAAAGCCTATGACAAGTTCCTTTATAATATACTACTTATGAAGTTAAATGGCTGTGGCATTCGAGGGCCTGCTTACTTGTGGTTCAAATCATATTTAAGTAATAGGGCACAAATAGTTCAAATACAAAACTTCAATAGTGACAAAAATGAAATGAAATTCTTTCAAATTCAAAAACGCGTCGTTGAGGCTTTTCTGCCGCTCTGACGGAGGAAGCGTGTCTGATCGTAGACCCACGCATCCGTCTCCGCCAGGATGTGTAAAGGCGGAAAGCGTGCCAGGAGAGTCGCCGCCTCGTAGGACACTGTCCTGAATCCCCGTGCGATCCGTATAGCCACTCTGCGCTGCAGACCGTGAAATTTGTTTCTGCAGCGCTGGACGCCTGACAGCCGGGATGACCATACAGGCGCCCCATAGAGGGCCATGGAACGCATGAGCACCCCCGTAGAGACACGGGCTTCCTCGCTCGGTCCCCCGAGATTGGACAGCACCCGGTGTAATGCACCCACTACCCTCTCGACTCGGGGGACGAGGCGCGCGAAGTGCTTTTCGAAGCCCCAAGGACTGTCCAGGGTGAGCCCCAGGTACTTTATGTACTGGCCCACTCCGATTTCCGCGTCACAAACGCGTATCCACGAACTGGGTGGTTCTCTGCTTCGCGGCAGTTTGTGGAACCATACGAGGCATGCCTTTTAAGTTTTATCGTTTGAAAAAAAAACAACTAGAACCTTCTAGTACTTTTTATTGTTTTTCAAAGTATTCACCACGTAGCTTAATACACTTTTCCATTCGCTCAAACCAGTTATTATAACATTTATTCCACTCTAAAGTGGGGTGTCCAAAATGGCTGACTTGAAAGCGTCGACTGCTTCTTCACCGGACTGGAACCTTTGATCACGATCTCTTAATTTTAGGAAATTTAAAGAAATCGTTATGGCTTAGGTCAGGACTTTATGGAGGATAGTCAAGAATTTCAAGTTTTTCCTGCTTCAAATATTCAATCGTTTGACGAGCGCTGTGTGAGCTTGCGTTGTCGTGGTGCAGGATGATGTGTCGCTTTGAGTTAGATTTTTGAAGTTCGGCGATGACTTGTGGTAAACAGACTGTGGTATACCACTCTGCGTTAACCGTTCTACGATCTTCAAGTGCAATAGTCTCAACATGTCCGGTTATTCCAACCAACGTCGCCACCATCTTCTTTGAAGTGCTTCGAGAACGAACAACTTTAGTCGGCTTTGGCTCGTCTTGAAAGACCCTGATTGTAGATTATTGTTTGGAATCAGGATCGTAGGCATAGATCCAAGATTCGTCACCACTGATGATGTCGAAGACGTGATTTGACTCTCCTCGGTTGAACCTTTGCAGAGTTTTCTTACACCATCTGACGCGGGCCGCCTTGTGATCGTCGGAAAGCAGATGCGGTATCCAACGGCAAACTAGCTTTCTCACACCAAGCGCTTCATGCAAGATCTTCTGAATGGTTGTCCCTGAGATACCTAATAGAGCCTCTTAACTCTCGATACGTCACATGACGATCTTCGAGAATTAGTTGTCTCACAGCAATGATGTTATCTTCAGTGAAGGCGGATTTTTGGCGTCCTTCGCGAGATTTGTCACTAACATTAGTATGTCCACGCTGGAATTCTAAATACCAGCGTTCCACAGTCCGCAGACATGGGGCTTCATCACTAAACACTGATGTTAGCTCTTCAAAACACTGAAGCCGTGTCAGGCCTCTTCTAAAGTTGTAGAAAATTATTGCACGAACATTTTCCTTAGAAAGATTCATTTTCGTACGTAACCTGAAGGATTCCAATCGACGCTGTGACTAAACATCAATAGCATTAATCCTAATACTTTCAACTGTTTAGAGATTCCGTTTAGAGGTTTTGTTGCCGTGTGGTGCCGGCTCAGAATGCCACCACCCCATCTCCTCCTATGGGTGTCGTAAAAGTCGACTCAGGGTTTAGCCGGAGGATGGGCAGCAGCGTTCTTCGAGTACATTAACAACTCAACTGCGATCGCCAACCCGCCTGCCAAGCGTGGCGATTATGGCAAAACCCCCCAATGAGCCAACAACACATCCATATCGGTGGTTATAGTGATCTTTGGGGGAGGCCTGTGTCCAGCAGTGGACTTCATTCGGCCGAAATGATGATGAGAGATTCAAAATTTAAACACATTCGAATATAGAACAGTTCCAAATTCAAAATTGCCGGGAAATATGGAAACGACAGAACTTAAAAGGCATGCCTAGTAGCGCCTCGGTTTTGTGAGGCGCTATCTGCAGACCCAGAGCGTGGATTTTGGCCACGACAATTGCCACCGCTAGCTCGGCAAGCCGGATGGTTCCCTCGAAGGACTCCCCACTGGCCAACACAAGAGTGTCGTCAGCGTAACAGACCAAGCTGACGCCAGCGGGGAGAACGACCCGCAGGACCGCGTCATAGGCGAGGTTCCATAAGAGGGGGCTGAGAACTGACCCCTGTGGAACCCCGCACATAATCTCCCTCCGCTTTACGCTACCCTCCCTGCCCACGTAGCGATTGTGCCTATCGCGCAGATAAGCCCCTATGATGCCCTGCAGGTAGGGCGGACACTGATGATAGACTAGTGCCGCCCTAATAGCGCCCGACGGGATGGAGCTGAAGGCGTTGACGATGTCTAGACTGACCGCCAACGCCACCCCACCGGGACACTGCCTGTTCCGACAGCGAGTGGACGCGAAGAATCGCGTCGGCGAGCGCGTCACCTACCGCCTAACGTAGCTATTCACCGGTCACGGTTGTTTCGGTGCGTTCCTGCACGGAATAGGCTGCGGTTACGGCACAGTGCCACCATTGTGGAAGCGACCAGGATACTGTGCTCGCTCTGTGTGCTGTGTGTACGTGCACACGCTCGAAGTTTGCCCTGCGTGGGCTGCCGAGAGGCGGATTCTGGTCGATCGGATCTGGCAAAATCTTTCTCTCCCGGCAGTAGTGTCGGCTATGTTAGCAGAGCATGAAAATTGGAGTGCAGTGGTCTCCTTCTGCGAGAGCGTCATGCTCCAGAAGGAGACTGCAGAGCGGGATCGGGAGAGGGCTGACCCCGCACGGAGGAGGACGAGAAGGCGCTGGGGTATAAACCACTCCGGCGCCCAGGTCCAACGCCTGAGCCCCCTGCCGACGTTACATGGTCGGGGCCTCAGGGGTCGTGGGCGTGCAGATTGGGCAGTCTGCGTGCTCACACTGCGCGACCCCCGAGACGACGGTGGTGCGCACGTGGTCACGTGCCACCGTGTGCACAGCGCACAGCGAGGCTTGGGGGGATCCTTTACAATCCTCCCCGAGAAGTGCCTGGGGGGCGGCCTTTTTACAGTCGCCTGCCCTCCACTAGAGCTGACCGCTTTACAGTCATCCCCTCCGAGATGTGCCTAAAAGCGTGGCACCAATGGGTGGCTCCCAATAGTAGCCCAATAGTAGGCAAGGCATGCCCCTCCGCCCTTCGCCGGGGTGGAGGAAGTACATGATGTATTTTCAACGGGTTCAATAAAAAATAATGAAAAAGAGCGGTGTCCGCTTATTGTACCAGCATGTTCTGAATTGAAAACTTTGTTTATGATTTAATAATATAATAAATGAATGCTGTAATATTCCAGGTATGTTGAGCATACGAAGAAGACGTATGAAGGGAAAGACGACCCGGGTGTATTGTCGGTGACTCGCGTGTACAACTATTACAAGAAGTTCGGCTACAAGACCCAGGTGATGGGCGCGTCTTTCCGGAACACCGGTGAAATTCGCGAGTTAGCCGGCTGCGATCTACTGACAATCAGCCCAAAACTATTGCAGGAGTTGGCTGCTAGTGAACAACCGCTGAAGAGAGTGAGTTTATATTTATCATCAAGATTTTAAGGGTTTCACGATGAATAACCAGGGGGCATGGGACTGGGAATAGGAAATATTTTTATGCACATTTTACTTTTTTTTTATCTCTGTTAACTTAATTTTTCTTCTGATGTTTCCCAATTCATGCGTAATTACAAATACCATGATCAAATCGAGGCGGCATGTTTCTGTCTAAATAAATACATAAAATCTTATTCATACCTAAAAATTCATAGATGGCACCACAGGTGGCAATTATCAATCACTAAAAAGGATTATACGGCAGATATTAGCTGAAGTAAGATTCGTGAACATACAAATTTCTTTATTTAATTAATGTATATTTTAACTATTTACGCTCATTATTCACATATTTTCAACAGCAAATATAAATAAAGCTTTTTAGTTCAATTCGAACCCATTACAATGATAGCTAGCCACCCAGCTTTCATTTTGCTTTAAGGTATTTGCAATAGATGGCGTTTTTGTAAGTACCCCCGTATCCCCCCTTCTAGTATTTCATTTCCATGCCAAGGTCTGGATGGGTAACCATCTATTTCATAGCGAAAACGAACCGTGCCTTGGCGAACACGTTAAGCCTCTGTACCCCAATTCTGACCCATCCAAATACTGACCGCGCTAAATGTTGCTTAACCTCGCCAATCGTTTACCGATCAGTGAATGAAATGGTATATGCTAATACAACTATGTGGCCACCCATCCATGGACTGACCGCGCTAAACGTTGTGTAACCTTGCCGATCGTATCTCCGTACTTAGATAAAAAAAAAATTAAAAAAAAAATCAGTTAATATAAGAGATTCGTAGCAGCGCGGAAATTGCTAGCTCACACAAATGAAACTATTCCACCAACTCGTGTATTGATAATAACTCCCTATATTATACGTCTTGTCCTTGACTGCTCGATGTGATATCAAAGTTGAAAGTATAGGTAGTTAATATGCGAGTGTATTAGAATAAAACATCGCCATCTAGTAGTAGCGATGCCTTCTAGTACCTAAGCGAACTCGTAGATGGCGTAGTAAAACCTGCCATCTGTTTAAAAAAAAAAGCTTTCCAGTTCGCTAGCCAGAGTTCGGGAGGTGACATTTCTTTGTATGGGATTGGGTATCTGTACTAGTGTCTGTGCCGCCTCAGAATAGCACCACCCCGTCTCCCACCGTGGGTGTCGTAAAAGTCTACTAAGGGATTAGCCGGAGGATGGGCAGCAGCGTCCTTCGAGTATATTATTAATAACTCAACTACGATCGCCAACCCGTCTGCCAAGCGTGGCGGTTATGGCAATGAGCCCACAACACACCCATATCGCTTGTTGTGATGATCTTTGGGGGAGGCCTGTGTCCAGCAGTGGACTTCATTCGGCCGAAATGATGATGACTAGTGTATTATAATATCTGTGGTATGGATAAGACTTTATGTAAGATTAATATATTGCTGTTTACGTCGTAAGTCTTATATTATGTGAAATTGATATTTATAAACTGATTTAATTGCAGGTGCTAGACCCAAAATTTGCTGCTCAGTGTGAAGAAGAGAAGATCTCCCTAAGCGAGTCGCAGTTCCGTTGGCATCTTAATGAAGATCAGATGGCAACTGACAAGCTGTCAGACGGCATCCGGAAGTTTGCTGCAGACACTAGGAAGTTGGAGACACTTATAAAGGCTCTGCTTGCTAAAAAGTGAAATAATGCGTTGTTATAATTAATTGACTGGGGTTAAAGAGGCACAACTAGGCTTAAGCTCAATTTTTAATGTAAGGAGTGGTTTACAAAATCTTTTTAATATTTTCTATAATGTTGTATTGTTTTTTGATTGCATGTGTTGCTTTTTGTTTTGTTAAACAATTACATTTCTATATTTTGAAATGAGGACCATGAAATTGTTGATACATTACTGTCATATTTAATAAAAATTATATCGAAGGGTTCAATTAAAAATGTTGTTGATGTTTCTGATCATGATTGTCATTTAGCATTACGAACCTGAAATATTTCAATCACGCAGGTCCATCTTTATACATGGTGTCCAGTAAATAAATAGCACGATATACTGCAGGGGGTGAGAGCTTGGGTCAATACCTACCAAAAAAACACAATATATGTTCAGCAAAATCTTACGCATTTACAGTAGTACATACATCATACATCGATTCACTTTACTTTTCTTTTCGAAATTCCGGAAACAATTAAGTAACGTTTATCGTTGGTATTCGTATTTATATTGGTGAAAAATCAAACAAGTTCATGCAAGATTGCAAGCACACACACACACAACAAAAGTCGCATTTCGTCCCTTTGCACGTCTAAACAAGCGTTGCGGACGGCGGCGGCGGCAGCGGCGGCGCTTTGCAAGTCTCGACACGTTGTACTGAATATGGAATATGCAAGTTTTTACAAGTAACAGTCGCTGAGCTTCTTAAAATATTATCTACGTACATTGTTAGGTGAAGTCAAGCTAACATTTTAGTTCTTCAATATCGAAAGCAGATAAATTTTCGTGGACCCCTTTCGCTTACGAATGGTGTACCCCAATTTTTTTGTCACGCCAACGTAGACCCCCGTCGAGGCTCCCGTGGACCCCTGAGGGTCCACCTGGACCACTTTGGGAACTACTAGTTTATATTGTTTGTTACTCACGTGTGGTATGAGATCCCTTTTTGTTTATTTATATTTGCTTAATAGTTTGTGCATTTTCTATATACGCACGACGGCAATGGTATAACTAACTAATAAAACAATACATATTGTGACAATGTGTGCTCCTTGTCCTGTTTTGGGCGAACTGATTGTGAGCTGCTACAATTGGGGGAGTGTTGGTCCTTACTTTTGACGAGCATGTAACATATCTACTTCTTTTAATATATAATATTATTGGTGTCATGACCGAAACGGAACCCTTATTTTTCTTCACAAGTTGGGCCAGCTACTTAGTCTGCGTGGATTTGCGTACTCCTGAAAATTTTATGATAGTAATGTCAATTGTCATTGGTGTGTGACCATAACTACACACATACACGTACATATCAGCCCGCAAACGTCTGTTGCTGAACATGAGCCTCCCCATGATTACTACAAAGTGCGCCCATACGGGATATAGCCATTATCATCACGCTTGGCAGGCAGATTTGTGATCGCAGTGTGTTGTTTTTTATTAGTACATGGGAGAATGTTGCTGCTCATTTTCTTTATATCAACCCTTAGTCGCCCCTACACCCATGGGCGGAGAGGGGTAGTCTACTACTTGCTGACAATCACACGGAACCTAAAACCTAAATTATCGACTTAGTTATTACATTACAAAAATATTTTTGAATCGAAATTTACATATTTGGCTATAAACACATTTGAAGCTTGGGCTGACCTACCAACAGATGTGAAACCTTCTTCAAATGAAAGGTTTATGTTTGTACTTTATTTCATATTATGAGAGCTAAGTCGAATTCAAGTGTGAAGCTAGACTTTAGGTGCATTGCCAAGAAATATTTATGTGTATGAAAAAGTATCATATAAAATGGAGGCTAACACTATTTTCGCTATGGTACGATTTATACCGAACGGCGCGCGTCGTGCTGCGCCGTAGCGCATTTTACAATGCGGTAAAGGAAATTGAAATGTCTTGATAGTAATTAAAGTTCATATTCGTATGCAACTTATACAGCTTGGAACCCGCATCCTGATAGCTGAAAACAGCGACAGCAGCTATCGCGCAGCCAGGGATCCACCGGTGGCAAATCGCCTGAAATTTAAAGACATGTCAAGATCTGCAAATACTTAATACCAAAATGACGTTCCACAGAGGCGTTTGCGTTATTTACGCCTGTCACGAACCGTCTGCGACATACGTAATCAGACCGCCGCGCGCCGGTCTGCCCTGCGACCATTCGGCCATAGCCGGGCGGATCGCCGCCAACTTGGCGACGGCTGATCGGCTCCACGCACGATTACGCGGCTGCCGTCGGATCCGTTCAGCTAAATTCGACGTCCGATTCGATAAATCAGCATGGCCCCGGAGCCCTCCCATGGATTCGCCCTTGGTATAATAAGCACTTGAGAGCATGCTGAAAAAAAACATATATTTTGGTACTGGATGACAAATATTAAAATCCGCTAGATCTCAGACTCGATTGACTACAAGGACTAGATTGCTTGTAGCGTCTTATGGGCTTCTCCCATTACATACTTTCCTCACGAGGCTAATGACCTGTCTTAATTACTATACATACATTTCATCATGTCAGCCAAAAAAAGTCCACTGCTGAACAAAAGCCTCCCCCATAAGACAACCGGTTACATGAATGAATACATCTCACCATGGGATAAATTAATCCCGGAGAGCAGATTGGTCGGTTGGAGTGGAACCCCATGAGTGCCCGCAGGATTTTAAACTTGGCTTGCCTTAGTTGGCCCGCCAGAGCTATTTATGCCCGGGGGTGGAAGTGTCTCATGGCGTAATAATGGGGAAACCCGCGACACCCTTAGCCGCTCCCTGTCGCCTGTAGTGGTGGCCATTTAGGGGGCCCATCTTGTGAGTGGCGAGTCAACGGCTGCCACAGACTTTCACATTAAGATTTGAAAGGCAGACGCCGTCTTTTCCGTTTTTCATAGCATTAAATCCATTAGCACCCATTGCAATAGACCTTGTAATTGTAGTTTCCATTTCATACAATAGTTTTACACCTGCGGGGACAATCTGAGACTGCATTTTATAGTGCACTGCGGTTAGTCACCCATTAAATTTTAGATTAAAATTCTCTAAAGGGCCTCTACGTGTTGGAACCATGTCCTCGCGTAAACCTATCAATAGACCGGGTTCCCCCTTACAGGCGATACAAGCCCGTAAATAGAGAAACGTGTAGATAAATACGTAATGATTTATTTCAGTAACTTGTACAACTTCTACAATATATCTTGTTAGGGTCCTCCTCCTCCTCCTAGGGGTCCTTTTAAGTAAACAAAAGACACCTGTGCTACTCACCATGCTTGGCAGGCAGGTTGGTGAGCGTAGAATGGCTACTGTTCCACAGAAGGGACGCTGCTGCCCGTCCCTCTGGTTTATAGTCTTTTACGACATCTACGGGAGAACATGGAGGGGTGCTCTATTCTTAATCCGGACACCACACGGATTAATATACACGAAGTATAATCATGCATATATTAAAACAGTATGACTGTAGCATTACCGTTATCGAAAACAGTGTAACAAATCACGGGTCTGTCGTGAAAAACTTTGACGGCCGTTGGGGTAAAAAGGTTCTCGAGTGGAGACGACGCACTGGATAACGCAGTCTGGGACGGCCTCCAACGAGGGGAACAGACAACCTGGTGAAGGTTGCTGGGAGTAGTAGGATGAGGGCGGCATGTAACCGCCCGTTGTAGCAGTGGACGTCCTGTGGCTGATATGATGATAATGATGAAACAACAATAATTACAAAAAAACAACGGACAAGTGTGAGTTGAACTCGCGTGGAGAGGGTTCCGTACGATGAATATGTAATCGACCATGTTTTTTTTATCAGGCCATCATTTATTTGTTGTAACTAAAAAAAGTATGCAGTTTAGTAATCTTACCAGATGTAGAGGGAAATTACTGAATATATTTTCTTTTGTTCTCCCATACATTCCAACTGCAAATGTAAGTTTGTACGCACAATATTGAAACATTTACACATTGATATATATTACTATAGTAACACAGGTTTTTCTGTAAATATAATGAGACCCTCACTACAAAGAAAGGTAATTTATTAATTTATTATATACTTAGATGGCATTTCTATATGCATTTCTTTTATGTTACAATCGAACCATGTTAACAACACAGACACACAGTAGTGGGTTAGCACAGTTAAATTTGCATTAGTTTACACGCGCGGTCAGCGGGGCCATCGCGCGCCGAGCCGGCTTCAGCTATATTATTAAATTATTATACTCTTTGGGCTTCAGTGGTGGTTTAATATAGCGTCTAGCGCGATTAAATAGCGCGCTATATTCACGCAACGTATAGCACACGCTATGCCGGCTTCAACTTGACGCTATAAAAAAAGCGCCATTAAAAAATAACGAGTAGCGAGGATAAATAGCGCGAGCAAAGGCATAGCGTGGGCGTGGCGAGCCAGGCGGCAGGCATCGCGAGAATTCGCGCTCTAGCGGTCGTTACCTAACGCGTTGATTATAATATTTATTTATTTTAGATACGCCAACAATGTAAGTTACATAAAAATTTCGTAAAATTAAATTATAGAACATACATGACATTTGATGACGTCAATAATAGGCGTACACAACATCAAGCAATTCCGTTCTGTGAAAACTGCTGTAAGAAGTTCTTAATAAAATAAATATAACCCTATCCTAAGTTAATAAATACATAAAAATATACTACCCCAAGCATGGAAAGTATGAGGGAAAGTTCATTAACTTTTCTTTACTGCTCCATTTTATTTTGATAGATATTTTTTTTACGTATCGAATATACTATAACTTATTCAATATCAAGAATATAATAGAAACAGCGCGCTGTCTTAGCACAGTGCGTTATCCGTCCAACGACATTTAGCGTGATTCGAGAATATTCACCGCGCTTTTATCGCGTCCTTCGCGTAGGGGCAGTTCGTTATAATTTTAGCGTGTAAAATAGCGCGCTCCAGGGGCGTTGGACAGGCTGAGGCGGGTAGCTCGGCGGCGCGCGCTTGGAAAGTGGCGTCGCCGCCTGCGGATGCAGTTCGCGACCAAGCGCGTCGTGGTGGCCGTCCTGTCGTTCTTTGGAGCCTGGCTCAGAAGGAGCGAGCGCGTCACCTACCGCCTGACGCAGGTGCTCACCGGGCACGGTTGTTTCGGTGCGTACCTGCACAGGATAGGACGTGAGGCCACGGCACAATGCCATCATTGTGATAGCGACCAGGACACCGCACAGCACACGCTCGAGGCGTGCCCTGCGTGGGTCGCCGAGCGGCGGATCCTGGTCGATCGGATCGGGCAAGATCTCTCTCTGCCGGCAGTAGTGTCGGCTATGTTGGCAGAGCATGAAAACTGGAATGCGTGGTCTCCTTCTGTGAGAGCGTCATGCTCCAGAAGGAGACCGCAGAGCTGGACCGGGAGAGGGCCGATCCCGCTCGAAGACGGAGGAGACGGCGCCGGAGTAACAACCACCCTGGCGCCTTATTCCCATACGCCTGAAAACCCCTGCTGTTGCTATAAGGCGGGGGACCACTGGGTTTGCGGGTGCGTAGATTAGGGAATCTACGTGCCTACACCGATCGACCCAAGAGAAGACGGTAGCACGCATATGGTCACGCGCTGTCGTGGGACGCTTTGGGGGATCCTTTACAATCCCCCGGGGGGGTGACCACTTTACAGTCACCCTCTCCGAGATGTGCCTATAGGCGTGGCACCGGTGGGCGGCTCTAGTGTGATCATACGAATACCTGGAGCCTCCCTTAGGTGCCGAAGATGACCGCTCCAGTGGTTTTAGCCGGTAGGAGTCCGGCATACCCCTTCGCTCTTCCCCGGGGCGAAGGAAGTTCATGAAGAATTTTCACGGGGCACCAATAAAAAAACATGTTCTCAACATTTCCTAAAGTTTTGGATTCCCTTATTTTTTCGCATATTCAATTCAATTCATGAAAAAAAACCTAATTTAATCCCAGCATTGCTTCACAAAGTTCAGGTCAACATGTTCTAACTTAGTCTTATTTACTGAAATCGTCACAGAATCAGTTGATGTCTGTCCGGATTTCTGTAAGGCACCGCGTATCTCATGCTATTTTACTTAAAAAGCTATCCTCATACGGGTGCAATTTTAAAATGCATATCTTACAGATCGTTCATATTATGTTGTGGCAGGTGGTTATGAATCATATACTAATAAAAGTAACTCCGGTGTTTTCTTTCCACTATCGACGCTATTCTTCGCTGCCGGAACAGGCAGTGTCCCGGCGGAGTGGGGTGGTTTTGGCTATCAGCTTTGATATAGTCATCGCCTTTAACTCTGTACCGTGGGGCGCGATGAAGGGGGGCTAGTCCACCATCAGTGCCCCCCCCCCCCTCCCTATCAGCAGGATATCATCGGAGTATATCTGCATGACAGGCATGTTCGCTACGTGGGAGGGACGGTGGCGTAAAGCGGAGGAAGATTACGTGTGGGTTCTTCAGGGGTCAGTTCTCTGCCCCTATTGTGGAACCTCGCCTACTATACGTTCCTGCGTGTCGTTCTCCCGGCTGGCGTTAGCTTAGTCTGTTACGCTGATGAAAATTTTGTGTTGGCCAGCGGGGAGTCCTTCGAGGGACATCCGGCTTGCCGAGCAAGCGGTGGCAATTGTCGTGGCCGAAATCCACGTTCTGGGTTCTTGGCCCTCTACCTGTTTGGTCATCTCGGCTCTCGGGCGTTCAGCGCTCCAGAACCAAGATTCGAGAGCGTAGCTAGGCTGCACACCGGGAATCTTGGTGACCTATAAGGATCGCACGGTGTCCTTTGATACGACAACTCTGTTGGCGCGCTTTCCGCCTTTTGATATCCTGGCGGAGATGGATGCGTGGTTGTATGGTGATACGGACGGAGCGTGTTTCACCAAACACGCCAGAGTGGTGAAGCCGTGTCTCCAGGGGCGCTCCAACGTTTGAGAAGGCAGGCACCGCGCGTGCACTCGAGCAGTAGCGCGAGCGGCTCATGCTGCCGCAGTACGCGCAAAAGCGTGTCGTTGAGGCCGTCTTGCAGCTTTATTTTTATTTTATTTTATAGTTTTCGGAACAACAAACAATTGCATAATAATGCTTAAATTAATTACAAAAGTATATAAAACACTATTAGCTAATCACGCAACCAACACAGTTATCCACACAACAATGTAATAAGAGGGTTATAGCACAGTGAAATTAAAATATGGTTAAGGAGAAAATTTAACCTAAGGTTAGACCAGTTTAAACGCAGTGCACAACATACAACATTAACAGCTTAATCACGGGTTAATATAACAAATTATATTTCTTTAAAATACATTTTTTGAATAGTGAGGGTGATAAGCCAAATATGTCAACATCAGCAAAATTATATCATTTATTTATCGTTTCATCATTCACCCCAAAGGAGCTCGTCCTCACGCATTTGTTTTACACGGCTTGGGTAGTTAATAGGCAAACTATCCTATACCCTAACGTAACCTTTTCCTAGTGCATGAATGAAAGGCATAACACGCATCATCAATAATAAAAACTTCTAATAATTTTCTACTGTATACTGTAGTATTTCTATATGACCTACAAGACCTTGTTCCACTATACTATAGACTTGTTATCAAGCGGATGCAAAACAGTATAGAAATGTTAATACGGCTGAATCGCCTTTCTAACAACGCCATTCTAGTAATATAAATTAAAATAAGTAAAAAAACTACACAATTTCACAATGTTCAATTTCCGTAATTATATTTGACCACCATGATTTTATTTAAACGAATATAAGTATTTATGTATTTTATTCAGGAAATTATTTAAAAATCCAAAGCATAGGTTTTCAGTTATTCAATAGATTTCTCGTAGTCGAAGGCCTCGTAGGAGGAATCGTTACTGTTTTGCTTTGTGCATCGCGGTTGGACGGTGTTTTACTCTATCTTGAAATTTAATTAATTACGGCATCATATCTTTTAATAGATTATATATTCATATGATGACATTTGACTATTCTATATTTATTTTAGTGAAATTATTATTATTTTATAATTATTACTTCTTTAAATTATTATTATTATTACTTGTTTGTCATACTCGTTAAGGAGTGCTGCTTAATGCTGCCATGACCATTTAATCCTAAACTTTAATAAATTTTACAATCAGGCCTGTTTAGTGTATGTAGACTTTACTTTTTTTTTACTTTGGACCGGCTAACGGCTGAAATTAATAATATATATTATGTTTTTATTCATTATTATCATTTCGGCCGAATGAAGTCCACTTCTGGACACAGGCCTCCCCCAAAGATCACCACAACCACCGATATGGATGTGTTGTGGGCTCATTGGGGGGTTTTGCCATAATCGCCACGCTTGGCAGGCGGGTTGGCGATCGCAGTTGAGTTTAATGTACTCGAAGGACGCTGCTGCCCATCCTCCGGCTAATCCCTTAGTCGACTCTTACGACACCCATGGGAGGAGATGGGGTGGTGGCATTCTGAGCCGGCACCACACGGCAAGCATTTTTTACGTTATTTATTTTAATTTTTAACTTATTTTCTCCTGTCCTCACATAATAACCTTCATTTCGATAACTATTTACCTAGTCAAAAATATTTTAACATAATATTAAATATGATTTAAAAAGAGTAATCACGGAGTTTCTTATCCGTTCTTCTCCATAGGAAATCTTCGTCTTGGAACACGGCAACTAACTTCTGACTATTCATAGAAATTTGTTGCCGCGTCAGTCAGAAGAAGTCCCTTTTAATGATTTCACATGAATAATTTTTGTGTATATAGCGATCAATGAGCCCACAACACATCCATATCGGTGTGGTGGTCTTTGGGGGAGGCCTGTGTCCAGCAGTGGACTTCATTCGGCCGAAATGATGATGATGATGAATTTTTTTTACTTTATCTTACAATTAAAGACAAAGACAATACAAAGTTTGAGACCAAACAACAACGTAAACTTTGTCCATAAAAATAGCAATTGAAGTTTTAGTTTAGAATACAAAATGACTCCTGGGCCTTTACGAGGGGTACTAAGGAATTTGATAAAATGAATGGCCAGCGAAGTCCTACTAACGTCATGCTACGAATGCTACGATCATTGCGTGCATTTACCCAGCTTGTTCTTCAATCAAGGTTGATAAGTTTGTCTTGACAATTCACCACATAAGTAATGTACTTCCGATCAACTGATGAACATAGCCTATCGCACTTAACTGTTGGACATACGGCTCTCCAAACTTACGCCTATTTAGAACTTGATTAAATATCGTATCGTATATCGTAAGTAATTTTAGAGGCTTTAATTTTTTAAAATTTCAATTTCAGCATGTTTGCAAATTCTAACTCGGTTCAACTTTTTTTTTTTTTTTGTTTTTTTTTAAAACATTGCTCCACACTAGGATTTCTCCTGTGTCGTGGGTGCGTTTACAGACATGAATTTCACATACAATACACCCAGACCCGGAACAACTACCTGCAGATCATACAAATATTTGTTCCGTGCGGGAATCGAACCCGCGACCCAGTGCACAGCAGCCGACTGTATCAGCCACTGCACCAACCGTGCCGTCGATGTATCGATTTGTCAGATAGTAGATGTATTGGATATAGTATAGCACCTTGGATAATATATCATTGCAATGATATTACTGTCATAAAAATTCAGTTTTAAGTTTTAATTATTATATTCCTGTAGTGAGAGACAGGAGCTTTTCATATTATGATGTAGCACAGAAGAAAATTTTCACAACGGGGTAAAGGGTGCGGTGGAGGCGGCGGCGGAGGCTTGATATTGACCTAGATGTTCATTCAGAGTTCGGTCGATGCGAAACTTGACATCTGCGCGTTCCTGCGTTTTGTATTTTTCGATTTAATGTTCAATTAACTCGCTCGATTTTTAATTTATTTCTTTTAAACCATTTCCGTTTTAATGTCGACTTTGTTCGACATGTGATTCAGTGATTTCCGTTGATAAGATTCTGGCGAGTGTGATGTTCTGTGCGATACCTGGTGTTCCCTGTGTAATTGACGCGGTGGTGCCTGCTGATATAATGCTTAAGCAGCAATGTTTGCTAAAATAGTTTCCGTTTTGCTTTAACGTAAGATGTCGAAGTCATCTAAAACACCCAAAACCCAGAGTCCTGCAGTGACAAAAGATATTTCAGCAATGGATATAAAAGTCGCTGATGTAAGTATCTGTTTCCGTAATTATATTTGACCACCATGATTTTTTTAAACGAATATAAGTATTTATGTATTTTATTTAAAAATCCAAAGTAGAGGTTTTCAGTTATTGTCGATATGTAGGTCACATGGTTCATGAAAAAGAAAGGTAGGTACTTATACTCGTTCTGTTCTTATACTTATATCTCGGAACAATGACAATGTATTTACGAGATGAAGACAACAAAACTGTGCTTACTAGCAGCCGGTATGGCATTATGAAAAGATTCCCTCCATGTTTTTAATCCAACTCAAACATTGGCTACATGAGCACCAATTGATATCTAATGGAAATATTAAGTAACTACCTGTTCACTTCTCTTGCTCCCCGCTCTTTACCTTGTTAATTCATATTAATTATACCGCATTTCTGATGGTGATGATTGTAAGCTCAAGGTTTTGTAAATATGTATGATTATACATATTAATAAAATTAAGCCTCAGCGTAAATATAGTCCCGAAGAAAGAGTTGAAATCTTGTACCTCAAATGTTGGACAGCTAGAATAACTTCAAATATTGGCGTCAGTTTCTCTAATTACTGGTGAAAATAGGAACACAAGTTCACATGCATAAACACACATATATATTACTAGTCGTTACAAGTCCGCTTCGAGGGTATGAATTCAAATATAGAGATAGTTGTTTTTTTATACTTCAGTTAACAAGTATCCCGTATCATATATCCCATTCCATAACAAAACCTACCACTATGCCAAATTTAATTCTGTTCAGCTATGTCCACAAACATTTAAACATACAAACTTTCACATGTACAATAGCTGTAGTCACACACACCGTTATCCACCTGCTTTGTTGGGAGTTTTTAACACGCTTTTATTAGCTTGGTATATACCTATATACAATAAAATATTGAAAAATCGCGTGGGGTGCTTGATGTAAATATTTGTAAAAGTATCAGTCCGTCAGTAAGCGTCATCATGAAAATATCTGATAAAGCACCGCACACTTTTTTTTCAATTTATTGTTTTTTTGTTAAACACTCTATTGTTATTTTAAACTTATTTTCTACTTTTAGTTCGGATATCTACAAAAGCTTGTATTATTAGTTTTTTTTAAACTTTTATTTATTTAATTCAATTTAATGTTATCCTATATCCACCTATATTATGTTGTATCTGCTTTTCTATACGCTATTGTTTTCCCAGCTCAGGTGGTTCTGGGTCCTTGTTCTAGTCCTCCTTGACCACTGTTTATATTGATCAGGTTAACATTGAGTTTTCATCCGTGATATGACAAGAATCTGTTTTTACACGGAGCAACAGAATGGGCCACCCTATCTTCAGTTATGAACAGTAACCGTCTAGTATCACAGACACCTTTAGTTATATTATGTTGCATAATTATACTGCCTAAGGACCGATAATAAGGTGTGCTACAGTGGGATTACCATAACCTAGTCAGTCAGTAAATGCAGGGACGAAATTTCTCGGCAGTTGAATATAAACATATTTGTATGGTATACTGCACTACTACACTTATTACGCTAGCATTAGCTGCATTCTAACTGTTTCTCACAATTATGTGCATCAGGTTAATTTATAGGAGTATCTCTACTTAATATAATACTTTATGTACGACAGTTGATATCGGTTCCCAAAATATTACTGAAAATTAATCTTTTTTGACCGCCCCTGATTATTGGCTTAATGCTGATTTGTTTTTGCAAAAGCAGTGCAAAGAAGATTTAAATCAGGAGGCAGCAGCGGCAGACGCTGAGCCAGCGCGTGGTAACTGGACTGGGCGTTTCGACTTCCTATTGTCATTGCTCGGCTATAGTGTGGGCCTAGGCAACGTGTGGCGATTCCCTTACTTATGCTATAACAACGGAGGAGGTAAATATGTTACCCTATAACTAGAGCAGCGTATCGCAGCGCGATTCGTAATAGCGCGCTTTGCATCTCTTTAAGAAGTTCTTGGCTTAAACGGTGACAGGTGAAAATATACGGACATATATCTATGCGATGCGCTGTTCAACTAGGGCTACCTGAGTGTTGATAATAGGCTAATTTCTTTTTTTTTGCAGGGGCGTTTCTCATTCCATTTACTGTGATGCTTATAATCGCGGGCTTGCCTCTAATGTTCATGGAGCTGTCATTCGGACAATATGCTGCTTTGGGTCCTGTGGCCGTGTACATCAAATTCTGTCCACTCTTCCAAGGACTCGGTTATGGCATGGTGATAGTCTCCAGTATCGTCATGTTGTATTACAATCTAATAATAGCTTGGACTATTTACTACATGGTTGTGTCATTTATAAGCATCTTTTATCAACTGCCTTGGCAGAATTGCAATGCCGAATGGAGCACTGAACGTAAGTATAGAATAGTTTTTTTTATGTAGACGCATTTTTAATACCTATATCATACCTACATACTCTCTTTGAGTCCGTGTGGTGTCCGGATAGTCCGTGTGGTGTCCGGATAGTCCGTGTGGTGTCCGGATAGTCCGTGTGGTGTCCGGATTAGGAATATAGCACCAGTCCATCTCCTCCCGTGGATGTCGTAAAAGGCGACTAAGGGACTTTATACCAGAGGGATGGTCAGCAGCGTCCCTTTTGTGGACAATAGCCATACTGTGATCACCAACCCGCCGCCTACCAAGCGTGGTGGGTATTGGCAAATTGAAAATGATGATAAAATTGTCCAAAGCTATGGGAGAGGCCGTGTTCAGCAGTGGACGTCCTTCGGCAGATATGATGACTCACTTTGAGAAGGCAAGTTTTTGTAGTTGATAGTTACGAACTGATGTGATAACTTTTTTAAGATTGCTATTCTTATGAGGAAGCAGACAGCTGTGACGCGGTCAACGGGACTTATTATCTAAGACAATGCTTTAATCAAACGTACGCTAAAACACACAACATTAACGCTTTAGCTGACGTAGCACTTCGACGACCTCCAGCAGAAGAATATTTCACGTGAGTACTAAAGCCATCGCATTGCTTACGGGCGAGGGCCAATGTTATGTGGTATTGACCATCGTCCGTACGTGAATTAAACCTAACTCCCTATCTGACTTACTACCACACCCTAAGCACATTATGATATTGCCAAAATAACTGACCTTTATCTTAAAATTAAGTTCACATTTGGCCAAATCGTACTTTAAGTTTTCACACATTGGTAAACTCAGCTTAGGTATCAATTAATCATTTCAGAGAGCAATCAAAAGCAAATCATGCAAAGGTTGGCTTTAATAATCGTATAACTCTAAAATATTCAGTTCAGTTGAGTGATTATAATTGTTATAATTTCCTTGCAGAAATCAAGTGCTGGGATTATCATCAGGTATTGAAGAAACAGGCCAAATTCGTTGGGGCATGGCTCTTTGCTTATTAGCAGCTTGGCTCATTGTGTTTCTTTGCTTGTGTAAAGGGGTTCAGTCTTCGGGTAAGGTAAGTACGAAAATTGATTGTTAAATGTGTTTATTACTAAGTTGTAAATACCATGTCTTTGTTGCCATAAATAATAACAACACGCAGCGGAAAGAAAACCCAGGATTACATATCGGCTCATTTCAATCTTCGGTTTAACCAAAACTCTTGCCGGCACGGAAGGTCTTTAGTCCATCTTATGTGAAAATAACAATAGTATCTTGTTAATTGTAAACTATATTGAAAGAAAATACATACTTATATATCATATTGGATTATGCCTAGGGACTGTGAGGTAACTAGGTATTAACCAATTTGATATATATATATGTATGATATTTTTTTCAATACTATTGCTACTACTGCTAGTTAATACAATAGTAGTACTACTATTCCCTACCTATTTATGATCGGTCAATGTCAACATGAGTTTTATTTAAACCTATCGAATATACCTAGTGCAAGTTTTTTATAGCACCACATGTCGTGCTCGAGGTGGAGCCATGATATGTCGTGGTGAAATTTTGTAAATATCTTTGTCCAGCAGTAAATACAATAAGTTGCCTAATTTGATCGATCGTATTGTGTCGTGATCGCCATTTTTGTTATCGTTTACCATTTTCCATTTTCGTTTATCGTTTACCATTATTACCCTTTAGATGGCATATCCGCATGATAGAGTAAGTTAAAGGTTGATGTCAATGTTAAACATACAATCATGAATAATAATGAGGATTAACTTCTGTCTGTTGTAGGTTGTGTATTTCACCGCTCTTTTCCCATATGTGGTGTTGGTTATTCTTTTTTTCCGAGGGGTGACTTTACCTGGTGCATCGACTGGTATACTTTTTTACCTAACGCCAGACTTCAGCCAGCTTGCTAATGCCCAGGTATTCATTATTTAGATGCAAAACAATACCATTGTATTATAAGTATCATTTATACCCAATAATCAAATTTTCTAGGTGTGGGGTGACGCTGCTGTTCAAATATTTTTTGCGTTGAGTCCAGCATGGGGGGGTCTTATAACGCTTTCTTCTTACAACAAGTTTACTAACAACTGCTACAAGTAAGTACCATCGTTACATGTTTAAACATATATGATATATTTAAGAAGCACAATTAACGATTGCCTTTTCCTTGCAGAGATTCGTTGATCGTTGCAGTGTCAAACATAGCAACATCCTTTTTTGCTGGTCTGGTAATTTTTTCTGTAATAGGATTTTTGGCGCACGAATTAAATGTCGAGGTCGATCGAGTAGTCGACCAAGGCGCTGGTCTTGCCTTCATCGTGTATCCTGAAGTAGTCACCAGACTTCCAGTGTCACCACTTTGGTCTATATTATTCTTTGTCATGTTATTAACTCTTGGACTTGACTCTCAGGTACTAACTATTATTACTTATCAAGCCTTCTGCAAACACAATTATTCGTTCAGTATTCAAATTTAAATATTCTACTTGTTTTTAGTTTGCACTCATGGAGACGGTAACAACTGCAATATTGGACAGATTTCCTAATTTCCGCCAGAAAAAAGTTTGGGTTGTGCTAACAGTCGCTGTTTTTGGATATCTAGGCGGTCTTATCTTTACAACAAATGTAAGTATCTAATCTCAAAGCATTTGAAAGTTTAAATTATTATGTTTTAATAAATTACTATATTCCAGAGTGGCATGTACTGGCTACAACTGATGGACAAATATGCAGCGAATTGGTCTGTCCTAATCATTGCAATCGGCGAATGTATTCTGATAGCATGGATTTACGGCGCCGAGAAGTTTTGTGGAGACATCCAGCAAATGATCGGGCCTCAATCTAAGCTATGGATTTTCTTCTGGAGTACTATGTGGCGAATCATTACACCTGCTGCCTTAGTGGTACGTACATTTTAGATTAATATATTTCACAGTCTTAAATGCGTGTTAGTTCTTGCATTTAGTTTGTGACGACTTTGCGTTGTCCTGATTTCTATGTGGTTATCATCAGTTCATTTTGGTGTTCAACTGGATCGAGTATAAACCGGCTTCTTACGGCTACTACGTGTATCCTACGTGGGCGAACGCTGTCGGGTGGATCTTGGGCGTGCTACCGGTCGTCGTGTTCGTGCTGATGGCTATCGATCAGATTTGTAACGCACCTGATGATCTCACTTTTATGGAGGTACGATAAAAACGATTTTTAAAATTTGTACATCTAATGTTCGTTAGGATCAAGCGTATAATGGAACTTGCAATCGACCATTTCCTCATGATAGTTAGTTCTATGTACTAAAAAGAAACATACTTTTCTATTCGGACCTAGCCGGTGAGGATCGACAGTTTGGTTTTGTAAAGCTCACTAACATACTTTGATGAAGTAACATCTGTCTGTTCAGGTACAGTCACGAACATTTATAAAGGATCTATTCCCTAGATTTGTTTTAAGAACTTACATACAATAAGGCCGAAAGCTCCAAATCAATCGTATGACGTATCAAAGACGTTTAAGTGTCTTATCAAATGAAATGACTCCTTTTGCCATATTTTTGTTTAAAGAAGATTTTCTTTCTATTCCCTAATTTCGAACATGTGTTAGTGTCGACACATAAGAAAATCATATTGGCAAGTTAATTATTTTAAAAACTTAAATGTTCACTAAAAGCATTTCACTTTCACATCATGTATATTTTTATACTTTTATTTTAAATATCTTATACTTGATTTGTTCTTTGCACAAATAATGGCTCATTAAGATTTTCCTTTATTGTTTCATAATTGATAATACATACATGATGACATTAGCAAAATTGTGGACAGCACAGCATGCCAATTAAACAAAAGAACTGAAGTAAAATTTGCACAAGAATTGAATTGTAGATAAATAATAAAATAAATATATTTTGGGTCGAGTTTGAAGCTTCAGTACTGAAGAAAATCTCGGCGAAGTAAAATATTCACTAAAATGTAATAGAAAATAATATTTTTTGGGTTGGGTTCGAAGATTCAGTACTAAAGAAAATCTCGGTGACCTACGGCAAAACAGCCATCGCCTCCATGCTCTATCGGAAGAGCCATGGCACATCATGGAAAGACAATACCTAATGGATTACTTCACACCTACGAGACAGTTTGCGGAAAGGTTTAAGGTTCACCTATAACAATCAGAAGGCATCTTCAGCTATGTATTGTATCGGAATTGCTTTACATCACTGACAAAAAAAATGCCTTAAAAAGAAAATGATTAAATTATCCCGTATTGTCCGACTTAACTTCGCAAGAGAGAATATTAAAATTTGGACTGGCCGTCTACGGCTTGTATCGTCGAAAATACAGTTTCATCTTCTCAAATTGGTTGGTTACATTAGTGGCGGATTAACAAGACGCGATATACAGAAGACCATATCGTAGCAAATCATGCGTGTGGCCACATTGATGTTAATATTTCGAGCTGGATTCGTTCAGCAGGCATTGGAGAACTCATTAGTTTACCACCCAGAGTAACCGCTAAGAATTATCGAGATCTATTGAATGCTTTGGACCTTATAAATTTATTATCCGGGATAACAAGTTGCTATGATTAATTTTGTGTAAGACAATTAAACGATTCACACCATAAGAATCGTTAGGAACTGGTTCAGTCAACACACACTATTAAGAGTTATTTCTTGGCCTGCAAAATTAACCGATTTAAACCCGATCAAAAATGTATGGGGCTCAAGCCCCTTTAGTGCAAAGATGGTACAATCAGAACGAAAGAACTTGAGACGCTCTTATAGATCACTGTAATATGATTCGGGATCATTTTTTCGGGGTACTAATAGGTATATGTGATTAATTGAGTCCATGCGTCTACGTCTTCTGGTCGTAATTCAAAACAACGGCGGATATACGCGATTTTAAAGGAAGTAAGATTGAATATAACAATATATAGCTAGCACATCCGTACCATATATAGCCACTATATAGCATTAAATATACATTTTATAAAATTCTTCCCACAGTTATTTTCTGACTCTTCTTCTCGTCCAGAATCTGTTTTAATGTTAAGATCCACTTCAAGACAAATCCTCAATGCTAAATCCAAAGTTTTTGGACGGATTTTGGATTAGATTGATTATTAATTTCAGCCGTAAATCAACAAAAATTAAGGGTTAAGGATATCAAAACACACTACTATATAAAAATACTACCAAATTATTTATTATAATACCGTATTCAGTGAGACCCTTATAGTCATTTGCAGTAACTTCTGTTAGTGTATTATAATATCTGTGCTTCTGGTAAGCAACTGAGTTTAAACAATGTCAGGCAAGGTCAGTCTAGGGAGATAACGTGCGGGGTTCCGCAGGGGTCAGTTCTCGGCCCTCTCTTATGGAACCTCGCCTACGATGCGGTCCTGCGTGTCGTTCTCCCTGCTGGCGTCAGCTTAGTCTGTTACGCTGATGACACTCTGGTGTTGGCCAGCGGGGAGTCCTTCGAGGGAACCATCCAGCTTGCGGAGCAAGCGGTGGCAATTGTCGTGGCCAAAATCCACGCCCTGGGTCTGCGGATAGCGCCTCAGAAAACCGAGGCGCTATGGTTCCACAAACTGCCGAGAAGCAGAGAACCACCCAGTTCGTGGATACGCGTTGGTGACGCGCAAATCGGGGTGGGCCGGTACATGAAATACCTGGGGCTCACCCTGGATAGTCGTTGGGGCTTCGAAGAGCACTTCCAGCGCCTCGTCCCCCGAGTCGAGAGGGTAGTGGGTGCTCTACACCGGCTGCTGCCTAATCTCGGGGAACCATGTGAGGAAGTTCGCCGTCTCTACGGAGGAGTCGTGCGGTCCGTGGTCCTATACGGGGCGCCTGTATGGTCAGCTCGACTACCAGGCGCCCAGCGCTGCAGAACCAAAATTCATGGTCTGCAGCGCAGAGTGGCTATCCGGATCGCACGACGATACCGAACGGTGTCCTACGAGGCGGCAACTCTCTTGGCGCGTTTTCCGCCTTTTGACATCCTACACATGGGTCTACGATCAGACACGCTCCCTCCGCCAGAGCGGCGAAGGCGCGCCTCCAGGGGCGTTGGACAAGCTGCGGCGGCTAGCTCGGCGGCGCGCACTTGTAAAGTGGCGTCATCGCCTGCGGATGCAGTTTGCAACCAAGCGCGTCGTCGAGGCCGTCCTGCCGCTCTTTGGAGCCTGGCTCAAAAGGAGCGAGCGCGTCACCTACCGCCTGACGCAGGTGCTCACCGGGCACGGCTGTTTCGGCGCGTACCTGCACAGGATAGGACGCGAGGCCACGGCACAATGCCACCATTGTGATAGCGACCAGGACACCGCACAGCACACGCTCGAGGCGTGCCCTGCGTGGGCCGCCGAGCGGCGGATCCTGGTCGATCGGATCGAGCAAGATCTCTCTCTGCCAGCAGTAGTGTCGGCTATGTTGGCAGAGCACGAAAATTGGAATGCAGTGGTCTCCTTCTGTGAGAGCGTCATGCTCCAGAAGGAGACCGCAGAGCGGGATCGGGAGAGGGCCGATCCCGCTCGAAGAAGAAGGAGACGGCGCCGGGGTAACAACCGCCCTGGCGCCTAATTCCGATACGCCTAAAAACCCCTGCCGTTGCTATAAGGTGGGGGACTTCTGGGTTCGCGGGTGCGTAGATTGGGGAATCTGCGTGCCCACACCAAGCGACCCAAGAGAAGACGGTAGCACGCATGTGGTCACGCGGTGCCGTGGGACTCACTGGGGGATCCTTTACAATCCCCCTGGGGGGGTGACCGCTTTACAGTTACCCTCTCCGAGATGTGCCAATAGGCGTGGCACCAGTGGGTGGCTCTAGTGTGATCATACGAGGACCTGGAGCCTCCCTTAGGTGCCGCAGATGACCGCTCCAGTGGTTTTAGCCGGTAGGAGTCCGGCATACCCCTTCGTCCTTCCCCGGGGCGAAGGAAGTTCATGATGAATTTCCACTGGGCACCAATAAAAAAAAAAAAAAAAAAAAGGCAAGGTCAGTCTGGGATGGGAGACCAATGTGACGATTATGGCATTTGAGCGTCTCCGTGCTTCGGAGGGCACGTAAAAGTCGGTCCCGATTGTTGTCACCAAGACAACAGAGGCTAAGCAAAGTCATTGCACGGCTTGAAAAATTTCCCACTATGTTGGCCACTAACCACATCACAAAGAAGAAGAAGATGGTATTGAGTGCACTCTAATCATACAAATCCGTTTTCTTAATTTTGTTGACATAAGATGTCTGTATTGTATTGTAGAAATTATCGTTTCGCCCCCTCGTCGCGTCTGGTTTGCACTTCTTGAACTAAGGATTGGCATTCTCTGAGAGCAGTTTCCTCTACTAACGGAGATATAAAGTGACAGCCGGTATTGCTTAGTAGTAATTATCCTCAAGTTTCAGGGTGTATATGCAAATCTTTAGGCTTTAAGGAGGTGAAAGTTTATGCGATTCTGATAAAATACCACAAAAAAACATACCAATTTTTTTAACGTCAATATCCATTATTTTTATAAGTTATGGCTACGCACTCTTATCAACACATTTTATTCACTCGTGTGCTCCGGGCTGTGCGTGTAGGTTCGATATATCCAATGTATCCGTCTAATCACCTCGCGCGCCCGCTCGGCGTGGCGAGTCCCGCCGCTTGTCAATTGCAAATTTGCTTAAAGGGCGGATGCGTGTCACCGCTTCTTTTCGCGCTGCGACCGATCGCTCAATTCAAAGATATTGGAAGATAGGAGATATGCTATGTAGTTCAAAATGTATGAGCCTAGAAATCCAGTTTTGGGTACCATTCATCATAAAAACCGCCGTGTGGTGCCGGCTCAGAATACCACCACCCCATCTCCTCCCATGGGTGTCGTAAAAATCGACTAAGGGATTAGCCGGAGGATGGGCAGCAGCGTCCTTCGAGTACATTAGCAACTCAACTGCGATCGCCAACCCGTCTGCCAAGCGTGGCGATTATGGCAAAACCCCCCAATGAGCCCACAACACACCCATATCGGTCGTTGTGGTGATCTTTCAGGGAGGCCTGTGTCCAGCAGTGGACTTCATTCGGCCGAAATGATGATCATAAAAACACACTAATGCACACAGTTACAAGTTCTCATCCAATGAACTGAATGAACACAACATTATAATTGGCTACTCATACTAAAACACACCCAAGACTTTGTAGGTAGCCAATCACGTCGAGCGTACGGACTGCAATACAGCAGCCGTACCACGCAACGCGTAATTTTATTGGGAGTAGCATTCGCTGTTCTATTCACTGCGTTTGTTATTCACCGATTGCTAGTTAAAAGTGGTAGATATGAAGCATTGTATTTTGTACAAAAATAATAAGTAAAAAACGCCATCCGATGTATAGATTAGGGAATCGTCGAATACTAATTTTAACATACAGGCGAATACTATATTATAAATTATACTAATTTGAAAAATTCCTCGCTACGTGACCGATACGAGCGCGAGCTCCGTTCACTGGTGACTGGTAAGACCCGCGGGTGGCCGTTTTGGGATCTACATATATTGCCAAATAGCATGGATCGGCAATGTCGCATTAACATCCGGAGATCAAACTGAATAATTAGGCCGATTACGAATACTTTAAAAGTTTCGAATACCTAAACTAATACTAAATCATCATATTCCATATTCCACGTCGTTCCCTGCAAAGAATAGACCACCCACAGAACAGAAAACTTAAGGTTAAAACTTTAGTTTTATGTACTGTGAAACCACCCCTCTCTACCTATGGGTGCCGTAAAAGGCGACTAACGGTCGATATCAAGAGGATGGTCAGCAGTATCCTCCAGTGTGTTAATAACAACACTGCGGTCACGCGGCCTGCCCAAGCGTAGTGATTATGCTATTGTTCCTATAATCACTCATTTACGGCTGATGTGTAATGATCTCCTATAGAGTTATTTATAACTAGGTGATGTAATAAGTCATTAAATAGTATAAAGTTAACACATTTTAAAACTCATTTTAACGAACACAAGTCATAAAGTACTGAAGGTACAATTGTCCCCATCGGTTTCCTGTTATTTGACGTATATTGCGAATGTTGCAGAAAGTGCGCATGCTTTCACGTCCAACCGGGGAATGGGGCCCTTCGGCATCGGCTGTGTTGCGTTCCGGGTCGGAGCTGTCACCACCGGTGCTCCTGCTGCACGGCCGCCCGGTGCTGCGTGATCGCGGCGCTTGACCCCCGCACACCCACCCGCTTGTTGCTATGCGCAAGGTAAACACAATCTTAAAGTTTTCTACCTGCTAATTCAAAGATCTTTCGTTCGCCTCGCGTTAGCAATAGTTTGTACTAACAAAATTTAGATTAGGTTTACGTTCAGGAAAGCATACGAGTATGGCCTGGCATTTACATTTATTTTACGCTTGGGTTTTCTGATCTTCCCTAACTTACAAGTTGGAGATACAGATACCGTGTATTCGTGATGTGTAAGACTCGATACCTGTCATCGTGGGGGCTACACATTATTTGTTTATTTGTGTAAGTAAATAAACAGCAACCTTAGGATGGTATCAGCTACAAGTTGGTTTACGGAAGTTAGATAGCAGTCACTCCGTGAAAAATATTCAGCCCTATCTGGTTAGAATGGAAATTCACCCAACAGGCTTAGAAGTAGACTGGGATAACAATAATGTTTATTGACAGCAAAGACAATACTGATTTAAACTAGTTGTTTCAGTTTATCGTCATATAATTTAAATATCCTCATCAATTGGGTTAAGTAATACCATTTATGTTCATAATATTGAGTAAAGAATTCCTGGAATAATGTTTAATATCTAATTACATTGATTAGTTATTTTGTTCCCAACTGAAGGCGTTGTCACGCTGATGTACTAAGAGTTCTCTGATTTTTCCAGATATCGCAAGACGGCGGTGACTCGACCTCTATAACCAGTGGAATAGAAAACGAAATTAAAAAGCCTGGGGCACAAATAAAAAACAAAAAGAGCTCTATGAAGCGAAAAGCTAAACATTTTAATCATGAATCTGATGATGCTGTTATAGAACCTCTTTTGCAGAAGAATAAAGAAAAAGCGGACACCTCAAACCAAAGTGCCAAATGTAACTTGTTGTCAAAAGCTAAGACTGAAGCAAATAGCGAAAGGGTAGGCGATAAAAATAAATTGATACCAGATAATAAATTGGAGAAGTTAGCTTTGTCTGATTGTGATGTTACGGACATAATATTACCTACTTCTGACATGAAAGAGAATGTATGGTCGAAATTTACATGCGAAAACGCTCCTCTGCATAATCATATGAATACGAATGTGTTTAGTGGTCATGACGCTTTAAAAACTTTTGTTGCTCCTAAAAGTCAAATTCTCGTCGAAATTGATGGAACTAAGCAGGTTGGGTATAGTCCGAGTCCATTAATATTTACAACTGCAAAAATACACACAGATGGTAAAACAAAGCATATGGAACCAGTTCAAGTAACATCCGTACCTATATTATCAACTATAGAAGTTAGTGTTTTAAAAAGTGGAAGTAAGCCAGGTGAAACGTCTGGACTCGTGAATTCCAAAATCAGTACATTCTGTGAAAGTATTCCTAAGAGTAACTTAAACATCACAGAAACTGATCAAACTTTACCATCCAGAACAAGCAACAATACGCCAAACCAACCAGATAAAGCTATTGATACTTTGATTCTTGTCTCAAGTAATAAAACGGGGGTTACAAGTAGTACACCAGTAAACAATTCTATATCTAAAGAAACAAAAATAAACCCAGCTAAATTTCCCCTGAACAACGTTTCAGATAAAGCGTCAAAAAAGAAATGTGTCACTACTGAAAACACATTAGATAAAGGTGAGTATACAAAAAAAAACCTTGTATCTAAATGTTCTACTTCTTCAACAACAGAGAAAACTAAAACTGTTATTCCAAGCGAGATAGTGTATCCAGTAACTTTCACACCAGCCACCACAAAATCCACTTCAGTAAATAATTCAACCAAAGGCAGCTATGTGACAGAGCAAGCAGTTGCAGTAGCCAAAAATAAAACTGATGCCTCTATATATCCAGAAAAGAAAATAGACTTAAACGAGAATGTTAAGTCAGGCAACATGAATTCTCAACAGACAAAAGCATCTGATCCTTTAATATTGCAAAATAGCGGTATGAATACTTCTGATAACACCAGTTGGAATAAAACTGTCACAAATACTAACACTTCTTTAAGTGGCAGACAATTACAGCGGCAAAACACTGTAAAAGATGATGATGATCCTATTTTAAAGTTAACATCTAGTATTGGTTTATCTTCTTTAACTAATGATCCTAAAAGTTTATGTTTAAGTGATAAAAACAAGTTGCCAAACCCTAGTGCCCACAGCATCTTAATTACCAGTGCTAGTACAGTGCCAAACACGACCAGCCCGGCTGTAATCAAATCATTTGCACCCATAACTGCAGCTGCGGCTGTAAATAACAAATCTGTTCCCTTTGATTCCGCTGGTATCAACAAGATATTTGCTCCCATATCTAACATTAATGCCGTAAGTAAAACATCTGTCTCAATAACGAATACTGCGGCTATCAACAAAAGATCTACTTCAATAACTGCCAGTACGGCTGCTAATACATCATTTGCCCCCACTAATACAGCTGCTATTGCTGGCAACATAAAATGTGCTCCTGCAACTACAACTGTGGCAGTCAGCAAGAAGTCAACTTCAATAACAACGACTGCAGTTGTCAGCAAATCATCTGATCTCATAACTACCAGTGCGGCTGTCAACAAAACATTTGTTCCCATAACTACTCATTCGACTGCCAACAAATCATTTATTCCAGTAACAACTCTTATACCTACAAATAAAATTAATGTTCCTTTCACTACCACTGCGGCTGTCAACAACTTCTCTACACCAGTCACTAAAACTGTATCTGTCAACAAAACATCTACATCCGATTCTATTTCCTCGGTCGAAACCAATACGATCTCTGCCTGTAGTTTACTAAACTCTTCAAATAAGCCAATAACAAAGTCTGTAGTTGCAACAACGTCCTTAGCTTCAGAGGCCATGTCTACCGGAAAACAATCAGTGGCTAACGCCGTAATTTCTGGCAGTACTGTTAAAACAGAAACTATAAGCGCTACTTCTACAATAAAACCCCCCATTACAAGCACAAAAAATACTAAGCCTTCGGGTTCAACTATTTCTGCAAACTCGACAAAAGCTTCAACAGTACTAACTCCTAATACTACTTCTCAACAAATTTCTGTGGTAATGGCACCCATAATAACTAAAACTGCAAATGCTAGAACAATACCACAAGCAACTGTAGGAAAATTGTCAGAATATACTACAAATAATTCAACAAGCTACGCAAAACCTTCAACAGCCCAAAGTAATTCCACATATGTAAGCTCAGCTGCAATTGCAACGCATGTTACATCAAGTTTCACACCTGCTACTACAACAACTTCTACTTCAGCTACCTCGGGCTCATCATCGAAGTCATCTATATCCAATAAGCCTTCTGACTCAAAATCTAACGACACAATTAACGACAGCAAAAGTTTTAAAGCTTAACGGTTATTAAGATTTGAGTTCTTAGGAGATAATCAAGCCGCTCAATCCATAGTTGTAATGATATTATATATTTATCTATGTGTCAGACTATTACAAAAGATATCAAGAAAAAAATATACAACAGTCATCATGATGCTGGTATCTTAGGTTGCACAAGTCATTATTTACTGAAATAGAAAAATATTTTTCTCCTTGCTCAGCATAGTGAAATAGTATGTTATAATAAATTTGTAAATACCTATTATAGTAATATTTTTTAACTGGGTGGTCAATGTTTAATCTTCTGTATGTATGATATCATACTAATAATTATATTAGGAAATTATTTAAAAGTACGTGTTGGAGTAGATATTATAGCACATGTTGTTTGCTCATAATAAATGGAAAGGAATTGAAAAATGTTTAAATAACCTAATTAATTATTTTGAATAGTAAAATAATTAATTTTATCCTGATATACGATGTTTTTGTTAACATTATTCCAAGTGCCCATAATATTAAAGATTGTACGAAAAATATGCAATTTAGCAATAATATCTACTACTGTATCAAAACATGGAATGTTATACGTTGATGGACATATGGACGGTAGACTAGTGGTGCTAAGAAAGACATAATATTTTTAATAGACAGTATTTTATTATATTTTCGATACCATTTAGAGGTGATTACTTATATAGTTTCATCTTAAAGTGTCAATTTATATAATTGTTTAATTAATGAGCATCCATCATTGAAACCCTGAGATCAAACATCCTAGTATACATGTGCCTATTCTAAGGTATCATACAAATTTATTAATCAATGACGAGAGAATATTAAAAACGCAGGGTAGAAACTGATAATACAAGATTTTTTTATGAATTTAATTATATTTTTTAAGATAACTACCGATATGGTTAGGTTAAATTTAAATTCAAGCTCATTGGTCTGGAAAGCTAAAGTACGGCTGCCAAGTGCGGTCTTAGATTTAATACCCAATTCAAGCTGTCATTCAGTTTTCATAAAGAAATCGTTAACAGCAGCTCGGAGAATTCAGTTAATAGTACATGGCTCACTCCCGACATGTTTCTAACACTATGCCTATATATGCTTGATGTTGTATATTTAAATACGCACATGTCGGAAAATATTCCTAGGAACTTTTAATAAAAAAGTGATTTACAATCAAAATATAACATGAGCAAAAATTATATAGAAAAATATGATTTAATATAAATGTATTAGGTATTTACTTGGGATTTTTACTGTCAAATTAATGTCACGTGAAATATTCACAAAATAAAGGCAAATTAGATAAGTTATGTTAAGGTTTTATTTAATGTGTTTATTTATGGATGATGTTCAAAGACCGAATTTTTGTATTTTTAATAATAATATGAATGCACCACATTAATAACATGCAAGCTATAGCAATAGTTAAATGAAAAACACCAAACCCAGATTAATATGGTTTTCTGGTTTAATACGAAGCACAATTTAAAGTAGATATTGTCAATATGTCCAATTTACAATTAATACCGTCTATATTTGTACTTATTTTCTGTGAATGCGAAACTAATAAGTCATTTACGCTTTTATAGCAGTATTTCGATTGCTATCTATAAGCACGAAAGTAACATTAATTGTCGTCGCGTGACACAGATGGAAACGAAATGAAAATGTTTTTAAGTCCCATTCTTCTCATGTAGAAAGGCTTAGTAGACAGATCTAATAAGCAGTTATATCTCAGTATACGTGTGTAAATTTGCATGAGTGATTGCATTACGATGGGTGATAGATGACCAACAAAAGTTAGCGAATACCTTCATTGATCCTATTTAGACTGATGGAGAAGTAAACGTTAACGAAGCCAACGTATAAGATTCAGCGAACGCTATCCATGTTCTTTGCATATCATTGTCCCAGTCTGAACCTAAGTTACGATCTGTAATCTTGTTCTAATTCTCAGACAGCTATAGTAAGACTAATAATTATATCTGTTACCTGCGACATGTGCAATCGTGAATACATACTTAGGAAATTAATGCTTTTAATTCTTTATTCATCTGCTAACATGCGTGGTACTTGAAAAAATTAAGCGATAACGAAACAATAGTTGCCGACAATCGAACCTGAATTTAAAAAACATAACCCCAAACCCAGAAGGGTTTAACAGAATTTCTTTCCAGAAATATAAAAATGACAATTTAATACTTTTTCCGACTAACATTATGTTAACTACAGCTAAACTGATTGCGTATGGTACAAATAAGTAATAAAGTAAGTAAATAGGTAGATCTAAAGTTACAAGACTTATTTATAAATATAAAATCCCCACTGATATTACTTAATTCTAAAATAAACTTTAAGTTGTTTTGAACATACATAGCTTAGAGTAAAATGAATCAAATTTTATTAACATAATCAACAATTCATTGTACCCAACAATCCACCATGAGTGATACTCAACCTGTATCACCGTTGTAGAAAAAAAGAGGTCTGAGTGATTTATTGGAAGGTCACGTTCAAAAATATCTCAGGACAATATTCAGCGACACGTGCTAGCTTTCTTTGAGTTAGCCCAATTGATCGTTGATTTTGTAGATAATAATTACCTTTTCCATCGTGAATTTTTCTATGCTTGTTATAATTTCCAACATTTTAAAGCAATACGATCATCCGGTAAATTTTGACCTTATTATGAATGTAATCACGGGGATTAGATTTTTGATTCATCATAATTATGTATATTATATGTGTAAAGTTCTTAGAACATATAAATCAATAACCGTTAAAAATCGTCAAATAAACAGTTACATACTAATCGAATCAAGTTTTATAAACTGCCATAAAATAGTGGCTCTTCTACGTCTATTATTTTTAGAATTAGAGTAATGCCTAATGTGATTGTTCCTTCCTTTGTATTTTTAAGTATTTTTTTGAAGGGGTTTTATTGTTATGTGTAGGCAGTCTTGCTGAAATACATATTACTTCGTTGGTTTAAAGTTTTCCTATTTCTAAGTTCTACTCATTTGTGGTTTTGTCATAACAACTGTATTTTAGAGAAAATTCTCGTGTAATATCTTCCTAAATGTTGTACTTACGACCATAATGCACAAAAGTATTACGTATGTTGCAGTTGCACTAATCTATAAAACCTTATAAATACCTACTCATGTTACACCTAGAACATTTTGTTAAGTAATTAGTGGTTAGATGAGTTAGGAAAATGATCATCACAATCTTTATTTACCCTTAACGTGTAAACTTGCAAGTTAAGTAGTGATATATTTGTTTGTATCTACTTCTCTGCATGTTTTAATATTTATTGGAAAATGATACTGTATTCGATAACTTTCATTTTGTTAGACTATTAGTAATGGTTCATTAGTAGATGCTTAAAAAGTATTAAGGTTTTTTGCACTGTTAAGGAGTAAATTCAATTATTAAAGAATGATTGCGTAAGTAGGTACCTTAACTAGAACTTAGATTAGATTTGTCGTGAGTAAAGTATCTAACTCAAATTGTAGGTTCGTAGTATCTAAGAGAATTATTGTATTGAAATTAAGTTGTTATAATTTTTTTGATGACTTTATTTTGATAACTATCACGTTTTATCCCGTAGGTACTGATTTTATAAATGAACTTACCTGCAATTTGTATGATTATTGGAAATGTAGTTCACCTATTTGTTTTTGAATAGGTACCTACCCGTTTAGTTGTCCAAACATACACACTAGGGTTTTTTGTACTCTAGGTTGACATTACCGTGTAAAGTCGAATGTGCCACACTGGAGGTTCAACCGCTGGCAGTAGGGCAGTTACATATTATGATGGTAACCATGGCAATATGGGTATTGTGTATTTCCAAAATACGTACGTATGTTTCTATGTGACAATTAAACGCCTAAATTGATTAGCATATTGTTGTTGAACTTGATGTATTTTAGAGAATTATTGATCAAATCGATGTTATATAGATGTTTATTGTAAATATTAGCTTTAATTAAAACCAAAGAAATATGGAATGGTCTTGAGTGTTATAGAAGGCTGTATTTTTGGGTGATATTTTGGAAGGAAGGCATCATATCTTTCATAACATTATTTAAAATAACACGATATACCTACCGATAATAACAGTTATGAAACGGGGACGGCCATAGAAGAGGTAATGATGTGATAATTGCAAATGGATTTTAGTTTTTAGTGTTGTTGTGCTATTAATAAAATATGTTCCAATGTGGTTATTTGCTGTTTTAATTTGCTAATCCCAACTGTAAAACTTAAAAATATATAAATAACATCTTACAAGGTAACTTTAAATCATGAGCTGATAATCCTGGTGATAGCACCAGGTCATAGTCCTGTCAAATTATTGTAATGTCATCAACTCTTGTTAAGTCTGCATTTCTTCAAGTCAATCAGAACTCAGAAGTGAGTGAAAATTGAATTGCAAGATTCCAGTACATATACAGTATGTTAGGTTAAACGAAGGACGTATTGAAGGAGGGTATTCAGTATTTGACTCTCGTTACCCTTTCGATTCGGGGGAATACCCTGTACACCTACAAGAAGCCATTTTCGAGCATCGAGGGCTTTCCCCCATATCACTATCGGCCCATTCAAGAACTCGGGATAAACGACCACGAACCACGGCTGAATTTTTGCCGCTGGTTTTTATGTGCGAGCATACAAAATGGGCACTGCTACGCTAAATATGGAATTATACAAGTATTCTAATTATTTAAAGAAGTCAAGGATTAAGCACCTCCTTGCTGATGACACACTGGTTACAATGGGCACTACTTACAACTTACTTGTAACTGTTTTGCCTGTAATTTGATGAAGCATGTTATGACGTATGTTTTGTAGAGGATTCAGGTAGGCCGGGGCGTTTCTGCCAGCAGTAGTTTCGGTTATGCTGGCAGAGCATGAAAATTGGAGTGCTGTGGTCTCCTTCTGTGAGAGCGTCATGCTCAGGAAGGAGGCCGCAGAGCGGGATCGGGAGAGGGCCGATCCCACTCGGAGAAGGAGGACACGGAGCCAAGGTAACAAGCCTTAGCCCCCTGTCGTCTTTATATGGCGGGGGGCCGTGGGGGTCGCGAGTGCGCCTATTTGGGGACCTGCGTATTCATACCGAGCGACCCCCGGGAAGACGGCGGTGTGCATGAGGTTACGTGCTGCCGTGTGCCGCAGCACTGCGCTTAGCGATGCTTTGGGGGAATTCCTTAACAATCCCCTCGAGAGGTGCCTGGGGAGTTGGGCTCTTTACAGTCGCCTTCCCCCGCTAGAGGGGGTGACCGCTTTACAGTCATCCCCTCCGAGATGTGCTTAAAGGCGTGGCTCTAGATGGAGATTATTTGAGTTCCTGGAGCCTTCCTTCGGTGCCGAAGATGACCACTCAGGTGGTTTTATCCTGTAGGAGTCCGGCATACCCCTCCGCCCTTTCCCGGGGTGGAGGCAGTACATGATGTATTTCCACCGGATCAATAAAAAAAGGTCGGGGTGTATTGGTGGTTAATCCTTATTGCGAATAACGGGAGTTACCGAATGAAATGAAATGAAATAATCAGTTATTCAAAAAAGACTAAAATTATCAGTTTTTTGTAACGTCAACATTAGACAGCACCCATATAAGCCCACCATTCACCGATCCCTAGTGTTTAAGCCGGGGAGAAGAAACGGCGCAACAAACTCCCCAGCAACACGTTAGTCTGTCATATATAATATTTATAATAACACACACAAAAAATTAAAAAATTAGAACCATACTAAAATGTACTTATATGTAAAAAAAATATGCAAATAAATATTACAAATATAAGTAATACGTAAAAATAATAATACAAATCACATGTCAAGAAACTGTATAAATTGTCAATAAAGTATGAAGTTTATGTATAAAAACCTAAATAATACACTCTGTTTATCTCGGTAAACACTGTCTGTATTGTATTGACGTTCTCATACTCAGAATACAGATCTACACAAGGCACAAAACACACGAATATATTAACAAACTAAATAACAAACGAAATTATAACTACTATTTAACACAACAATAAACTTAATGGTGCAATAGCAGAGGACTGGTAATTACAATGGTAACAACAATACTATCGATTCGAGGCTTACGAGAGCTGAATGAAGACTGACTGAAGCACTGAGACTGGTCGTTGTGGTGATCTTTGGGGTAATCTTTGGGGTAGGCCTGTGTCAAGCCGGGGACTTATTCGGCTGAAATGATGATGATGATTATGAACAATATTATTCATGCTTTCAAATTAAGTAGGCACGTGTTCATATTAAATTCAATCATATTATTAACACGCTTTTATTAGCTTCACCTGTATGTATGTATGTTTGTTTGTAACCGACTCCTTTGAGCTCGATTTTGCCCTACTTTGAACGATCAGATTTGATTCAAACTTTGCACACCTGTCAAAGGTCGATGACAATGCAATAATCCGATCAAAATATCCGATTATCCTAATTAGATTCGCCAGGATTAATTAATTTCTTTCCGCATCCTTTGCATGCGAGTAAGAGAGACAGAGCTAGTGCGCGAACTACGCATGCGTGCAGTTCCAGACTTGCTCTTTCGGGCACTCAGTTCAGCACAACCTAGCGTGTTTTTTTAGTTTTTTTAAACTATTATTTTATTTTTTATTACGTATTCGTGAAATTATAATGTTTCTAACAATTGTGAACCGAGTACTCACGCGGTATATTTTTACAAAACATTGAATGACTAAATCACTTACTCAATCGGCATATTCTAGTTAATAGTAGGATTCAGATTTACCATTTATTTACAATACACATATAGACGAGTATTTAGGTCCTAATGGAATGTCAAACCCTATTTACCTTCAGTTAAGTTAAATTTTAGTTCCCCGCGTTATTTTCAACATTTGTGTATCAGAATCTTTTGTTTTTTTTGGTGATGAGGACATTTCTTCTGCCAGCCCAGTCCGGGGCCCTATTGACCGCTTCTGGTCAGTGGACTGTTATTATTTGCACAACATGATGTGCGAATACTCCCCTTGAATATCCGAAAAGCAGAGGCTTTATTTAGTCTCAAGACGAAAGTCTTTAACCGGTGTGTGTTACCAGTGATGACATATGGAACAGAGACGTGGTCACTCACAATGGGCCTCATAAGAAAGCTCAAAGCCACTCAGCGACCTATGGAGAGAGCTATGCTTAGTATTTCTCTACGAGATCGAATCAGAAATGAGGAGATCCGTAGAAGAACTAAAGTTGTCGACATAGCTGAAAGGATTAGTAAACTGAAGTGGCAATAGGCGGAGCACATTGCTCGTAGAACTGATGGTCGTTGGGGCAAAAAGGTTCTTGAGTAGAGACCGCGCACCGGAAATCGCAGCGTGTGACGACCTCCAAAGAGGTGGACAGACGACTTGGTGAGGGTCGCTGGGTGTCGTTGGATGAGGGCGGCACGTAACCGCTCCTTGTGGAAATCTAAGGGGCAGGCCTTTGTTCAGCAGTGGACATTCTGTGGCTGATATGATGACGATGATGAGAGGCTTTAGTGACTCTTACAATAAGTTAGAAGCTTAAAGCATAAAGAACTATCGATAGTACTGACAGGTAAGTATATTATCTGTTTCGATGTCTATGTATTTAAAGTTTAAATTACCAGAAGCACTAGTGTACATAAGTTGATGTGTATGTCGTTAACACTATTGCTGCTATTGCGTTTTTTCTAATCATAATGTAGGTATGTATGTAAAAATCAGAAACTAAGTATACATCGGGGACACGCAGTTAGGCACTGCTACACGCATAACATGAGTATTAGCTTTGAATTGAGCAGCTACGCAAAGGCTTTTATCGTTGTGACGTCGAACTTTCCTTAACTGCTTTTATTTTTACTGACATTCATGTCGGTAAGCCGTCGTGAGCGCACGTCGCGGACACTCCGCTCGCGCAGTCCTTCCGCTGACTGGAACTCGTAGCCAGCGCGGCTGCCTCGCCAGCCACCGTTGTTGCCGCCACAAACCATCCGTGAATACGTTTATAAAATCGTATACATAACCATCTCAAAAAGTTTCGTGTGTAGTATTTTGTTAAACAGTGAGCAAGTGAAGTAAATTTCATTCAATTCTGTAGACTGAAGTGAAATGAAACTGAGCGATGCGATAATGTTTCGTTGTTTTAGTTTTATTCGAGGGGAAACACTGATAAATTAAAACTAGTTCCGTACACAGGTGAGTTTTGAAACAGTTTATCTTTCTATGATTGATTAAATAACGTTACCATTATAATAAAAGTGGGTACATCATCATTATCATTTTATTTCCATGCATGGTAGGTTTAGTATGCTGAGATAAAATGAGATAAATCTAGATAAATCTGCCACTGATCTTAACAATATCAGATATTATATTCGGTGGCTTCTCAATATTTGTTACAACACTGACATTCATCATGATTGTCATGGTGTCATTGTATTTTTATTTTTGTCCTTGGTTAAATATGCTCCGATGTCAAACTTGATTAACCATCCAGATAAAGAATAAGAGTTAATTCAAGCAGGAAGCGACATGTTCGTTATTATGAGGTATAAACTGTTTATTATTCATAAAAATACATTATACGTTTAAGTTGGTTTGCTGAAACTAGATGTATAATATAAGATCGTTTAATTGAGAACTAGTTTCAATATTAGGCATAATATTCTCTCACACTTAACAAAGAATATACCGTTATTAGTTAGTTAATAATATAAATCAGGAAGTTACTTTCAATGGCAGAGGTTGGCATTAAACATTTCTTCGGTATCGATATCCTGTTTCAAGTTATTAGAATGCGCTATTTCTATAACTGTTTTCTCCATTTCGTATGCTCTTCGATATGCTGTGGACGCACGCATTATCATTTGTGTCCACATTAGGAGGGGGGGGGGGGGGACTTGCCAATATCCACCACGCTTGTCAGGCAGGTTGGTTAGCGCAGTACTGTATGGCTGCTCTTCTACAGAAGGAACTCTGCTGCCCATGTCTCTCGTTTAGAGACATAAGATATAAGATTCAATTTGTAATCGGTGAATCAGTAAAGTTATTTGCGATCTCGTCTTAACCCCATCTGTAGTCTGGTTTTAAATGTAACTTGGAAACTTGTTTGAGTTGGTATTGCACCAGGCCTATTCAACGCCTGCATTCCTAGAAATAGCAATAGGTTTACCTCTGATAAAGTAAGACAGATCACAAAAAATATTCTAAAAACGGAATGAAACAGTATGTATCATAAAGTAATACAGCGAAGAGGTGTGTTAACAATGATAAATATTCATTTAGAAAACAAACCGAGCATCTTGTATGGCAGCGTGAGAACTGAAACCTCGGCGCAGCGTCGTCTGGTCCGTCAGCTCACTTTCCATCCATTCATGGAGTCTCCAACTTTTTCCAACGATTTCTTTCAGAATTCTCTGTTCATGTTAAGTTTCCAGCTTTCTTCTTTGTTCTCGTCGTGTACTCAGCTTTACGATATTACATTTTTCATCCCTTCGAAAAGTAGATTAGCTAGAATTAGTAACGCTGGTGCCTATATATCCTCCTTTTAGCTTAAAACAGAGAAAAGTTGTACCTTTGTCAGGATTCAGGCAAAACGAATTTTCCGAAGAAGAGTTTTAGTTATATCAGATCAAAAGAAAGTGATTTATTAATGCTCTAAGTACCGACGACGATTATCCACAAAAATGACTAATACTGCCAGTTCAGAAAAGGTAACTGAAACAAAAGTAAAAATAATCTCATTCGTAGACAGATTTTTTAACAATAATTATTTTAGCTTCTAACACTAATGTATTACGTTGCAGCTTGCTTATACTTGTATGTATATATATTATATACCGTTAATTAAACCTTACATAGTTCAAAAAAAGAATACCGGGTCTTTATTTGGAAAATAAGAGTATTATCTAAACGTCTATTATACAATTAGCCGGTTGTATTTTAGCCAAGGTACTTTTTAAACATAGAAAGAAATTATCAGATTATAAAAGCCGTTGAATCAGAAACAAGGAGTTGGGATATTCAATTTTTTCATTATTACATAATTATTTTCTCACATTTCACATACATACATAAAATAGAGATGAACCCAAGATTTGAGGTGGCATCACGATATGCCTGATTGTGTAAGATCGCACGTTGCGGTCTGTTCTTTATACTGACATCTATGATCTCTTACACAGGTCACATAGCCATATCTTACAACGCTTCTGACCTATCATCAGGCTATAAATATTTCAACATTGTTTAGGAAACGAACCGGTCTATCGGGCGCTCCTGGATTGATCAGTAGCCACTTGTACGTATCTATGAGGTGTATCGGTCGGAATGATCGGTTAGGCATGCCGTCCAGAGGTCGGAGGCGGTTAATTGGCGAAGAGTCGACACGGCCGGTTTGTCCGCCGGGCGTTGTTTTACGGCATTCCTAGTCTTGTAAGCGAGTTGCGTTACACTCCACCATTGCTAATTCTGTTAAGTGGCACATCATTTCTTAGTTTAAATTTATTCATCTTTAAGAATTTTAAACGCGTTGATCGCGTTCACAGTCTATACACAGTTCTATATCTGTAAACTTGTGTGTGCTTTTATTGGAAACGAGGGTGTAATACAATACACTTGCGTGTAAGCTGTACATAGCACGGCTTCCCGGTTTAGCCGGAAATTAAGAATCCCCTCGCCTGTGTTCATGAATCGCCTCCCCAAAAGTTTTAGTTTTGTTTCCTAGCAATATTGATCTGTTATTTTAATAGCTATGCGGAAATTTTGGATGCCTAACTGTGAAGTTTATTCACAAAGTAAAAACTCCGTGTTCTCTTTACATTATTTGTACAAGCATAGTCACATAAAACTTTTGTTCTTAAGGATTTATTTTTGTATTCGTACAAACAGGCATGCCTGTTTCGTAATCGGGATACCAGAGATGCTCACTAGTCACGTCTGCGACCCAACTGTGTGGCCGACGGGAGTCAGGTTCGCCGACTGGTTTCCCGGGCGGCCTCGTTCGCAGCGGGGCAGCGAGAGCGACTGACAACCCAGCCGGCCCAGTCCGCCAACAGCAACATTCATGCAATGCCAATAAGACAATTATCATCTGCCAGCAAAACGTAGCATCTTTAGATATGAAAACACATCGGCTTGAAGTTCTGTTACGCGACGAACTACAGTGCGACGTATTCGGAATAACTGAACATTGGTTAAGTGAAGACAATCTCAAATGTGTTAACATAGACGGCTACACTTTAACTTCAAGTTTTTGTAGGAAGATGACAGCGCATGGTGGTTCCTGCTTATTCAGTAAAAACGGCATTAGGGCAGTCGAGTGCCTCGATTATGTACAACTGTCGACCGAACTATATTGCGAAATTTCCGCAATTGAACTACTAGATTATAATATGATAGTGTTGTGTATTTATAGAACTAACCAAATCAGTTCTACTAGTTTTCTCACGCATTTTGAACGTCTTCTTGAACGGGTCAGCGATAGTGACAAAACTTTCATAATAACGGGAGATTTTAACATAAATTGGCTGAACGATAAATGCCCTATAAAAAAGCAGATGAGTGATTTGTTGTTGGCCCATAACTTCACAAACGTAGTCGACTTTCCTACGCGAGTGAGTGGTGTATCCGCGACCAGTCTCGATCATGTATACAGCAACAGACTACCAGGGATGGTAGTCGCTACCCCGGTGGATACTTACCTAAGTGACCACCGCGCTGTGCGCGCGGCGGTAACATGCGAGTCGCGGCTGCCGCCGCAGCGTACACGCCTTATAAGGGAGTTCTCTGAGGTGAGTCGATTAAACTTTAACTCTGCTGTGGTAAGTGTGGACTGGGAACACATTTTCGTGAAACATGAAAATTCTATAGAAACGTTAGCTGCTTGTATAATAAATATACTGACTAACAAATTTCACATATGTTTCCCATTAAAGCGAAAGACTGTCAGGAATCGAACTTGGATCACGGATGAGATCATTAAAATAAAAACTATTCTGTTTGAAACAGCGCAACTAGTAATAAAATTCCCGGATAACGATAAACTACTAGTATTTCACGCAGAACTTAACTCGTTATATGACAAAGCTATAAAAGCAGACAAAACCGGCTTTTATACCAAAATGATATCAAATAGCTTCAGCAAACAAAAGGCAGTCTGGACCATCGTAAACACTGAAAGAGGCGGTAATAAGCGGTCAACTATCAGTTTCACGGACGTAGTAAAAAACGATTTAGGTAACAAATTTGAGTCGAAAAAGGCGGTAGCCGATGCCATGAACTCCAGGTTTGTAGGAGCAGCGGCGGCGTGCGGCGCGCCGCGCGCCTCCGTGCCACTAGTGAGCGCCGCGGTCACCGCCGCGCGCCCCCGCACTGACTGCAGCTTGAGACTCGCGAGGTTTACACCAGACGAGGTATACAAAATAATAACAACACGTATTCCACGAAAACCTACCAAAGATATTTATGACATATCGATGGAGGTCGTTCACTTAGGTCTTCCCGCATTGGCGCCTTGCCTGTCGCTGTTGTTTAATCGCTGCATTAGTGCTGGTATTTATCCGGTATCGATGAAGCTGAGCAAAATATCACCTCTATTCAAAGGGAAGGGAAAGAGGGAGGAAATTGACGCATACAGACCTGTTTCAATCATTCCCGCGGTGGCCAAAGTTTTCGAGAATGGATTGAGTGCTCGTCTCACAGACTATCTTGCATTTACTGGAGCGTTATCAGACAGACAGTACGCATACCGAGTGGGTCGCTCCACTACCTCCCTTACACGCGATGTGATAAGACGCGTACTGGAAGCATGTGACCGGAAGCAACAGGTAGCTGTGTTATGCTGTGACCTGTCGAAAGCTTTCGACGTCGCTGACCACGATGTCCTCGCTGCCAAACTCAGGCACTACGGCATAGGTGGTCCCGCCCATGCATTATTTATAGACTTGCTGCATAATAGATCGCAAGTGGTAGTCGATGACGGAGGAATAACTAAGTCGGACCCATTGGCTACCACAATGGGAGTAGCACAGGGCTCGTCGGTATCCAATATCCTCTTTTCCTTATTGCTTAATGATCTGCCTGACTTCGTCGCTTCCGGTGAAATATACATGTATGCAGATGACGTCGCGGCGGTGGTCACTGCGCGCTCCCCTGTCGAGCTGGAGCAGTTTTTAAATAGAGTAGCAGGAGAGCTGGCGCTATGGTTTAGACGAAACGGTCTCGTCTTAAATCTTAGAAAGACCCATTTCCTCCAGTTTTCTCTTTCAGGACGACCTTTGAGCCGCCTGCGGGTGTTGATTGATGGTGAACCAATAAACCAGGTTGATGCGACCACGTTTCTTGGATTTCAAATAGACCGTGGTCTGACATGGGCTCCTCACATAGACAAACTCTGCGCTAAATTAGCAAGCGCCTGTTACGCCTTGAGTCGGCTAGCGCGAGTGGTTGATGCTGATGTGGTTCGTTCCTGCTATTTCGCAACCGTACACTCCGTTCTACAATACGGCGCCGAAATCTGGGGATGCGCAGCGGACAGACTGCGTCCGTTCAGATTGCAGAAACGGGCTATTAGGGCAATTGCACAGGTGTCGCGACTAACATCAGCAAGACCCTATTTTAAGTCACTGAAGATACTCACACTCCCCGCGTTGGTGATATTTCAGATGGCCGTCTATGTGAGGCAAAATCTGGACACATTCCTGAAACGAGGGGATATGCACTCTTACAGCACCCGTGGCGCGCATAAGCTCGCAGTCGTGTCTAGGAGACTGGCGCGGTCGGACAAGCTGACACACGTAATGGGGCCGACGGTCTACAACCAACTACCTGAACATATCACTAGCACAAGTAGCTACAAGGCGTTTAAAATAAAACTAAAAGACTGGCTCGTTGAGAAGACGTTTTATACGATTGACGAATACCTAATCAGTACCAAATGATATAATTATGACATTTATTTATAATCTAGTTACATTAGAATTTTGTGATTATTTAATTTTGTTATTTATTGATAATTATTGATTTTGTACAATTGAACAACAGACTCAATTAGGCATGTTAAAGAATTTATTGCAATTTAATTTTCATTTTATTTATTTATTTTTTATAGAATGAATAACAAGATAATTTGTGACGTATAATTTTAAACAATTATAAATAAAGTGTTTATCTGTTTATCTGTTTATCTGTGATAAAACTGTAATAAAGGGAGATTAGTTCGTGATCTTATGATACGTCGACTCGGCCGGCCATTGATCTCGAGTTGACGGAAAAAAAAACGGGGAACAGTTGTCGACCGGGGCGGCGGGGATTCACGGTTGAGCGCCCTCGCCACCTGCGTCACTATGCCACCCGCACCATAAGCTATCATATTGCGCACAAATTTACTCTATTTGGCTATTACAAGAATGCTATTAATGAAATTAATCAAACGCCATAGGTACTAAGCCACGAATGTTACTGTCAGCATAACCTGATCCTTATTTTCATTAGGACTGGGAGGATTAAGTTAAATCGGTATCGTTGCTTCATTATCATCATATTAGCCAAATGACGTCCACTGCTGAAACAAGGCTTCTGGCCTTCCTCATAGATTTCCACAATAGTGTCGACATTTTCGGAGTAATCAACAAATACTGACCACGCCTGGCAGCCGGGTTGGTGAGCGCAGTATGGCTACTGTTCCACAGAAGGGCCGCTGCTGCCCATCCCTCTGGTTTAGAGCCCCTTCATCGTCTTTGACGGCATTCATGGGATATGATGGAGTGGTGCTGTATTATTAATCCCGACACCACACGGACTAACTTCATTGATTTAATGAGAAGGCATTATCTACGTGCATTAGAAGCTGTTGTCATCATTAGAATCTATATAACTTGACGCTCCATTTGTGCATAGTCAGCAATTCATGTAGGTAGGTTGAGTGATAAATATTTTCAGATTGAATGACATGAATTAATTGCATTCTTCCTGATTAGGTCAGGTGAAACATTCCGCGTAGAAGGTTACACGGATTTTATGGCAAGTGTACCTTTATGCAATTCTATCAAACTTTCACTTGCACGATTCTGTCATATTGTTGAATAGTTCGCTCTATCAGTCGAAGTCGAAGGAGAAATAATATTTTTGTTACCACATAAAGTTATTTGCTGAAACTGCTGAAAGTATATTACATTGTCGTATCGTGCCATATTCCTCGGGTTTAATTAGATTCCGAATATGTTTTTGATTACTTTTTGATCGGATTTCTACCAATAATTTACCAGCTACTAACTAAATAAGCACAAGTTTTTTTTACTAATGACTTTCGCCGGAGACTGTCCGCAAGTAAGTAGGCTGTCATTTTTCTTTTAGCTTTCTGCGCTTCGGTAAATTATCAAGGTATATACTTAGATACAACGAATTTCCATACTTAACAATTTTACCCAAACTGTGCACCAGCGCTCCGAAGTGTTAATAAAAATCTGGCCAACTCATGTGCTCAGACGGGAAGGAATCTAGGTTACAAAAGGCTCATAAACTTTCGTTTTGTCGATGACATTTTACTTTCTGCTTAATTACAACAGATGCTTAAAGATCTGAGTACAACAAGCCCACAAGATTGCACTTCTGATGAATCCGCAGAAATATATATTTTGTTACTCTTCCCCAAACCGGTAGGTACTTAATCTATACAAATAAATAAAATTGAAGTGTCTGTTTGTAATGTCAAAATAACAGCTTTTTACTAAATGCATATGAAAGTATGTACGTTACATATAACAAAAAAACTATTTAACATTTTTTTGTCTGTCTGTCTGTCTGTCTGTCTGTCTGTTTGTTCCGGGTAATCTCCGAAACGGCTGAATCGATTTTGACGGGACCTTCACTGGCAGATAGCTAATGTTATAAGGAATAACTTAGGCTACTTTTATTTTAGAAAAATAATTAGGGTTCCGCGTAAATAAAATAAAACCCTTGAAATCCAATATATTTATTCTATATCAAGTATCTATGTCGAAGTACTCTACATTTCTTTTAAATTATACGCGGGTGAAACCGCGGGTCCCAGCTAGTAAGAAATAAGCGGCTGGCACAATACCAGACACTCAATATTTTGCGTATTCAAATCAGCCGCGCCGTTTTGAGGCGCAACTATTAAATATATTTATGCCAAGGAAAGCTGTGAGATATATGTATGTATGCTTAGATATCTAACGTTCGATGTTCTGGTTATATGGACGCAAAAAGAATCAATAATATGTATAGAACAAGGCTGTACTTTAATTTTGTAAGGATGGCAATATGCTATGCTGAAGGGAATTAACTGGGTTTACTTAATGTTTAAGGTAAATATTAATTTATTTATTTAATACCTATGCACAAATTCTGTACGGAGGCGGACTTAATATCATTAGGCATTTTCTACCAGTCCACCTGGCCTGACCGCCCTGGGTGATGCAGAGACAAAACATGGTAGGTGCATAAACAGTGTGACTGTAATCAGTTATTTAACAAAAAGGATAATTACATGAGTAATCGCAAAGATTTTTAAATCAGTTAAACATAATACGAGTATAAGTAGATATGAAAATATAACTAGATACAATAAATATATGTACATATATAATAATAAATACGTCTGTATTGAGATGATTCTGCCAAAGAATTGAGAAAGTATTTTCGCAATTTACTTTTATAGGAGTAGCGACTGGAGGCCATCCTGATTTCCAGAGGTACAGTGAATTCCACAGAAGAATAGATTGGACTAAGAAACAAGAATGCATAAAGTCAGAGCACTGTAGGAGACGATTATATCAATGATATTATACCATAGATATCATCATCATCATTTCGGCCGGGTGAAGTCCACTGCTGGACAAAGGCCTCCCCCAAATATCACGACCGATATGGGTGTGTTGTGTGCTCATTGGGGAGTGTTGCCATAATCGCCACGCTAGGCAGGCGGGTTGGCGATCGCAGTTGAGTTGTTAATGTACTCAAAGGACGCTGCTGCCCATCCTCCGGCTAATCCCGTAGTCGACTTTTACGACACCCATGGGAGGAGATGGGGTGGTGGCATTCTGAGCCGGCACCACACGTCAGATATGTTACGTCCATATCAAATGGAGAGGAAAATTCAGTCTCGCCGTATGTATAAACCTATAAAACAGCTGTGCAGCTGTTTGTACACCTATGCTGTAAGAAAGAAGATACAAAAGTTACCAGAGTAAAAGAGATAGCTATATAAAATGACAACACGTGTGTCTTTGTCACACCTGTGTTAGAATATATATGTTGTCTCTATTCTTTGATTAGCCTGTGTTTTCTTCGAGAATATTATTCCAGAAATAATTTGAATTGTATTTTTATTCAAATATTTTATATAGTTTATTACTCACGTGTGGTATGAGATACCTTGTTCTTCATTTATTTTTGCTTGATACATACATTTTATACATAAGCATGTTGGCATTGTTATTACATAATTTAATAAGACAATACAGATTGTGACAGTGTGTGCTCGTTGTCATGTTTTGGACGAAATGATTGCAAGGTGCTACAGTTTTGGTTCTTACTTTTGGCGCGCATGTAACATATCTACTACTTATAATATATAATATCATTGGATTATATGAAGAACAAGGACTGCTGTCATGATTTGAGCATATATAAGGAAATTGAGAAGTACCTAAAGTAAGTAGGAGAAGTCTGAGAATCAAGAAAGGAGAACAAGGTAGTCAATGCTATTTGCTTTCTACGTTTCCGGATAGGTAGGTATTACTTATCTTCCTATTATATGCATGTATGTATTTCAGAAGCATTCTGTAGGCCGACACATGGTCAAACTTACTCAGATTAAAAACTAATCGAATGCAGTTATTCAGAAGGCGGTCAAGTTTGTTGAGCAGATCTGCATTCAGGTCATAATAACACACATCACCATAGTCACTCATGGGTAAAATTAAAGCCTGCACAAGCATTGTCTTCACATTGGATGGGAGTAAATTTTTTAAGCGAGACAGAGACCTTAACGTTCCTTTTACTTTTTGGCTTACTTTGGTAACCTGTGTTTGCCAGTTTAGAGTGGTGTCCATGTGTAAGCCTAAGTTTTTAACATAAGAGCTGAGTGGGATATTCATACCATTAAATGTAAGCGATGGCAAAGTTGAAGTCTCCACTTTACTAATAGTGCGGTTGCTCCCAAGAAGGGTTCACTGTCACTCCGAATCTATCGGACCAATTTTTTACAGTTACCAAGTCGCGGTTTAATTTTTCGATTGCATCAGGTACTTATACCTTCGAGTTTTGCTTGTCAATATAATTATAGGTCATCGGCATAGAGAGGATAGGCCAATATCCATCTGTGTTTTAAGCGAATTTGCATTTTTTTAGTTTTGCTCGTATCCGCGCTTTTCTTCATAAGAGCATAGTTATCATCGATGATAAAAAAATGCAATTAGGGAGAGAGATATTAAATATGCCGTTTATCCAGATGATAAATAAGGTTGGACCCAGAATTCTTCCCTTAGGGCTTCCCGATCGATTAATCACTAATAAAATTCACATTTTTTTTTTATTTATACGGGATTTGTTGTTTATTGGTTAGTGACTACCAAATTTTTCCAGAGGTGCGCCTCTGATGGCTGTCTGTTCCAGTTAGCTCAGAAGAATAGGGACAAATACACAATTTATTAGAAGCCTGGTCTTGGCACAATCTGAGATTCTGAGTAACAGATCTCGAACGTTAAACACACTAATAAGAATCATAATAACGCAGAAAACTAGGTCCCTACCTACCTGAAATATGTGTGCTAAGCGAACAATTTTATTTTGTATGCATAGGACAAGTTAATTCAGGTTAATATCACTTGTGGTGCAGTGTCAATGAGTGTGGCGAACATTCGCAGCGGAGCAAGTTGCCGGAGACTGCGCAGGCGCAGGTCATTGTACCGCTTACCCGAGGAGGCTGCACTCGCCCCTTGTCCCCCCACCGTGATACCCGCGAACCCCGCATCCTCTATTACTCATACAAATAACAGGGACAATAATAGCTTTCGTGAAAACAACAGATCTCATCTAGAAAAGCTTAGATAACAAAATATTATTATTAAATAAAATCAATATTATTACCTCTAGACTATTTAAGATTGTGTAATAGAATAAAAACCTGTGACCCCGTGCATGAACCCGTGGTGTAGTACCTGTACGCTATAGTTACCTACAAGTTGCTCTATGAACCTCTTCGCGACTTAAACCTATTGTCCGTGATGATAAACAATGTATAATTACATAAAACAAAGGCATTCAGTTCTGTTTTACTTAAAGGTCTACATTTGGATCAGCGTTGTAGAACGATTTAGTCCCCTTGAAGTTTGGTGACTATAGACCACGTGTGGTAGAATATTTAAATCTAATAGGTCATGACATCATTGCGTATGAAATAAGTTGTTATTTTTTCCAATATCGTCATCGTCATTTCAGCTGATGGACGTCCACTGCTGAACAAAGGTCCATAGAATTCCACAAAGACTGGTTCCACTGGGGGTGGTTGCTTATTTATGTCGTCATTGGGGAAATACCCTGTTCTCACCACGCTTGGCAGGCGGGTAGGTAAGTGCACTATGGCTACTGTTCCGCTGCAGGGGCGCTGCTGCCCATCTCTCTGGTTAAAAGTCTTTAGTCTTCTTTTACGACATAAATTAAATACATGGAGTGGTGCTATATTCAGAATCCGGACACCTCTCGTAATATATTTTACTAAATAATAGTTGTATATTTATGCTTTGTTAAGACATTAACGAGTAAATACGCATAAATAAAATACAATTTGACCTTTTCCTAGCTGTATTGTTGTACCATAATGTCAAGGGAAATACCGGTCGTTTTATAATGCCCTTAGTCGAGGATGGGAATGATGAAATCCGTTTATATGCAATTTGTGTCGAAGTACATAAAAATACCGTAATTGCTCTTTATTCATCATCATCATCATCATGTTAGTCAAAGGACGTGCACTGCAGACGGGTTGGTAAGCGCAGAATTACTGATATTTCACAGAAGGGACGCTGCTGCCCATCCCTCTAGTTCAGAGTCGTTTTGTCGCTTTTTACGACATCCACGGGAGTAGCTTGAGTGGTGCTATTCTTAATCCGGACTCCACGCCACACATTTTTACTCAACAGATTAACATTTGGAATGATATTGTAGGATCTTGCTACTGTTATTAGTGTGAGACTTTGTATGTTTTAATGTTTGAGGCTCTATCATGCTCAAACAGTTGAACTGATGAAGTGAAATTCGGCACAGAGATTATGTAGTTTTATTGCGTTATCAAGTTACTTTAGGCATTTAAGTTAGGTCTCTCGCAGACGAAGTCGCGGGTCACAGCTAGTCATAAATTATCAGTAAAGGCCCAACTTTGAACATGAGATTTCCAATGACCGGTCATAAGGTTTGTAAAACCATCGAATATATAATATCCTCACAGGCATATTTTTAGTGTGTGCGGAGCAAATCTGCTAGTCGGGTACTTCCACTGAAACATTGTCGCACCTTCTCGTGGTTGACCTGGTAAAAGCAAATCGAAAGAGCCGGGTTGGCTGATTGCTTCTTAAATAAATAGTTGTTTAGCTAAATATATAGAAAAATCTAGACTTCTTAGTAATGTCTTAGGTTTTACCTAACCATTTTTTTCGTTTTGATCAACCAAGTCCTCGCAAAAGAGAACCGATATATATATAAAGAATGTCTTGTGAGACTATTAAAATTTAAAAAACATCCTAATTTCAAAAGAGAAAATGTTTGGAAGGTACCGTCAGTTTGGAATCCGGTTATTGAAATAATAAAGTTCCAAACAACATACCACACTAAAACATCCAGTCTGCGAGTGATTACTGCGTGTATCGAAAAAAAATTTGATTAGTTCTGTACGCTAGATAAGATAACTTTAAAATTTGTAACGATGCCTTAGTCATCCCGCGAGTACGAACGGAACAGTGTTCGAAACGTCAGGAATAACAAAATCTATATACGCGATGTAATTACCGTTTAAAAATGTTTCATTATAAAACTAGCTGGGACTCGCGGTTTCACCCGCGTTTAATTTAAAAGAAATTTAGAGTACTTCGATATAGACACTTGTCATAGAATACATATATTGGATTTCAAGAGTTTTATATTTTTTGCGCAGATCCCTAATTATTTTTCGAAAATAAAAGTATAGCTGATGTTATTCCTTATACTGATAGTGAAAGTCCCGTCAAAATTGGTCCAGCCGTTTCGGAGATTACCCGGAACAAACAGACAGACAGACAAATTTGGTACAATTGTTATTTTGTTTAACCTTTCCTTCCTTCTGCTGGCAACTAATCCAGACAGCTACTCGCTCTCGATATCATCACCTATAGAAAGATCCGACCACTGGGGAAATCTGTATCCGTCCAGCTTGTCATTGGGAACTTCTTATCTTCTGATGATCCTTCAGCTTGCACGGACGCTGTAACTGATAGGCAGCGGCTCCCCTTTTGTGGAACAGTAGCAGTTCTGCACTCACCAACCTGTCTGCCAAGCGTGGATTTACCTTTTTGATTTACTATCCTTTTGAGGACTAACCTAGTGTATAGAATACGTTCAACACAGCTAGTAAAATAGTGTTAATGATCAGTAACTTGACCATGCTTTTTCATTCTTATGACATTTGTGAAGAACGTATATGAAGTCAGAGCTAAGTGGTTTTGAGGAATCAGCTGGTAATCAGCGTTCGGTGGTCAGTATTACTGCCTTCGAACCTAACATTATGCTGAGCTGTTGCCCCGTTGGCACTATAATGTTGTATGTGTGCAAGTGTGTACAATGTAAACCATTTCTATCTAACCATTCATATCTCTTTTTATTTCGTTTTACAGGCGTTGTACATTTTTTGTGTGTACAGTTTGTGCTAGTAAACACATTGTTATTTAGTTTTATTTCAAGGATTAATTTGCAGATATATCAGCATTATTTATTTACGTAGGTACATAAATTAAATAATCACAAGTTTTATTGTTAACATTTATGAGATACTCGTAAACCCACTGAAAATGCTTGGAACTAACGTATACAGAAATATTTTTGACGCTAACAAATCAGAGTTATGTTCTATACCAAAACAATTAATAACGCTTTTATATTTTATACTATACGGCGGATAACGCAATCTTATGACTTTATGAATCATTGGGTTCTAATGTAATATAAAAAATCTTAGTTATCATTCATAATACCTAGATTGGGAATAAGTAAAATCAACTTGCTTGCTTTGTGCAGACTTGATTAGTATAAATATTCTATTACTAATTAATTTCGCACAATGCCCCTAGCAGCAACATATTAATGGTCAGTGATGTTTATTTATTTTAATAATATGAGCGAACGAAAGCGAAAAAAGTGGTATTCCATAACGGTACACTGACACACAGAAACTCGAACAAGCTATTTAAATCATCATCATCATCATATCAGCCACAGGACCTCCACTGCTGAACAAAGGGCTCCACCTTAGATTTCCACAACGAGCGGTCACATGCCGCTCTCATCCAACGACTCCCAGCGACCTTCACCAGATCGTCTGTCCACCTCGTTGGAGGTCGTCCCACGCTGCGTTTTCCGGGGCGCGGTCTCCATTCGAGAACCTTTGTGCCCCAACGGCCATCAGTTCTAAGAGCAATGTGCCCTGCCCATTGCCACTTCAAAAGTCTTCAGAAATACCAAGCATAGCTCTCTCCATAGCTCGCTGAGTGACCTTGAGCTTTCTTATGGGGCCCATTGTGAGTGACCACGTCTCTGTTCCAAATGCCATCATCACTGGTAACACACACTGGTTAAAGACTTGCGTCTTGAGGCATTGTGGTATTGTTGACGAAAAGATGTTGCGAAGTTTCCCAAACGCTGCCCAGCCGAGTCGGATTCGACGATAGACCTCTTTCTCGAAGTTGGACCTACCTAACTGGACAGTTTGTCCCAGGTAGACATACTCGTCAACAACTTCGAGAACAGAGCTCCCAACGGATATTGGGATGGGCACGACATGGGCATTTGACATGACTTTTGTCTTGCCCATGTTCATTTTAAGGCCTACCTGTTGGGAAACTCTGTTGAGATAATCGAGCATTGTGCTGAGCTCTTGCAGCGATTCTGCCATGACTACGATGTCATCGGCAAATCGAAGGTGAGTGATATACTCGCCATTGATGTTAATGCCGAATCCTTTCCACTCCAGTAGCTTGAAGGCATCCTCCATTGCAGCGGGAACAGTTTCGGAGAAATGACGTCTCCCTGTCTCACACCTCTCTGCAATGGAATTGCCCCCGTGCTCTGTTCATGTACTCGGACCGATATGGTGGCATTTCTGTATAAGCACTTCAACAGTTAAATGTACCGATAGTCAATCTGGCACCGCTGCAGAGATTGCAGCACTGCCCAGGTTTCGATCGAATCGAAGGCTTTCTCATAGTCCACAAACGCCAAGCATAGTGGCAGATTATACTCCTCGGTCTTCTGTATAACCTGCCGCAGAGTATGGATATGGTCTATGGTACTGAAACCTTTTGGGAAACCGGCTTGTTCGGGAGGCTGGAAGTCATCAAACCTGCGCTCGAGACGATTCGTGATGACCCTTGAAAACAGCTTATAAACATGGCTCATAAGTGAGATGGGTCTGTAATTCTTCAATTGGGTGTTATCACCCTTTTTGAAGAAGAGCACCACCTCACCTCTGTTCCACGCTTCCGGCGTTGTGCCCTCTAGTAAGACGGAATTGAATAGCTTCTGAAGGACTTTAAGTACCGGTGTGCCACCCGCTTTCAGGAGCTCTGTCGTAATTCCGTTCCCACCCGGCGCCTTGTTATTTTTAAGCTGTTTCAAGGCCACCCTAATCTCGTGTTCCTCTCTTTCGGGCCCTTTTTTGAGTATTTTTTATTGTTCGCTCAGTAGTAATTTTTCATGAACTTCCTTCACCCCGGGGTAGGGCGAAGGGGCATGCCGGTCTCCCAACGGCTAAAACCACTAGAGCGGTCATCTTCGGCACCGAAAGGGTCTCTAGCTCCTCGTAAGATCACACTAGAGCCGCCCATTGGTGTCACGCCTATAGGCACATCTCGGAGGGCGTGACTGTACAGCGGTCATCCCCTCTGGCATAGGGAAGGCGACTGTGAAAAGGTTGCGCCCCAGGCACCTCCCGGGGAGGACTGTAAAGGGTCCCCCCATGCTTTGCGCTGTGCTGCGCACACGGCGGCACCTACGCGCCACCATCTTCCCGGGGGTCACTCGGTATGAGTACACAAACTCCCAATCTGCGCACTCGCGACCCCGAGGCCGTGCCATACAGCAACGGCAGGGGGCCTCTGGGGCCCTAACCACTGGTATCTTAGACCCTGTGCTCGATGCTGGTTGGCCACTATTTTTTTATATTTTTAAAACATGTATTATGATATATATATATAAAAAAAAAATATTATGTGTACACTTTGAATAGAGTATAACTACATACAGGAAATAAATAGTAAATATGCGCTGCCCAGCCAAGGAAGTGTATTTTAATCGCCGCGTTCGGGTTCCTTTGTTTCACGTTTTGTGTGTGAGATCCCCATTTTGTGCGTGTAGAAGCTTTCTAGACATATGTATGTCAACACAACTGGTATGATGATGATGATGATGACGCACGTGACCGGTGTTAGTCTCCCCATCCTTCTTACATTATTACTACTTATGTATGTACCTACGAGTAGATGGTGGTCATGTATGACGGCACGGTTGGTGCAGTGGCTGATACAGTCGGCTGCTGCGCACCGGGTCGTGGGTTCGATTCCCGCACGGAACAAATATTTGTACGATCTGCAGGTAGTTGTTCCGGGTCTGGGTGTATTGTGTGTGGGATTTGTGTCTGTAAACGCACCCACGACACAGGAGAAATCCTAGTGTGGGGCAAAGTTTAGATGTTTGCTGCGCGGGACAGTACGTTTAAAAAACATCTGCCTAACCTTTTGCCAGCTAGTACGAGTACTAGCTTACAATGCAGCCAAATGCGACTAAATATTTGTATTTCACACGGAGCGACTGTCACCTGACCCCAACAACCCAATTACTTAGTCGTATATGGAAAGTCCTATCAACAAAACATTTAATCATGAGTAGCCAAGTGACGAATTTGTTGCTATTGTCACCTAACTAACACCAATCCAAATACTTAGACGAGTACGGAAAGGACTTTCAACAAAAAAAAAAAAAATGAGTTGCTACGTGACGACTTTGTTGCTAATAAGTCGTTAGGTACATAGACTGTGTGTGTGTCTATAAAGTAGAGTCAATACAACCCTCTAAAGAAATCTCTCCTGTCCTGCGTTCTGCGGTTACACTGGAATTTGAAATAGTTGATAGGTAGTAGTTGAAGGGTAGCTGCCAAAAACTGTGGTGCTGACTGGAATTGCAAAAGAAAAATCGGTACCTAACTGAAATATACTCAAAGTTTATTTTATTAATACGCGTGTAGAGAATTTATGGACTGGTAAAATCCCCCAAACGCTTCTTCTATATTGAGAAGAAGGGTCATCCTATGCAAAACCGAGATCACGAAGCTTAAAAGCATTTTTTATAAATATATTGAGCACCATTACATACTATTTCCATAATTAATTTAGAGAAGTTTAAATCAAACTCGGTTTTGCCAGAAATTTAAGTTATTTAAATTTATCTTCTTTACTGTGCTATTAATATCAAGTTTTCCTTCTTAACAGCTTGCTTCGGGGACAAACAATCATTTCTAATAGGATGTTTTAAATTTGCAGTAAAAAATGTACGCGACATCAACAGCATCAACCACGACGTCAGGGTCTGGCCGCGCCGCGGTCGCGGTGTTGGGAGATCGGCGCGTGCGCGTTTTGCGCCTTGTGCGCCCGCGCAGATCCGCACCAGCCTTCGGTTTCGCGCTCAGAGGCGGCAAAGAGTACGCCACCGGATTCTTCATATCCAAAGTCGACTTTAATTCAGAAGCGCACGTTCAGGGATTAAAGGTTAGTTTGTTTTATGTTTATTACATACATAAGCGACGAGAATCTTTTCATTTCGAAGCATTGGATTCAGATTTGGTTTTTCTAAAATGCAACAAAAGTAAGTACCTGCTTATATTATACACATATAATTTAGTTAGTTTACTACCTCTGGATGCTCTCAAAAATATGAATCTTACACGTACAGGTTTAAAAAAAGCATATGTATGCTTTTTCTTTCTGAGAGTTGGTAATTGGACTATTTTATCTTATCGCACCGACGCGATAAAATACTTCGATTACCTACTCTCAATGGAAAATAGGGCGGGCGGCGTCGTCGTCAATAAATGCTTCATAATGAATATGTGTAAAACAGCTGCATCGGTTTATAGTTCACGCTTAAAGTGAAAAGTGGCGTAAGGTCTGGGAGCCATTCTTAGGCCTCACAATGTATTATTGTTAAAGTGTAGGTTTAATTTCTACATTCTCTAAAGAGCAAGCTTTTTTGTATAGTTCATAAGTGGGGTTAAAATATTTAAACGCTTCCAGATTCGCAAAAATATGTATATCTTTTATAATTTATTTTGTTTTATATCTATGCTCACGCTAGGATTTCTCCCGTATTGTGGGTGCAGTTTACAAACATGCAATCTCGTATGCACAAACACCAAGACCAGAAACAACTACATATATGCAGATCATACAAATCATGGCTTTAATTAAATTTTAACTAACGAACCCACGATCCGTAGCGCAGGAAGCCTATCGATCAGCCACTGCACAAGCTTGCCGTCAATTATATTATTAGTCAAATAATCACTCGCACTAGTTTTTTATGTAACCTCTAATTTTTTTTTTATTTTGTTTAATTGGCATTCGCTTGTGGCAATGCCGTAAAAAGCTTTTAGTAAAATAGACATCAATGCAAAATAACCGAAAAACTACAATTAAGTGCATGGAATGCTACAATGATCAATACATTGTGTGAGAGGGTTCTTATGCTATTATAAGTTCTTTTGTCGATTAGGCCATATATTATTATTTATTGTTTCGTATTTCATTGTTTCGCGTATTCCTTTCGTTCTTACATGAGCAAAGGGAAGATGTAATCTCTATTGACACTTTTTGTGGCTGCTACCTATACATGTTCTCACGGTCCCCGAGTGTCCCACCGCAGTGGGCGCGTGCGAATAAATCTGCTCACAATTAAACCACCAACTTGCTTCTGTGCAATTACCCACATCCGAGGCTGAACTACTGTCGCAACATGCATTCTATTCTTCACGAGTGCTCACGTAATCCCTGTTGGTATCTCTTGCCTCAATTTAATCCCATGCGTCAGTCCATTTACCATCATGATCACTACGTTGTCTCATAATGTGGGTCAAATACTTGATTGCTTTGTTGTCGTGAGCCGCACTTGATTTATTGGTCAACAGGTGATGGAGCAAATTAGTTGCCGTGTTATTGTGTCGAGTTAAAGAGGTGATTATGCTTGGAAGACTTGAAAAGCGCTCGTGACAGTAATAATATTAATATCTACTATGCACCTGTCTTTTACTGCATACCCTTCGATTTTAGAAATTGGTATACGTGTCCGTAAATTAACGCAATAGGTAGTCTAATAAGGTTAGCCATAAGGCATAGTCTATAATTATTTTCTATACCTAATGTGCTTAACATAGCTCGCAGAATTAGCAAGTTGAAGTGGCATTGCGCTGGCCATGTTTGTCGAAAGACCGGTAGCAATTGGAACAGACGAGTCCTTGAGTGGAAACAGTCGAGTGCCGAGTCGGCAATCGTATTATGGGACGCTCCCAGGCAGATGGACCGACGACCTGAAGAAGGCTACTGGGACAGACTGGATGCGGAAAGCAGAGGCAGAGAGCCCAGGTGTTGTGGCGCAACTTAGGAGAGGCCTATATCAGCAGTGCACTTTTTTATTTATTTATCCAGTGGAAATTCTACATACATTTCCTTCACCTCAGGGGAGGGCGAAAGGGTATGCCGGTCTCCTACCGGCTAAAACTACTGGAGCGGTCATCTTCGGCACCGAAGGGGTCTCCAGGTCCTCGTAAGATCACACTAGAGCATCAGCAGTGGACTGCGAAGACCGAGTCGATTGACACAAATTAATGAAACACGATTATGCTAGAAATATTGTTATTATTGGATTAAGCATAATAGAGCATCATTGCTTTTCCATAGTCGTATGTGTTTATCGCATATAATAAGCCGATTAAGTCAGCAATTTTCCTGTTTTATTTCAAGTCATTTGGCTAGCAAGTCATGCGACTAGACTTAAAAATACTCTTTTTCATTTTCTCTAATAATTATATCGCAAAAACTATAGATATATGTGAGTGGAGATACTGCGTACCCAAATGCCAAACCAGCTTTCGTAAGGAAGGGACCCTGACCCAAAAGTCACCCATTGGATACAAAAAGAAAGTATATCATAAGAAGTTAGTCTATTAAGCATACAAACCACAGAGCAGCTTGTGGCGAGCTGTATGTTAGTGGTGACACTGCATACCCAACTATGACCCAGAGAGTGAGTCAGAGCTAGAGTGAAACCCCTTAAGTGCCCGCAGGACTCTCCACTCTGGCTTGTCTTACTCAGCCGATCAGAGGGGAGCCGCCAAAGCTATATGTTCTAGGGTGGAAGTTTCTAAGGTCATAATACCGTTATTCTACATTACCGTGGGTTCGGAACCCACTCAGAGTCTTCGAGACGCGCGTTGGTGAAACCGGTGCTGCATGTCGTGACACGCCGAGACGCTTACGCCGTAATGCCCTTTCTTCCTTACCCTAATGTGGCTTTCACGGTTATAGCTTCCATCTTAGACAATAGTCTTATACTCCAGGGGACAATCAGGGACTGCATTTTTATAGTGCAACAACCTTGTAGAGTCTTTTTATACAACCTTGTGACGAGATGATCAAATCATTCGCCTAGTGGTAAGCTTCATGCCTAGCCATAATAACTGTAATGATTAACATGGACTAGTCCTGCGTGGCACCACACTACGCTCGTCACTTCGAGACATTATTTATTTAGCACTTATGCGCAATAATTTAAATAAATAAAATACACTATCTACAGTGCCCTTCAAACTGAATACTGAAGAATAACTGGCACTGGGGTGGCATCTACCTATCCGGACTCTTGCATTATGATATCTACCACCAGTGCAGTTCTAATTTTACATTAAAATTATCTATAGAGCCTCTGCGTGTTGGACCCATGTCCCCGCGTAAGCCTATCAAAAAGACCGCGTTCCTCCTTGTAGAGGATATTAACCCGTGAATAGAGACAAATGGCTAATAACTTTCTTTTTCAACCTAAATGACGTCTGTACTCTGAAGGTAAAAAACACCACCGCTTTGCAACCAATGCAAACCAATATGTCTAATGCTGATCATGGGATCACGGAAAATGATCAACACATTGTCTGGCAATATTTAAAGTATCTGACCAGTACCCTGTACCATGTACCATGACCGTGCTATGTATGAATCCGGCAAAAAAAAAACTTTGTGTGAAATATTATGAAACAACGTCCACTACACCGTTCCGTCACCGTCCAACACCGTAGCGTGCTATTACCGGGTCGAGAGCAAATTCACGAATAGGTCGGCGGTGCGCTTAGTGCACTAAGCGCACCCGGCACCTACTCGTTATGCTATATTAGTTTTGGTGATGAAATGATGACGATGAAGATGAAAAATGAAATTATATATAATTATAAAATGTAATAATTGACATAATTATCAATTAATCACGTATAAGTAAAAAGACTTTTATACTTTTTCATCCCGCATATTATGTAGGTATATATGGAATGAAAAAATAAGTAGGTGACGAAATATGTTATGCAACAAGCATATACCTAATTAACACATATAACATTTTTGTGACTAAAATTAGACACATAATTTGTAAATCCAAAAAAAGAATAATACGAAACTTGCGGCGCAGTTTTGCTTATCACTAATAAATACTACTTACTTTCTATTTGAAATGGACATAGCCAGAGAATCTAATAAATTGTACTCGCTGACTCGTCATAATTAAACAGTTAAACAAGAATGCACATAATATTATCTGCAGGCGTCCCCCGACTGGAAGGGCTCTTTAGCGCATGCTTCGAGCGGGGCCAGTTTCCACTACGGTGGAAAACCGGCAAGCTGGTTCTGCTGAGGAAGCCGGGACGTCCGGCGGAGTCTCCGTCAGCATACCGCCCCATCGTGCTGTTGGACGAGGTGGGCAAGCTCTTCGAAAGAGTAATTGCAGACCGCCTCGTCCAGCACCTGAGCGTGGTGGGGCCGGATCTGGCGGACAACCAGTATGGTTTCCGCCGCGGGCGCTCCACCGTCGACGCAATCATGCGCGTGAGGGCTCTGTCGGAGGAAGCAGTGTCCGCGGGTGAGGTGGTGGTGGCGGTGTCCCTCGACATCGCTAACGCCTTTAACACCTTGCCCTGGAGCTGCATTAGGGAGGCACTCGCGTTTCACCGGGTGCCAACCTACCTCCGTCGCATTGTCGGGGCCTACCTGGCAAACAGAGTGGTCATCTACCCGGGTCGGGAAGGATGGGGTCGGCGAGAGACAACATGCGGTGTTCCACAGGGATCGGTCTTGGGGCCGCTCCTGTGGAACATCGGATACGACTGGGTGCTGCGCGGTGTGAACACCCCCGGCATCGGCGTAATCTGCTACGCCGATGACACGCTGGTGACGGCACGGGGGACGAGCTTCCACCGCGCGGCAATGTTGGCGACGATGGGGGCTGCACTAGCCGTCTCAAGGATCCGGCAATTGGGTCTCGAGGTGGCTCTCACCAAGTCGGAGGCCGTGTGCTTCCATGGACCTCGGCGCGCGCCACCCTCGGGATCCCACATCGTGGTCGGAGGCGTTCGCATCGGCGTCGAGCCGACGATGAAGTACCTAGGACTCGTCCTCGACAACCGGTGGAACTTCCTGCCGCACTTCAGGCGGCTGGCCCCCAAGTTGACGGCGGCCGCGTCTGCACTTTTGCGGCTGCTGCCCAATTTGAGGGGCGGAAATGCCTCCTGCCGGAGGCTTTACATGGGGGTCGTGCGATCCATGGCCCTTTACGGGGCCCCAGTGTGGGCTAAATCCCTGAGGGTAGCCAACGTCGCCGTGCTGCGAAGGCCGCAGCGAACGATGGTCCTCAGGGTAATAAGGGCATACCGCACGGTCTCCTACGAGGTGGGGAGCCTCCTTGCCGGATCACCGCCCTGGGACCTAGAAGCGAGAGCCCTCGCGTCGCTGTATCAGTGGCGCGGGGAGGCGCTAAGTCGGGGCGAACCGCCAGTACCTCGTGAGATCGAGATGCGTCGGTTCGAGCTCCGGCGGATCCTGGTGGCGGAGTGGAAAGGGCGACTGGAGTGACCCACTGCAGGGCACGCCGCGGTAGCGGCGGTAAGACCAGTAATGGAGGAATGGCTGGAGAGGCGGCATGGCGCCCTCACCTACCGGATGACGCAGGTACTCTCGAACCATGGGTGTTTCGGGAAGTACCTGTGTCGAATAGGCCGAGAAGAGACGCCTGGTTGTCATCACTGCGGAGACTGCCCGGAGGACACGGCGCAGCACACGTTGGAGGAGTGCCCAGCTTGGGCAGCGCAGCGCCGTGACCTCGTAGTGGCGGTCGAAGGGGGTGACCTCTCGCTTCCGGCCGTGGTTCGGTCCATCGTCCGGAGCGAGAGCGCGTGGGATGCCGTCGCCTCCTTTTGCGAAGAAGTGATGCAAGCAAAGGAGGCGGCAGAGCGGGTACGGAGGGATATATCCGATCCCCTCCGCAGAAGACACACCGGGCGTCGGCGCCAGGGTGGGGCGCTGGACGATCTCCGGCCACCATGAGGAGCGGCCTGCGGGCGACGAACCAGGGGCGGTCCGTCGCCCGAACAGAAACAGGCCCGAGATGGCGGCGCGCGTGTTCCGCGCGCGCCTCTCTGAAGGATAGGTGCGGCCAATAAGGCCGCACACAGAAGGGGCCCGTCAATCACTGACGGGCCGATACCTGCCGGGGGAGCGGTCCAATGCAGAAAAGCGTACAACTCACCCCCGGCTAGAGGTAAGAAGAAGGACACCGTGGGGTTTTAGCCGGTTTGATCCCGGCATGCCCCTCCGCCCTTCCCAAGGCGGAGAAAGTCCAAGAGGATTTCCCCACGTAAAAAAAAAAAAAAAAAAAAAGGCGTTACAAAACTTTTCACACGATTACTTCCTCGACAAAGAAGTTACGAAAAATTCACGTACATCCGCTATTATTATAATAACACAATGAGGTATTTTGAGAGTTACGGAGACACTTGAGAAGCGAACAAAATTCTGTAGCATAGATAAACTGTATTTGAAGTCAATGACTCGTGCTAAAGATTGATACAACACAAGCATCCCGTAAACTCACGATAAGTCAATAAAACCGGCGCCCACTAACTATTGTGATGTATCGATTTTGTACTTTATGTTTATACGACAAACATTTTTCTTCAAAGTAGGAACTAGCTAAACATACCTTGAATGAAATGAACAATAAGCTAATTGAGTTAAGTAGAGGGTAATGCTATTATGGGGAACAAGGTGTGGTGTTCCTCCATAGAAAAGGGAGGATCCTCCAGCCAGGCGGATGGTATGCCTGGCGGGCCGAAGCCCAACGGTTGATGTTGGGCGACTGTATATATGCTACGTTTCGCGAATACTTTAATAGCGTGATTCAGGATTCTTTGACGTCATCGGAGAGTTGCAATTTATATTCATGTAGATGTGATGTCGTTGTAAGTTGTAGTTATGCCGCTGGCGATGTAGGTGTCGCCACATCACTCCCCCCCGAAGACCGGAGGGCGATCGTGGTTGTTGAATCAGCTGTTCTTTTGCGTCTTGTGGATTTTTGCCAATGGTGCGCCAGTGAAGGGTTCCAGTGAGTCGGAACTGAATGCCGTGGAGTCCCAGTGAGTCGGAACTGCTTACGGTGAGTATCCCCAGTGCGTCGGGGCCGATGCTGCGTATTCTCCAGTGAGTTGGAGTGGTGCAGTGAAGCGTAGTGGCTGGCTGCTGCATGGACCAGGAGAAGTTGCTCTGCTTTTGACCGGTCGTAGGTGCAGTGTGCTGTGCCATGCTGAAGAGAAGGGGCCGATGTGGTTAGGGACCAGGCTTGCATTTTTGCTGCAGCGTGTGGTATAACCTTGTAGCCGAGTTTGCTGGCTGGCAGTGTGACTTGCTGCTTGCTGCTTCTTGGAATTGGTGGAGGAGTGATAGCGATGATGCGAAGTAACTGCTTCTCTGCATCGTGAAGGCTGCGCTGATGTTCATTGTCAGGGGTCACCAGTATGGTGAACATGGTGATCACGTCGGGGTCACCAGTGAAGTGGTTGTTAACTTTATTAAATCTGAACCACTTACTATACTTTGGTTCTAATGTGGATACGAATTTAAGTAATTAAATAAAAGCAAAGCAAAACTTATAAATTTGATATATTAATATATTACAAGCGTAGCGATCAAGCGAATGAAGCAGAATCAGAAGGTTGCGTGTTCATATCACGTCGGGGTCACCAGTTATGGGGAACAAGGTGTGGTGTTCCTCCATAGAAAAGGGAGGATCCTCCAGCCAGGCGGATGGTATGCCTGGCGGGCCGAAGCCCAACGGTTGATGTTGGGCGACTGTATATATGCTACGTTTCGCGAATACTTTAATAGCGTGATTCAGGATTCTTTGACGTCATCGGAGAGTTGCAATTTATATTCATGTAGATGTGATGTCGTTGTAAGTTGTAGTTATGCCGCTGGCGATGTAGGTGTCGCCACACTATCAATTGAATTTATTTTTAATTCGCGGCCCGTCCCGGCTTCTCACAGATGGACATTTATTTTATAAACATTTTGTGATAACCGTAGAGTAAATGTAAACATCCCTCTGATTTTGGTCGGCATTTCTATTAATTTATAAATTGTAAGAATCAAGTTATAGTTATGGTCGTGAAGTTTTTCTTGTAGATATTGCATTTGTTCTATATTGTAGATTTATTTTTGTTTTGTTCTTTCATAAATAGTTTCCGCAGCGCATGCGATGAAAGACATTTTATGGCTAATTTCTTAATTTTAATTTTTCACCTTAGGTTACATTATTGAAGTTTTAGTAAGGATCCCTAATTTTTTACTAGTAATAAATAAAGCCTATATTACCTACTCAAGGATATTGTAGCATTCTAATGCTGAAAATATTTTTGAAATCGGACTAACAGTTTTTGAGTTTATTCGATACCAACATACGGAAATACAAATATTTCCTCTTTATAATATAAGTGTAGATTTGGTACCATTCATACGACAGCATTCGAAACTCAACCAATCATAATCGTACATTAATTAAACCGGATCCAATATTTCGGAATTCCGTGGCATGCTGAGAGCAGGAAGATGGCAGTAAACTGGTGCAATATGACAATTTTTAAATAGTCCATGGTTTCATGACGGCGCATTTGCGGGTCGTGTACGTGTCCAGTGCGTGAGTCACTCGATTACTCTGCACGGCGACTTTCTACCGCTTTCCGTACGCGTGCGCCTCTTCGACCTAATGTTTCTTGAATAACGTTCGCTAAAATAGAAAAGCACTAATGTGGTCCTTCAAAGAAGGGTTCAAGTAATATGAATCATAATAATAAATCATAACGGATCATAATCCGTAAACATATTCTATTGAGTTATATAGCTAGAAGAGGAACATAATTATTAATATATGTGTACAGAATAAATATATAGTTTATCGTGCGTTGTGCAACAAGTTGCAACAACTCCGTTTTTCATGATAAAAGGTAGAGAAATATTGAATCAACAAGGCCGCGCTGCAAAAAGTTAATAGAGTATTGTAATGAAAATACATTGGCAGTATGAGTCACTTAATTACTTTTGAAATGCGAATACTTCAAGCCATTTCAGACGAATATGACGTCACATATTACGCCTATTGTCTTTTCACACTTTATACAGGTGTACCTATCAGCGCTGCAGTAGTTAAATTGATGGCACATTTTGCGTTTTGCTGATATGATACATAGTATTTATTGTTATTGTAATACTATGAAAATACATACTGATTGCTTGCACTGCTTGCTTACAACGCCAAATGCGTAAATTCAAATTTTCAAGTAAACGGAACAAATCATCGTAACAAAAATCAAATTGCTGTCACAGTTTTCACGTGTATGATAAGTTTATATGTTTTACGTTGCGCGCTTCTACATAATAAAGTAAAATACATCAATCACACCCATTCCAAAAAGAAAGTGAATTCATTGGGAGGGCCGGCGTCGTTGAGTCTGGCGTTATTTTGCGTCACTAGCAAAAAAGACGACTTGTATGTAACGAAAGTCTGATCGAAAGTTGTCCGATATGTGGGGCACAGTGCGACCTGTCCGGCTTCTTTTGCTGCGGTCGACAACTACGTGATGAAACTGACGAAAGTGCTACCCTATGCTGTGCTGGTGATGTATTGTGGGAACAGTAAAATGTTTTTATATGCAGCGTTAGCTTCTAAGGTGAATGTATATAACGACATGAATTGTGAAAAAGAAACCTCCTCTGATAAGTGATTGAAACGAACTGATGTTTTTTTGTTTGTTTTAGCGATTATTCTTGTACCAATTAGTAACAAAGATAACTTTATCATTTCTGTTGAAATATACTTATACGACTTCATTAAAATTGTATTTCCTTGTCATTTAATATACCTCAATTATCGTAATGTAGATCACAAATTCGCATTCGTTCTATTCACTAACCAACAACCAAAGTTTTGTTACAAACTATCAGTCTGTGCCTAATCCCTTAAAACAACTGGCGCAGTGGCGACCGAGAAAAGTAGGCCACGGTTTCTGTCCCTGAGTTGCAAGCCTAACTTTACATAACACAACTCACCAAACAGCGCGCTTAGAAGCATGAAACTCCGTTTAATTTTAACTCGCTATAAAATTAAGGCACCCGAACCACATGAAAGATTTCTATATTATAATATAAACTCTGGAAAAAACAGTGAAGACAAATAAATTTCAATGGGGGTATATGAAACGGATAACAAAGGCATTACAAGGTTGTAGGACTTATAGGCACCATAAATTAAAAAATCACAAACAATCGTCTTTTCTTTTTCTTTTGAAAGAGTTGTGACTTTGTGAGTCTTGAACAGTGAACATGTGTTTTTGAATCGGATCCCAAGAAAGTAGAAACTACGTCCCTACATTATGAATTTCTTATAAAATGTGTAATTTATTCAAATCTTTAATATTTAGTTATACCATTGGAAACTAAATCACAATTAATAATTAATTAGATCTGTACAAAGTAAATTATTGTGCATAGTGCTTAGACAATTTGTTCAATTTTAAATATCATCATCATCATTTCGGCCGAATGAAGTCCACTGCTGGACACAGGCCTCCCCCAAAGATCACCACAACCACCGATATGGATGTGTTGTGGGCTCATTGGGGGGTTTTGCCATAATCGCCACGCTTGGCAGGCGGGTTGGCGATCGCAGTTGAGTTGTTAATGTACTCGAAGGGCGCTGCTGCCCATCCTCCGGCTAATCCCTTAGTCGACTTTTACGACACCCATGGGAGGAGATGGGGTGGTGGCATTCTGAGCCGGCACCACACGGTTGCATTAATTGTTTGTAATTGTTAAATTGCAGGAATATTTTCATTTTAACAATTTTACTGACTTAAACGTTTTGACGTCTTTAGGTAATCTTTTAAAATATAGTTTATCTCGCTCAAATCTTATATAGTGCCAGTTTATTTTAGTTTCGTGTATTATGTTTGCGAGTGCTATTTCAAATTTTGTTGAGAGCATGTAAGGTTAGTAATAATTTTATGAATGAGTATGCATGTATTATATTTATCATATCAGCTAAAGGAAGTCCACTGCTAAACAAAGGCCTCCCCATAGATTTGTACAATTGTGTGGTCATTTTGAGGGGAATTAGCCAGTGCTCACCACGCTTGGCACGCGAGTCGGTGAGCGCAGGATAGCTGCTGTTTCACAGGAGAGTCGCTGCTGGCCATCTTTGTGGTGTGTCTCTTAGTCGCCTTTTACGTCACATCCATGGAAAAAGATGGAGTGGTGGTACATTCTTAATCCGGACACCACACGGAAAATGCATGAAAATAATATGTGTGAATTTGTTTATGTTTAGTATATATGTGATTTTGTAATTTTTGTGTTAGTCGGTGATAGTTGAACCTTTATTTTTTGTTTTGCATATTTGGATATCGCCTAGGTTGGTTTTTGCCGCACTGCTCCAACTGAATGTGGTTTAGCTAGTGCGTTGTTTATTAGTTTACAAACAGAATAATATACAAAATAACAGAATAAACCAAGTTAACCAAACAATAACAACCTAATACCCGGTACGAGATATTGCGTTTGTTTTATTTGGCTTTGCAACGTTGCGTGAAGCAAGTCCCCCGCTGCCAGCCTGCCACTGTTCTTTGGCGTCGTGGCGCAATACTGCTCAAAACTCCAAAGCAATAACTATATGTGCTTAGTCCATTGTTGCTTCAACACCTGAGAAATTATCTCGGAACCTACTATGATTTTCTTGGTAAGTAAACTACGTTTTCACGACTACCATTTTAAACGACTTTATGGTTATAGCCTAGTTATGTGTTGTTTTTTACATAATACGGCAACATTGCTAACCAATAATCTCTGTAGGTAAAATCCATCACCACTCCACATGTTATTATTTACATAATACGGCGTTTATATGATTGTTCGGGTGGATGTCAAAGAACACTAAATATATTTTATTACAGGTTTCACAAGAATGATTGAGAAAGAGATAAAAGAAAAATTGAAATTTTATACTTGTTAATGTCATTTCTAGGGCGTGCAGTCCAAAACAAATGTAAGCAAGGTTATTACTTTTTAGTTTACTTTAAATTACATGTATTTATTGGTGTTTGCAGGTGGGTGACCAGCTGGTGAGTGTTAACGGGTACCGAGTTGATGACGCTGTGCACGCTGAACTAGTGCACTACCTCGCCGCACAGTCACGCCTGAAGATCAAAGTTAGACGTGAGTAGTCCATACAATGTTATTGTTTGAAAGTATTAATTAATTATTTTGTTTTCTAGAGAAATAGTTTGATTTGATTCTACATCTACTAATATTTGAGGCGGTGAGAGCAAGATTGACCTATCTTTCCAAACACAAATTATTTTAATTGTGCCAAGAAAAGATAGGCCTCTCTTGCTCTCACCGCCTCATTGGTCGACCGAGTAAGTACAAATAAAATCTGTTGCGTTTAAAAATAAATATAATGCGTTTTGTTTATTTTTCATCAAAGCTTCTTGCCATTGGTGTCAATTTTGAAAAGCAAACGTTCGTTTTTATTTCTCTTTTTAAAAAACGTTGCTACACATAGGATTTCTCTTGTGTCGTGACTCGTGGTTACAGTTTACAGACATGAATCTCACATGTACAGACACCCAGACCCGAAACAATTGTCTGTCATATTATACGAATATTTGTTCAGCGTGTGTACAGCAAGCCAATCGCTTAGCCACTACGCCAACCGTGCCGCCAATACTGACTATTAGGTTATCTGTGCCTTTTATTTTGCTCTTGCTATTAACATTATGACTAGCTTTGGGTAGGCGTGTGTAAAGAATATATTAGAAGAAAAGGCATGAACACAGCATGATCCATCTACGAATTAGTAATATAACACCGTTGTATAAAATTTTGCTCTAAGAGGAAGGCCCATAAACAGCGGAGAATATTTGAGCTCCTGATGTGATATAATAGTCCGTTGATTAATGCATTCAACTTTGTATGTATTCATTGCATTATTTAAATGTATCAGGATGTTGGAGGTTCGAAATTATGAATATGATATTACTTTTGATTGAAATTTTAAGTTGATTAGCGGATAAATTATTATGTAATAGATAATGTTAAATAGCGGTTTCTACTTATAATTGTAATTATTATGCAACTAACACACTGCAAAGCGTCGTCGCCACTACATAGGCGTATCTCCTAACACTGTTACGGCGAGTAAACATATGATAGTTAATCAAATCGTATGAGGCGCAACCGGTAATAAAAGCTGCAGAGATTTTATAACTCTCGTGAAAGCGCGTGGGCGTGTGCCATGAACATTGTCTATTAGATAGAGTTGCGTAAAACGAATTATGACAAATGAAATGAGGCCCGCTGTTACCTAGTAGTGATTGTTGAGAATTCCAGCTTGTCTTTAGTCTTGCAACATATTTATTAGCAATAACACTGCCTGTTAGCTTTCTCAGATTTTTTATAGATACTATCGGTCATGTCATTTCTTCTAATCCAGAGTACATGCGCGAACAGTGAAATACTTTCATTTTATTCTGTTGTAAAATATTGCCTTGTATTGTAGGTATATCTTTGTTTCAGATGTGGGGATGCTGCCAGTCAAAGAGTAAGTACACTATACCGTGAACATTTAGTTGTGTACATAAGTGTGCACTTGTTTGATCACGTTGTCCGCATTTCAGCAAGGCGCATGAGCCATTGTCATGGCAGTTCGTGTCGGAGCGGGCGTCGCTTGGCTCCGACGTGTCGTCGTCCCCGACGCTTTGTCACGACACCGAGAGACTGACAGACATGCGGCTGTCCATACTAGTGCCGCCGAGAGCTAAGCTTGGCTGCGGGTTAGTATATTTTTATTAAATGTATTCGTGTTTGTCATCAGCGTTTTAACGAGCTGCAGTAAAAAGCAGATGTCTCGAGCGGTAATTAAAAGATATTAGAAATTTAATGTTACACAATGTATGCATAGTGAACAGCTTTTACCATGATACTTATCTGTCTAGATTGATTCATTTAAATATACTTACATGATAACTGTTTTGATATAAGTACTTACCTACATAATAAAACTGTTTGTTACAGAATTTGCAAAGGTCCGGAGTGGAAGTCGGGCATTTTTGTGCAGTTCGTGCGGGAAGGCGGCATCGCTCGGGAGGCAGGGCTCCGGCCAGGCGATCAGGTCTTATCGTGTAACGGCCTAGATTTCTCCAACGTCACCTTCAATGAGGTTTGTATTATAATTATAGGTGTGTATCATCATACACGCGTGTAGACATCCACTGTTAAATACGGGTAGCAGAAACAACACCGCTACAATAAACAGTATTCACGAAACGTTACAATGGGAGGAAAAATTTGCCCAGCAGTGGAGATAGCTGGCTTTTGGAGGAGGAAGATTTTGTTACAAAATCACGTCGTCTTCATTTATGAAGAGTTCATACTTACCTACGTAAAATAAAAATTACGTGTTTTTTTATACCACAGATGTGGCAAACAAGCATACGGCACATTTGATGGTAAGCGGTTACCGTATGCTATAAACGCTTGCGACATCAGAGGTTTACATCAGAGGTAACTCGTGCGTTTCCAACCCTTTAAAATCTTTTCACGTCCTTTTAGAAGAGCCCATGTTGTATTCTCTTAGGAAGATATCTGTGAAAAGCTCATTCCACAACCTGACTGTTCTTGGGTGGGAGTTCCTCTGAAACCGTACGCTACGAGACCACTGTGGCTCTACCTATGGTATGCGGATGAACTCTCCACTTATGGCGAGAGCTGCGATGGTAGAAAGTAGCCGTTGGCATCATATCGAACGAGACGGTAGAACACTGCCCGTTGTACAATGTAATACATACACACATATATATTTACATATATATATATATATAGGTACTTACATATTTCAGGTTTATTATAACAAAAACTAATAATATAAATAAATTAACAAACAAAATAAAGACTATATAAGAAATTTAACATTAGAATAAAGTATTTTATTGATTACTAGCATGAATAATATAAATTCTGACCGACTATAGAACTATCTCACTAGTCAGAGTCACTCGCCCAAACCGCTTACGCGGCTCGCACGTGAGGAGAGAAACGCAAGTGTTACCTCTGGTGTTGCAAGCGTTCATAGGTTACGGTAATCACTTACCATCAGGTGGGCTGTATGCTTGTTTGCCACCTTAGTGGTATAAAAAAAGTACTCTCGATTGCAGACACAAGACAGCTTGTGTTAGCACGGCCCGTATAATAACTATCCCCAGTATTGTCGTGCTCGTGACAGCATATCATTGACATCCAATAAGAACAATGTCGGCGATAGCATGGAGCCTTGTGGGACACTGAGGCGTTATGATCCACGCTATCGGAGCAGTCGCCATCGACAACAACTCTTATTGGATAGAAAGCTGGCAATCTAATTGCATAATGTCTTGGCTAGTCCGTATGATAGTAACTTCGATAGAAGACCACGGTGCCAGACTCGATCGAATGTCTACGCTACTTCAAGGTTAACAGCCAATACCTCATTTTGATTCTTAATGGCAAGAATCCAATCGTGAGTGAGATACAGAAGGTCATCAGTTGAACGACTATGACGGAAGTTATATTGGTCGGTCACTTATCAGGCCGTGATCTTCTAGGTGTCCCAAATGCTGTTTATCACAAGCACCATCACCTTAGATAGCAAGGAGGTAGTAGCGATAGGTCTGTACACTGAGAGATCTATCGCCCTTTTTGGGCACTGGGATGCACGTGGGCAGTCTTACCGACTATCCTAGTGGAGTATCAAAGCTCAAAAAGGCGCGTCAATACAGGGCACAACTCAGGGGCACTCTAATTCAGCACCATTGCTGGTATACCGCCTGGCCTTCTAGACTTATGAACGTTCATAGAAAGCAACTCCCGCCAGACCGGCAGGGTTTGCGTTATGCGGATTCCGACGTGGAGTTATCGGGATAGTAGGTGCGTGCGTACGGCGCCTCCATCATTCAAGGTCGAGTTCGAGGCAATGAGAGCGCCTAATAGTCTAGATTTCTCTTTTGCACTGTGGGCTTGAGCACCATCGGTATTACGCAGTGATGGCAATGACGACCGATAAAAGTTTCCCTCGGCAACTTTAGCGAGCGAACAAAAACCGCGACTCCCGGATCCCTTGCGAGCTGTCCGCAAGTCGTTAAACAATTCTGTCGACGAAATCGAACTTGGCCCTGGCAATAATTCTTTTACTGAACCTTGATGCAGCATTTAGCTTACGCTTCACATCCGAAACGTCCGGGTCCTGATTTGTACGGGCCGTGGTCCAAGCCACATAATTATGTAATTTGATTGTTAAGCCTAGCTTTTTGTTAGGGCCGATTAAACCCCGATTAAACCACTGTCTTCTACCCTGTCCCTGACCCTGACCCTATAACCATTAGAGGATTAGGATTGTAGCATTCCAAAATCGCAAAATTGCCTCAAAGACGGCGGCCGCACAGGTTTCAATGTCACGTCTGATGAGAAGCAAATCCCCATCCACAGGTACGACAAAAAACGAGCAAAGCAATGATATTATACCATAGATATGTTACGTCCATATTAAATGGCACGCAAAATACAGTCTCGCTTGCACAACCTTGTCGTGAGTAAGAAGATACAAAAACAACAAGAGTAAAAGAGATAGCTATCTAGGCGAACCGATTGTGAGGTGCTACAATTGGGGGAGGTTTGGTTCTGACTTTTGGCGCGCATGTAACATATCTACTTCATTTTAATATATAATATCATTCGAGCAAAGTTATGAGCAACCCGCCCCGTGCAGTCAGTGGGATCAACATAGTGGGCGTAAAAAACTAGACAAACTTGAGCGACTTTAAAACTTCTGTATAAGATTTATATTAGGTATACGCAAATATGATTATGTCTCAGAGTATTAAGCTACTCGAGATTGCTCCCTATACGCCTTCGTCGGAAGAATACTCATATTCTTCAGCTTCTATATAGTATCCTGTTCATTCTCCTTCACCTCCTGCTATCTTAAAGAACGTTTCGAGTTCCTTCATGACACACATTCAAGATTCTTAAAGTCATCAGAGAATCTGACATTGTAAATTCCAACACATTCCATTAATTTCGTTAGAAAATCCTTCACAGTTCAAGCTGCTCGCTTCTAACACATTCCATTGCCAATATCGATTAGACGTGCCAAGTCCCTGGCAACATTTAAAAAACTAGTAAAAGAGCACTATCTTTCACTACAATGTCCTACATCAATTTCATGTTTATTTATATTTGATATGTATCTGCTATATAATATATATATATCACTATAATGTATTTTCACAGTACAATTTACTTATCTTAAATTTTTGTACTAATTGTTTACTTGTTTGTCGTGTCGTAGTAATTTGTAATTATTGTTACACCGCGAACGAGTGCGATAAGACCGCACTTTGTACATGTAATTTCATGTATCTGTTCTTCTTTTTTTGTTATGTATGGTGTAGATTAAAGAGTATTGTATTGTATTTGTCAGTAATCGATTGCAGACGCCTCACGGATGCTCAAAAAGTCGTGTTGTGTTCAAGTTACCGCTGTGAGACCTGTAAAGGCACGCGTAGACTCTGGTGTGACGAACATGATCCATGCGCGTCCGTAAAAAATACAGATCCTTGTCTCTCGAAGACCGTGAAGACGGCGACAGCAAATATCCTCCCGGACATACATATATACTCCAGCACGGTGCACAAGTTTATATCCTGGGTAATGCCGATATGATGTATTGTCTGGACGATATATTTCCGTCCCCGTAAGAAATGTAAATAAAATAATAATAAACTTTGAATTCCTGTTTGTCCTCCTAAGGGAACAGCGCAGGTGGACAGACCGGAATTGTATCTGTATTGTATTTTATATTGTAATTGGAAAGAAAGAAAAATATTTATTTTGGTCCCGCACAACAAATAAGATACTTGACAATAAAAAAAAGTAGGCATAAAACAGATATATAGAATATAAGAAAACATTAACATAATAAAGAAATAAATTGCTGTACGAATCCAAAAATAGAGCCTATGCCACATACCACATGCTACAACACAAAGTGTTGCAACCACAAGGAAATAAGGTTGCAACGCTTATTTTCAGATAGGACCTTAGTGAGCCACAGACAATCACGACGATAAAATATTATTAATTAATTAAATATTATTGAGTTAAATATTTTTAAATTAAAAACGTTTTAGCAATTCCTTTTGTTATGTTTGGCGCCGTTAATTTTGCTGGAATAACTCAAAAAGGAAATAATAAAATAAATAAAAATTGTGCTCACATAAAGCATAAAAGGTGAAACAATATATGTGAAACTGAACACGCACGTATCGGGTAGTCTGAAGCCAAGTCTAATTAACTGGTTGAATCTTGTGAAACAGGTGTGTCTGCCACTATCAGATCTCTAAACACTATTAATACTTTCAGAAAACATCTTAAAGGGTACTTAGTCGATGCACAACGTGAGCTAGATATGATAAATGCAAACATGTCGTTCATATGATTCGGAATCTAAGACTGAGGTGCGGGAGTATGCCGCGTTTGTGTTTGTGCGAGTACGTTCTTTAATCGTGTGGCTATACCTTTCAAAGCCGAGTTACTCTCGCTGTTTAACTGTTCCACTCGTCATCGATCTTCTAGGTATGGGCCACTAGTGACTAAATACTCCTCAACTCCTCTTGCTACAGCCACTGCTACATTTGCACCATGTGTTACAAACCAGAATTTGAATATACTGAAACAAAAACGTGGGTATAAAAAAAAAAGCTAATTCTATTAACCTTACGTATACATATAATGAATAGTTCCCGTTTTATTCGGTAAAAGGTGAATCGGAAGATTGACTTACCTCTTTTTTGTGCTTAATTGTGAATTAGGATTTTTTTTCTTTCGTTTTCTCCGCTTCTTATTATTTATCTACCACTTCCGGTTGTGATTGTGGTGGGTCCACCTTTTTAAATTTAAAAATTTTCGTTTAACCACACTGACACTAAAGTTGTAATTTTTTCTTCTTCATTTATCTATTTATTTAACTATTATGTTTTTAAGACGGAGACGCTTACAGTGAGCGCCGCGTCGCGCCGCCGTTTGTCGCGTATTGCCATTACCACCATAAACGCCATGAGCACTGACAGACCATAAGATTATTTTTTATTTAGTGATGGGCGGTCTCGGTTACCTACTCATTAGATTATTTAAATGCCAATTACGAAATTATTGTTAAATATATTCGATTTTATTATTTATTTTTTGCGCTTTGTGTAGTTCTTATTTGTATATATATTTTTTGATTTATTAGAAGGTATAATATGCAATATTTATGTTATATACTGTTTTTACACCCGTGAATCACCGAATCACCGAAGGGTCCAGTTGAAAACCAGCGCCAGGCTCTTGTCTGGCAAATGCTGAACTGGTTACCTGTTTGGCGCAACTGTGGGGCACAAAACAAACTCTAGCCTAATATTGTTTTTTTTTTTCTGTCTTGTTTATAACCCTATCCAAATTTTTATCGTGTTTTTTTTTAGTTTTATATTAAGTTTTATTACCGTTTGTGATGTCTCACTTTGCTGTCAAATAAAAAAAATCTTTCTTTCTTTCTTTCTTTCTATTTCGGCTGGATAGATTACAAAAACGATATTGATATTTAGTCTAATTTAGATAGAAGGTTGTCTATGCCAAACTGATGATGATGATTGCTCAGTTAATAATAATCATATCAGCCCATGAATCTCTACTGTTTAACAAAAGCATTCCAATGACTGTTCCGACCGACACCAAATGGTCCAGAAGGCCTAAAAAGACCGCATTAGGTTTTATTTATACGGCATAATAATGATCTCAATACGATTCACATTAGAAATCACAAAATGGTCACTTAATCTTAACTGACTATGAACGTGACCATTTTGTGATTTCTAATGTAATTCATATTATGATTCACCCAAAGCGGCCTTTTTAGGCCCCTAATCGCAGTGCAGTTTTTACAACCCAATTGCAAGACGAGCAATCTTTAGTTGGTGGCAAGCCTACCCATCAAAATTTCTTCGCTCGTAACTTCAGTACTGTTTTTAGAATGCTGGACGCTGCTGCCCATTTTCGGAACAGAACTATTATTCCCGTATACGACATAGTTATTTCCCCCTTTCACCTTAGTAAAGTAATAATCAAATAAAAGCCTTAATAATAAATAAAAAGAATTAAAATTATATTAAGTAGCTTACAGAACGCAGGGCAGTTTGTGGCGAGCTGAATGTGAGTGGCGACACTGCGTACCCGAATGCTCCAGAGAGTCGGTCAGGGCCTCGTCTCCGGCTTGCCTTTATTGGTTGGTTGGAGTGGTACCCCATGAGTGCCCGTAGGATTTTCAACTCTGGCTTGCCTTAATTGGCCGACCAGAGGGGGGCCGCCAGAGCTATATGCTCGGGGGTAGAAGTGTCTAATGGCGTAATAACGGGAAAACCCGCTCCGAGTCTTCGATCGGTGCCGCACCTCTCTACACCCCTAGCCGCTCCCACCGGTGTTGCTCCTTGTCGCCTGTAGTGGTGGCCATTTAGGGGGCCCATCTTGTGAGTGAGTCACCGTCTGCCACAGAATTTCCCTTTTTAAGGTTGAAAGGCAGACGCCGTATTTTCCGTTTTTCTTTGTATTAAATCCATTTAGCACCCATTGCAATAGAAGGTCTATATATACTTGTAGTTTCCAATCTTATACAATAGTTTTACACCTCCGGGGACAATCCGAGACTGCATTTTATAGTGTAGCCATGGAGAGTCCCCGGTTAGTGTCCCATTACATTTTAGATTTACAACCCTTATCCAACGACTCCCAGTGGCCTTAACCAGGTCAATTGTCCATTACTTCGTAGGCCGTCTTAAACGGCGCTTTCCAGTAGAGAACACGCATCGAAAACCTTTTCCCTTTTTTATTTTATACCTAATATATTATGTTGATCAGCTTTTTCAAGCCTTACAAGTCAGTTTACACAACTGTTTTAATTTGGTGAATAATAAAATAAACCATCGCAGCTAGCACTAAACCACGGCTAATTCTCAAACATTATTTTTTCCACATAAGTTGTAAGTAAGGAAACACGTGTTTTGGTATAAACCCTTACATCGATTAAATACCTACTGCACGTTTATATGAAGTCGTAAAAATCTCATTACAAACGTGACTGTAAAAGAATGTTATACCTACGCATTTTCTTCCTCCTATCGAGTGTATTATAAATTACATTACATGGTACTTTTCATTTTAAAACATGTAGGTAGCATTAAAATCAAGATTCAGAAAGAGATTATTGATGCAAGAATCCATTGGGATTGAGCTGCTCTGATATGCATAGGCTTATATTGACATTCCTGAGATCTATGTATCTAAAACCAGTACTTTTTAATTAATTTGAAATTTAAATTGCATCATTTCTTAAAATGGATTATATTAATTCATATAATGACATTTCATTATTCTATATGACATTATGTTATTTATTTTTAATGTTATTTTTAGGTTCATGTTATGCATTTAGATTTGATACTGTAATAGTGCGAGTACCATGTGGGCTATTCAATTATTTAGTATTATTGACGTGATATTTGTTTGGCAGTTTAGGTATGTCATGCTCACTCAAGTGTCCTGCTTATGGTGGCGTTGTGTGTCGGGTCGCTAAGTTTCCCTACAATATGGTTGAGCTGAGCGACGCTGATGCATGCGTCATGCTCGTGAACGAGTGCCGTCTGTTGGGATTGGTCATCTTAATGCTGTCATGACAATTGAATCAAAAATTCTGGTGAATATTAAAATCAAGCTTGTTTAGTGTAGACTTTTTAAGAAGTTTAGACTCTTTCTTCCTGCATTGTCCTCACATTACCATCATTTCGAGAACATTGTATCAATATGATTTAAAAAGAGTAACCATGGAGTTTCTTGCCCGTTCTTCTCCATAGGAAATCTACACCTTGGAACGAGGCAACTAAAGTCTTGACTATTCATAAGTGCCTATAAATGGTTTTACATGAATAAAAATATTATTATATCTTATCTTATCTTTATCATTCATGGCGTTTGCGTATAATTCTGTGAACAAAGCTAATTTCAGAATAGAGCATATTCCCCGGTTTACCATTTTATAGGTCCACTTGCATCGCTATCACTTTAATTTTAAATTTTGTCTGCAGGCAATATCTGCAATGAAAGCAACGGGTCGTTTGGAGCTGATAATCCGGGAGGGTGCAGGCACGGATCTGGTATCTCCGGAGAGCTCAGGGTACAACAGCTCAGCATCATCAGCTGCCGGCGAGCGGAGTCCGGCGCCGACCGCGCCTCACGCGCCGCTGGCTCCACCCGCCGCATTACGCAGGCGCCTCGCCAGCGTGGCCGAGGAGGCTGCCGACCGCGCTGATAGGTTAGAATTTGAGAATCTAAAAAATCGTGGTGATATATACTTTGCCATTTTAGGTGACCAAATTTTAAGGTTTTAGGCATTCTGTAAATAAACTAATCCCAATATCACTCTGTTCAACAATATTCAAATAGCTACAGTTAACAGACACACATTTCACATGCACAACTTCCATACCCAGAGCTCCTACTTGTAGGCCGTTAAAATATTTGTTCTTTGTGGGAATCAAACGAATCAAATGCTGGGGGCATTGAGCGCACTTAGAGCATTAAATCGTTTGATACTTAAACGGATCGCAGAAAGCCAGTGTGCCAAAGCCGTCAATTAGGCTTTTAATCATTGTAATAACAAATATGTTCATCCCATTTATCCACATTTACTAAACTTTATTAAACCGGTCTACTACTGGAGACCTTCTTGCGCATGCTACTCACATCTGGAGTAAGGACATCGAGAAACACGGGGAAGCGCTTGCTGTTTCCCTTGACATCTCAAAAGCCTCTGATAGGGATCGAATCTCTGTGCAAAGTTATTTTTACTACAATCAACATATCTGTTAAAGCTAGCTAAATCTTTGGGTACAGATGACAGCACAATTGTTGAGACATACATATCCAATGCACGCACTTGTGCGTTGTAGACACGGTCTCTTAGAGACGACATGGTCGCGCACTTGAACTAGTTCCTGAAGACAGTCTTCGATTGGGCGGATGCCACCACGGTCAGGTTCAATGCCACCAAGACCCAAGTGTGTCTTTTTTTCGCCAAACGGAGTCAATTCTAACAGACCACGACTTTCCGAGATGGATCCGTGCCGTTCGACGTTAATCTCATGTTCACTTTCAACTTTGGCTGCTACATCGAGTTCATTGGCTCAGCTGGCTACAAACAAGTGTTTGTAGGATCATTGAAGGTGATAAAGTATTTTACACTGAAGCAGCTGCTCAACTTACGTATACAAAACGCAAGTTCAGTCCTATGTTCAATACTGCTCTCATATTTGAAACGGTACTGGAAAAAAAATGCTTATATAGCATAAGAGGTGATTGAGAGACACGGTAAGAAGTTCATTACCATCGATGCACTGGTCGAGGTATGGCTTCAGAGCCACGAACATAGTTTTTTATCCGATACATTTCGATGAGTGTGCGTTGGAATTGCACAACTTAATTCCCCAAAATCCATTCCATAATTAGACAACCAGACGAACGGCATTGCACTACCGTTATTTAGTGGATGAGTAGATTCTACTTATGTTTCCATCGTTTTGCCTACACTTTTTTTCTTGCGTACCGCAACTCTATGCCGGATCTATGTTCTATGTTTTCGTATAGTTATACAACCTACTCCTAGGTTGTATAACTATACGAAAGTTATACGCAGTTATATTTTTTGTCTTTTAGTCACAAGTGCATAGATTACTTCTAGGCAAGTATACTCCATCGTTAACCGCATCGACACTTAACATCAGGTGAGATAGTGGTCAAATGCAAGAGTATACGATATAAATAATATAGAAACCGCAACAGTCATCATATCAGCCACAGGACGTCCACTGCTGAACAAAGGCCACAGTAGAATCGTAAATTGTTTTGTAAATGTATGTGATTAGACCCATTTTTTTCAGGTTAACAATGAACAGGCTAAAGAGAAGAACGTGGGATAGCTTAGATTTTGAATGGAAGAATGGTGATATCCATAATTTTGATACACCTTCTGACATAGAGCCCGATTACGACAGTCCTAGTATACCAAACAATCCTCATACATACGAAAACAAAAGTAATTTACGATGCAAAAGTAAGAAGGAGTATATCACAAGCCCATCGAATAGAACCATTATTAATTTAACTGAAGATGGTGCTACGATACAATGTAGTTACGAGAATCAGTCCCCTAGAAAAACTGCGTTCACAGCTAATCATACAAATCGAGACAACGATAAAAAAACAATAGTTGTGGAAGTTCATCATACAAGTACAACGACATGTGGCAAAACATCTTGCAACTATCCACCGCCTCTGAAAAATGATTGTAATTCGGATTCTGTAAGTTCGTCAAGTTCTGCTACGTTATCATGTGCCATTGCCGAGGAAATACAAAGACGGAAAATGGTAAGTACTTATGCAATGTAAACTAAGAATTATACAACTGAGAGCATGCAAGATGTGCGTATTATAAAATTAACATGACATTGAAAGTTATCCCTGATAATTACAGAGCACATGTAGATTAGAATTTGTTCGTTGCTTAAACAAAGATACTATAGCTACTGTAGCTAAAAGAGTACTAAAAGAGAGCATATTACGAGTGGAAAAAAAATACCATATATCAATAAGTTAAATGTTTCTTCAACATCAAGTCAACCTCTAACATATGTTTAACACATTAAATAGAGTGTTTGCATTACCTAATAATAAATAATTCTCTACATGCGCTAGCGGCGTTAGGATTATGCCTTTTAATGATTAGTAATATGTATTTAATAATAAAACACTTTTAAACGGATTCTATCGCGTATATTTTAGGTTTTTGTTTCTCCTGACGTTTCGAACACTTTGCAGGGTTCGTGCTCGCAGGATGACTAAGGTGACAGGCGTCGTTACAGATTTTAAAAAGTTATTTTATTTTATCTACCGTACAATTATAATCAAAAATTATTTCGATGCACGCAATAATCACTCACAGTGTCTTGATGTTTTTTAGTGTGGTATTTAGTTTGGGACTTTATTATTTTAATAACAGGATTCCAAACTGGTGGTACCTGCCAGCCATCTTCTCTATTAAAATTAGGATGTTTTTTTAATTTCAATAGCCTCACGAAACATTCTTGGTACATATCGGTTCTCTTTCGCGAGGACTTGAGGTTGGTCAAAACGAAGATAGTGGTTGGGTTTGCCTAAGGCATGTTCACACACTGCAGACTTTGCGGAGCGTCTATGCTTGACGTCAGCTATGTGTTCTTTTAACCTGGTGGCTATATTACGCTTTGTTTGCCCTATGTATGCGAACCAACACTCACAGTCAATCTTGTAGACCCCTGCATCTTGTAAAGGTATGTGACATTTCACTGCTGTGAGAAGTTGGCTGATCTTCTTATGCGGCTTGAAGTAGGTTTTAATAGAAGCACGCTTCAAGATATGACCAATTCTGTCCGTGACTCCCTTAATATATGGTAAAACAGCGGGTCGTCGATCAACCGTGGTGGGTTTCGGGCGGCTTCAGCGACGGGGGTGTGGTGCTCTCAAATTGTTACGCTGGAGAACTTCCTTCACATGGTGAAGTTCCCCTGCCAGATGGTCGGGGTCGCAGATGCCGTGTGCTCTCTGTAACAAAGATTTAGCCACGGTAGCTAACTGACAAGGATGGTGGTGAGATTCACCGTTAAGGTATCTGTCTATATGGGTAGGCTTTCTATACACGGTGTGACTAACAGAATGATCAGGATTATGGATGAGAAGTATGTCAAGGAAGGCTAAGGATTTATTATCCTCCAATTCCATAGTACACTGAATTTTACCATGTATTGAATTTAGGTGTTTTAAAAATGCAATCACCCTATTGTGAGGCAAGATGGTAAAAGTGTCATCTACGTACCGTTTGAACATCTTCGGTATAGTCGGGGTTGTCATCAGTGCTCTCTCCTCAAAGTCCTCCATGATAATATCGGCGACTACAGGAGATACCGGTGAACCCATGGCCACACCGTCAGTTTGCAGGTAAAACTCATTGTCCCACAAAAGGTAGCCATTGGTAAGGCAGTGTTCAAGTAACTCTGCATATTGAAGAGGCATGTCATGCTCACTTAACCGTTTCTTAACAACATCCATGCAGTCCTTTACTGGTAAGTTGGTGAATAAGGACTGCACATCAAAACTGACCATTACTTCACTTTCAGCTAGTTCAAGGTCTTTTATATGGCTGACAAAGTGATAGGAATCCTTCACATGTGTTAGTCTTTCCACGAAGTTGAGAGAGTATCTTCGCTAGATGTTGTGCCAGTTTGTAAGTTGGTGTATCAATCTGGCTTACTATGGGTCGCAGTGGAACATTGTCTTTGTGAATTTTCGGCAACCCATACAGTTTAGGAGGTTTCGCGCAAGATGGAATGAGCTTTTTCACGTCTAATTCTAAGGTGTCGGAGTGTTTACAAATTAACTCTGAGATCTTTTTGAGAATTTTGTTGGTTGGATCTTTGTTAACCTTTTTATATGTGTTTACATCCGACAAAAGCTCTAGAATCTTTCGATTGTAATCGGACGTGTCCATTATGACCGTAGCATTACCCTTAAAAACAAAAACCTAAAATTACGCGATAGAATCCGTTTCATCATCATCATATCAGCCACAGGACGTCCACTGCTGAACAAAGGCCTCCCCCTTAGATTTCCACAACGAGCGGTTACATGCCGCCCTCATCCAACGACTCCCAGCGACCTTCACCAGGTCGTCTGTCCACCTCGTTGGAGGTCGTCCCACGCTGCGTTTTCCGGTGCGCGGTCTCCATTCTAGAACCTTTGTGCCCCAGCGGCCATCAGTTCTACGAGCAATGTGCCCTGCCCATTGCCACTTCAGTTTACTAATCCTTTCAGCTATGTCGACAACTTTAGTTCTTCTACGGATCTCCTCATTTCTGATTCGATCTCGTAGAGAAATACCAAGCATAGCTCTCTCCATAGCTCGCTGAGTGACCTTGAGCTTTCTTATGAGGCCTATTGTGAGTGACCACGTCTCTGTTCCATATGTCATCACTGGTAACACACACTGGTTAAAGAATCCGTTTAAAAGTGTTTTATTATAATGTGTAATACTCGCGAAAACCTAATTAATTAATTTTACGTTCCAACCGTATTTACAGTACAATAAAATACAGAAATGTAGATATATCTATACATATTTAATTATAACAACAAAAGCACTATACCACTTGTATTCACCTTTCTACAATAATAAATAGTAGAAAGAACATACCTCCTGTCCTACAGCGGTTCGAGTGGCATCACGAAATCTCCCCTAGGGCTCGGGTTTCAGACCTGCATTCCGATATTTGGCTTTTGTTTTTGTTTTTTTTTGTTTTTTTTTCTTTTGCTTTGGCATACTATATTATAGTCTCCTGAAATGTATGACAAAACATCTTTACACATTTTTACACTTCTTGACGCATGCGTGATTCGTTTTTGTTTATTTGTTATCATAGTACTTATATTGATGTAATATATGTATTTAGTCTTTTGACCTTTATCATCGAACCGAACAGAAACACAGTAACTAAGCGATACATTTTGATTTGATTAAACCGTGAAGATCGAACAATCACTCCCATTATGGTAAGCTGGCTAGTGGCTGGGCTTCTTCATATTTCGCGTCGGCACAAATAAAACACTTATATAAGGCAAATTATTACTGGATAAAAAGGAAAACACGGCTTGGTACTATACTTACCACAATCGCACAAGTACAATAAGTTTTGCAAATTTTTAATCTAAAACTTAATATATTATGAATAGTTTGTCGAATTGAACAGTAAAACTGCATAAAGGGCGGACTAGACGCTTGCATAATGAAACACAATAATAAATAATCAACAAACCGGTAAACGAAGGTAGTCTGATATTTCATTATGGCGGCTCAATGTTTACCCTTTTTCGCTTATCGCAATCTGTGCGTGAGTCAATCATCTGTCGTTATTATAAAACCCCATGCGAACACTTTTAATTTAATTTTTAATTTGTAATTAATTTTAACATAACTAGTAGTATTGACGAATAACAAAATATAATACTATACATAGTTACTTATTACGTAACTTCATTATTGCGTGCCGGAACACGTCAGCCGTCAGTCGTCACCAACTTAGGGTGGCGCAGAAAATCAGTGCTCCTGTGTTGCAAGTAATTTGTAACATAGAAGTGTAATGCTGAGCGCCATTCCTTTTTTTTTGCGGAGATGAGACTCACTAATCTTTTCTAGTTGTTACTTATTGTCATTATTTTTTAAATATGTAGTGTGTTTTAGCTTCGGAAATCAATAAATTGTTTTTCTTTCTTTCTTTCTTTCTAAGACATTATTATATGTATTTAAATTACAAATAATTTCCCCAGAATAACAAACTCCCAAATCCAGAACCTAACATACCGCTGCCTCCAGCAAAAAAGCCAGTTCCACCAAAACCTACAGATGTTAAAAAGAAACAACACGATGCCTTGATGGACGAATTCAAAAAAGTTCACAGGAAAATGTTTGCAAATCAAGACAGTGGCGAGAAAAATCCGGACCCAGAGAATAACGATGGAGAATCATTAGTAAGTATCCACCCCAGTTTTCTTGTGTTTTGTACAGAAATCTAATGCTATTTTTAAACATTCCCGGACCAATTTGCAGGGAAACATTGTTTTTATTTAGACTTTACTTCCTTCCTATTTACGTACTAGATAGGAAACTTTCTATATAGAAACATCTGCATAAATAGTTTTTCACAAAAGAAGTTTAGCTTTGTTATCGGCGTCAGTTATATTGATCATATCGACTTCTTACATTATACTTACAATTTAAAACGAAATATTATATTTGATCTAGTGGATTTATTACTATTTTCTTATAAAACTGAATCATTATAATATCACAAAGCAGATAGAGAAATAAAATGTCATGGTTAATTAATTAAACCACAAAATGTTGATAAATTATAATCTATACCACATTTAAGAAAGAAAGAAAAAAAGTAACGCCTTCTTCTTCTTGTATCTTACAAGAAGAAGAAGGCGTTACTTTTTTTCTGTTTCCTGGAATCTATACACGTCATCGTCTACTGCTACTACATCATCTTTTACCTTATTAATATTGTTTTACTTCATCAGTTCATCAGAACAATCACGCATAATTTTTTTTTTCCATTTATGTGAGAGAAAACAATCAACCTGTGTTTACATAAAACTCGATTAATGAAACCCTACCAACGATGCTCTGCCTTTCGTGGTCGTCCTGATGCTATGGAACGTTTATCAATTGTATAGGTACGGTAACCATATAACATACAACCTTATTAGGGGTAGGTTCGCGAGGCCCAGACCTGGGGCACCATAATTAGAGGGCAAAAAAAGGAGGCAACCAATATCAGTGACGTTGATATAGTTGCCCGATGATCTTGGTATATATAAAGTTACTGACGAAATAGAAGCTCGTAAACTCGGTGGCCATCTACTTGCATCATTTCGGCTGAATAAAGTCCACTGCTGAACACAAGCCTCCTCCAAAGATCGCCGCAATGACCGGTCTAGCTGTATTGCTGGCTCATTGGGGGGTTCTGCCTTAATCAGCACCCTTGGCAGGTGGGTTGGCGAACGCGGTTGAGTTGTTAATGTAGTCGAAGGACGCTGCTGCCCATCCTACGGCTATTCCCATAGTTGCCTTTTACGACACCCACGAGATGCAATGGGTTGGTGCTATTCGTAGCCGGCACCACACGGCCATCTACTTTACTACCCTTATAAAGCACTGACGGCGTGGTTGGTGCAGTGGTTGATACAGTCGGCAGCTGCGCTCCGGAACGTGGGTTCGATTTCCGCACGGAACAATATTTGTATGCTCTGCAGGTAGTTGTTTCGGGTCTGGGTGCACCCATGATGTGTGGAATTTGTGTCAAAAAATAAAGTTACGGAAGAAAAGGACCATATCAGACCAGGCGTAAATGTACACTGATAAGCAAATTTTGGGTAAGGCCGATGTCCCTCAGATCCATCGGCTAGTCCCAAAAGACCTGAATTTTCTTCAAAAACTCAATCGCATGAGAGTCGCTGAGGACATGCTAGAACGAGTCTATTCCTATACCCAACATTCATGAAAAGCATTGTTACTGGTGACGAGACGTGGGTTTACGAGTTTGACATGCAAACTAGTCAACAAGCTTCGGAGTGGCGCCTTCCAACTGAACCGAAACCGAAAAAACCACGCCAAAGTCGATCAAAAGTCAAAGTCATGTTGACTGTTTTTCTTTAACTATCGCGGTGTTGTGCACTCAGAATTCTTGCCGGAAGGTCAAACAATAAATAAAGAGTATTATTTGAGCGTTATAATTTAAGAGAGCAAATTCGAAGAAAAAGGCCAGATTTGTGGAAAGAATATTCATGGATTTTTTTGTGAACGAATTTTTGACCAAACACTCAACAAATACCATCGAACAACCACCATATTCACCAGATATGACTCCAGCCGACATCTTTCTTTTTCCTAAACTCAAATTACCACTTCGTGGCACCCGTTTTCAATCGGTAGAAGACATAAAGGAGAATTCGCGGCGAGAACTGAACTCAATACCGGAAACAGCGGTTAAAAAATGTTTTGATGATTGGATTATTCGTTGGCGTAAGTGTATCGTTTCTGAAGGAGCATACTTTGAAGGTGATAAAATAAATTTGGATGAATAACAAACATTTTGTGTATTATTGATCTTTTCCCGTTACTTTCTTGACAGAGTAGTATTTTTAAATGTTTTTCATTATACCTACTTTATCTGAAACATTAGCAGAAATTTCTATTAGACTAAGACAAAGGAAAGGTGCCATTGGTTACGTCATTATACTGGGACGTATCTACATAGTTACCTTTTGGATTCCCCATATACACAAAATTGACTACACATTGTTATAATCCGTATCCTTTTCCTTACAGGATAAAGTTAATGTAATACTCTGTTTTAAAACTGAGTATTACTTACATAAACTGTATGTATTTTTTTGCCTCATATACATTTTTATTATATACTTTTTTAATACAATATTGTGACGAGACAAGCAAGTCATTCGGCTTGTGGTAAGCGACATGCTGCTTGCCCATAACAATTGTAATGCTACCTAGTACTAAGTCCTGCGTAGCAACACACTGCGCTCGTGGGATCAAGACATTAAGTTACATAGTCCCTTATGCCCACTAGTTTTGCTAGCTACATTGCCCTCCTCACCGGAACACAGTTATGTCTAAAGTTTAAACAATACTGCTTAGCGGCGAATATCTGGCACCGGGGTGGTACCTACCTAGGTACCACTTTAAGTACATATGCTCTCCATGTATAATATATTCCAAAATATTTCATCTCGTCGTTTCGGCCGAATGAAGTCCACTGCTGGACACAGGCCTCCCCCAAAGATCACACACAACGACCGATATGAGTGTGTTGTGGGCTCGTTGGGGGGTTTTGCCATAATCGCCACGCTTGGCAGACGGGTTGGCGATCGCAGTTGAGTTGTTAAGGTACTCGAAGGACGCTGCTGCCCATCCTCCGGCCAATCCCTTAATCGACTTTTACGACACCCACGGGAGGAGATGGGGTGGTGGCATTCTGAGCCGGCACCACACGGTTATTATATAATACGGAATATTTCATCTATCTATAGTTTATTGGTTCACCCTTCCATATGTATATTTCCGTTGTCCGTGTGGTGTCCGGATTAAGAATATAGCACCACTCCATCTCCTCCCGTGGAAGTCGTAAAAGTCGACTAAGGGACTCTTGACCAGAGGGATGGGCAGCAGCGTCCCTTTTGCTGAGCAATAGCAATTCTGCGCTCACCAACCCGTTTGCCAAGCGTGGTGAGTATCGGCAAATTCCCCCCAAAATGACAACACAATTCAAACACCGGCCCCCAGTTCCCGGCAGCCCCGCTATTCCTGGTCACGGTAGCGGCCATGGTAATGGCGGGGCAGGGGGTGCTAAGAATATCCGGATGGGATCCGGCTACCACCCTAAACGGAAACTGGCCCTGGTGACGTACAACACACGAACACTGAGGGCAGACGAAAAGATTGTTGAGCTGGAAGAAGAAATAGATAAGTTGCACTGGGATATCATGGGACTATCAGAAGTCCGAAGAGAGGGGGAGGAGACGATAACCCTGAAATCCGGCAACTTATTCTACTACCGGGAAGGCGAACATCTGTCTCAAGGTGGTGTCGGGTTTCTCGTCCGCAGGTCCCTCATTAACAGCATAGTGGCTATCGAAAGTGTGTCGAGCAGGGTAGGGTACCTTATACTCAGAATATCCAAGAGGTATTCGTTGAAGGTCATACAGGTCTACGCACCGACCTCGACACACCCAGATGATGAAGTAGAGAGTATGTATGAGGACGTAAGTAGGGCCATACATACCTCGAAGACACACTTCACTGTTGTGATGGGGGACTTCAACGCAAAGCTGGGCACTCGATGCGATGGTGAGTTGAGAGTGGGGCAATTTGGATATGGGCATCGGAACCCCAGGGGACAGAGGCTGGCCGACTTTTTGGAAAAGGAGGGACTCTTCGTGATGAACTCCTTTTTCCAAAAGCCGCCTCACAGGAAATGCACCTGGATGAGTCCCGATGGTTCCACGAGGAATGAGATTGACGTCATCATGACCAATAAAAGACAAATATTCAATGATGTCTCTGTGATCCACAGGGTGAAAACCGGTAGTGATCACCGAATGGTAAGAGGCACATTGAATATTAATCTCAAAGTTGAGAGGTCTCGTCTGATGAGGTCTACGCTCCGGCCCTCTAGTGCTCATATCCAAAACCCCGAGAGCTTTCAACTCGAACTCCAAAACCGCTTCGAGTGCCTAGAACATTGCGTATCTGTGGACGATCTAAATGGTAGGTTTGTAGAAACTGTCAAAACGGTTGGGTCTAAGTTCTTTAAAACCCACCGTAAAGGTAGACCAAAAAAGTTCTCCGATCACACTCTCGACTTCATGGCAGAAAGACGCGCCATGACGCTGCAGTCCTCCGGTGATGCTGAAGCATACAGACTGCTCAATAGACGGATATGGAAGTCCTTGCGTCACGATATCCGCACCTTTAACACTAATAGTGTTAAAGAGGCGATTGAGCGGAATCAAGGCTCCAAAGTGTTCGCAAGAGACAAGTCTATTGGGCAAAGTCGTATTATGAAGCTGAAGACCGAGGACGGCAGTGTAGCGTCGACTAAGCTAGAGGTTTTGAGAGAGATTGAGAACTTCTACCGGCAGTTATACACCTCGGTTACTATACCTACTATTGGCTCTGACAAAGACCCGCGAGCCAAACTAACCCGACACTATACCGAGGATATCCCAGACATCAGCCTGTACGAGATTAGGATGGCCTTGAAACAGCTTAAAAATAACAAGGCGCCGGGTGGGGACGGAATTACGACAGAGCTTCTGAAAGCGGGTGGCATACCGGTACTTAAAGTCCTTCAGAAGCTATTCAATTCCGTCTTACTCGAGGGCACAACGCCGGAAGCGTGGAACAGAGGTGAGGTGGTGCTCTTCTTCAAAAAGGGTGATAACACCCTATTGAAGAATTATAGACCCATCTCACTTCTGAGCCATGTTTATAGGCTGTTTTCAAGGGTCATCACGAATCGTCTCGAGCGCAGGTTTGATGACTTCCAGCCTCCCGAACAAGCTGGTTTCCGAAAAGGTTTCAGTACCATAGACCACATCCATACGCTGCGGCAGGTTATACAGAAGACCGAGGAGTATAATCTGCCACTATGCTTGGCGTTTGTGGACTATGAGAAAGCCTTCGATTCGATCGAAACCTGGGCAGTGCTGCAATCTCTGCAGCGGTGCCAGATCGACTATCGGTACATTGAAGTGTTGAAGTGCTTATACAGAAACGCCACCATGTCGGTCCGAGTACATGAACAGAGCACGGGGGCAATTCCACTGCAGAGGAGGATGCCTTCAAACTACTGGAGTGGAAAGGATTCGGCATTAACATCAATGGCGAGTATATCACTCACCTTCGATTTGCCGATGACATCGTAGTCATGGCAGAATCGCTGCAAGAGCTCAGCACAACGCTCGATGATCTCAACAGAGTTTCCCAACAGGTGGGCCTTAAGATGAACACGGGCAAGACAAAAGTCATGTCAAATGCCCATGTCGTGCCCATCCCAATATCCGTTGGGAGCTCTGTTCTCGAAGTTGTTGACGAGTATGTCTACCTGGGACAAACTGTCCAGTTAGGTAGGTCCAACTTCGAGAAAGAGGTCAATCGTCGAATCCGACTCGGCTGGGCAGCGTTTGGGAAACTTCGCAACGTCTTTTCGTCAACAATACCGCAATGCCTCAAGACGCAAGTCTTTAACCAGTGTGTGTTACCAGTGATGACATATGGAACAGAGACGTGGTCACTCACAATGGGCCTCATAAGAAAGCTCAAGGTCACTCAGCGAGCTATGGAGAGAGCTATGCTTGGTATTTCTCTACGAGATCGAATCAGAAATGAGGAGATCCGTAGAAGAACTAAAGTTGTCGACATAGCTGAAAGGATTAGTAAACTGAAGTGGCAATGGCCTGCCCATTAAAGGTTCTATAATGGAGACCGCGCACCGGAAAACGCAGCGTGGGACGACCTCCAACGAGGTGGACAGACGACCTGGTGAAGGTCGCTGGGAGTCGTTGGATGAGGGCGGCATGTAACCGCTCGTTGTGGAAATCTAAGGGGGAGGCCTTTGGTCAGCAGTGGACGTCCTGTGGCTGATATGATGTATATTTCATGCACAGTTAAACCTAACCAAGATACTACCTCCATCTTTTTTCGTAGTTAGCCGAAGTAAAGTAAAGTCAGTATAGGTAGCAGAGGACTCTTACAAATTTCTCATCTGTTCACTCTTAAGTATGTTCCTATTAAGATAGCAGAATATCTAATAGTTACTTTGTATCAGTTATTATCATTATATTCATACTGAACATGTCGTGTATAAAAATCTGTTGTGTTTTTTATAATCGACAGTTAAAGTCGAAACAAAATACAAATACACGAATACTGATCATTAGCTTGCCCTATCTGTACTACTCTGTCTTTAAGCCAACGGGTTTTGTACGACCGGAAGCACAACCTAATATTAATTAAGTTGTAAATTAAAGGAATTATACACGCCGTAACTGAATGTAATCGTAACGTAACGTAAATGAAACTGATTTACTGTCATTTTATTATATTTTCGATAGTGGGGGATAAATAACGTATATGAATCTGTGTTACTTACGCTCTTATGCACGTTTATATACTTACCATTCATATGTAAATATAATACGTGTTTCATGTTATGTGTGTTGAATTTATGATAATGTTTAATGTATATTGAATGTTTTAAAAATAATTTAACGCTGACATTTGTGACAATAATGTATACACACTAAAGTCAGGATTATAAGCGTATGACACTGGAGGGTTCATACGACATTAGTACAGCCTATAATACAATATTATGATGATGACAATGATGATGATAGAAGCTGTACAAATTGGGCACGGCACGATTGATTTTCAGTGGCTGATACAGTCGGTGTTGCGCTCCGGTCGCGGGTACGATTCCCGCACGAAACAAACATTTATATGATGTACAGGTAGTTAGGTCTGGGTGTATCGTCTGGAATTTGTGTCTGTAAACGCTCTCAAGACACAACACAAGGGGTTACACAAGGGATTTTGTGTGTTATAAATCGTCTTATTATGTGGATGGCAATCTTAACTCTGTCCGCCCAGAGTATAGCTACAAGTGCTGCATTTCAGTAGCGTCCATAAGTTCCTCTAGCATGCAGGCGTCACCCACGCATTACATGGTGTCAAGTGAAGTTATCTATGAATCTAACTTGTAACTAACATATTAAGTATGTAAAAACATTTCTCACCAAATTAGTCGCGCAACTTATTCTTTGTACAAAGTAATTTGGTCATGTAACATTACATTTCGAGACAATTGCCTTACGAAATTAATTAGAACACTTTGATACAAATCGTTTATTACTACATGATTACATAAATTCTATGCAGTTATTGGAGCGTTTACTATTTTTGCGAAGTGCACACGATAATAACAATGATCAAGATATGCTATATTCCTTTTAGGTTGACCAATCTACTAATTGCAAGCATAGCATAATCAAATGCGTGTAAAATTTCACCTCATGATTCCATGTAATGAGAATTGGGATGGTAAGAACAATAGAGCTGTGACGGGTTCAATTACAATTACTTCCGGCTGAGTAAAATAACAAGAACTCAAGTCGTATCTAGATGCAGATGAAGAAGACAATGTCAGCCATAATTTTTTTAGTTCGGCTCGAGGATTTAATCCCGAGGATGTAGACGAAATTTTGGACGTTGAGGTCCGTATTACAAAATTAAAATCAAGAAATAAGTAGAACTAGGGATTGTATCGATTGAATATATTGCTGGACTTATTACTTCTTCTTCTTCTTCCTGCCCTGGTCCCAAGTTAGGTACGATAGATAGGCGTAGGGTTTTTAAACCCGATGGTCTCCTTTTTCTCCCAACACTTCGCATCCTTTCCAAGTACCTAAGTAAAACATGCTTGTGCTACGTGTGGGGTGACGCCAATGGGTAGGAACCCAACCAGAAACTGGGATGTTACCGCGTTTTGTCAATGAAAAGTTTAACAAGCAATCTTGACTGGCTCTTTTACTACTTTTCGTGGTTAAAGTCAATTTCGTGGGAGTTCGCCAATAAGAAATATAAATAAATCTATATTGAGCACCTTAGTTTTGTCTGTGCTTACCGTTATTCAGTTAATTTTAAAACTTACAGATAATAGACCCGAAATCTTAAGGACGAAAAATAAATCGAGATCCATTAGAACTTTATTACACATAAAATATAAACTAAGTCAAAGGTCCATAAACATCAACTAAATCGTTACACCTCAGATTATAGATTTGTTCTATAATCTGAGCGTTACACCATAATGATAAATAAGAAAAGACAAACGACTTAAGGTAACGTGTAGACATTAGTGAAATTTAAGTTGAAAACATTGATAATAAATAAATCTTAATCAATCTAACGTTATAATTCATACGTTTTACAAAATTCATTTTTTGCCCTACTGGGGAGTTTTTTAGGCCGTTGCTCCCCAGCTGAACACATTGGAAGAGGTCAAGAGCAGGCGAATTATTTATTTATGATTATTTTTTATTTATGGTGATGTTTCAAGTACTTCATAATAGTTCAACTTGCTTAGGTAAATGCGTTTTACTTTACTTACATTGTGGATAAAGTAATAAATATTTTTAAGAATTAGTTTAGGAAGGCTCGATAGGTAAGTACTTTTAGTGGCGTCACGTTTCAATCTTGATAACACGACAATAGCTTTTGTTGTGAGAGTTGGGTGATCTGGAGATATTGTGTGATTATTTTATTACACAGACAATAGTCAAGTGTAACTATGATGATCGACTGTCTATTGTTAGCCAAACATAATTTTCTCGCCATAGGTGTAATTTTTACTGTTAAAATCAATAGTTAATGGTCGTCAATAATCATGTGAGCATTACTCAGCCACTTGACCATGCGAGACAACAACGTTACAAAACAAAATTTTAATAACAACTAAGTATTGAAATTCGTTACGGTTCCATGGTCATCGTTTACCTCGCTGATTTGGTCTAATGATCGCGTCTAGAATAAGGCAAAATTGTTGCTGCACTTATTTCAAACTAGACAGATAGCTCGCGCTGTTGCCGGCGATACCGATTTTTTGTGGATCGAGGTACACGGTCGGAGACACGCCAGCACAGCGACCGGCGCGTGGCGCGCTGCCCGGTATTTCGCTTGATTCTGCTTTGCACTGATAACGGCAGTGAGTTAGCGTTTGGCGAGGGCACATGCCATCGCCGTTCGTGTGATTGTGCTAGTCGGTCGCACAGTCTCGTTGCACTCCGCCGGTCGCACACCGCATCTCGACCGCGTCTCACTATTATTTCTGCGATTTTCCTCGGTACGGGAAATAACATGCAACCTTGATGCGCTATTTAACGATTATTTACGTGATTTTCATGCTACGCTCAAATACTATTTTATTATAATTTCAGATAAATAAGTTCTTTTACAGTACACAGCGAACATTTGACAAAAGTGCGATGTGTTGATTTGTTTAAATAAACTGTGTTTCAGTAAACCATTACTAGTACAATAATGAAGAACATGAGTAAATCGAAACCTTTGGTCATTATACAGTGCTATGAAGTAAGTTGAGTATTGATAAAATGTTCTTATTATTATTGGAGCGAAACAAAATAGCTGCCTGCCCTCATACAAACTTGATGTGTTTGAATATTATAGAAATGTACTAGAGATTGAGAGATTTTTAACTTAAGATTTAAAGTCTACAGAGTATAAAGTATTAAATAGTAGTTATTCTTCTTCTCTTAGATTATGGCTTCTGTAGAGAATCTTCCACAATTTCGCCAATGTCAAGTATAAGGCAACGTTGTACGGTGTTAAGATTAATTAATCTTTACATATTCAATAAAATATTTTCCAAAAATGAAAAGAATCTAAAAAAATATGTCGGCCGTAAATTGTTATTGTTCACCTTTTCATTTTCCAGTCTCACAGCGGTTACTAATTTTGACGTCATGTTGTCAAAAATATCAACAAACCTAAAAAAGCATAGATAGAGATACACATAATAAAACGTGTATATATACACATACTGGCGTAGTGACGACGTAGTCTGTTGAAGTTATCTCAGCTAGTTGACTGATCGTTGATCGTGATAACACAACGTTTGGTTTGCTGATGTATTATCTCTATCCTTAATTCCGTCTGTGTACCTACATTCTTTTAGTTATAATACTTTTACTTGTAGGCTATTCAGTATATAAGATATTTATTTTATGTTTTAATAAAATATCTGTTATTATAATACAATAAGTTACTTGATACCAAGTACCAACACAAGAAAAAACATTTTTATAACCTAAATCAAAACCTGGGTATTATTTGGGATTGCCCATGGTCTGATGCTTTAAACTGAGAACAACTAAATTATGTAGGTATATTACCAAGAAATCACAAAACAAAAAATAATAATTAAGGCCGCCGAGTTGGAAACATAATCGTTGGTATTTCCATACATAGGCAGGCAGTTCTACACACACTTATCATTGGATGATATCATCGTGTGAGGTTGTGGTAAAATGCAATGAACGGCGCCCAATATTTATAATGCGATGTATCCTGTGATGGACCCTATCTGCGAAATACATACTTATCTACAGTTTTGGATTATAATAATTACTGTCAAACAACCACTGTAAAAGATAATGTTTTCGAATAAATATTATGTGCTACTGTGTGTTCGCTACCTTATGAGATATGTATGTAATACATGAATATATGATATGATGTATATATCATAAATTATCTATGTGCTAGCTGAGAATTGAACAAGGCCTAAAGAGAATTGTACATTTCTTTCATAGGTACTTAGATTATTACGTAAGGTACCTATTGTGATTGATTTGTATGGCTTATTATGAAGAGAATGGTTATTTCTTCGTTTGTTTTTGTTATTACTACTGGACCTTTAGGAAACTATATCTGCTATTGCAGATGTCGGTGTAGGATATATTTCAATGATTTATTTGTTCTTTATAAGTTCTAATATGAACTAAGACGGACTTAATGCCTTACGCATTTTCCAACGATTCAATATTTCCCTTAACTTTAGCTCAGGCCGATTAAGATGTCCTGTCCGATACTGATAACGACCTCATCTAAATAATTTGGTGTCTATTAGGATAGAGAGAGATTATACCAACTAGAACGTAGGTAAAACCCTCTAGGTAGTAGAGTACTACGAACGCCTATTCTACTTAAAAGTTGAGCTCATTGTTCCAACTCCCTCTATACCAGTATAGAAGGTGAAGAAGGTGCCGTCTGCGACAAAAAGAAAACTTACCTACCGAGGAATAGAAAAATGTTTTCTTTTTTAAAAGGGGCTATTAAATCTTTAAATATTTCACACATACCTAATACCTGCATAATCTGAAAAATACTAAAAAGAAATATCTGACATCTTTTGGTCTGGACTGTAGATAAATACACCTATTGTTTACCGAGAACGATAACTATTGGGTTTATAAATGGACTATATATAATAGACGGCGAATAGGCCGAAAACAGCTCGTCTCAGGCTGAATTGAGACTAAAAAATCTCAATTAGAGTTTCACCCGAACTGAGTTTGAATTGAACTAAGAACAAGCTCTTAGTAGTGTAAGACATAGCTCATAACCTAGGATCACTAGGATAGCCTAGTGAGCCTGATGGTGACAGTCCGAGTGATTTTAGCCGGTAGGAGCCCGGTATGCCCATTTGTCCTTCCCCGAGGCAGAGGAAGTTCATGACGAATTTTCACTGGGACCAATGAAAAAAGGTTATGAGCTATCCCTAGATAGTATATTAAGATAGCATATACAACAGTAAGTCATAATCAAGACATTGGTGTCTTAGAAGTTTCCGAAAATAATATGACGCAAACATTATTCACACTTTATCAGAAAATGCCAATGTGATAAAATATGTGAATAACGCCACTTAATACCATTGTTAGCAAGGGAGTGTCGGCAAAAGTGATTCATTATTGATATTTAATTAAACTAATATTATTGTGTCGATGCACTAACAACCTTTACTCTTATGAACACACAAGTCAACACGTTATCGCTGCGTATCATGTCGATACAATACAGATTATACAGTATCTTTCTGGCATCGGTATCACTTCAGGCTTAGCGCATTGGTGCCAGGAACACTTACTTTACCAATGACATTTTACAAATAGACGCGCCATACACGACCATTATTGCACTACAGAACCGCGCGCCTGCCGCCTTTAGACCGCGTAATACTAATAACTATATTAAATAATAATAATACAATTTCTTATTTACAATATCGATTTACGTTACGTATATATTTATATATGAAATAAAACGTCTTTTTCTCACAGTTGCAGTATAATTATATGTGCATAAACCTCCTATTATAAACACAGGAACCAATTCCGCAATCATCATTTCGGCCGAAAGTCCACTGTGTCCAGCACAGGCCTCCCCTAAAGATCATCTCAACGACCGACATGGGTATGTTGTGTGTGTTATGTGGGGATTTTGCCATAATCGCCATATGTTGCATGAATTGCGTTTAAGATTTACGTCTAGCAGCGACACTGGTCGGTGCGTGACTATGTGAACTACGGGCAATTACCTTGTTCATGTGTCCATCATAGTGCGCGGGCAATGCATCTACACTTATAAAAACATCTTAGGGTCTATAGGCTGCCGGCACCAGTATTGTGATTCCTTGTACTGGACGGTGGAACTTATAAACAGACAAATAAATCAGTTTTTTTAGTTATCTTGCTCGTAGTAACTAATCGTGTATCTTCAATTAGCATGTTAAGTATTAGAGCTTATCGTGTACCGCTATAATGCAATTGTAATGTAATAGCCTAAAACACTTCAACCTTCGTTTTTTCTACATGTTTGTATGGGTAACATGTTTCCTTTTAGCCTCCACAATACATTTACCGACTTCCTCCGCTAATTATGTGGTTGTCCAAAGTTTAATGTCAAATGTATATGAAATAGTTTAAACTTTGAAGTTTGTTTAAGGTTTGATATATTATTCCGACTTCCCTTAAAAATGTTTTAGGGTTCCGAACGTCAAAAAAACCACGGAATATATATAAGGGTATAGGAATACTCATGTGTCTGTCTGTCTGTCTGTCTGTCACAGCCAATTTGTTTTGAATGTACATGAGGCTTACCATAAGTTCTTAATACGAGTCAATTGAAGACCTCAACTGATTTGTTATGATTATATGTACACACGGCAAAGATATAAAGCAATAAATTTCCACTATAGGCTGATCTCAGATTGTACGAAAAACGTCAATAATGCGTGGTCAGCTTATACTAGAAATGTATTGCTTGACAAGTATATATATATATTGTTTTAAAATTATTTAAGAAAATTGACGAAAATTTACCATCCCTTATCCGAAACTTATGAACAAACCAAAAAATTTGAAAAAATATTTATAGCTCTTTGCCTATAGATTACAGAAAAACCTATAAGAGGTCTATGGTTTTAAAATAACATGGTAAATCTTTCAATATTGTACGTACAAACGTTTGCAGTTGGAATGTATGGGAAAATACGTTTTTCAACTACCATTTTAAAGTTTGTTCTTGGGATAAGTTATTGGTATAAGACCAGAACGGATTCTATCGCGTATATTATTATAATATACGCGATAGAATCCGTTTAAAAGTGTTTTATTATAATGTGTAATACTCGCGAAAACCTAAGACATTATTATTACATATAGTAGTAATACTTTCATACAAAATACATTTTCATATAGAATGGAGATATTATTTCTGTAGATTGAATTTTGTTTCCTCTGTGTGAAAAGAGGCCTTTGGTTAGCACTGGGACCACTGGGACCACTGTTGATATGATATTGTATATTTATAATGAACAAAGAAATTGTCGAGTGTGAGTTCACACGCGGTAGAAGTGAAACTTCGTATTTTGGTTAATTTGTAAGAGAATGAGTTGAATACATTATGGATGTGGTAAACAGAGTAGTTCGATCGAGTTCAGTCGAGTTCAGTCGAGTTCAGTCGAGTTCAGTCGAGTTCAGTTGAGTTCAGTCTAGTTCAGTCTAGTTCAGTCGAGTTCAGTGTAGTTTAGTCGAGTTCAGTCTAGTTCAGTTTAGTTCAGTCTAGTTCAGTCTAGTTCAGTCTAGTTCAGTCTAGTTCAGTCTAGTTCAGTCTAGTTCAGTCTAGTTCAGTCTTGTTCAGTCTAGTTCAGTTTAGTTCAGTTTAGTTCAGTCTAGTTCAGTCCAGTTCAATAGGACTCAGTCGAGTTCAGTCCAGTTCAATAGGACTCAGTCGAGTTTAGTCTTGTTCACTCTATGGTTTACGAAAGCCAGAACAAAGAGGAGACGAAGATTATAGGAAATACTCTATACTTGTATTCGCAGACTAAATCCTATTTATTAATATGCTTGTCTCTTTTTGGTGTCGCTTTTAAGTTTCACCGAATTTTGAAATCACAACGGTGCTAAAGAAGTTTCTCTTCAATAAAAACATACTACCCATTTTTTTCGGGAAAGTTACCCATTTATTTTCTAACAACACAGGCACGTGTAGTTGAGGTTTTGTGTTCCAAATAATAACGATAATTTAAATCTCAAAAATATGAAAAATGGTATATATATTAGTGTCTTACCTGTGATAAGTAATTCCTTGACATTTTTTTTGGGATGTAGAGTTATTTTTACACCATTTCACGACACAAAATGGCATTATTGATTTTTTGTTTAAATTGAACGTAAATAGTAACTACACTGCTGCTGTCGTGCCGCGTAATGGCGGTCGACCGGCATACTATGATGCATCTGTGTGCGTAAGGCACATATGTACAAACAAATCGGCATACTTAGGGTGCTTCACTTTCGATATGAGTGGAGTGGTAGGAGTCCTTTTTTTTCTAGTCCGTGACTAGTAGGTATTTCTTCCGTCTCGTGGGTACAGTTTACAAACATAATACTCACATACAGAAACACCCAGACCCGAAACAGATACCCGAAGTAGATCATAAAAATATTTGTTCTGTGTGGGGATCAAACCCGCGACACGTAGCGCAGACAGTCAATTGCTTAGCCGCTGTGCCAACCGTGCCGTCGAACAAGTAAACAATTAACAATTACTTCATTTTCCTAGGACCGTCAACAAACATTACCTCTGAAGAAGAAAGAGCAACCGACCGACGTAACGAGCAACAATCATGCGCCACCAAAGAGGGAGGCTACGGACAATCCTCCTCCCCCACCACCAGTGAGTGATGCCCTTAGAGTATACTCTAAGGTGATGCCTTGATACTTTATAATAACACCTAGAAGGATAGTCTCTTACGGACCGCTGCGCTGTCGCAAGTGCGTAACCTACACACTATTCATGTGTGCGGCGTATGTTCACTTTCTCTGTCAAACACACACAAGCGCATCAACATATCGGCTATTTATACGTCCACTGCTGAACAAAGGCCTTTCCCATAGATTCCACAACCGTGTCATAATTTCGGAGGGTATTTGCCAATACTCACCACGCTTGGCAGGCGGGTTGGTGAGCGCAGTATGGCTACCGGTTTACAAAAGGGACGCTGCTGCTCATCCCTCTGGTGTAGATTCCCTTAGCCGCCTTTTACGACATCCACGGGAGGAGATGGAGCGGTACTATATTCTTAATCCGGACACCACACGGATATAAGCGCATAGATAATGTCATTATGGTTAGCTAATTTCGTCACAAATCGTGTAATCAAATCCTGTATATATACTCTATGTCAAGTGTCTATGCCGAAGTACTCTAAATTATTTATAAGTAATCTAATTTCTTTTAAATTAAACGACGGGTGAAACCGCGGATTCCAGCTAGTTAATAATAAAATAATATAAAATATCTTTATGTAGATATTACTCGGCAAATATCTACTGACGATCATGGGTATCTAATAGACCGCTACATAGAAATTGTCATAATTACCGCGCTTGGCAGGCGATATAGTGGGCTTTGTATGTTGTTTTTAAAACGTAGAAGGACGTTGCATCCTCTGGTTATATGCTTGCTTAGTCGCCTTTTACTAAAATCCATGGGAAGACAAGGGGTTTCAATTTTTTTCCGCAACCTATAACGCCATGAATAAATGCGGCTTATATGAAATAAGTGTAATCTCATATTCAGTGTTCTTCGATATTAAATATTCTGCCATGGTACTTTAAGCTGTTTGTACCTAAGCCAGTTAACTATATTCAATGTAAAGTTTCTTCTGTCCGAGTCCATACGTAGTTTGAGGTTGAGGTCAAAGACTATTTAATAACTATTATACGTGCTATGATATATAATTCCTATAATTTGCGGATGTAGACTAACAATTTGTAACACTAAAATGATGATGGTATTCAAATGATATGTCTGAATAAAGATTTATGAAAGAAAAATAGATTTTTGCTACTGTCTCTCTTAGGTGTAATTTACCTAAAATAGATAGATTCTGTAGGCTGAGCTCTTCGACACTGCCGCAGGTAGGCAGTGTCGTAAAAGCGTTACCTACAACCTCAACCCATAATTAGCCGCGGTCGCCTAGTACCTATGCAATATTTATCATAATACTCGTATAATACAAGTGTGGTCTCGGTCAAATTAGACATGTGCCATTGATATCAAAAAGATATAATGGATGGCTGAAAGATTTCAGACAAGTTATTGATAAAACACTCAATCTGATGCATAAACCTTAGAATCTTTGACTCAAATATTCTGATTTATTTTTCAGATGCCGACAACAAATGGTCAGCAAAATGGAAACCATAAAGTTATAGATAACCAAAAATCCGTCCCGAAGCCAATAACCGCTGAACTTTTAACTAACTCAAATTTTAGGAAAAATGATACCCTGACGAGATCCCCTACTCCAGATTACAATAAGAAACCTGAACATCCCTCGCACATTAAAAATATTAAAGATGAGAAGGCTGATATGGAGTCACTAGAATCTTATAAGTTAAAGAATCCTTCAAATGTACCGCCAAAGCCACCGTCCAATTATTTTGTAAGAGCTCCCAGTGGTACAGCGACGATGAAGAAACATGCTCGTCCTGTGTCAGTAACGATAGGTGAATATGCATACGGAGGTGGGAACAGACGAGAACCAACAAAGCTGGACTTTCTTAATGGAGACAAAACCGATGGCCTTCATGATACAGAAGAAGTTTCTATATCTAACAGGCTACAATCAGAACTGGCTCTAACACTATCTAGATCGAATTTACGTAAGAAGACTGAAGCTCTGGTGAGTACCGGTAGATTATTACGTTTTATCTAAGAATATTGGGTCTGGCTGTATTGTATGTGGAATTCATGTCTGTAAACGCACCCACGACACAGGATAAATCCTAGTGTGGGGCAACGTTTTTATTCCATAAAAAAAAAGATAAAATATAAAATATATTTGTAGTTAAGTTACTTAAGCTCGTTTGCACTAAACTTGACAGCTTCTTTTTTTTTTTTTTTTCATGGCAATTGTATTTCATTTTGCCAGTGTCAAGTTAAGAACAGATCCTTTCTCACTCCGAAGTCTCTCACTGACAAACAATTCGAATCGCTGTTTTCTAGACAGTCAGGTATCAACGTTCATTTAGTTCAAACGGACATTAGTCTTTTCATTACTACGTATACAAGATTTTTGGATAGTTACATAAAAGGTAAAATAATCAGTTTCAGAATCTTAAACTTCTGAACGTCTGATGAGCAGTTTATGGCAAATGCTCGTGTTACCTTCTCTGGCGGGTAGATCCCAGCAATTGTAATATGTTTGGTGACAAACACGGCCGTGTTTAGATAACAAAATTTGTTCTCATAATAATGTTTTCAATATAACGTGGTGGCTGCAACAACTTCATTGGGTGGTTTATTTCAGTAATAATATGTTGAAGATGATGAAATTATTATTATATTCTTCTTATCGGCCATACAGCGTCCACTACTGAACAAAGGCCTCCCCATAGATTTCCACAACTGTGTCATCGTATTGGAGGGAATTTGCCAGTACTCACCACGCTTGGCAGGCGGGTTGGTGAGCGCAGAATGGCTACAGTTCCACAGAGAGGACGCTGCAGCCCATCCCTCTGGTTTAGAGTGCCTTAATCGCCTTTTACGATCTCCACGGGAGGAGATGGAGTGGTGCTGTATTCTTAATCCGGACACGGATTATTATTATGAAAGAGTCGCTTTCAATAAAAATGATATTATATTACTTACTATGTCATTTCATATCTACATTCCAAACAACTAGTGCAATTCCTCTATAAATAATTTCAATAAATAAACAGTGAAAAAGATTAAAGCGACAATTAGTGTTATATTATTAACATAATTTATTTCAGGTTCATGGCATCGTTATAAAAAGTTTCAATACTGCTGTTAACGAAGACAGTGATTCATCTGTAGATAAAATATTTCACGCTAGATATGGCAATAATCTTTTGCCATTACCACCTTGTATTACGATACCCAAAGCCGCCGTGTCAAAAATAAAACCTTGAGAGAAGTTTCGAGTTAAGCAGTTCCGCAATGATTTAAGTAGTACTCTACTCATTAATTCAAACAAATAGTCAACAGCGATACTTCAAATTGCACTATAATACAATTATTTTTATTGGTTTAGCATGATAACACTTGTTTTATACTAACAATTTATTTTAGGTGGTGGCTATTTTTTACAGAATTAATCTATTAGGACCAGCTCCGTGTCGCCTTTTATTATCAAAAATGTATATTAGGTGTAATTAAACTTATAGGGACCACATACAAAAATATTATCTGTGTGCAGACAATTTCTGTGAAATTGTCTGTGTCTGACTTCTCAGGAACTAGGTGCTACTCCTATCGATTTACCTAAAATTAGGCACAGTATTATGCGAAGTAGCTTACCGCGGTATCCATATAAAATAATTGAGAAATATCAAAAATAGGGTAAAATGATTAAATAAATAGTGAATATAATTAAGTAACAAAAAAACTCGATTTACCTATCACTTTGATTTTCGAGTCGTTTCTTAAACAATTAATAGCATGTAAAAGTATAGGTCTACTAGGGCATTTAATATATATTTTCAAGTCGTATTATTAATAAGTATCATCTGAGTAATTTTGTAACCAAATAATTATTAAGTGATTCATAAGTTTTAGATAAAATTAGACTAGTATTTCCCTTTTTAACACGCTTTTATTAGCTTGGTATGTATTTATTTATTTATTTATGTATTAAACTCTTTATTGTACACCAATTACTATACAAAAAAATAAAAAATAGAAAGGCCTAGTATATAGAGTACAATGGGCGGCCTTATCGCACTCGGCGATTTCTTCCAGGCAACCTTAGGATGGAAAAAACTGAATTGGACAAGAATGGGTCTGTCGATGGTGCACACAAAAATGCATAACAATATATCTAAACAAAACGATTCTAAATAAATACTAAAGATGATATAGTTATATATATATATAAACATACATATAAACATAAAACATATATATAATATATATATGAAAATATAATTAAACCAACTGATAATTTAGTAGTAAAAAGAAAAATAGAGCAGAATAAAGGTAAAGTAATCAAAATTTATGACTTTAACGACATGTAATGTTCCCTTACTAGTCCCTTAAACACTGGCAGCGATTGAGCACGTCTTATTGGAATCGGTAATGCATTCCACAAACGAGCAGCCTGAACCGTGAATGATTTATCAATAAATTTTGTGGAATGCATCGGCATTTTAAGCCTTAGGTTTTCTGATGATCTTAGGATTCGCGTATGAGTATCACCAAGGAACTCGAAGCGTTTTTTAAGGTAAGAGGGAGTAGAAGGAATAAAAAGTACACTGTAAAGTAGCGAAAGAATATGAGTATTCCGACGAAGGCGAATTGGTAACCACTTGAGCCTAGTGCGGAATTCTGAGACGTGATCATATTTTCTCAGACCAAATATGAATCTTATACAAAAATTTTGAAGGCGCTCAAGTTTATCAAGTTTTTCCTCGGTAAGATCAAGATGTATCTATGAATCTATGTAACAGAATTTTTGAACTCGATTTTCATCACCTTCAAAATGTCTGATTGATTTGAAACTTCGCACACTTATCAAGGACTGATGACAATGCAATAATTTAAATAGTTTGTCCCATTATCCATATATGCCAGGATCCTCAGGATTAGCGATTAGATTTTCTCATCTCTGATAACCGGAAAAATTTATAAATTAATTGACATACACAAACTTGCACAAAAAATAATACCTCCATAAGATGTCGATTCAATTTTCCGCGGCAAGAGTGCGATGAGACTCGATTAGTGTCTCATTCTTCAGATGATATTATCCATAATGGAGGGAGAATGTTTTACTTAAACGTTGAAAGGAAGATGCTTGTGTAAATAATTATCACCCGGAGTTATTGAGACTACGGACAGGCAACATGGACATTCAGCTATGCGCCAAACAAAACAAAAAAACACGTTTTTGTATTTAGCCGCACTGAAAAATAGAAAATAAATAATAGTTTAAAAAAACACGCATATATTATATTTGACGCTTTTTTACAATAAAATGTTTTTTTTTGTTAATCACTCTATTGTTATTTTTAACTTATTGAGAATTATTTTCTACTTTTTGGTTTAGTTATCTACAAAAGGGTGTTTTTTAAACTATTATTTATTGTTATTTAGGAATATTTGATATTCTGATGGTTAGGTATGTTCTATGAAAATGACACAAGACTCTTGCAATGAAAGAATAAGTGATATAACATCATGCTTTTAATGAGGTACGGAATCCTTGGCGCTCGAGTCAAACTTGCACTTTACCAGCTTTTACTTATATTAAAATTAAACAATAATACATAATTCTGTGAAGTGTCCGGATTAAGAATATACCACCACTCCATCTTCTCCCGTGGATGTCGTAAAAAGTAACTAAGGTTTTCAAAACTAGCGGGATGGCAGCAGCGTCCCTTTTGTGGAACAGCAGCCATTCTGCGCCTACCAACCCGCCTGCCAAGCGTTGGGAGTACAGGCAAATTCCTTCCCAAAATGAGGACACACGGCCTTTAAGCGGTCGTTGTGGAAATCTATGGGGAGGACCTTCTTCAGAAGTGGACGTCCTTTGGCTGATATGTTGATGATGACACACCTATTAAAATATTATTTTTGTTTACAGGCCGATGCCAGCCGATAAAGAATCAAGTGAATTTATAAAATCATAGCCACTTATTATGATTTTAGATTAGACGTCTAGTGAAAGATTTTTGGTTAGAATTTAAATAGTCGACCAAAGTTAGTTAGGTATCTAATTTATGAACATGAAATATTAAGATTGTAGTCTAGATCTTCGTCTGAAAAAGGATTATAAAACTACGAATATGTGTGTAATTATGTTTTAACCCAATGAATTGTGTTGATTTAGGGTTAATGTGTAACACAGTTGGCGCAACGGTTGAGCGATTTGCTTGCTGCGCCACGGGTTCGATCCCCGCACGGAATAAAACTTGTATAGCCTCAAGGTAGCTGTTCTGTGTGCATTTTTCTTCGGTCGGTCTATTTCTTATACTCATGATGCAGGAGAAATCTTAGTGTGAGAAATAGTTTCTTCGAAAAAAGAAAAGAAATGCATGTTCTGAAACCACGTGTATTATTACTGTGGGTTAAATATTGTATATCGGTTGAGTGCCTAAGTCATAATAAATGTAAATGCTGGTTTAGATTGGCTCGTTTTAATTCTTTGTTTCCTAATTCCCTTATGTGATCATCACAGTACATTACATACCGTTCAGTCTGAGACTAGACTAGACGGTAGACTGAGGGTTGTGCCGAAATCTGGTAAAAATCCCACGATGTTCCTTAAGCATGGAACAGAGACGAGGTGGTACCCTTCTTCAATAAGGATGATAACACCCTGTTGTAGAATTATAGACTCATCTCGCTTTCAGGCCATCTTTATAAGGTGTTTTCAAAGGTCATCACGAATCGTGTCAAGCCAGTTTCCTTAAAGGTTATTGGTAACCATGTGGCTGTTTAACCTGCCACTATGCTTAGCGTTTGTGGACTATGAGAAAACCTTCGATTCGATCGAAACCTTTTTTATTTTTTATTGGTGCCCAGTGGAAATTCTTCATGAACTTCCTTCGCCCCGGGGAAGGGCGAAGGGGTATGCCGGACTCCTACCGGCTAAAACCACTGGGGCGGTCATCTTCGGCACCTAAGGGAGGCTCCAGGTCCTCGTATGATCACTCTAGAGCTGCCACGCCTATAGGCACATCTCGGAGAGGGTGACTGTAAAGTGGTCACCCTCCCGGGGGGATTGTAAAGGATCCCCTAAAGCGTCCCACGGCAGCGCGTGACCACGTCCGTGCTACCGTCTTCTCTTGGGTTGCTTGGTGTGAGCACGCAGATTCCCCAATCTACGCACTCGCGAACCCAGAGGTCCCCCACCTTATAGCTACGGCAGGGGGTTTCAGGCGTATGGGAATTAGGCGCCAGGGCGGTTGTTACCCCGGCACCGTCTCCTCCTTCTTCGAGTGGGATCGGCCCTCTCCCGATCCCGCTCTGCGGCCTCCTTCTGGAGCATGACGCTCTCACAGAAGGAGACCACTGCATTCCAATTTTCGTGCTCTGCCAACATAGCCGACACTACTGCTGGCAGAGAGAGATCTTGCCCGATCCGATCGACCAGGATCCGCCGCTCGGCGTCCCATGCAGGGCACGCCTCGAGCGTGTGTTGTGCGGTGTCCTGGTCGCTATCACAATGGTGGCATTGTGCCGTGGCCTCACGTCCTATCCTGTGCAAGTACGCACCGAAACAACCGTGCCCGGTGAGCACCTGCGTCAGGCGGTACGTGACGCGCTCGCTCCTTCTGAGCCAGGCTCCAAAGAGCGGCAGGACGGCCTCCACGACGCGCTTGGTCGCGAACTGCATCCGCAGGCGGCGGCGCCACTTTCCAAGTGCGCACCGCCGAGCTAGCCGCCGCAGCCTGTCCAACGCCCCTGGAGGCGCGCCTTCGCTGCTCTGGCGGAGGGTGCGTGTCTGATCGTAGACCCACGCATCCATCTCCGCCAGGATGTCGAAAGGCGTTCGATCGAAACCTAGGCTAGGTGCTGGAATCTCTGCACCAGTGAAAAATTGACTATCAGTACATCGAAGTGTTAAAGGTGCTACCATGTTGGTCCGAGTACATGAACACAGGGGCAATTCTATTGCAGAGGAGTGTGAGGCAGGGGGACGTCATTTCCCTGAAACCGTTCACCGCTGCAAAGGAGGATGCTTTAAAGCTTCTAGAGTGGAAAGGATTGCGCACTAACTTCAATGTTGAGTATACCTTCGATTTGCCGATGCACGACGCTCGTTGACCACAACAGAGTTGCCCAATAGGTGGGCTTTAAAACGAACATGGCCAAGAAAGTTATGTCTAACCCATCCCATAAAATCCGTTGGATGCTTTGTTCTCGAAGTCGTTGATGAGTATGTCTACCTGGGACGAATTATCTTGTTAATTAAGTCCAACTTCAAGAAAGAGGTAAAACGTCGAAACCGTCTCAGCTGGGCAGCGTTCGGGAAACTTTGCAACGTTCTCGTTAATAACATCGCAGTCCCTCAAGACAAGTCTTTAACCAGTAATACAGTATATGGCACAAAGACGTGTTCACTCACTATGGGCCTCACAAGAAAGAGAGCTATGCTTGGCATTTCTCTACGAGATCGATAACGATCAGAATTGAGGATATCCGTAGAAGAACTAAAGTTGCAGACATATCTCAAGGATTAGCAAGCTGAAGAGGTAATGGGTGGAGTACATTGGTCGTAGAACTGATGGCCGGTGGGCTAAAAGATTCTAGACTGGAGACCGTGCATCGAAAAACGTGGTGTGGAATGTCATCCAACAAGATAGACAAACGACATAGTGAAGGTCGCTGGGAGTTGTTTTTTGTGTGTATGTTGTTTGAAGTGCAGGCGGCATGTAACCGGACGTTGTGGAAATTTATGGGGCAGGCCTTTGTTCAACATTGGACGTTCTTTGGCTGATATGATCATAATTAATTATTTGATCTTAAAATAAAAGGGAAGTGATTTCCATTTTAGTTTTATTGTCTAAAAAACGAAACAAAACACTTTGATGTATTTTATTCTTAAAAAAATGCAAGTACCTAAATAATACCGAAATACCGGAATTCGATTCGAATTCGAATAATATAATAATAATAATATAATAATCGTTTATTGGTAACCTTTCGTGACACTGTTACATATGAGCCCTGCCTCCCGAACTAGGTTGTTAGCCTGTATCTCAGGAGACAGTTCCTTCCCTAGTTACATTTATACAACTTTGAAAGAAATAACAAAAATTTGCTAAAGGAATAAAAATAAAAAGAAGTAATAAGTACTTGGCTGAATTGCGTGTCGGTGTGTGTGTGTATATGTGCGTGTTTGTGTGCGTGTATGTGCGTTGTGTTTGTGTGTAAGTGTGTGTGCGTGTGTGATTGCGTGTGAGTGAGGACGTGTGTGTGTACGCGCTTGTATGGTATCGCTAGTATTTGGCTAAATATATATGTGTATTTACGCGTGAGATGTGCGTAGATCTATCTTTCAGTAATTAACTGAAGTAGGTTGTAATGAGGCTTTCAACTTTTTCGTAGTCCATATCATTGAGCCACTTTAGTATAGACCTCCTGAAATCATGATTATTTAGATTATGCCAGTTTCTGGTTGCGATTTTATTATATATACGTGGAGCGGTGTGGTTGTAGTGCCGTTGTGCGAAAGCAGATTTCACGAGAGGCACTGGACATCGGAACCGTCTTTTAGTAGTCGGTAAGAGTTGGGGAATTGTAATTCGGTGGTATCTACTAAGTACCTGATTTATATATAATTTGCGGACCGATAGTACACCTGTGTGTCTGTAGACATCTGTTGTCGGGTGATGGTATGGTAGAAACATGAGAACTTTAAGGATAGCACGTTGTGCACGCTCAAGTTCAATTATGTCAGTCTTAGCTGCTCCACCCCAAGAGCTGATGCAATAATTAAGTACACATTCACATAGTGCTTTGTATGTTGATATTAGTAGTTTAGAAGGTGCAACAGTTCTAAGTTACAGAGTAACAGAGACTTGAGATTTGTCGATCCCATTTTAAGTTGTCCACTATAATCCCTAAGTACTTAATAAAATTGGATCTGGTCAAAGTATCACATTTACAGTTACTCCGAGTGTCACCTTGTAAATTTTTACATGAAGAGGTATGAATCTTGATACTAAGCTGTGGATCAAGACGAGGAATATTTGTTTTTGTAAAACATAAGTATTTAGTTTTAGCAGTATTCAGCGTTAAGAGGTTGTCTTCAAGCCATCTTGCAATTCTTGAAAGGCCGCATTCTGTTATTATTTGTAAATGCTCCCATGATGGGCCATGAAATAAAATGACAGTGTCATCTGCGAACATAATAATTTCGGCATTGAGTATCTTAATTTCTGCAAGATTATTTATATAGGTTAAGAAAAGAGTCGGAGCAATCGTACTTCCTTGAGGTATACCAAACGTGCAAGCAGCAGCATCGCTTATGTACTTATCTACCTTGACTCGCTGCTCCCTGCACGCCAGATAATCTTGGAACCATTGGAGAACATGACCTCTGACACACACACACCGCTATACCCTACGCATGGGACATGAGCCCAGAGGCGTGTGCTGGAGGACTTGGATGGAGTGGCCCAACCCAATAACTGAAGGATTTGTTAAAATTTCATTGGGAACAGTTGCCGCAGGATGACATAAACAAACTCATCGATTGTGTGAAAATAGTTGCCGACAAGCTTTAAATAGAACGGAGAAGAACAGAGGAGTCCACACTCTATATTAAATTATCCAATAATATTGAAATAAATTTTCGTTTCAATAAGCTGGGAACGGCGTTTTCACCCGCGTTGAATTTAAAGAAATTACTAGTACTTCGACATAGACACTTGACATAGAATATATATATTGGATTTGGAGGGTTTTTTTGCGCGGAAACCTTATTATTTTTCTAAAGCCTTAGCTATTCCATATAACATCAGCTATCTGCCAGTGAAAGTCCCGTGAAAATCGTTCCAGCCGTTTTGGAGATTACCCTGAACAAATATACAGACAGACAAAAAAAAAATCAAATTGTTTTTTGTTATATGTACCGTATATACTTTCATATGCATTTAGTAAAAAGCTGTTATTTTGACATTACAAACAGACACTTCAATTTTATTTATTTGTATAGATGTACCTTAGTCTTGTTTGAATACATATTATACAGTATACATTTTTCTCTATTACAGTAAACATACATTCAGTCAAAAAAGTATCAGGAATGGATGATTTGTTTAAGGTTCCAAATTCAAATTTTTGTTTTTATTGTTGTTGTTAGATTGGCACAACTGTTTTCCATTTTGGCGCAGAGTTTGAGTTGCATCTGTTATCCGGATCACTGTCTTGGAACATAGAGGCGCGAGCCCTCGTGTCATTATACGTTTGACGCATTAATGCGCGAGGACGAGGCCACCAACTGGTACCACGCCAATGAATCGAGGTGGGAAACCACACTCTTCCTCCATCTGACTAGACGGGGTCTGTTCAGAAGAGAGATTTGAAACTGTAAGTGCGAGGACCATGTGGATTATTAATTTATTTTGTTTAATTGACGTGATAGTTATCTGGCAGTTTAGGTATGTGATGCTCACTCAAGTGTCCTGCTGATGGTGGCGTCGTGTATCGGGTCGCTTAGTTGCCCTACAATATGGTAGAGCCGAGCGACGCTGATGCATGCGTCATGCTCGTGAACGAGTGCTGTCTGTTGGGATTGGTCAGCTTAATGCTGCCATGACAATTTAATCATAATTTAACATAAATATCAGGCTTGTTTAGTGTGAACTTTTAAAGAAGTTTACTTTTTTGTGCTATATTGTCCTCACATTATTTATTTTGAGAACAATGTAACCAAAAATACTGTAACAATTATTATGATTTAAAAAGAGTAACCATGGAGTTTCTTGCCCGTTCTTCTCCATAGGAAATCAACATCTTGGAACGGGGCAACTAAAGCCTTGACTATTCATAAGTGCCTGTATATGGTTTTACATGAATAAAAATATTTTTATCTTACCTTATCTTATTTATTACTTTTGTAATTTCATCATCATCATCAAATCAGCCGAAGAACGTCCACTGCTGAAACATAAACCTCCCCCATGGGCTTCCACAATTGTGTCGTCATTTTGGGCAGCATTTGCCAGTGCTCATCGCGCTTGCCAGGCGGGTTTGTGACCTCGATATGGCTACTGTTTCACAGAAGGGACGCTGCGGCCAATCCCTCTGGCTTAGAGTCCATTAGTCGCCTTTTACAAAATCCATGGAGGCGATTGAGTGTTGCTATATTCTTAATCCAAACATCATGCGGAATGAAAGAATTACAACCTGCGAAAAGAGACCAATCTTATAAAAAGAGGCATCATAAATATCGAATTTATTTTTTATTGTAAAATGTCATTATTCCTCAGCTCAGTCCTGTGTCAGATCAAAATGTATTGTTGTACTGGTGTTTAGAATTTTAGACCGGTGATTCCAATTTTAGTTTAATAAACTAAAATTTGAATCGGAATTAGTGCTGTTTATATCATATTATCTAATAGTTTTATGTAGATTTTCGCCATGCCTTGTGGAACTATTAAAAAATTACTCTCAAGTGAATATAAAGAATTTGATGATACAGTTCTCATTGAAAGTCCATTTAAGGAAACTACAAGAGATGGAAATACGATTACACGTCTACTGCATCTTGGTAAGTATGGTTAGGGTGATCCTAAGAACCAAAATGTTTATGTCCGTTGGATACATGTATTTTATGTGGATAACGAGAATATTTTGTGATGCAGATATGTGTTAATTGTAACAGATTTTTGAGTTTTGTTTTTATTGATTTCTGTATTATTAATATAACAAAGGTTAAGATTCCTCTGCTGAGTCTTTTCTCGCATTTTCATACAGAAATTCATCTCAATCTTTTTTCTATGAATTCCCAGTTTTTTTTATATAAACAATGAAGATAAGAGGTTCAAAGTACCTACTTAGTAGTTAAATTTATGAGAAATATTTTTTAATAGGTACTTACTTACATTAATTACGTAAGTAAGATCAATTCAAATCAAATTATTTTTCATGTCAACCATTCATATTTACACAGGCACTTATGAATTTTCAAAACATAAGAAGCTACTTATACTGCTTTTTTTGTGTGTACTGGCCGAAACAGCGTATTCCCTGGTCCAATATTATAAATCTAACGAAATGTGAAACAAGGCGAAACACTCTCATGTTAGCTGTTCACATGAGCATTGCAAAAGGTATTTAATATGCCGAATTCGTGGCAATCACGCGGGATAGATGTCGGTGGCAAAAGGCTGACAAAATACATACCTGAGTGCAGTAACTGTTGAGGTTGCACATTCAATTGATAGATCCTAATACAAGTCATGACCAATAGCACGAAACGTAGGCACGTGTGCAAGTGCAAGTACTTGGGTTAGAATATTTCGTTTCAAAACCATGCAAGAGCAAAGAATGAAGTTAAAAGACGGATTAAATGTGGAAGAGCAACCAGAAGCTCTATATCGAGGGTTTACCTTCCAATATCGCTGAACTTAAACTTGATATGCTTTTGCTTTTTTTGGGCGGAGAAAATGCGTTATGCATACCACCCCGTCCGGGGGATACTGCGTGGTTATGTGGGACTTGCACACACTAAAAACTCCGCTGTGTGGAACTGCATGCACCTTTTGATGGACCGCAAGTACTCCGTGAATACTGCCTTCACCCACTGTTGGCCCACTTTAGCCTAGCTGTCACGTACGGCGATGCATCCAAGGCACCACGACAACTCCTCGGTCCACCGCCCGCTGGCAACTGTAAGGGCATCAGGCGGCCATTTTACCGCCTGCGCGGACCACCAGCGATGGATCGGGTCATCCAGGGCATCTTCCTCCCTGACTTGCTTTGCCATTTCCTTCCGCGAGATAACCTCGCGGAACGATGCCACTACCTTCCTAACCCTCACGCTTCCGACCATGGCTTTACCAACACCGACAGCGAGAGGTCTCCTCCGGTTACTGCTACGACATCACGGCACTGCACCGCCCGAGCAGGTCAGTGCTCGAGATTGTACTGGACCGTGTCCTCACTGCAGCCACACTGGTGGCACACTGGAGATGTATATCCTGTCTGTCCAAACCTACGGTGATCAAACCTGGTCACTTACAGAACACATTATCCGTGTGGTGTTCGGATTATCTGTATGGTGTCCGGATTAAGAATATAGCACCACTTCTCCATCTCCGCCCATGGTAGTCATAAAAGGTGACTACGGAACTCTAAATCAGAGGGATGGGATGGAATGGAACAGCAGCTATTCAACGCTGACCAACTTGCCTGCCAAGCGGTGTGACTATTGGCAAGTTCCCCAAAATGACGACACAGTTGTGGAAATCTATGGAGAAGTCCTTCTTTCACTAGAAGACGACATTTGGCTCATACGATATACTAGGCGTTAAATGGGCAGATTACTTCATAAATCACCTTGCGATCGATATTGTGTGTGGAATTTGTGTCTGTAAACGCACCCACGATATAGTGGAAATCCTAGTGTAGGCATGTACTACAGGTACCTATTAACACAACATTAAATATTCCAGGTTTGACTTCAAAAGCTTTTATAATTGCTTCTGAACAACATATCACTGGAAAGAATACCACATCAAGTGAAGGAACTCTGTTATGCCGTGAGTCAAGTGTAATAGAACTACTTTCATTAAATCCATGGGAGTCGATCAAAATAACAGTGTTTAAAAGAAGTAAAAAGCAGTGTCTTAAAGCTTCGTTCATTAATAACGGTACAAGATATTTTGAATTACGGGATATACCTAAAAAGAAGGTAAATACAACTTTTGCATAGAAATTGTTAACCTCGTCGAGAGGTCCTTGCAAAGACCTATACTTGCTTTAGACTCTTCCCCTAAATAGTCAAAACGTGATCCAGTTTCTTAGCTGTTTACTTAACTGCCCTTAACTCCTATTGGTTATTTTAACCTCAGTATTTTTATACGGCTATGCTGCTGAGGTCCCTTAGGGTGAAATTCAGAAACGAGTCTAAGCGTGAACTTACGCTTCTATCTGTCAAAATTAGGGTCGTAAGTAGTGCATTGTGACAGATGGAAGCGTAAGTTCACGCTTAGACTCGTTTCTGAATCTCACCCTTAAACATATAACTATGACAGACTATTATTATGTTGAAGAAAAAAATGCAGAAAATAATATCTATCTACATAGTATGTTATGTCAGAGCCTAAATAGAAAGCCGAGGTTACAATTTTTAGTTCATTGATCGTCCAACAGAGTGTGCGTCAGCGATCTTTGCCTGCTTAATCGTTATCGGCAAATATGTAATACCAAAATGACGTTTAAGAACGGCGTCTGCGCGATCTACGCCTATAGCAAAGCGTCTGCGACTTATGTAATCACACCACATCACGTCATGAAAGTAACTAATCCCGACTCCTGACCTGACACATGATTAACCATGTTTTTAATTCTTAGATTGATACACTCATAGAAAGGAATTAAATAGCTTTAAGAAAACATGGGCTTTTTTCCCATTTTACCTACCTCATACAAAAATCAGTAGGGGTGGTAGGGTAGGGTGCTTTAAAAGCAACAACCTACTGCCCAGATTGTATCAAACTACAATTTGTAAAACATAGTGGCATCATTCACACATGATTAACCGTATTTGTAATTCTTAGATATTTTGGAGCCTTTGGTGCACTCATATAAGGGAATTAAGCAACTCAAACAAAACATGGCCTTTCTCTATCAATTCACCTCCTAAAGAAAGTAATAATAAAAAACAACAACCTCTTGCAGCAGATTGTATTGAATTACGATTTGTGAAATGTGTGGCAAGTGGCAAGGTAGGTTTTTTAATTAGTATAAACTGGCATTAAAATAAACTAATTTCTCTTTTTATTGTATTTCATATTATAAAATTATATTTTGTATTTGTTAAACAGAAAAATCGATCAAAATGGACGGACAAATATTTATACTTAGGATCTCAAAGGGAAGTGGAAGACAATATTCGACCCGTGCCAGTGCCTGGATTAGGGCGCGCAGAAGAAATAAAACTGTTATACTTAAAACCGCGATATTTCGGTTGTTGGGAGCAATCAGAGCATTGGGTCCAATGTGGAGACAGCTCATTAGAAAATTTAAGTCGTAACGAATGATACTGTGGCTCATGTACGAAGGGAACCGTAAATAGTGGGTTTTGACGGCACGGTTGGTGCAGTGGCTGATACAGTCGGCTGCTGCGCTCCGGGTCGTGGGTTCGATTCCCACACGGAACAAATATTTGTATGACCTGCAGGTAGTTGTTCCGGGTCTGGGTGTATTGTATGTGGAATGAATGTCTGTAAACGCACCCCAAAAAAAAAAAGTCATTGTCTAGTTTACGATGGACTTTCGACTTATTATGGAATATAAATATATAAGTAGCCCCTACTTATATATTTATATTCCATAATCTAAAGTCCTAAACTTCCGAAGCATTGTATTTTTTAATAAATATTCATATATTTAAAATGAAGTTTAATTGTATTGTCATTTTCATCCGTTTTAAATTTTTTTGTATACTGCATCAGGAATTACAACAAAATCACAAAACAAAAACATTTTTTTTGGCAAATTAGTTTGGTATTATTTCACCCTGAAAAAAAAAGTTATAACTTGATAGTATTTCTCAACGTTTCGTAACTTGTATATCACATTTCAAAGAAATAGTCTAGATAGCAATGATATTATATATTAAAAGAAGTAGACATGTTACATGCGCGCCAAAAGTAAGAACCAAAACTCCCCCAATTGTAGCACCTCGCAATCAGTTCGCCCAAGACAGGACAACGAGCACACATTTTCACAATCTGTATTGTTTTATTAATTAAGTAAAAAAACTGGGTCTAAGATTGTGTATATTAAGGACCGACAATGGGTCTGAATATGTTAATAAACAGTTTGAAGATTATTTAATTTCAAAAGGGATTGAACATCAGACATCTGTTCCTTATAGTCCTCAGCAAAATGGTATCGCAGAAAGGACTAATCGTTCTATAATAGAAAAAGCTCGCACAATGCTGGCGGGAAGTTCATTATCTAAAGCATATTGGCAAGATGCTGTCGATACAGCTGTATATTTGAAAAATAGAAGTCCTCACGTAGCGTTAAAAATAAACACACCTTTTGAAAAATGGACAGGAAATAAGCCAAATATTTCCAATTTGCGTGTGTTTGGTTGTCGAGCGCTAGTTCAGATACCTTCCTGTCATAGGAAGAAGTTAGATCTTAAAGCTGCTCAGTATATTTTTGTTGGGTACACTAATGACCCAAATAGTTACAAGTTTAGGGATGTTCTATATTCCAGAAGGTTAATAAAGGCCAGAGATGTTACATTTTTTGAAGAATGTTTTACAGATATTAAATCTTCGTTGTCGGAAAATGTAGAAACATGTTTGCCTTTACCCATAATATTATCGACTGAATCACACGAAGAATCTTCGTCAAGACAGGTTGAACCTGACTCGGTAGGAGTTGAGCCTGTGGAAGATTCTAACCATGATGATAGTTTTTCTGATGCAGTTGATGATGATTTTAAAGATCATTCTGCACAGCAATTTCCAAGTACTAGTAGAGAACAAGATAATACTGGTTGTAGATATCCTCTACGAAGTAGACTGCGTAATCTGAAAACGGAGTTTATTGATACTGACGAACCTATTTGTTACACTGATGCTCTGAATTCAGATCAACGCAATAATTGGATAAAAGCTATGAATGATGAATATCAAAGTTTAATTAAAAAGGGTACATGGGTTCTAGTAGACAAACCAAACAAAAAAGTTATTCCTTGTAAGTGGGTTTACAAAATCATAAGAAATGAACAAGGTAATCCGATAAAATACAAAGCGAGGTTGGTTGCAAAAGGTTTCAAACAAGTAGCAGGGGTTGATTATGACGAAACTTTCTCTCCTGTAGTGCGACATTCGTCTCTGCGAATGCTATTGGCATTAGCAGCGGCAGCAGCATGAATCTAGATATACATCACTTGGATGTAGATACTGCATTTTTAAATGGAGATCTAGAAGAAGAAGTTTACATGTTTCAACCACAAGGTTTTAACACTGAAGATGAAAAGGTTTGTTTGCTAAATAAATCCTTATATGGATTAAAACAAGCTCCACGAGCTTGGAATTTAAAATTAAATAAAACCTTATAAACCAACCTTGTGTATATACGAAACTTCCTGCTAAAGGTTTTGTGATATTGGCAGTATACGTTGATGACATTTTAATTTTTCACAGTAGTGACGAAATATTTGACAGTGTCAGAAATGATCTTAACAAATTTTTCGCTGTCAAAGATTTAGGAAAAATGAAATATGTTCTTGGCTTAAATGTGCAAAAATGTGGAAATACCGTTAAATTGAGTCAGCACAGTTATATACGCGATGTCTTACGACAGTACAATATGTCTGATTGTAAATCTGCACAGACTCCATTGACTACAAATAAGTTGGTTCCTGCAGAACATTGTGAGTCAATATATCCATATCAGAGTTTGATTGGTAGTCTTATGCATATAGCAGTAAACTCTCGACCAGATATTTCATTTGCTGTTAGTTATCTGAGTCAGTTTAATAGTAAGTTTGAAAAACGCACTGGTTAGCTGCAAAACACGTATACAGTATTTGAAAGGGACTATTGATTATAGTATTTGTTACAAGAAGACTGGGAAGTATCTTACCTGTTTTACAGACGCAGATTTTGCAAATGATTGCTTAGATCGTCGCTCATATACCGGTTTTTATACTGAGTTTGGAGGAGGTCCTGTGTCGTGGGAGTCTAAGAAACAACCCACAGTAGCGCTTTCTTCTGCAGAAGCAGAGTACATGGCATTGAGTTCCTGTGCTAAAGAAGCCGTGTATTTACGTCATTTTCTGTCAGAGATAAGTAATATTTCAAAGGCGCAAGTAACAATTTATAATGATAGCCAGAGTGCACAAATGTTGGCCAAGAATCCAATTCATCACAATCGTACAAAACATATCGATATACGATTTCACTTTATACGTGAAAAGGTTTCAGATGGTACTATTCAATTGAAATATTTACCTACAGCCGATATGCCCGCTGATGTTTTAACTAAGCCTTTAAGGCATGTAGCTCATGATATTTGTGTAAAGGGCATAGGTTTAACTGTATCGTACCCAAATTAGGCTAGTAGCCATTAAGTGGGCGTATGTTGTAATATGTACTGGCTATCAAGCCTAATGTGTTCTATGTTCTTTTGTATTTTCAAATTATGTTTTGTCACTATATGTCACTTCATTAAAATTATTGAGAAGTCAAACAATATTTTATTCTAAAATATTTACAACAAATATTCGGCTCCTCTTCTAGTTTCGGCCGAAACTGAAACCAAAGCCGACACTTATGTAACTAGATATGGTACAATTTAGTTATATTTTCATAATCCCTGAAATAAAGTTATTCCCATGTTTGTAACCAGAGATGGCAATAACACTGCTGTGTTATTTTACAACAACTGTTATTGTAAACTGCTGTCAGTTATGCTGTTAACCTGTTGTTGAGTCGTTTTGCGGTTTTGCAACATTATAATGAATTATGGGTAGCTTGTTTATATACAGTACATTACTTAGTAATTACTAAAAATAATTTAAAACAATTACTATATACTATACTAAGATGATTTGGTAATTACAATAATCTAAAACACTAAACTAAACTTTTCAACTATCACCGGACAGTGACAGCGGATAATGACAATCGTGTTCGTAATCGCAATGACAACAATAACGATAACATTTATATTAGTCGCAACTCGCATTACATTATTGTCTCACTGTTGTCAAATTTTCGTTATCCGTTGTTTAGTTATTGCCTCAGTTAAATATTAAAATCGACATTATTCCTATTGAGTAAAGCATAAAATCGTAAAATAAAACATGTGACTCACTACGTTAAGATAACAGACAACGATAAAAATAAAAGTGAACTTTATGCCGTGCACTTAAGGACTATAATCGTATGATTTGTAATTCTTTAGCAATGTGAAGTACGTCATATTTGAATAACACCATATCTCTCACGCCTATTGGTTGCGCATAATGCTTTCTTATTCGCCACGCAGCCGTGCGACCAGAGATGGCAATAACGGCTACATTTCAATAATTAATTACACTGCTGTGTTATTTTACAACAACTGTTATTGTAGTTTACAATGTCAGTTATCCTGTTACCCTGCTGTCGTTTTGCAACATTATAATGAATTATGAATTATGTGTAGCTTGTTTGTATACAGTACATTACTTAGTAATTACTTAAAATCATTTAAAACACTATATACTATACTATAATGATTTGGTAGGTAATTACAATAATCTAAAACACCAAAGTAAACTTTTCAACTATCATCGGACAGCGACAGCGGATAATGACAATCGTGTTCGTGATCGCAATGACAACAATAACAATAACATTTACATTAGTCGCAACTCGCATTACATTATTGTCTCACTGTTGTCAAATTTTCGTTATCCGTTGTTTAGTTATTGCCTCAGTTAAATATTGAAATCGACATTTATTCCAATTGAATAAAGCATAAAATCGTAAAATAAAACATGTGAATCACTACATTAAGATAACAGACAACGATAAAAATAAAAGTGAACTTTATGCGACGTTAACTGCGAGCGTGCGCGCACTGCCTGGCTGTTGTCAATAACAATAACGAAAAACGACAACAGGATAATTCGTTGTTCAATAATGTGTTATACATTGCGTAAGAATAATGCATTACATTATCCGTTATTGAAATAATGACCACTTCTATTTGTAACAGATAATTCAATTAGATTAAATAAAAGACGTCAGATTTTTAAATGCAATGTTGGTACTAAATTATTAAAGAAGAAACCGATAAAAATATAACTGATATCAATTTCTAAGTCTTTAGTTATGACTCACAATCGTGTAAATAGTCGTTTCAAGAACATTGTTTTTGTTAATAAAAGTTAACTATATAATTGTATGCTATTGTCCAAAAATAATTGCCATGTAGTGGCGGCTTTACTGGCTGGCTAAGGATACTACCACCCCATTTCATCCCTGGGTGTCATAAAAGGCAACTATGGGAATAGCAGGACGATGGGGAGCACATTTACATAGTGACTGCGAGTACATTTACATAGTGACTGCGATCGCCAGCCCACATGCCACGCAAGGCGATTATGGAAACCACCCCATATGAACACAACATAAACCCAGACCTCTAGTCCCCGGCGGCCCTGCTATTCCTGGCTATAGTAGCGGTCATTCTAAGACTTTCTGCAGCACAAAACTAGACAGGTTTAAGAGACAGATTATTAAATCTAACCAAAACCCATTTAAGGCACTACAAAGGCGCAATGCAACGCAACTTTGGCACCAAGTCGCACCTCTATAGGATGAAGCTTAGCACAACGGATACATGCAGATTCTGTATGGACAATCAAGAGTCAATGCAGCACATTTTGTGCAGCTGTGACGCTCTGGGAAGACGTAGGGCAAAACATCTAGGAATAGCTTATCCTTTGCCTGATGATTTTGCACGGCTCCAGGCAGGTATGATTACGAAGTACCTACAGGAACTTCTTGATTTGCCAGCGGAGGAGTAGTGCAGGGCTTTGGGCAGCACAATGGATCCAATAGGGTCGAAGTGCGTTCGGCTGATGCTGACCCCGTGAGAGCCACGATAGAATAGAATAGAATACTGTAAAGTCTTCATTGTTGAAATGACAAGAACAAGTCTTTGTATACTTTGTTGGAATCCAATCTGGTCTATTGATTTTTTGTATGCATTTCTGTTTACGATTAACTTCGGATAGAAATCGAAAATATGATATAAAATCTAATTTCCGATCGCTTGCGAGACGTGCTTCATGTCCTTCATTACTATCTTGTGATCGAGAGGCACCAATGACAACTCATTGGACCTGAACCAGTACCTGACCGCGACTGGCGCTGCGTGCTGCTTTCTGCAGTTAAAGAGGAATATCTTTCAAAGCTCATGGGCTTTTAAGATGCAAAGGCTAGGTCGATCTCTCAAAACTGCAGTTGATCGTGAAGGCTCAGTTAGCTACTAAACGTGAACAGAGCATTGCACTGGAGCTTCGAAAGTAATTCGTCTTCTTTCTAGGAGGCATGTAAAATTCCCTTTTGAATCCGATATTAATAAGAACCAAATCAAACAAAATTAATCAACACTGATCCGTAAGATTTGGCAATTGTTCAAATATTTCAGATATAAATAAAATATCGTAGGTAAGGTTAGTAAGTTGTTTATAAAAGTTTAATAACAACAAAGTCACGGACACTGGCGGCACGGTTGGTGCAGTGACTGACACAGTCGGCTGCTGCGCTGCGGGTCGCGGGTTCAATTCCTGCACGGAACCAATATTTGTATGATCTGCAGGTAGTTGTTCCGGGTCTGGGTGTATAGTGTGTGGAATTTATGTCTGTAAACACACCCACAACACAGGAGAAAACCTAGTGTGGGGCAACGTCTTAAAAAAAAACTATTACTTTTATTAAACTAAGTCCATTTCGTGATGACAATTTACGCGAAATATAAATGAAAACTTATGATTTAGTCCAAAGGAAAGATCATAACATATAATAAAATATCAACTACAGACCAGACAGAATATTTAATATAGAAATTGCTTTTCAAGATAATATAATTAATGCAAAACAAAATCCAAAAAGTAAGCTTTAAGAGGTAGGTTTGATCCCGAGAATAAAGCAAGGACAACCCGCGTGTTAGTTTAGCAGGCTACGTAACCAGTTGCGAATAGTTACGAAATAAGATTTCTCATTCCTAAAATCTGTCGCTTGGCTCCCTTTAGATATAGCGTGATGCTAATGTTTTATTTTGATAATTCTTATTACCGACTGATAAAGAATGTGTTCACTTGTGTGATTGTTTCATAATATTCGCTGTAAAACAGCACTTTGTAGACATATTGTTAAACAACTCACCTCCCATGTACAAAAGCGTGATGATTTGTATTCTAAAGCCATCTTTGAATAGTAACGGTCATTTTTGCCAAATTTCAACGAATTTTATAGTGTAGTTTTAGCGGTAACATCCAACATAGAAACACACAAACAGATAAACAGACAAACAGACAGAAATTCTAAAAATTGCAGATTTGGCATCAGTCTCGTTCCTGGAGCGTTGACTGTTTTAAAAAATTATTCATTGTACAGTTTTTGTCTCTCTACGATTTTATTATAGTAAATAGATATAGATAATTCTCGGAATTTGTACACCATTTCTTCTCCCTTAAATAATTGCAGCAACATGTCAAGCTTTTTATATCATAATTTCAGCATACCACTGCTGGACATAAGCCTTCCCCAAAGAACGACCAACAAACGTTCTAAGTTAATATTGTGTGCTCATTCAGGGGTTTTGCTATAATCGCCACGCTTGACAGGTGGGTTAGTAATCGCAGTTAAGTTGTAAATGTACTCGAAGGACGCTGTTGCCCATCTTTCGGGTAAGCCCATGATTGCCTTTTAATACAGCCACCGGATGAGACCAACAACACTGAGATATATGTCAAAAACACTGAAACATATTTCATTATTTTAATCAAAAAGCCAAATATTAATTTTCATAGATCTTACATCAAACCCGACGAATTTTTAGTAAAAACTTTCATCCCCTATTTAACACTCTTAAATGTAGATTTTTCTTAAACGCTGAAATACGTCTTCCCATATTTTTTACTGAGAAGGTGAATACAATTTTTTTATATATCTTACTTCAACACGGGCCGATTTTGTCTACAAACTTTCACCCCCTGTTTTATTCCAGGGTTGAATTTACAAAAACACGCATTTCTTTATTTTCAAACAAAAGGCCAAATATCATTTTTCATAGAACTAACTTCAAACCTGATGGATTTTAATAACCAGTTTAAGGGATGAATTTGCAAAAACACTAAAACGTATTTCTTTATTTTTTTTATCTAAATGCCATTTTATTTTTTTAAGAGAACATACTTCAAAACTGACGTATATTGCATACAAACTTTCACCCCATGTTTTACCCCTTTAAGGGTGAAAATTTACAAAAACGCTGAAACATGTATTTCTTTATTTTTAACCAAAAACCTAAATACTATTTTTTATAGATCTGGCTTCAAAAATATAGATTTGTCCATACAAACTTTCACCCCCTGTTTAACCCCCTTAACGGTAGAATTTATTAAAACCCTGAAACACGTATTTCTTTATTTTTAACTAGAAAGTCAACTCAAGAATTCAAAACTAGAAATTCAGTCAACGGAGTTTCATATAAATTTCCCCAATTCAACCCCTAATTTAACCCCTAATTTAACCCTTTAGGGGTGGAATTTCTAAAAATCCCTCTTTACCTGCGTTATAAAATCTACCTACTGTTAAAATTTAAAGTTTACGCTTAGACTCGTTTCTGAATCTCACCCTTAGTGGTTTGGGCTGTGTGTTGGTATGTCAGTCAGTCAGTCAGTTTCTATTTTTATATAATAAAGATGAGACCTCTGTAAAGATGTTATTGTACAAACAATGTCTTCTCTTTAGATTTTGGAAAATATTAAGTTTGTCGGTAAAAACTTGCTAATGTTTAATGTAAAAAGCGACATTCATTGTATAAATCAGTGAAAACCTGTAATTGGCATTTTATAACCTACGCTAGTTATCTATTTAGTTTTGTATAGCGGTTAGTTTTCTTATTTATAAATAAATAAATACCAGAAATAGACAAAGTAGTAGTACGTAAATTTAGATTGTCCAAAACCAATAAATCTTTCTTAGGTAACATACACTGCGTTCGGTTTTATAATAAGATACCTAAAAAATGACTGTAGACTGAGTATTAAAAATAACAATACAATACTCTATCTACGGAAATACTGATCTAACAGTTGAGAAGTTTAATAAATCGCACGCAAATCAAATGTTGACGATGGGGCGTAGATGGAGTACTGTACGATGGGGACGGCGTTAGTACTTTTCTGCACATGTGGCTTCCCTGGAAACCGAACAATCTGAAGTGATATTTGCATTGTATAGCTGCCATATAGAACCACCCACTGGTGCCACGCCTATAGGCACATCTCTGAGAGGGTGACTGTAAAGCGGTATCTAAGTAAAGGATCCACGAAGCTTCCCTGTGCGCTGTGCTGTGCTGCGCACACGGCAGCGCATAAAGTAAATCGTACCTGTCTGAAAATTTTAATCATGTAAATACATCTCCAGTACTTTTGAATCCGATAATTATCACCGAAAAACTCATCATTTCTGCTTGGCGTAGGCGTGTGGCAAAGATATGCATATGTTAGAGCAGGAAATATATGGTCGCCATAGGAATTTAGGAATTAGCGCACGTTTCATACATCTTTTTTATATACGGAGTTGCGCCTGCCTCTAACCTACCGGTTTATACTGTGCGTTGTCTGTCTGTCAGTCAGTCAGTCAGTGTTAGAGTTTTATTAAGTAAGTATTAACCTATTATAGTAAGTTATGTATCCTTTAAAGTTTTACAGCAACTAATGAAAAATTTACAGAACAGGTACTTAGCGGAATAGGTATTTTATGTTCAGGCTGTATAGCTGTAATGCTTCTGCTAAGACATATATATTGGATTTAAAAGTTTTAACATAACCCTCAAACATGTCAAAGTCAAGCATTATTTTGAGTACTATTTTAAACAAGTAATCTGCTACTACAACTAATGCAAATTTATGTGAAAGCAAAGGTTTTATTATAATGTCTCTTTTTTTTAAATTAGTGCGCAATTTGACACGTCCAAAATACCAAAAACACCTACTTCCAATAAAATTAATAGATGAAAAATGTAGCAAAAATATTCATTTCTCCAACTTGTGTGCTAAAATGTACATGGAATCTGAAAATAAATATGCATATAGAATTTTAGAAAACAAAGGATACGCTGTCTCTTTAAATACCAATATCCAGAAACATAATTTTAGTGAAGAACAATTTAAAGAACTCTTGCAAGCAGACTGGTCGAAGAAGTCTCATTCCCAAGTTTTTGAAATTTTTCCTACATTTGGTTTATATTGTTCAGAAAATAATTTATGTATTTCAAATAAGATATTTGATACATATATAGACCGTCTTACCGACTGTTTAAGGCTAGCTACTGATATCGAATTGGAATCTTTATTTTATTCTTTAAACAAGTGGCCAGATGCTGCATCAATTAGAACACGGAATTTTATAGAAGTATGGGCTGCATTGGACGATGAGTGCTTAAATCGAATGAAGGGGTGGTCACATGATCAGTTACTGTCTTTTGTTGCACTGTTTTATATGTTGAATGTGACAAGACATAGTGATTTCTCTATTAAAAGTTTGCAGAAACTAGCAAGTAAAGCGAAGCAACTAACTCCAGGGCAGCTGGTGCAGGCATTGTTCTTTATTGGAATATGGAGAAAATCACCCTTTGATATGCACAATCTAGAGGTTGAGTTAAATAATAATTATTCACGATTCACCATTGACGATTTGGCTATAATGTCTATGGGATTTTTCAAAAGTAAAACACCAATAAGAGACATGGAACTAGTGTTAAAAATAATTAATTCTGTAATTGAAAATTCAAAAACGATTCATGAAGTTTCGTTGGCTGCTTTATTAAAACTAATTCGTTATTCAACTAAATTTACTCTTGATAACAGAATACAAAAACTACTAGATACATTGCAGCATGAAGTGCCCCGACTATCAGTGATGTGTAATGTGCATTTAGCTCTAGTGGGAACTTCTACACTAAATTTGCATAAAGAATGCTTAACAAAAATTGCTGAAACTGTAAATAACTCCATGTCCCAGACAAGACTTAAAGATCTTGAAAGATTAGTGTTAACATATGGTACATTCAATTTAAGACCTCTAACAAAAGATTGTTTCTTCTCTAAAGTAATGGATGAATTGAGAAAACCTGAAAGAATACCAGAGATAAATAAACATGGTAAATCATTTGCATGCTGCATAGCATATTTAGGTCTTTTAGGCATATACCCAGTTGATCTGATAGGCAGAGTTTTAAATCCAGAATTTTTAGAAATTACATATGGGAAAAATTGTTACTACTATGGCAGAGAAATCCTGACATTGAACAATGTGGCTGAAATCTTTTGTAGTAATGCTAAAATTAACAACCTTCAGGAAAAGCATATTAGAATGATGGCAAAAAAATTCACCGATTATCTGCCTAGTGAACATTATGTAAAGCAATATAATGTTACTGAACGAATGGTTTTAGATATATTTAAAATACTAGCAGGCAGCCGTGGTGGCAATGAATATGTAGTTGGTGAACATATTTTACCACATCATCAAAGAGGAGGTAACTTTAAAATGAGTAAAATATGTTGTTGTAATGTCAGTGTCTAAACAAGCCTTTGTTTTTCAGATATAGTGATTTGCAATGATCTTACTGGAGCCCCAGTAGCAGTCCAGAATTTGTTTCCATCTAAAGACTTTGGAGTAATACAGAGACCTCCTGATAATAATGTCTGGATTGTGCTGGTAATAGTTGGAAGAAATGCAATGATATATGATACTGACAAAGCAACTGGATTTTTCTCAAGTAAAGTAAGAGAACTGGAGGCATTGGGATATCAAGCAGCATTGGTGAGTTGTTTAATATTAATTATTTAGACAGGGTTAAGTTTTGCTGATGCACTCATGGCAGTATTTTGAATATGCTAGTTAAAAATCAGAGCCTTATTTTTAAAATCTAGGAAGTAACCTGGGACCTTCGATCAACAATACTATTAGATTAAGGATCAGGAACTGAAACACATCGCTCAAGTGGCTGCGATTGCATATACTATATATTTACATTTCTTACTACTAAATATAGAAAAGTAATAACAATTTCAGTTGATTGTAAACCTTAATCCTCAAACATAAAGTTTATTAACGTTTGGAATATATTCGTATTTAAGACTGCATCAACCAAAATAAGCCAAAACTGCTGTCACGGTTAAGTCGATGCTATCAATAATATTGCAATATTAAATATTTAAAAAAATACAATCATCATCATAGAGAAATTATCTACAATTGTTCCGAAGCAAAATTTCAAAATAATATTTTATATTTTATATATAATAGCTCGTAAAACTGGGCAAAAACTAAAAAATGGCGTGCCAGCATTCAGCTGAAATAGGATAACTTAGTGTACAATTTTGTTACAAATTTCAAGTAAATAAATCTCAAACCTCTATGAACAATCTATGGAGAAGAGCCGGAAAGAAACTCCATAGATACTCTTTTAAAATAATTGAGATTACAATGTTGATTGATACAAATTATGGTAAAACATATAACAAGCATTATGTAGGCCAATATATAAAAATAATAAAAACAAACATACTAACGTAATACAATTATTATTCGCCATGGCAGTTAATGGCTGACCAGTCCCAACAGACGGCACCCGTTCACGAGCATGACGCATGCATCAGCATCGCTTAGCTCAACCATATTGTAGGGAACCGAACCACCCGATACACAACGCCACCGCCAGCAAGACATTTTAGTGAGCATGACAGACCGATACTACCAGGCAAAAGGCAAAGTATAGGTACTAAATATATAACATTAATGGCTACATAATGCTAACATGCTACATGATGCTCGCACATTTACAATTTTATGATTAATTAATTTAATAATGTCAAAATATTAAGAACATATTAGAATGTAAATTGCAGTCATTATATTAAACATAGGCAAATAATTTATAACATAAATATAGAATTCAATTTTAAATAAGTCAAATTAAATGTCAAGCTGTCAATAAAAAGATTAAACATAAGTCAAGTAAATGTCAGGGTGTCAACAAAAAATTAACTACAATTTCTTTGTAAATGGTAAAGCATTGATTGGGTGTAACAAAACGTCAATCATGCGAAAATTATAAAGCGCCAGAGGGTCGCAGTGTGCAGGAGCGAAACGTTTGCCAGACATCGCTATCGTCGATGTAATGATTTATATTATAGTAGGCTTTCGAAATTAAAATGCGCTTAATCAATTATTTGAATCTTATTTCTGGTAAGTCGGTAATACTACAAGGAATTTTGTTATAGAATCTTATACTGTTTCCCATAAACGACTTGCTGGTTCTGCTGCAAGTCTAAAGCCAGGTACTTGTTCTCGTTGCGAGTATTTAAGCTGTGCACGTCACTTTTCTTAATAAAATTAGCTATATTTTTGCGGATATACATAATGTTTTGGAAAATTTATAAGGATGGTAGAGTAAGAATGTTTGTTTCCTTAAATAGTTCCCGTAGTGACTCACGAGAGTCGAGGTTATAGATAGCTCGCACTGCTCTTTTCTGTAATATAAAAATAGACTCAACATCAGCAACCGAGCCCCACAGTAAAATTCCATAAGACATAATACTGTGAAAGTACGCAAAATATACTAACCTAGCTGTAGCCACATCCGTAACCCGTCTAATTTTCCTAACGGCAAATGCAGAAGAGCTTAGTTTGCCTGAAAGCGCCTTTATATGGGGTCCCCATTGCAATTTTGAGTCTAAAGTAACACCCAAAAACACAGTTGAGGAGACCAGATCTAATTCTTGTCCGTCAAGTTTTACTTGTAACCTTACGTGGGTCACATTTGCTGTAGAGAATCTTAGACATTTGGTTTTTTTGCGTTTAATAGAAGATTATTCGCCGAAAAATCAGATATCTTATAAAGTATAACATTGGATTCTATAAGATGGCTATCCTTTCTATTTACTTTAAATATAAGTGACGTGTCATCAGCAAACAAGACTATATTCGACATTGTATCGTTTATCATGTATGGCAGGTCATTTATATAGACCAAAAACAACAATGGCCCCAAAATGGATCCTTGCGGTACTCCCATTTTGACCTGTGAGCCTGTTGATGTGACGTTTTCAATTTCTACTCTTTGATCCCGATTTGACAAATATGAGCTTATAAAATCAATAGATTCAAAGGTAGATACCTTGAATTCCGTAGTACTTAAGTTTCAGAATGAGGGTGCGGTGGTCCACGCAGTCAAATGCTTTAGACAGATCGCAGAACACGCCTAAAGCATCATGTGCATCCTCCCAGGCCCCTAAAACGGTTTTAATAAGAGTGGACCCAGCATCCTCTGTAGATCGTCCCCGCGTAAATCCAAACTGATTGTCATGAAATATCCTATTTCCGTTAAAGTGTGCTGCCATTTGATTTAAAACTAGTTTTTCAAAAATTTTGCTTAACGTTGGTAGCACAGATATTGGCCTATAATTTGATGCATTATTTAGGCAACCGGCTTTAAAAATGGTTACAATTTTGCTGGATTTCATGAGATCGGGAAAAGTGCCCTCTGCGATGCAGGCATTAAATATTAAAGCTAAAATTGGCGCAATATTAGTTATAACTTATAACAGATTCGACGGCTTTCGTTGACAATCCCCATAAGTCCTCAGTTTTTTTAACTACTATTGTTTTAAATGTTTTAATTATATCACTGTCTGTCACAAAACTAAATTCAAAGACAGGTACATGTAAATCGACATTTTTCTTTAAGAATGCCTCTGCTGCTAAGGGAGACGATGGAAGGTGTTTAGTAGTCTCTGTTGGAATATTAGTGAAAAAGTTATCGAGGAAATTTGCGACTACAGACTTATCTGAAACTAGTTTGTCATCGATATTTAAATTAATTGCACTGTCACTGAATCGACCATCACTAGTTTCAGCATTAATTATTTTCTATGTAGTTTTTATTTTATTATTCGACGTTTTAATATTTGGTCACTAATATAAGCAGCTTTTGCTTGCGTACGAACCTTTTTAAACATTTTAGAATATTTTCTGACGTAGTAATGAAAATCAATATTGGGTATATAAGATTTTTTGTCACATAATCCGTATAGGACATCCGTACTGCGTCTTATACCCTTTGTTGCCTAGACACTGAACGTTAATTTTGGTTTTACATGTATTTTATTTACTTTGCAATTTTTCTGAAACTCATTACATAGTGTATTAAATAGGGTACACGGTACATTTCATTGGGATTGGCATAATGCGGCTTTAGAGTATGAAGTTGAGAAGCTAGATTTTTACTAAAATTTTCTAGACTTCTTTTTGTTAAATTTCTACAATGTATTATTTTATGCTCTATAACTGCATTATAGTTTATTTTAACAATCTGGCACTTATGATCCGATCGAATGCCACTAATCAGTCCCTTATCTCTTATTTTAAAGTTTGTTATAATATTATCTATACAAGTAGCTGAGGTAGGTGTCACTCTAGTCGGCTCCGAATACAAAGACTTCAAGTTAAATGACCTAAATAGATAGGGCTATAAAGTTATGTTTATCTATGGTATCTATTAGAATGTCTATATTAAAATCTCCACAAACTAATATCTTTTTGTCCATTTTAATTTTTCTAAGTACATCCTCCATTTTTATAAGGAATAGAGATGTATAAGAAGAGGGAGGCCTATATACACATAAAATGACAAAAATTTTGAATGTTAAGACTCTCCACTATCGTGAGGTGTGCAGTCTCAGAGAATATTTTCTCCATACAGATTAGGGGATGCACCGAGGTGTGGTAGCAATGGACAAAGGACTAACCCCGCTCGGTTTGGCCAAAGAGAAATGGCGCAAACATGTTGTACTCAGTACCAACGACCGCAAGGAGGTATGGCAAAGCAAGGAGCTACATGGACGGTTCTATCCGGCACTTCATGGTACCGATATAGATTTCTTAGCGTCCGTGTCCTGGCTACGTTTCGGTAACCTTTTCGGGGAAACCTAGCCCTGATCCATTCAGTAATGTACTAAGAGGATTCAGGGCCAAACAGAACCACAGGGAGCTCAGACTATCGCCCTGGCATATTCCCCGCTCAATCCTGATCGATTCACCATTCCCCTGAATTTGTCGACATCCTAGTTAGCGAAGCACCGTCCTCCATTGCCCCATACATTACAACAAGAAAGTGCGTAGAGTTGTATTTATTTTGTACAACGCCAGCACTCTCATGAGCCATGTATGCGGCACCGAGTCATAGGCCTTCATCACCACCACCATCCATTTTGAGAGGTCTGGAATTGTTATCAATATATTCAGCTATTTTTGCTCTCAAAATGGATGTAAGAAGTTTATAGACCGTCCATAAACATGTGATCGGCCTATAGTTTTTGGGCTCCGCTGCACTACCTGATTTGTAGAGCAGGTGGGTGACACCTGTCGTGAAGAACTGTGGTAGCGACCCAGTCTCTAAGGCTGACTGAAACTGGGATGCCAAGCGAGCATGAGAACTTCGCAGCCATTGAATCCAAAAATTGTGCAGTCCGTCCGGTCCCGGGGATTTCCAGTTCGGCATCGGACGGACTGCACTGGTCGATGATTTCTTATTATTATTATTTCGGCCTAATAAAGTCCACTGCTGGACACAGGCCTACCTCAAAGATCACCACAACGACTGATATCGGTGTGTTGTGTGCTCGCTCATTGGGGGGTTTTGCCATAGTCGCCACGCTTGGCAGGCGGGTTGGCGATCGCAGTTGAGTTGTTAATGTATTCGAAGGACGCTGCTGCCCATCCTCCGTCTAATCCCTTAGTCGGCTTTTACGACACCCACGGGATGAGATGGGTTGGTGCTATTCGTAGCCGGCACCACACGGCAGCTATCAATAAATACGTAACGTAAACGGATATTGTTTTTTTTATTATTACGCGGTCTAATGGCGCCCGGCGCGCCGTTTTATAGTGCAATAATGTTCGTGTATAGCGCGTCTATTTCTAAAATGTCATTGTTTATAATGCAATCTTTTCTTTTTAGGTTCTTTGGAGTTTATATTCAAAATTAGCAACCACACAAGACAAAGCAGAGTTCTTAAATAGCATAATTGAAAATGCTGTAAGAAAAATTAAATAAATAGATTTAAATAGATCACGGTTTTTTTTATTAGTCACTCCGTATTATTAGGTACCGCGATGCAATATGAACTGAATCATAGGCAGAACATGAATACTGAAATTTTACACTGAGTCCGGTGCGGTGCGGTTTGCGGTCATGCAGCATATGATATGATCTAAATCGGTACCTACCTATTAGATCGTTCGTCACAGTCGGATCCAAGCGAAAACCAAAAAAAGTGCAATAAACTATCGCAAATTATTCCAATCCAATTTGAACGTATTAGGTGCCGGTGGACAGACTAACTACGAGGGCTGCATGCTATGGTCACTTAAATGCGGCGGTACGCTACAAACAGTGCCATCTAGTTTCGGTAAGAGGTATATTCATCTATCATCAGGAGGGATTCAATGTGGAAAAAATAAACCTACTTCTCGCCACCATTCCAGTACGGTAGCAGGGCGCTACCAAATCGCTCGAATAAAAATGTTCCTTCATCCTGCCAGGGCCGTTTTAATACGGGGGTCCAAGAGAGCGCAAGCCTACCGCCAAATCTTGCTGCCAACTTTTTTTTATTTATTTATTCTAACGTGTTAATCAGAGCAGTTTTCTATCAAACGTGCCTTAATGGCATAACATTCTCATATTGTTTTTTGTACATATTACTTATTTCTATTTATTTACTATCTATATTATATATTTATGTTGGTGACGTATATGTCATATATACATTCCACATCTATCTATTTATTTCTATTTATAACTCTAGGAATAATATCTGTACAATACATAAGAGCGTTTACGTTTAGCGCGGGACCTCAAGTTTAGGTAAATCTTTGCAAATTTCACGCACGCAGAAGCGAGTGTGACTGTGTGGGTAGAATTGGCGTATATAATCGGACTAACTAACCCACTTTGATCCGTTCGACATAGGGTAATATTATTATGGAAAATATTTAATAGTAAGCGGATGGCAAAACTACGATTACACAAAGTAAGTGGAGTTGTAAGTATTTTTATTAATATTATAGTCATATTATGTTTTATTTTATTCTCTAATAAACATTAATTTATTTTACAAATTTAGACATAAATCCTACTGTCATTTGTTGTGATATTTATAGATTTAAGATAAATTATATTTATAATATTTAAATAAATAAATAATTGTTAATTTGATATTAAAATGAAACACTTATACGCATATTCTCATCTCGTGTTTATTTAACGTTATTTGTAAATTTCAAAAACTATACAGTTACTAACTGTATAGTTTTTGTTGTCATGCTTCTTAGTGCCATCGACCTGGAATTTCGTGGGTCTACTATTACTGCAATGATGAATGATTAATGTAATGATTTTCAACTATAGCCCTAATACACTAGCCGAGTGGTGTTCAAAAACGCTATATGGCAATAGCGCGCTACTGATTGTTTGCTGGAGTAAAATAGCGCGCTATTTTACACGCTAAAATTATAACGAACTCGGCGTACGCGAATGACGCGATAAAAGCGCGGTGAATATTCTCGAATCACGCTAAATGTCGTTGGACAGATACTGCTGTTTCGGTTAGATTATTGATATTGAATACTTTATAATATATTCGATAAGTAAAATAATTTATGTCAAAATAAAATGGAGCAGTAAAGAAAAGATTATAAACTTTTCCTCATACTTTCCATGCTTGGGATAATAGATTTTTATGTATAATTAACATAGGATAGGGTTATATTTCTTTTATTAAGAATTTCTTAAAGCAGTTTTCATGGAACGGAATTGTTTGATGTTGTGTATGCCTATTATAAACGTCATCAAATGTCACGTATGTTAGATATTTTAAGTTTACAAAATTTTAATGTACGTACATTGTTGGCGTATCTAAAATAAATAAATATTATAATCAAACCGATAGGTAACGGCCAATAGCGCGCGAATTCTCGCGATGACTGCTGCCTGGCTCGCCACACCCGCGCTATGCCTTTGCTCGCGCTATTATCCACGCTACTCGTTATTTTGTAATGGCGCTATTTTTCGTTTAGCGTCAAGTTGGAGCTGGCATAGCGTGTGCTATACATTGCGTGAATATAGCGCGTTATTTAATCGCGTTAGACGCTATATTAACCACCACTTCTAACGGCGTCCGGTTTGTCCACGTGTTTTTTCGCGTTCAAATTTTGTGCGTATATAGCTGTACACGGTGAACTCGTTGCGCCGAATATTATTGACGTCATTCTATATTCCTGGGGTGCGCCCGCCCACTGGGCTTTACGCCACAGGTACCTAAGCGCATCTCTATCTTCTTTACGAATTTTTACATGTAAGAACATTTCAACTAAGTCAGCCGAAACCGCTAAAGGTTACCGCCTTAACCTCATCATCACCTCCGGTAGTGATTGTAGTAAGTCCGGTCCTGTTAATAAATGATCGTTTAGTGATACACCCTTTGTTATCGCGGCCGCGTCATGTACACACGGCTACACATCAAGCTATACAGAACCGGTATAAGCTGATCTCGCATTGTATACGTTTTTGGCATGAAGAGAGATCAGCTTAAACTGGTTTTCTATAGCTTGATGTGTAGCCGTGAGTACTATACGAATTTTATCTGGTTTCATAGGGTTATGTACGTTGAAATGTGGTAAGTACCAAACTATTCCTCTAATGAATTCCTTAGGCGCAGTCTCTGCGTACCCTTTATCTGTTAATGCGGTCATTTGTTCGTTATACCATGTTTTTTGTTCGGGGTTACGATCTAATTTCTTTTCTATTGAGGTAAGTCTTGTTAACGCGTTCTGATATGTGTCCGACATTTCGATATTATTGTCTTTCCATAATAACGCTGTCTCTATATGACCTATATCTAACTGACGTGTATGTTTGTCTAATATATATTCCGCGCGTTTCTCTGGGTTTGAATTGGGCCGTCCCGGATTTATCATTAAAGATTCAACAGCGAAGAAATCGTTTAACTGTCGGTTTATATTCTCGTCTATGGTGGTTAAGTGAATAAATTGCACGCTGTGACCGAGGGTTCTTTCGAAGATGCCGTGTAGTACCCATCCTAACGCGGTAAGTGATGCTACTGGCTGATTGTTAGGTCCGATACGATTCTCAGTTGATAATAATAAACTCCAATTGTCTTGTCCTATTAGAATGTTGGGTGTCACTACCCCATATACAAGGTCATCTCTCAAGTCTCCCAAGTGCTTACATTCTAATATATCTTGTTAACTTATACGTTGCGGCGACAAATTTAAGTGAGTCCCCTTTGCTTAGTGCATAGCGTGATAGTAACGCGTCGGGAATTCGGGGTTTTCAATTTGTTCTTTTTTTTTTTAAAACGTTGGCCCACACTTTGATTTCTCCTGTGTCGTGGGTGCGTTTACAAACACAAACTCCACACACAATACACACCCAGACCCGGAACAACTACCTGCAGATCGTACAAATATTTGTTCCGTGTGGGAATCAAACCCACGACCCTGTGTGCAGCAGTCGACTGTATCAGCCACTGCACCAATAGCTTCCGATAGCTTCCATATTAAATGGCTCTATTCTGCCTTGTGCCCCTATTTGGGTCGCTATGTTTTCATATATGAAAGTTACGGGTGAGCCATCGTCTAATAAAGCGTAAGCGTCTATCTCTCCCGCCGGTCCAATTACTGTTACCGGCAATATCTTCAAAAAGGCACGGGTTCTATTCGGGGTCCAAGCGTTAGCGACTCTCTCTTTCGGTTCTATGTCACTCTTGTCTTTTTTAATAAAATGTAACGTAGAATGATGTGTGGCGGTGCAATTTCCTATGCCACATTTCTTTGGTTTACACGTGTGCTGCCGATGTCTACATTTCAGCTACCTCGACCGCGAACTGCAGTTAAGTTTATAAATGCCTTCGTTCTTCTACACCTTTCACAACAAGCTTATCTCGCACCTCACACTCATTTCTCTTGTAGATGTAACAACATTTATCTGTGAATACTACCACATTACCCTTTTTCGCAATTGCATTCACACTCAATAAGTTAGAAGCTAACTTAGGCACACACGTAACGTCACAGACTGTCAATCCTGACTCACATACTACCGTACTCTCACCTGCACCGTACACCTCATTACCATCTGCACAAGTCACTCTCAAAGACTTAGGAGTATCCTTTAAGTTAGGAGTATCCTTTAAGTTCTTGAACCAAGATTTGCGGTTCGTCATGTATGTCGACGCTCCAGAATGGATGATCCAGTCTTCTGCCTGTGGAATCGACGTGCCGAATGCAAAAGCTTGAAGAGCTTCCCTCTTTTGGATTATCAGGACACTCGTGTGCCTTGTGTGGTCCATCACAAATAAAGTACTTGATTGTTTTTTGTTTGATCTTCTTCGGTGTACGCTTATTTGACAATAGTGCTGAAGTGGGTTGGCTTGCACACGTGCTTGCCGAATAGGTATCCTCCATTTGAAAAAGCTTCATCTTTACATAGTCGGCAGTAAGAACAACGTTACTATTTTCTATGGCTATTCTCATTGGTTTGAACTCTATGGTCAGGCCTTGCAGAAGTAAAGCAGCCAACAGTTCATCGTCAACCTCCTTTCCTAGGTATTGAAGTTCCTGAGATACCATCATCATAGATGTGACATATTCCCTAACGGGTGGGGATTGCTCCAGCTTCATGCTCACCAGGGGTGCAATTCCTTAAGCTCAAACATCCATACATCTTTAAATATAGAATCGAAATAACGGTATAAAACCAATTTGGTATTTGCTAAGATATGATTGAAGCTATTCAAGGACACGTTGCAGAAGGACAGCCATGAGGATCATACTTAGCGATTACCAAGTTGGGTTATCACTGTTATTTCAATTCTGTATTCAAGGATGTATGGATGTTCGAGCTTCGAGAATTGCATCCCAGCTTTGCAAGTAGCTGCAGCGGTTATTCAGACCTTTGTCCTCGAACGCACTCATTAATGCTTCCCAGGCATCTTTCGCTGTTTCAGCTTTGAGTACGTGCCGGTGCACGTAATGCAATGAGGCCTAATCATTAAGCAATCAGTAAATTAAAATCTTTGCTCTAGCTTTCTGGTCTTTTAACTCTTGTATACTTCCACAAGTCATCGTGAATAAGATATAACTCTATAAAAATCTTCCATGTGCCGTAATTGCTGTCTCCAATTTCTCTATAGAGGGCATCCCACTACTGCCTGAAGACTCCATCTATTGTGCCATAACCTGTTAGAAGTAGTGGTCGTAGAACATGGTTAAAATAAAAGCTTAGATAAAGCTTCGATTCAATTTTATAATAGTGCTGGTGTCGACAATTCTGCCAGTGTCATAGAAGAACGTGTATGCTGTGTAGTCGTAAACAGTACTCTGTCTACGTGTGTAGTAATCAGTTTTTAAGATAATACTAATTGATTAAAACGTGATTTAATGTATAGACTTTACTGAATATTTTAGGCAAGTAGCAATCTTATGTCATTACTACGGATAAAAATCATCAAAGCTTCTAAAAGCTCAGGAGAAGAATATGTCAGTAAAGAAGAAAAATTAATTGGTATAGGGATTTTTAATTTAGAAAAATGACTATATAAATCAAGATGGATAATTTCTTGGGCATTTAAAAAATAAATGGTTTTAAGTTCCGTCTTCCAACCCACATTCGTATAGAGATGAATCCCTAACATGAATTTTATGTAAAAATACAGGAGAAGGACAATGACCTACACGGAGTCTACAAAGGACAGATATAACTGTTTTAGATACCTCCTTATACCTATAAAACCATGGTTTTGGTGATACGCTTGGTTGAACTGCATAATAAAAACGACCCTTGGAAGGCTCAGCAAATCATAGCCCAAATAACAATAATGTTTGAGATCAGCAGATTCAGATGTGACAGCGTTTTTTGCGAATCCGTCCACGCATTCATTTCTCTTGATACCAGAATGACCCGGTATCCAAACCAATTGAATATTTTTATTATTATTTTTACAAGAGAAAAGAGATGAAAATTACACACATATTAATATTGTGTGATTCTATAAAAAGGCATGCTTCCAAAATAGCCATCACCCGTGAAGACAGAAGCTTCCTTAGGGCATTTGAATTTTAAAATAATTCTGGAATTTCGGTAGTATACCGCAACTACTGTGCGACTGGAGTCGGTCAGTTTGGATGCATCTGTAAAAAATAAATCGAAACCGTTCCAACGTTCACTAATCAATTTACCGCTGGTGATGTTAAGGAAAGCATCTTATCCATTACATCCAACTCGGTTGGGACTGACTGCATTAGCCGTAATATGATCCTTCCTATCCTCGACGAAATCCTTCCCATCATATCCCATATTTTTAATCATTCCATATCCAGCGGTCTCTTTCGTTCTCCTTGGAAAGAGGCCCAAGTCACTCCACTACCAAAAAAGTTGAATCCTGCGTCTTTCTCTGACTACCGTCCAATTTCCATACTCCCATTCCTCTCCAAAGTTCTTGAACGCCTCATATACAATCAACTAAGTAATTTCCTCTCTAATAACGATCTCTTTAATCCACTCCAATCCGGTTTCCGTCCTGGTCATAGCACTACCACCGCCTTGGTTCATATTACGGATAATATTAGGTCTGGAATGGAAGACGGTGCGCTAACAGTTCTTGCATTGCTAGACTTTAGCAATGCCTTTAACACTGTCGACTTTGATATTTTAATTGGTATACTAAGGTCTCTTAACATATCTCCAACGGTGATTAATTGGTTTCGTAGTTACCTGTTTGGCCGTCGGCAACGTATCAACATTGACCATACCTATTCTTCATGGTGTAGTACATCTGCCGGCGTGCCACAGGGCGGCGTTTTATCTCCATTACTCTTCGCATTATTTATAAATTCTATCTCCAATCAACTTCGTTCTTCGTACCACCTGTATGCAGACGATTTACAAATTTACTGTCAAGCTTCCCTGGAAAGGCTGGCGGAGGGTATCAATATTATCAATATTGATTTGGCTCGAATATGCGACTGGAGTAGAGCACACGGACTTAAGGTCAACCCAGTGAAAACACAGGTTACTGTTGTTGGAAGCTCAAGGATGATCTCTAGAGTTGATTGGTCTCAACTTCCCCAAGTTCTTTGTGATGGTTCCATTATTCCTATAAGTGATCGGATTAAGAACTTGGGGATATATATTGACAAAACCTTTTCTTGGGGTCCCCAATTGCAGGAGCTTGGTCGCAAAATGTTTGCTTCAGCGGGGTGCTTAAGAAGGCTGCGTAATTTCCTGCCTATTGCCACTAAGACTGCGCTTGTACAATCTCTACTTCTTCCTATTCTTGATTATGCCGATATCAGTTATCTTGATATCACCGAGGACCAATTTGATAAACTTGAGCGACTCCAGAATTTTTGTATCAGATTCATATTTGGCTTACGTAAATATGACCATATCTCAGAATTTCGTAATAAGCTCAAATGGTTACCAATACGCCTTCGCCGTAATACTCATATACTTTCTCTATTAGACAGTGTTCTGTTCAATCCATCTACCCCCCCTTACCTTAAAGAACGGTTTCAGTTTCTACATGACACGCATTCTAAGTTTTTAAGATCAGTGCCCATTCTCTCTCCGGGTGATTAGGACGTGTTATCCATTAATTGCATTTCGACAGTTCTATTCTATTCTATTGTTGGCTCCCACGGGCTCAGCATTAGCCGAACGCACTTCGACCCTATTGGATCCATTGTGCTGCCCAAAGCCCTGCACTACTCCTCCGCTGGCAAATCCAGAAGTCCCTGTAGGTACTTCGCAATCATACCTGCCTGGAGCCGTGCAAAATCATCCGGCAATGGATAAGCCACTCCTAGATGTTTTGCCCTACGTCTTCCCAGAGCGTCACAGCTGCACAAAATGTGCTGCATAGACTCTTGATTGTCCATACAGAATCTGCATGTATCCGTTGTGCTGAGCTTCATTCTATGGAGGTGCTCCTTGGTGCCGAAGTGGCCTGTCATTGCACCTATATAGTGCCTTAAATGGGTTTTGGTAAGATTTAATAGTCTCTTACACCCGTTTAGTCTTGTGCTGCAGAAAGTTTTGGAATGGTTTAGGCCTCTCGCTTGCCTCCATTCTCTGACATGTTCCTTATCAGCAAATGCATGTAATGCCAGTTGGTAGGTACCCTGAGGTATTCCTACGAAAGGCTCAGGGCCAATGAACTGCTTACTCGAGCCTGCCCTAGCTAGTTGATCCGCTTTCTCGTTACCTTCAACACCTTCGTGTCCAGGTACCCAGATAAGCTTTACGTTATTGTGTTTTCCTAGTTTGTTTAGTAAGATAACACCTTCCTTGACTAGTTTCGAGTTTACTTTAAAGGAGATTAATGCCTTTAGAGCTGCTTGACTGTCACTGAGTATGTATACGGTTTTTTCCTTCACATTCCTCCTTAGCATTTCTTTAATGCTGACAATTATAGCATAGGACTCCGACTGGAAAACCGATGTATATTGCCCCATGGATTGACTGATATTGCAGTCATTTGACCAAATTCCTGCTCCCGTACCTGATTTCATTTTAGATCCATCAGTATACCAAATGAGATGAGCAGTGTCATTTATGGGCTTGAGTCCTCTCTGCCACTCTTCCCTTGTGGGTATATGTACGCTGTATCTCCTATTGAACATATAGACTGGATTGTCAGCATCACATGTCATGTCCATTAAGTCATCCAGTTCTTTCACAGGATCCAATGATGTGTGTTTTGTGCAGGGCTTGTATCGATTCCACGCGCCTGCCCTTGCAAGTCTATAATGAGATTTTCTTGCCTCTGTTTGTATGTGAATATGAAGTGGTTTAATGTTCAACATCCACTCCATAGTGGGCGTGGTTTTAAAGGCTCCAGTGATGCCCATGCAGGCTACCCTTTGTACCTTCCTTAAGGTGTCTTTGCAGGTTTGTAACAAAGTTCTCGTCCACCATACTGCGCTGCCATATGTTAGTATTGGCCTCACCATCATTGTGTATATCCAGTATATGACCCTGGGTTTGAGTCCCCACGTCTTGCCATAGGCTGAACGGCACATATTGAACACTCTTAGGGCCTTTTTAGTTGCATTTTCAACGTGAGTACGCCACGTTAGTTTCTTATCCAGTGTTACACCTAGATACTTTACCTCCGTGGCCCATTCAATTTTAGTGCCGTACATTTTTAATTCCTTGAGTCCACTCAGGTCTGCTTTATTTGTGAACGGCACTAAAACAGATTTGCTTGGATTTATGGATAGGTTGCTCCCATCACACCATCCCTCTACTTTGTCCAAAGCCTCCTGTAGCAGGTCCGACACAGTGTTCGGGAACTTGCCATTTACTTGTATGACTATGTCGTCAGCATACCCTACTGTATGGAATGGTCCTATATTTAGTTCCACCAAAAGAGAGTCTACCACAAGGCTCCATAGTATTGGGGATAAAACCCCTCCTTGTGGGCAGCCCTTCGTCGCTTTTACAGCTATCTTGTCTCCCAGTAGATTGGCTTGGATAATCCTGCCCTGAAGCATAGTATTTGTCCATTTTACTATGGTGGGTTCTATGCCATGTCTCTCTGCAGCAGCACTTATTGACTCAAAGGTCGTCCTATCGAACGCACCTTCAATATCTAGAAATGCTGCTGCTGAGATCTCTTTAGTTGCCAGAGCCCTTTCAGCTCTGTCTACTACATAATGTAGTACTGTTTCAGTTGATTTACCTTGTTGATACGCACATTGCATTTTGTGTAGTGGTCTGCGCTTGAGCGCTCCATCTCTAATATGCCTGTCGATCATCTTCTCTAGAGCTTTTAGGAAGAAGGATGTTAAGCTTATTGGCCGGTATGATTTAGCATCCTCATAATCTGCTTCTCCCGGTTTGGGGATAAAGATCACCTTAACTTGTCTCCAGACTGTCGGGACATACCCAAAGGCTATGCAGGCCCTGTACAGTCTGCAGAGGTGAGGTAAGATAATGTTTCTGCCCTCTTGGAGTAGGATGGGATAGATTCCGTCCGGTCCAGGGGACTTATAAGGACGGAAACTTCGTATTGCCCAACGTATTCTATCCGCGTCAACGACTTTCTTTGCAGTCCGCCAGTCGTCCTTGGAAGTTCTTGCATTTTGTTCTTCCATTGTGATGATATTGTCAGACGCACTGTGTAATTCCACCGAGTCTGGGAAGTGTTTTTTGAGCATGATTGCTAGTGTCTCCTTCCCATCTGTTGTGAGTTTACCTTGGTCATTTCTTATGGATGACAGTATATTAACCTTCGCGGAGCTCATTGCCTTCGGCAGTCTCATTCCTTCCGGATAGCTGCTTATGTTCTGACAATGATCCCTCCACGCCCTTCTCTTTGCTTTGCGAACCTGTTTGCTGTAGTGCGTTAGCGCTTTTGCATATATCGTGAAGTCTTTTATAGACTTCGCATAGTTGAAAACTTTTCTGGTGTCCTGTCTTAGATGTTCTAAGTCAGGGGACCACCATGGTTCCCTTTGCGATTTCACCTCTTTTTCCGGACAGTTCTTTATCCAGCAGGTTTTTACTGCTTGTGATATTCTATCCGCCTCAAATTCTATATCTATAATAGAGTTTAGCCTAGTTGTGGGATCTCTAAGTTCTACTTTGAGATCCTCCTTGAAGGATGCCCAGTTCGTTTTCCTGGGATTTCTTCTAAGTACCTTGCCAAAGTTTTGGGAAGTTTCGTACCTAAAGCAAATGTAATTGTGGTCAGATAAGCTAACTTCACCAGACACATGCCAATTTTTTGTTGCCTTGTTAGCCCCTTTAGTTGCTAGCGTAATATCAATGACCTCTGCCCTACGTTTATTTACGAAAGTTGGTCTATTGCCTTTGTTCATTATAAATAAGGGAGAACTTACCAGATAGTCCATAAGCACTTCACCTCTTTTATTGTTGTCTGTACTGCCCCAGGCAACGTGGTGCGCATTTGCGTCGCATCCTATGATGAGATTTTCGTTAGCGCAGTTATTGACCAGGTTATGCAACAAGGCATTAACCGGGTCTGCTTCCTCATATGGTAGATAGGCAGAGGATAGGACGATGCTTTTCCTTTTCCCCTCTATCCCTTCGTTAATCTTCACCGTGGTGAGATCCCTAGAACAGTAATCATAAAGAGGAATTGCTTCTATACCTCGTCTAGTATAGATACAAGTCCTCATATTATTTGTGGGACATTTATATGACAGTTGTCCACCACCAGTATTTAATCCCTTAATGTCCCCCTTGTATACATATGGTTCCTGTATAAGGGCTACATCATATTTGTTCCTATTCAGCTGACGACTGAGTATTGCCGTGGCTGCCTTACTGTGATGCAGGTTAATTTGTACGCACCTTAAATTGCTCATCGTGATGGCTTGTGGTTGTGATGATGATGCCTAGTGCTGTTGGCCTCCCTCTCCCGTCTCTGCCAGCAGCTCGATGTCATCTGGAATGGCCGGTGAGGAGGCAATCCCCAGTTCGTCCAATCCCAAAGTGAGATAGTCCGATCTCATCGAAAGTGGCGATGAGACCGGATCGTCCCCCCGTGGTTCAGAGTCACCTGTCTTCACCTCCTCACCATCCATTCCATCTGTAATTTGCTTTTCAGCATTTTCGGGAGCCGAGGTAGTTGGCACTCCGTCCGCGATCTGTTCAGAGGGACCGACGGGGCGCTTTAGCCCATCGTCTAGGAGCTTAAAGTAGCTCCGGTCCATCCCCGCATGCAGATTGTAGCCCTGTTGCTTGATGTAGTCGGCCGAAGCCCTATCCATCAGGATAATGCTACGGGCGACCACACCTTCAACCACTTGATCCACCACCTTCCACTCAGCAGTCGTGAGATCTTTATTGAACGACCGGAGCATGTCGAGCTCCTGTGTTAGGGTCGCTTTTCTGGATGGCATGCGCCTTTTCCATGCCATCTTTACCGGTCTGGGCAGGTCCTTCGCGTCTACTACACGTAGACTTAGGGCCCCGTCCCTGATCGTCTTCCCTTGCAGTGTCTGCAGCCACGTGACAGCTGCTTCACCATCGCACACTACTTGCAGTGCGCCTGCCGTGAGTCCATTTCCTAGGACGAAGATGGGCCTAGGTTCTGGCGTATCCACCATCTTTTCCCACAGGAGGTCTCGGATATCCTCTACATCCTCGGCCTTCAGGGTCTGAACAGGATGTTCCTCTGCAACTATGGCCATCCTAGTTTTTGCCACTGCATCCCTGAAGGACCCTGCTTTGGTCCTTTTGGGTACATTGATGGCCTCAACTGAGTCTCCACTGCCTTCTGTCCTCAGTCTTTTCGGCATGCGGGCTACTTCCTGTGGCAGTGACTCCACAGATCCCGCTCCTTGCCTTATTAAGGCCAAGCGTCGCCTTTGGGCTCCACTTGGCTTTTTGTGCCTGCGCACCTGTTGTGCTTCGTCCCTGACCGGTGGTCTCCCTGCATTTGGGTCAGGCTGCGTAGAGCCCTCGCCTCCCGCCGATCGACTTACCAAGTCCAGGGACAAGCCTGGTTCCCCCCTCCCCACTTGCACGCTAACACGGCCGGTTGCCCCTCTGCTTTGGGCGCTGCTGCCAGTTATGGCTGCATTGCCTGAAGCGTCAGGGCCTCCAGCCCCGCCAACAGCAGGTGTGTTGGTCACCCTTGCTACGACCCTTACCGGCTGTCTCCCTTCGTCTGGGTCAGGCTGTGTACAGCCCTCGCCTTCCGTTGGTCTACAGGCCGAGTTTGGGCGTGAGCCTGTTCCCCCCCTTCCTGCCTGTACGTTGGTACTGCCAGAGGCCCCTCTGCTCTGGGAGCTGCTGCCAATAAAGGCTGCAGCGGTGCCCGAAGCGTCAGGTCTCTTAGCATACCCAACAGAGGCTATGCTTTTTGGGTTGCCCTTAAAAGAGCTCCCCGAGTTGTCCCTAGAGACTGGTCGCGGTTTTTTTTTGGAATAATCCATACGCTTGTTGTTTACCTATTCATTCTACTGATTCCCCACCCTCCTCGGAGCCCGCACCTTTGGGGATGCTTATACAAACACCAGGGCTATCAGCAGAGTATAGTACTCCTGAGTGTGTTGTCCGCGAGCCCACATAGCGTTCGCCACCACGTTTCCGCCACGCAGTTGGCTCACACTACTGGCTGCAGACCCCATCACCCAAGAGAACTAGCCGGCTAGTCTTAAGGACTGCCACAGCCGATTGATCGCAGCCGGCTCAGCTACAACCTCCCGTGTTAGAGGAGTTCGGGACCAAAGAGGCGTGTTGCTGACAGCGGACAACGACCGCCGGTCTACTGTGCAGCTCAACCTCCAGGACTCCTTCACCCCCCATTACGGGTTCCCGCGCACGGCACAAACACGCGGGAGGTCACGTGATATCTATCTCCTACCATCTGCTGGTGTATTGAGATGGTAGGACCGCAATGTCTGACCTCGGAACATCGCAGCGGAAGTAGGAAGGACGAATAGGATGGGTATGAAGGATGGGAATAGTGCCAAACTGCACAGGGTTGAAAGGAGTTGAAGGATGGGTTAGGATGGATACTAAATAGAATAAATAAATAAAATAAATAAATAAGTATCTAAAATAGAATTGTAGATTAAACGAACTTACCTGAAGTGAAGTTCTATCCCAATTACACGAAGGCTCTGTCCGAAGAGATCAAGAAGTACTATGTAGTAACGCGCAGGTACTGCTATCCAACCACTAAATTTGAAATCAACAAGATAAGTAAAAAACTACTAGTAACGCCCTCTCTTGGTTAATCATTTAGTTTAAAGCGGGGAACGGGATCCATAGTTACCATATGTACATACAACGCATTAGGGGCTCATGGATCTTACATGATCATGAGTGCACGGGATTGGGTGGGTGTTGATCTCTTCGGACAGAGCCTTCGTGTAATTGGGATAGAACTTCACTTCAGGTAAGTTCGTTTAATCTACAATTACACTCGGCTCTGTCCTCGAGATCAAGAAGTACTATGTAGAATTTGAAAGCATTAAATGCGTTGTATATATGTAAATATATTATATCGGGTGAAATATTTGCAAGAATAAAAAAGGAAAATTACGCAGTTTGACTAATCAATGTGGTAACTTATAATTTAACTGTTTCATGGTATTAGATCATAGATTTGAAGTACTTATACGAAAAACATATTTTACAATATAGTGATCCTAAATATTTGTGTGTATATAATAATTAGGCGTGTAAAATAGATAAACCGAAATGATTAGTCATTACGAGTATTAGTTAACACTGGTATTTGATAAAACCTGGCAAATACTGATGAAGGCTCACTCCAGTTGCCTGCAGTTATTCTAAGTATGAAGACGCCTGATTTAAGAGCTGCCGAAGTAGCGCATGTCAGTGGAGTGGGCCTTGAATTTACTGATATCGACACCATTGTCCCATAAAATATTTTTTGTCTAGTGGCTTAAAGTCACCTTACAGCTTTATGGGGAGTTTTAAAGCTTAAGAAAAGATATTCTAGTTCACATATAATCGTCCGAGTCTTAGATATATATATATAGTATACGATCTAAGTCTATTGGCTGGGACCATTTCTAGTTGCTGAGTAAAAATGGTAGATAAGACAGTGTTGTTGAACTAATTCAGGATGTCTTATTCAAGTCTAGAATCTTTATGGAGATATGGTCAAACCATATAGTAACACAAATGTCTTGAATAGTTATTTTCGATGTGGTTTGAACGCTGTAGGCTGTAACTAATGCGATTAGTGTAAAATCTTTTAGGTTAGATAATGTAGGTCTAGCTCATCGTTGGGGTACAAATTAGAGAAGTACTTTAGTGTAAAAGACGGTACCCAGGATTAATTATATTTTGGTATTGGTGGTTTTAGATTATAGAAACCTTGAACTTTAAAATAAACGAATAATTCTGTCATCCGATCCGAATTTTAATCAGATATTATTGACAAAGTTGACCATATGGGCACCGTCATTAAATAGCGTAATAAGGAAATATTTGATGTTAGGACCAGAAGCTTTATATAAATCAATGTAATGAGACACACAAAAATGGAACCACCTTTTTAATCTGTATCATACTGATTCATAGTATTGTTGGAAACCGAAGCATACATAATATCTATAGAAGGAGGGACGCCTCTTTTTAGTAGTACCCTCCTGACAACCTGCCTGCACCCAGGATACGCTGTGGTGGTGACGGTGTGTGGGAACATGACAAAAGGGCTTGGTCACTTGGATGAAACAGGATAATTTTTGATACTCAGAATCTTTCACACAACGGCAACTATGCCTGACTCGGTCAGTATGAAACAACAACAATGCCTTCAGCCTTATCTGTAATTATGCCATGAAATTATTTATTTAATATGATAGAAAATGGTAGTAATGCATAGGATTTTTGATTATTCCAATTCAGTGTAAAGGCATTTACTGCGTAAGCGCCAGGATCTTTTCTCCCTGATGCACAAAAACACATTTTCTATTGATTCTAGATGCAAACAGATTTTGGTGTACTGAACGTGTGTATGATTTTGCTGAAGGCAGTGTTACTGTTCTTATTCTGTGAGTATGTGTGGCCCTAGATTCTGTGGTCTGCTACTTCATTATTTTCTGAACTTATTCTTGAGGCGAAAGCGTCAATATTGCTTTCAACGCACCAATGGCAGAGTTCCTTAGTAATTACATTAATGTGGAAACCTAATACCACCCATTTAGGTGTAACAATATAAAATATAGTTGAGTCGTGTTTTTGCATGCACAAAAAGGATCGGCGGTTTTGGAAATATACTAATTTCAAAAAGGTTGCTATTAGTTTTAAACTTATTAGCTTAATATGCTCCTTTTGCTGTATCAGCTCATTGTTCATTCGTTCATGCCCCCCCCCCCCCCCCCCATCCTGTCTTGCTCGCATCGGAATATATTTCAATCAATAATATATTTCTCGTCACGAATAAGATTGGCGACATTTTTAATTTTGTTCAAACACCAATAAAACGTTTGGCGAATGTATATTCATGTAACTTTAATAGTGCTAGGTATTTACACATCTTTAACTCTTTTGTATACAGGTATACAAGTAGACCCACTATGCGATAGAGATATCTAAGGCGAGGTCTTAGTCTTAAAATTATTTATATCATTTATGATCTGTTTTTTATCATTTAATATATGTCATTTAATATATTATATATGTCATAACTGTACCAATAATGAAACCTAGATATTTACATACAAAGGGTTTTTTGGGTCACTAATTTTTTTCATTATCAATAACAAAACCGGCAGCAAAGCTGGCAGCTGTCTGACGAGGACGACATGTGACCTGACGTTGTGGAAATCTATGGAGGAGGCTTTTGTTCAACAGTGGAAGACCTTTCGCTGATATGATGATAATGCGGATGTTTGAACATTATTTTCACATTTCTCATAAGTTTTTCCAATACAACATATTATGTCATCTAAATATATAGGTAGTTAACAAATAACCTAAACTTCTTAATAATGCCAACACAGGTATTAGAAGCTTTGTGAAAACGTATGGGGCTGTGCAGCAGCAAATGGAAGAACGTTGAACCGATAAGGATCCTTCAAATCTTTTTTTTTTTACTGTAATGCTTAGTTCTTCTAATTACAAATTGTTTGTATTTACAAATCTATTTAAGGATTTAAGATGGCACGTAGTCCTTTTGGTTTAGGTACTAGAAATGTGCTAGAAACATATTGACCATAAACATGGTTGGCAGGCCGATATTGCATGGGCGTTCAATAAATCGTTGACGATTTCTTTGTATGCTATCAAATCAGACTTATTTAAGTATTTTTTTGAACGGTTATGTATACCCTTCAAATCAATATAAGAGTACTGAATCGCTGGTGATAAGACGCCATCTATCGAGAAAGTACAACACACGTCCCAAATAACTCACCGGGTCTATCGGTGGTGCGTGGGTCTGTAAGCCCCTATAAGGTACACACGGTTGCAGCCACAGCTATATAGCACGGCGCTGCAGGCGCTGGTACTCCGGCCGGTTGGTTGGGGCAGCCATTACCGGAGGTTTAGCCACAGCTTCCGTCTGCCTGATCGAGGGCGGAAGTGGGGGGTCTCAAGATTATATTTTGCATCTGGTTTGATATCGTTTTGAAGATCCAAGTGTAGAGGTTCCTCCAGGATCAAGTTTTCATGTCCGCGTCCATTTCATTTTCACCTCCGTGTAAGTTTTTTTTAAACCAAACTTTTGCGAATCATTGATTCCGTATATTGCAAGTCACAGGCTCGCTTTCCAGGATCAGTTAATGACGATATAATTGTTATATTGGTATTGTCGCTAGATAGAAATATAAAAGAGCATCTCCTAGACGAACAATTATCAAGGCATTATGGGCTTTAGGCATATTTATAACAAAAACAAATTGCTTTTGTTAATTTTCGTTAACAGATTAAAATTTGTTTAAAGTAATATTTAAGTACCTCTGTCAATCTGCTTTAACCTCCTGATTTAATACAGAGCTATTTTATGTTTGGAGAAATATCTTTTTTGGCTTCCTTATAAAGGCCAATTATAGCTGTATCCCTGGCCCGAAATGTTTTTCTTTTATAAGAGCTTCACCAAAAATATCATCCGGAAGTTTCTCTTTAGCTGCGTTATTTTTAATAATCCGTACGTCCGCGTCACTGTCATATCAGTAAAACAGGCTTAGATGAGACATTTACGGAAGTTCCAGTGGCTCCACCGATATGTTAACCATTTCATTTAGCAGGACATCTACCTCATTGGGAAGATCTGTATCCTGTGTGGTCTCAATGGACTATTGCGTTAGCACAAGGGACGATGAGTGTGTGTATATAATTTGCCGAGGCAACAGGCTAGCGCAAATGTTGCGTTAAAATGGTTATTGCATTTATAATACCAAAAGCAGGTATTTTTGAAATTATGACGGAAACATTCCATTGTAATGCTCACAATCATTTTGTTATAGAACTGGTATCAATCCCTATGAACTGTACACAGTGTTATTATATTGTATTGTATTATCAATTGGCGGATACATTCCCTCAAAATGTTCACAACCAATAAAACTTATTTAGGAAATAATGTGGGTATACGGAAAATCTATATATATTCCTCCCTAAAAAGGCCCATATGTTCACTAAAAATAGCTATGTAATCAGAACTTACCTAAGATTTTTATCGAATCTTGCGAAGATGAGCACTGCCGGTGTGATAGTCGTTTCCTTAAATTTTTATCATGTTTTTTTCTTTCTATTCACATAGCCTTTAGTATTCATCACTATATGGTCTTTTCGGCATAATTTTACGTTTTACGTACTTATTACCGTAGTCACAAACACTTAAAACTACTTAAAACATGGATTTTCCTAATAAAACATTTATTAATTGAGAGGAACGAAAAATCGTGGCGGATAGCTAAAGCACTAAAACGCGAATGATTAACCAAGAGAGGGCGTTACTAGTAGTTTTTTACTTATCTTGTTGATTTCAAATTTAGTGGTTGGATAGCAGTACCTGCGCGTTACTACATAGTACTTCTTGATCTCGAGGACAGAGCCGAGTGTAATACATAAAGAATACATAAACTAAATAAAGGAAAGGAATCCGCCCGACGCTTTCAGTTGCGTTTGTTTCTGAAGGAATCAAACCAATAACAGGCGGCAACCTCTAGAAGGATAGATCGTCGGACTTGCCCTGGAGATTAATCACGACTGTTGCGCTTCCCCCAGAGCCATTTGCCAGATTACACGTCGGGAATAAAACGTGTAAGGTAGGCAAGGAGCTAGCACATTAAGCAAGGAAATAAAAAGTGTACTAAGCAGGCATAAGAAGCAAGCAAAGCATGTTCTAACCCTTCGCCCGCCCCTTCGACAGTTACATACACGTAGTAACCGGTTATCGACTGCGCGTTCGCGCGCGTTCGATAGAAATCGCGCCGTTAGATACTGAGCCGTATGCAATATGAGCGAAAGTGCACTTGAGGATGACAGGGACGCCATTGATAACATAAGCATGGAAGAAAATTGTTTTAATGAAGACGAAATAACGGAGGACTATTTACAACAATCTAACAATGAAGAGAACTTACACAATACAGAAGGACGTGGTTTGATTGAGGATGAAAATTGGACACTAGTTAGAAGAGACAAAAGAAGGAAAACAGAAAAGATAGATATCTGTATTTCCAGCATGGATAAGTTACCAAAACAGTTTGCACTGGCCAAACTATTTGACTCCGAAAATATATTAGGAATTAATCGTGTGAGTTGTGAGTTTTGATGACGAAATAAGTGCAGAAAAATTAATTTCGTGTCAAAGCTTTAAAGAAAAAGAGTGGAGAATTCAGAAGACATGGGAAGTTAATTCATCATATGGCATTATAAGAGACATAGATTTGGATCTATCTGAACCTGAGCTTTTGAAGTGCATTAAGAGCTACAATGAGTCTGAAATTCTATCTGTTAAAAGACTTAATCGTAGAAATTCGGATTCAGGATGGTTACAAAGCGAAACCATACGTATATGTTTTAAAGGAAGTTCTCAATTTATTAAGATATTTAATTTAAGAGTTGCCGTGGAAGCATACGTTTTTCCGGTAACACAATGTTCCCGATGTTGGCGCTTCGGCCACACGATAAAACTATGTCCGTCTATTAAAATAATTTGTCCAAAATGCGGTAAGAATCGCTCTAATTGTGAGGCCACAACTTTTAAATGCGTGAACTGCAGAGGAAATCATATGTCTTTAGTAAAATCCTGTCCGGCATACATAAAAGAAAAGAAAATCAGGGCGCTGATGGCAGAATATAACTGCACATACCGCCGTGCAATGATCATGTACGTTTCGCCTTTTTCACAGCGGCCCGTCGATCAACTCCCTAGCAATACCAAAAATATGTCCTTGTCTACCCAAAACCATACATCAAGCCCTATGTCATACGCAGCAGTAATGGTAAATAAGCCATCTAGAGAAACAAGTCGTATAGAGGACCAAAAGAATTTACAAAGTGAATATAGACAAGAAGCCACGAAACGAAAGCAGCGTAGTTCATCGGAAGAATTAGGATACGAAAATAATGAGTCATCGTCGTCGGAGTCACACACGGCGGCTAGTGGGAGGTGTGAACTCGCCGGAGCGCACAGAGGTACTGAAAGCAGCCGTCGCCGCCGTGGCGAAGTTGAGTTGAATAAAGAAACGAACAATACAAACGACATTCTAAACGATAATAGTTGCGAATTAGATGAATGCTCAAAGAAATCAAACGCAGAGTTGTGTTCTAGCAATAATAAGTCATTCGAATCGCTAATTAACAAAATCAAACAGATAATATTTTCTAAGCGATGTAATTTTACACAGAAAATGAAAAAAATTATCCGTTTAAATGTAGAATGGTGCTTAACTGCTATTATGGAAAACTTTTCTGATCTGTCAATATTTAAGAAGATAATTGATATCACTTTTAGTTCTCAAAATGGCTAATAAGAATAACATTAATGAGATTAGAAATATTTTCAAAGTGTTGGCCGGTGCTGGGTGGGGTTCACCCTAAACATCTAAGAAAGCTTCACATTTCAATAATCAGAAGCCGATTAGACTTTGGTAGTTTTTTATATGATAGCAGCTGTCACTCAAATTTATTTAAATTAGACAAACTACAGAATCAAGCCATGCGTATTATCGGTGGTTTTGTTAAAAGCACTCCCATCCATGTGATGGAGAGTGAACTTTGTTTACAGCCTTTACGAATTCGTCGATTATTTCTTGCAGGAAAATTTTGGTTGAGATCAAGGGCAGTATCTAACAACGTTACAATGAATGTTGTCAGTGAATTAAACTCTCTCATTTCTTGTAGATACTGGAGGCGTAAAGCGATACCAATTATAATTCAAATGTATACCAAATTTAAAAATATCAGCTTACACTCGGCGGAATATCTGGGCATGTACACATTGGACTACTGGATGAACTGGTACGACTTAAGTAATATAATAAAACATCAAATTGAAGGTATAACTCAGGCTAAAAAAGAATACGACACGACTAATCTAAGATCTACTTGTTCTCTATATCTAGGAAATAATTACTCAACGCATTACAAAGTCTATACCGACGGTTCTAAAGATAGAACAGTTGATATCCATCATGGGTCTATGGGGACTGCATTTTTTGATCCTCAAATAGACACATATGCAAAATTTAAGATTTGCAACAATATGTCTATCATGTATGTAGAATTAAGTGCTATTTTCGAGGCACTGTCTTACATTAAATCAATAAATTATAATAAATTTGTTATATTAACCGATTGTGTTGTGCACCGTGTGGTGCCGGCTCAGAATGCCACCACCCCATCTCCTCCCATGGGTGTCGTAAAAGTCGACTAAGGGATTAGACGGAGGATGGGCAGCAGCATCCTTCGAGTACAATAACAACTCAACTGCGATCGCCAACCCGCCTGCCAAGCGTGGCGATTATGGCAAAACCCCCCAATGAGCCCACAACACATCCATATCGGTGGTTGTGGTGATCTTTGGGGGAGGCCTGTGTCCAGCAGTGGATTTGATTCGGCCGAAATGAATGATGATGATGATTAACCGATTCGAAAAGTTCCCTACAACACGTGGCTCGATGCACTTCTTGTTTAAGAAGCACACCGATAGCCTACAGCATCATTAAAATAATATATGAGCTGAAGGCCAATTCAAAAGAAGTAGTCCTGCAATGGGTCCCTTCACATATTGGTTTGTTTGGGAATGAGAGAGTTGATACTTTAGCAAAAGAAGCTTCTTGCGATGGCGTGTCTGTTAATGTTTTGCCTTTCTTCACTGATTGTATTCACTTAGTTAAAGAACACTGTTATGAATTGTGGAAAGTGCATTTTGATGAGAGATCGGTGGAGAAGGGGATATGGTATAAGACACTACAAAATGAACCTTGGAAATCTCCGTGGTTTGAAGACTCCACTTTAAACAGAAAAATGCTAACTACAGCGTTTAGACTTCGATCTGGTCACATCCCACTCAATAAATTTGCTTACCTGATGAAAAAAGTACCATCACCACTTTGTTCGGAGTGTGGAATATTAGAAGATGTCTTGCACATTATGGTGGAATGTGCCCGGAACGAGGACGCCAGACATGAAATATTTATAAACGCTATAAATGTAAAAGATATCGGAGGTTGTAACAGTGTTTTAGCATTTCCGCTATCTGACATAGCTAAATTGTTATACAAAATTGTTGAAGTTGGCATGCATCGACGACGTTTACAGTGATATCTATTGTATTGTATTCTAAGAGAAAGTCCAATGGAGCGACGTAGTCGTATTTGACTAAGCTCCTAAAATAAAGATAAAAAAAAAAAGTTTTTAAGATCATCGGAGAACCTAAAACTGAAAATGCCGATACATTCCACGAAATTTCTCGACAAATCATTCTCGGTCCAAAGTGTTCGTTTGTGGAATGCACTACCGGTGTCAGTTAGACGTGCACAAACATCACAAGCGTTTAAGCGATTGGTGAAGGAGCACTACTTAGCACTGTCATGATAAGAATATCTCTTGCTTCTTTTGGTGTTTATGTATGTATTTATTAAAGTTATTTATATATTTACTAATTGCATGTAGGTTTATATAGTTGTATATTATATGTGTATGTTTATTGTGTTAGTTTTATTTTACTCGTGTTTACTTTTAATTACACTGTAAGGGGTAGCCCTTGAGATTATATACCATTCCAGTCCATGCAATGGTTGTCTGGAAGAGATCGCCGAATTGCGATAAGACCGCCAATTGTACCTTTTCTTCCATATGGTAAAAATTGTTATCTTTTGTTTCATTATGGTGTGCAATAAAGAGGATTTATGATTATGATTATGAAGTCCCTCTAAGTTTTGGTACTGACGGAAGGTTTTAAGAATCAGAGGGGTTTCTTTACTATACCAATAATTTGAACTCTTGCATATATCATCTAAAACACCTAATTTATGTAGAAGAGGATGCGTAGATTTGGTGATTAGTGATTACTCGAGATAAAAAACGAGATGCCAGATATTGTCTCCTTAGAGCTAAAGGTGGATCAGCACAATCAACCTGCAATGCATTGAGTGGAGAAGACTTCATGCAACCTAAGATATTCCGAAGGCACTTAGCTTGAACCTTATCCAGACTTGCCAAAGCTCCTTTGTTACATGGAATCAAAAGAACCGATCCGTAATCCATAAGACTTCGGATTAAGGCATTGTATACTAATTTCATGGTTTAAGGATGAGAACCCCATCAGATGCCTGCAAGAGCTTTTAGAATTGGGATAATCCTTTAGCACCCTTGCCCCCCTATTTTATATGTTGTTTGCCGTGTGGTGCCGGCTCAGAATACCACCACCCTATCTCCTCTAGTGGGTGTCGTAAAAGTCGACTAAGAAATTAGCCGGAGGATGGGCAGCAGCGTCCTTCGAGTAAATTAACAACTCAACTGCGATCGCCATCCCGTCTGCCAAGCATGGCGATTATGGCAAAACCCCCCAATGAGCCCACAACACACCCATATCGGTCGTTGTGGTGATTCTTGGGGGAGGCCTGTGTCCAGCAGTGGACTTCATTCAGCCGAAATGATGATTGCCGGTCAATTTGGATTCCAGATAAACACCTAAAATTTTTACTTTTGTGGCTATTGGTACACTATGCAGTTGTTATCCAGACAACTGAAATTTGAGCTTTTGGACGGAGATAAACCCATATCATGATTATCAGCCATTGATTCAGAGAATCTAGAGAATGGCAGAGAGACATAGCTGCTTCATTAGTTCACTAATTAGTAACATAAAGAGCTAGATCATCAGCATATTGTAAAATGCGGCTATCAGTATTAAGGCAACTACCAATATCCGCTGTGTACAAGTTATACAGCAAAGGGCTTAAAACGGAACCTTGAACCGTTTCCAAGTTAACCTAGGGTGAAATTCCTCACCCTGAACCCTTAAAACCAAAGAATGGGACATAAAAAGTGCACATATACACTGCACCATCTTGACCGGGACTCTAAGCTGATGCAATTTTTGTCTGAGAATGGGAAGAAGGACATTATCGTATGCGGAAGATATGTCGAGAAATGCTGCGACTACTGATTTATTTTTAGATAAGGATATACGAATGGCCGTTAGTAAAACTCCAACGCTATCCATGGTACTGAACCCTTTCCTAAAACCATATTGTGAGCTCGGCAGTAAATCTCTGGACTCAACAATCCACTCTAATCGATTCTTTATTTAATGTTCCAATAATTTAACCAATACTGATGACAAAGCAACTGGTCTAAGCCCATTCGGATCATCAGCATGTTTGCTTGGTTTCAAAAGAGGAATAATGATTTGACATTTCCATTGATCTGGGACCCAACTATTTATTATAACAAAAAAATACTATTTCTAAAAAGTGCTTCCTTGCATTACGAGACTAACTAAGCTTCCTAACAAAATGTATACGTAAATGATATATAATATATGTGTATTATGGATAGAGCCCCACATGGAGGTGTGTGGCACGCACCGCTCAAACTAAACAGTTTTTGTATAGCTGGATGTGCACCCGAGTATTCCAGTATATAAAAGAGAGCGACGGTACGACAAAAAGTAATACACCCTCTCACACGATTCGCAGCATTCAACTTCTAATAGTTCAAAGTCCAAACAGTCTAGGTTGCGTGCTAGGATGCGTAGCCTTGTGTACTACGTTACACTGCGTTTAAAATAATAAAAAGTATGCTCGTAACGATGTTAAACGATGTATCGATACTTATCTAGGCAACCGATAGCTTCGATTGTTGAAATACTATCGACTAACGGATTGACTATCGACGTTTAAGCAACACTACAAGACGCATCAGTCAGCAGATAGCGGACGACTTGTCGGATGGTTAATTTTCGCGCCCGGTGCTTTTCGAGTAGTATCAAAAGATAATAGTTGTTTTCACTACGCTATGTATAATCGCTCAAATTGAGTAATACCCATTTTTATTCGTAAGTAATCTTTATTCTGTGTCGTCATGTCTCAAACGGAGGAACCTATGGAAGTTGCAGATGTTGGTGATAATTCAGTAAGTATCACTACGGCCGGCATACAGTTTTCTTTTGTGTTAAATTGTGGAGATTAGTTGTTGTTATTCTTATATATTATTTATTTATTTAAATTTATGCAGCAACAGTATATAACCGGACATAGGCCTTAGGCATTCTCTACTAGTTAACCATACCAACCTTTTCTTATTTCTATTTGCAGAATGAATCTTCAAGCGATACTACTTCCTCGAGGGGCAAGGAAGGTGACTTTGAAAGTAAAATTGAAACAGATCGTTCAAAGAGATTTGAGTTTCTATTGAAACAAACAGAAATTTTCTCTCATTTCATGACAAATACTCCTAAATCTGGTGGAAGTCCACCCAAACCAAAGGCGGGCAGACCAAAGAAGATCAAACAAGATGTTGACCCGGGAGGAGGATCGGCAGGAGAGTAAGTAATATTAAAACTAACCTTTATCTTGCCTTTGTATATAAAGCTTAATCCAAACAAAATAATAGTTATAGTAGTGTGGCCACACAATGCTAATTTAATTAAATATTATATCTATGAATCAAAGGGACTGTCTGGTATGTGTGCATCAATGCCTTAGAATAAAAAAAAAGATTTGAATAAAATAATAGTCATATATTTTAAATTTCTGATTTAAAATTCAAAGGCTATCAGAGATATTTGTTTTCTGTATGACCAGGTGAGACCCACTATACTAACTTTTGTTAGTTTATTCATTCATGTTCAGTCTGTATGGTGTCCGGATTAAGACTATAGCACCACTCCATCTCTTCCCATGGATGTCGTAAAAGGTGACAAAGGGACTCCAAACCAAAGGGATGGGCAGCAGAATCCCACCAGTGGAATGGAAGCCATTCTGTGCTCACCAATGCGCCTGCTAAGTATGGTGAGTACTGGCAAATTCATCCCAAAATTATGACACAAGGCATAATATATTGTTGTTGTCATCAGTTGTTTATGGTTGAGGCCTTTGTTCAGCAGTGGACGTCTTTTGGCTGATATACTAACATTTGGCATCCTTTGTTATTCAGAAGTGAACATTTTTTATAGCATAGCCCCATAAAAATATTTATAGTATTTCTTTGTAGAGATATTTTTTAAATGAAATAAACAAAATAAAAATAATATGTTACACTACAATACTCTTTATTGTACACCAAAATATCTAAAGATAAGAAGACCAAATACAAGTCTCTGCATTGTACATGCCATTTGATGGAATGTATAAAGCAGGGACTGAAAGCGCTAGACAATACTGGTTCCAACCACTGCCGATGGTACAAAAGAGGTATCTGAACATGTACCTTTATTTAACCTCTTTATGATTTCGGTACTGAAAACACACCACAGACTGGGTGCAGGAGGGAAGGATTGCTGCAGATTGATTTTTGTTTTTGCCTTATAATATTTTCTGCTCACTCTTATAATTGCAATTTTGTTAGTATACCAGCTGAATTTATGCATTTTAGTTTTGACAGTCGCAAAAGTGTATACACATATATGTTTGTATATACACCTACTAAGACCTAAAACCGGCGTCACTATGCAGGTACTTAAATAATAATGGTTAAACATTTATTATATTGGTAGCGAAACACAACCTACACACGAACAACAACATATTCTTGATCTTGAATACATTATAGTATATTGGATATGTAAAATAATATCTATCAAAATAAAATTGAGCAGTAGAGAAAACATAATGAACTTTTCCTCATACTATCCAGGCTTGGGATAATAATTTTATGTACTTATTATTATAGGATAGGGTTATATTTCTTTTATTATTAATTTCCCTGAATTTTAATATAATTTAGCATCTTCTACATTTTGTAAATGTGAGAACTTCGTTGACTCGTACCTGTGTTACCCGTGCGTTAATAATTATCAATTTCTGATTGTGTATTACAGAAGCAATAGTGTGTTTATTATTGTGTATATGTATTTCACGTATAGTCCACTTTGTTTCCACATAGCTGACGTGTTAAATTGTAATATCACTTTTTTAAAAGAGTCTATGGAGTTTTTTTCTGGCTTCTCCATAAGATCAACTTTTCCGAACCGTGCACCTTAATTTTTGACTTTTCTTAAGTGCCTATTACGGCCTATATGAAATAAAAACTTTGACTTTGACTTATATAAATCAAAAATGAAAAATCCGCATGCATAATTTATGTACTTTAAATTATTTTTATGTAAAAACAAGCCCTGAGTAAAATTGCAACATTTAGCACCGATGTCGACACCATTCGACTTAACATGCGACATGTCTATCTCGAGTGCCAATGACCACTCGTTGAATGTCGAGTGCTGGAGTTTGAGATATCTCTAACGTGACATCATGAGAATACAAGAAAGCGTCTGCGATCGACATTGCCATGTTTTTTTGAAAATCTCTCTTTCGGCTCGATCTCGCATCGCGCGAGAATAACCGCCCAGATGGCGCCACGTTTTGCTATTATTTATTGGATGGCGTAACAATATCAATACTAAAAGGTTACTGTCTACTATTTCATTGCCAGACATATTGTCGTGCACATATCTTTTTACAAAATTTACAAATTTAAATGGTCACAAAAATATTTTTATTTCACCGACTTTTTATCCTTTTTCAAATTTATTATAATAATATCAATGCTCGCAGTTCCATCTATGTGGAATTTGGGTACTCGTACAGAAGTTGCTGGAAAGCATTTTTATCTCTACATTGGTGATGCAACGGAGGTGTCATAACGGAAGCAGAAATGGAAACAGGTGTCAAAAGTAATTTTTAGAAGAAATGGATTCGGGAACGGAACTTTAATTACTACCAAGTGCGCATGATTGTTATCCAAGTAGGCACGATGCATAAAATTAAATATATAATTTATAAAACAGTTGTATTTTTGATACAAAAATCGCCCTCGATCTCTTGGTCGGATTCGATTATTCAAACTATTCATGCTAGGCCTACTTTACATAACTGTTGCAATTTTATAAATCGATTTATATATAAATAAGCAGGTATTAATTTCATTGACCGACCTTTTCTTTATTTCTGATGAAAGCTTAACAGCTTTATTTAACTTTCAAACTCTGCAAACTCCTCGGCATGTATCACATTAAGGTGACTTTATGAAGAGGTAGGTGTGCGGCCCTTTCACGAGTACACTTTGTCACATAGTTGGCATCTGGCTTTGGAATCATCAATCTTAACGAAATATTTCCAAATAGGACTTGTATTTGATTTCATAGTTACACTTAGCTTATACGTACGACACAACAGTACTATAACAAAAAACAACAGAAAATTTTACGTCACGTCACGGCGCATAATGAACCAAAGGAAAAGTATGTAAACAAACTCGTTGCGACAAGTGCCAAAAGCCCGCGCTTGGCTCGCTGGCTGGAACACCGCTCCCGCGCGTGCCCTACCGCCAAGAGATACGCACGCGCCTCATCCGCTGCGAAAACATCTAAACGTCCGATCAAAGGTCCGTTATAAAAGTTGCGGAAACAGAATCAGAAACGGATGTGAAAAAGCGCGCCGAACTTCCAATTGCGGAAGTAGAAGCAGATGTCTGTTGCATCATACTCTACATATTAACTATATCAAAAAGAGAAAAGACCGCAAAATTTCCATATACTCAAAGCCCCCAAAGTGGAGGATATGTACATGTCTGCTGCTCCTAAAGGACCTCTGTCTAGGAAGTTATCATGTAATATTTATACTTGTACGTGTCTGGTCAACATGTCAGAAGAACGTGGGCCAATGCTTTCATAATTTATTATACTTATTATTGAATCACTTTATTATATTATATATATTTTATTTTGTCTAGCCACCGCCACCGTAAGACTGAACAGGAAGAAGATGAAGAACTCCTAGCAGAGACTAATATCAAACAAAAATCTATATTTCGATTTGAAGCCTCTCCCCACTATATCAAAAATGGAGAGATGCGTGATTATCAAGTAAGAGGCCTTAACTGGATGATATCGCTTTATGAAAATGGTATCAATGGCATTTTAGCAGATGAAATGGGTCTCGGAAAAACTTTACAAACCATTTCTTTGCTTGGATACATGAAACATTTCAAGTAAGTTTTTCCTAATTTTAAATATACATAATTTAAATGTTTTTTAATTAAGCCTATTAAACATTCACTGTGTCCGGATTAAGAATATAGCACCACTCCATCTCCTCCCGTGGAAGTCGTAAAAGTCGACTAAGGGACTCTTAACCGGAGGGATGGGCAGCAGCGTCCCTTTTGCTGAGCAATAGCAATTCTGCGCTCACCAACCCGTTTGCCAAGCGTGGTGAGTATCGGCAAATTCCCCCCAAAATGACAACACAATTCAAGCACCGGCCCCCAGTTCCCGGCAGCCCCGCTATTCCTGGTCATGGTAGCGGCCATGGTAATGGCGGGGCAGGGGGTGCTAAGAATCTCCGGATGGGATCCGGCTACCACCCTAAACGGAAACTGGCCCTGGTGACGTACAACACACGAACACTGAGGGCAGACGAAAAGATTGTTGAGCTGGAAGAAGAAATAGATAAGTTGCACTGGGATATCACGGGACTATCAGAAGTCCGAAGAGAGGGGGAGGAGACGATAACCCTGAAATCCGGCAACTTATTCTACTACCGGGAAGGCGAACATCTGTCTCAAGGTGGTGTCGGGTTTCTCGTCCGCAGGTCCCTCATTAACAGCATAGTGGCCATCGAAAGTGTGTCGAGCAGGGTAGCGTACCTTATACTCAGAATATCCAAGAGGTATTCGTTGAAGGTCATACAGGTCTACGCACCGACCTCGACACACCCAGATGATGAAGTAGAGAGTATGTATGAGGACGTAAGTAGGGCCATACATACCTCGAAGACACATTTCACTGTTGTGATGGGGGACTTCAACGCAAAGCTGGGCACTCGATGCGATGGTGAGTTGAGAGTGGGGCAATTTGGATATGGGCATCGGAACCCCAGGGGACAGAGGCTGGCCGACTTTTTGGAAAAGGAGGGACTCTTCGTGATGAACTCCTTTTTCCAAAAGCCGCCTCACAGGAAATGGACCTGGATGAGTCCCGATGGTTCCACGAGGAATGAGATTGACTTCATCATGACTAATAAAAGACAAATATTCAATGATGTCTCTGTGATCCACAGGGTGAAAACCGGTAGTGATCACCGAATGGTAAGAGGCACATTGAATATTAATCTCAAAGTTGAGAGGTCTCGTCTGATGAGGTCTACGCTCCGGCCCTCTAGTGCTCATATCCAAAACCCCGAGAGCTTTCAACTCGAACTCCAAAACCGGTTCGAGTGCCTAGAACATTGCATATCTGTGGACGATCTAAATGGTAGGTTTGTAGAAACTGTCCAAACGGTTGGGTCTAAGTTCTTTAAAACCCACCGTAAAGGTAGACCAAAAAAGTTCTCCGATCACACTCTCGACCTCATGGCAGAAAGACGCGCCATGACGCTGCAGTCCTCCGGTGATGCTGAAGCATACAGACTGCTCAATAGACGGATATGGAAGTCCTTGCGTCACGATATCCGCACCTTTAACACTAATAGTGTTAAAGAGGCGATTGAGCGGAATCAAGGCTCCAAAGTGTTCGCAAGAGACAAGTCTATTGGGCAAAGTCGTATTATGAAGCTGAAGACCGAGGACGGCAGTGTAGCGTCGACTAAGCCAGAGGTTTTGAGAGAGATTGAGAACTTCTACCGGCAGTTATACACCTCGGTTACTATACCTACCATTGGCTCTGACAAAGACCCGCGAGCCAAACTAACCCGACACTATACCGAGGATATCCCGGACATCAGCCTGTACGAGATTAGGATGGCCTTGAAACAGCTTAAAAATAACAAGGCGCCGGGTGGGGACGGAATTACGACAGAGCTTCTGAAAGCGGGTGGCATACCGGTACTTAAAGTCCTTCAGAAGCTATTCAATTCCGTCTTACTCGAGGGCATAACGCCGGAAGCGTGGAACAGAGGTGAGGTGGTGCTCTTCTTCAAAAAGAGTGATAACACCCTATTGAAGAATTATAGACCCATCTCACTTCTGAGCCATGTTTATAAGCTGTTTTCAAGGGTTATCACGAATCGTCTCGAGCGCAGGATTGATGACTTCCAGCCTCCCGAACAAGCCGGTTTCCGAAAAGGTCTCGGTACCATAGACCACATCCATACGCTGCGGCAGGTTATACAGAAGACCGAGGAGTATAATCTGCCACTATGCTTGGCGTTTGTGGACTATGAGAAAGCCTTCGATTCGATCGAAACCTGGGCAGTGCTGCAATCTCTGCAGCGGTGCCAGATCGACTATCGGTACATTGAAGTGTTGAAGTGCTTATACAGAAACGCCACCATGTCGGTCCGAGTACATGAACAGAGCACGGGGGCAATTCCATTGCAGAGAGGTGTGAGACAGGGGGACGTCATTTCCCCGAAACTGTTCACCGCTGCAATGGAGGATGCCTTCAAACTACTGGAGTGGAAAGGATTCGGCATTAACATCAATGGCGAGTATATCACTCACCTTCGATTTGCCGATGACATCGTAGTCATGGCAGAATCGCTGCAAGAGCTCAGCACAATGCTCGATGATCTCAACAGAGTTTCCCAACAGGTGGGCCTTAAGATGAACATGGGCAAGACAAAAGTCATGTCAAATGCCCATGTCGTGCCCATCCCAATATCCGTTGGGAGCTCTGTTCTCGAAGTTGTTGACGAGTATGTCTACCTGGGACAAACTGTCCAGTTAGGTAGGTCCAACTTCGAGAAAGAGATCAATCGTCGAATCCGACTCGGCTGGGCAGCGTTTGGGAAACTTCGGAACATCTTTTCGTCAACAATACCGCAATGCCTCAAGACGCAAGTCTTTAACCAGTGTGTGTTACCAGTGATGACTTATGGAACAGAGACGTGGTCACTCACAATAGGCCTCATAAGAAAGCTCAAGGTCACTCAGCGAGCTATGGAGAGAGCTATGCTTGGTATTTCTCTACGAGATCGAATCAGAAATGAGGAGATCCGTAGAAGAACTAAAGTTGTCGACATAGCTGAAAGGATTAGTAAACTGAAGTGGCAATGGGCAGGGCACATTGCTCGTAGAACTGATGGCCGCTGGGGCACAAAGGTTCTAGAATGGAGACCGCGCACCGGAAAACGCAGCGTGGGACGACCTCCAACGAGGTGGACAGACGACCTGGTGAAGGTCGTTGGATGAGGGCGGCATATAACCGCTCGTTGTGGAAATCTAAGGGGGAGGCCTTTGTTCAGCAGTGGACGTCCTGTGGCTGATATGAATGAATGATAAAACATTCACTGCTGAACAAATGGCTTCCCCATAGATTGTGTCATCATTTTGGGGAGTATTTGCGAATACTCACCATGCTTGCAGGTGAATTGGTGAGTAAAGTATGGCCATTGATGCACAGAAGGGACTCTGCTGCCTGAGAAAGAGGATGCTTCAGGGAAATAGTTATTTTTTTTGTAAACATGAATTTCCTTAGATGTTTAAACTTTATTCAACTATTCTTATCTTGCAACCGAACCATACTTAGATTAGTTATAGAATAGTGTAACGAATAGAGATAAGTGGTAACTACGGCATTAAGACCGCCTTTGTACATTAAGCACAAATAAAAATGAATACAATTTGAAAGAAATTGAAATTACTCACCTCATGTATTTTTTTAACAATAATGGCAGAGTACCTTTCAAATTATATAAGTTTCATTCCTTTCATTTCATTTCTATTTTTATAAGTCCCGTTTTGTCCGGATTAAGAATATAGCACTACTCCATCTCCCCGTGGAAGTTGTAAAAGGTGACTAAGGGACTAAACCAGAGAGATGGGCAGCAGCGTCCCTTCTGTGGAACAGCAGCTATACTGCGCTCACCAACCCGCCTGGCAAGCGTGGCAAGTATTGGCAAATACCCCCCAAAATGATGACACAAATGTGGAAATCGATGGGGGAGGCATTCCTTCAGCAGTGGACAAATAAATGGCTGATATGAAGTCCAGTTTCATTCCTCCTTTTATAATTAACACTATAAATCGGTACTGAAAGTTTCGATGTTCACGTATTAATATAATTATGTGTATAAACATTTTTACCATTCTGTTATGTGATTATGTGTTTGAAAATTTATGAATATAAATCGGAATACGATTTTAAAGTTCTTAGTTTTCATTTGAGCAGATGAGAGCAGCCATTAAATTATTGTGATTAAGTAAATTTAGGCATTGATATCAGTATGGCTTCTTGATCTATGAGAACTGACATGAGAGTAAGAAACAATATTTATTTAAATGAAGTATTTAATGTTATAGTTTATGTTAAACTTTACATGAAACAGGAATGTCCCTGGACCACATATTGTCATCGTGCCAAAGTCAACATTAACTAATTGGATGAATGAATTCAAGAAATGGTGTCCATCTGTGAAAGCTGTTTGTCTTATAGGTGACCAGGAAACAAGGGTATTTTCTCCATTTATATTCACTTATTATTACTTATTATCACTTCTTTATGCAAAAGATATGCTGAAATCTATCATTATACTTTACTTCTTTGCTGTATATTCCATTATTTACTAATTGACCCTTGTCGCATATTGATGTTACTTGTTACTAATAGTGATATATATATGATAATAGTATAAATAAAAATGGTGGCTGATGGTCTTTATAAATATACATACACACCCAAAAAATATTACCCTCCTTTGGGGCAGTCAGGTAAAAACAGTATTTTCTACAATAATGAGATGTATTTTCTACAATAATGAGATGTATTTTCTTTTACTTAGACGACTTATTAAGTCTTTTTACTCATTGCTCGTCATTTTTGTGTTCAGTTTTCCCAACTCGTACCAAAGTTTCAAAGATGGCCGCAGAAAAAACAAAATGCGCCACTTCCCATAGGGTCATTCATTGTCTTTTGCCGATGGGCCTTTTATTGCTTATTTTGGCATTTCAATTTTTTTTTGTTTATTACTAAAAATAATAAAATATCATCACAATATTGTATTGTTGGCTGAGCAAATCGTTTTAACTTGTAATCAATCTTCAACTGAAGGATATGTTAAAGGCTGGTAACTGCATAAAAACATAGTACTCTTACACTCAAAATCTTTAGCGAAGTACTTTAATACTGTAGATTTGGCACTAGCTAAACCTAACCTTAGCTCAACAGCAACACGGACCATATATGTGAAATACCGGACCCATACCACGCCGCCCGGGGAGACTGCGTGGCTATCTAGGGCTTGCACCCCCTAAAAACTTAGCCGTGCGACCTGCATCCGCATTTTGATGGACCGTTGAACCGTGTTCGGCTTACCTGCCACGTACGGCAATGCATTCAGGGACAATCCACCGCGCTAGCTTCTGTTAGGGCGGCATCAAGCGAGCGTTATTTTGCGTGCGGTAGATCGCGGTATCCGCGTATAACAGGGGCAAGTGCAGATTTAGTGCCAATCAGTCCAATCTCTGGTCATGGACCAGGCCCAGGTAGCGCATCTGCGCCCGGACCACTGTACTCACATTAGGTTGAACAACCCTGACCATAGGTTGGCCACCAACCATACGAAACAGATATAATAAAATAGCTTCTTACTTTGAACCAACAGCTATCGGTTTTATATTTTGTGCGACATGGTGCAGAGACAATCTAGTCATTCGCCTGGTGGTAAGCGTCATGCCTGGCCATAACAATTGTAATGATATCCAGGACTAGTCCTGCGTGGCCCCCCACTACGCTCATCACCTCGAGATGGAAGTTATTCAGTTTCTTATGCCCAGTAATTTCACTATGTAGCGCCCTTCTAACCGGAACACAGTAATATTTAAAGTTTATACACTTCTGCTTAGCGGGGAATATCTGGCACTGAAGTGGTACGTGGTACCTACCTAGCATCTTGGCATCTTGCAATAAGGCCTGTAACCTCACACGGTTACACCTGGTTCTAGCTGGCTAATCCTAGATGTCGCTGTATTTCGGCTTTTAACCTTATCCATTAATGTCATGTCGTATGAGGTGTGGTAGTTAAATGTTTTATCCCTTAGAGCACATTCATTCGAGAAGTCCTCATGCCTGGTAACTGGGATGTCTGCATCACATCTTATGAGATGATAATTCGAGAAAGATCAGTATTCAAGAAGTTCACTTGGAGATACATGGTGATTGACGAGGCTCATCGCATTAAGAATGAAAAATCAAAACTATCGGAACTGCTCAGAGAGTTCAAGAGTATGAACAGGCTGTTGCTGACTGGTACTCCTCTGCAGAATAATCTGCATGAGTTGTGGGCACTACTTAATTTCCTCTTGCCAGATGTATTCAATAGTTCTGATGTAAGTAGCGCTATTTACTTGACCAGTTATTAAAACAGTTACGAGTTTGTTTTAGCCCGAATATAAATTCAATTAAATAAAGTCAACTACTAAACATAATTATTATAATATTTTTTCAGGACTTTGATTCCTGGTTCAACACTAACGCAGCTCTTGGAGACAATCAGCTAGTGTCTCGGTTGCATGCCGTGTTGAGGCCATTTCTACTTCGTCGTCTTAAAGCTGAAGTGGAAAGGAAACTTAAACCTAAAAAAGAACTAAAAGTTTATGTGGGGTTGAGCAAAATGCAAAGAGAGTGGTACACTAAGGTTCTTATGAAAGACATTGATGTAGGTATGTTTAAATAAGTAAATATTAATTTACTTTTTTCGCGTTACTTTTAATATATAAGTTAAATAATATTAAAAGTCCCTATACTTACGAAATATTCTTATGAATTATACCAATTGCAGTTAATGGTGCCGGAAAGGTGGAAAAGATGCGATTGCAAAACATTCTCATGCAGCTGCGTAAGTGTTGCAATCATCCTTACTTGTTCGACGGGGCGGAACCCGGCCCGCCCTACACTACAGAAGAGCACCTCGTGTACAACTGTGGGAAACTTGCTATCCTTGATAAACTGTTGCCCAAACTACGCGAACAGGATTCAAGGGTGCTGATATTCTCACAAATGACCAGGATGCTAGATATTTTGGAGGATTACTGTCTGTGGCGGCAATATAAGGTGAAACAGCTTAGTAAAATGTATGTGACAACATGTTTTAAATTACGAAAACTTTCCAGGCGCCATATGAGGCAAAAGTATAAGGAGTTTAGTGTTTAATTTTTTTCACACAGGAATTACCTAACACTTTATGGAATTTAATTGACTATTACTAACGAGGTCGTGTGGTGCCGGCTACGAATAGCACCACCCTATTTCATAGCTTGTGTGTCGTAAGAGGCGACTATGAGATTAGCGTCTTTCGAGTACATTAACAACTCAACTGCGATCGCCAACCCGCCTACCAATCGTGGCGATTATGGCAATGCCCCCCCAAACCAACCCCCCTCTTCGGGGGAGGCCTGTGTCCAGCAGTGGATTTTATTCGCCTGAAATGATGATAATGACGATGTGAAGTGGCGTATTGTAGAAATGGAATAAACTCAAACTAATCTATATTTCTGACCAAAATTCATAGACATTAAAACAACATTACAAGATTAAAATAAAACACACCTTATTAAAAACTTAATTGAGCTCATAAGCAATTGGACTTTTCAACATGTTAGCCCAGTGATGTTAAATGGGGCATATAACATTTTCAGAATACCATTGAAACTTCCACGCAACCTGTACATCAGGGAGATGGATTTATTGCGCATCATGGCGTAAAAGTTGTCCGTGTGTGCTTCAGAAAACATACTTGATGCACTGCAGAAGCGTGGAAGTCTCAACAGGGCCCTGAAACTGTTATTGTATTAGACACGTGGGACGTAGGTACGCTGGGTGTATGATGTCCACATGCTGCCCGCGTAAAAGCATTGGCAGTACGCCTTAAACAGGATGATCTTAACTGCGTTGGAACACCGAGAAAACCTACGAATCAGCATACCATCACGCACCGCCAACGCCCTTTGTTCCTTTATAATATCAGTATCGTCACTTTGATTTTCAGTGAGATAGTGTCCAAGATATTTAAATTCAGTTACCTGTTTAAGGGTCGTATCCTTTAATTGGTGGTACCAGATCTAGCCCACTACTATCAGCTTTAAACACCATAATGGTGTTCACTCTTGTTTTAATTATAAACCAAGCCATTAACATCCGCATAGTCTCACAAACCCGCACAAGCTTCCTCGGCGCACTGACTGACGGGGCGAGCAGCACCATGTCATCTGCGTAGCTAATATTATTCATAGATATGCTATTTACGTAGCATCCAACATGCATGCTGCGCAACCTGCTAATCAGCTCATTTATATACAGGTTAATGAGGGCGGGTGAGGCCCCCTACCTTTCGCTACACTCCAGTCTGTTGTAACTTTCCGATTGCTTGTCAGCCCATCTAACATTGTTGACCTGGTTGCTGTACCAATACTCCAAAACGGATATACGTTGACTGGGCATATTAGTGGCCTTCAGTTTATCCCATATTATGTTATAGGACACCATATCAAAGGCCTCTGATAAGTACAAAAAACAAGCATAGACTGGTGTTCGTCTGTCTGTGTAGTATCGGACGGTATGCTTAACGACAAGAATTGCACTCTCAATGGATAGGCCAGCCCGGAATCCGAACTGAGCATCATGCAACTAATTTTTCATTAAGCAAGCCATTCAGCACCTTTGCGACCAACAACAACTTATTTAGTGATTTGAATTCCATTCATTCAATAAAATGCATTTTGACTGAGGTTTTGTGCAATATTTTATATGACAAAATATGGGACATTTATGATAATTGCGTCAAATAAGTTTCCAGCAAGGCACTGAAACCTGTTCCATGTTGATTTCCATCTTGAACTCCATTCTCTATCTCTTCCTCAGCTCTCGCTATTATGACGCCATTGACAATGATGACGGTTTATTACGTATTAGTTACGTTTGTGATGTTAATAAATTGATATATTTCAGTATTGCCGTTTGGATGGTCAAACACCCCATGAAGATAGGAATAGGCAAATAGAAGAGTACAACGCGGAGGGGAGCGAGAAATTTGTTTTTATGTTGTCAACGCGCGCTGGCGGCCTCGGCATTAACTTGACGTCAGCCGATGTCGTCATCATCTATGACTCCGACTGGAATCCTCAAATGGACTTGCAGGCTATGGACAGGGCACATCGTATTGGACAGAAAAAACAAGTAAGCATATAATCTTTGTTGCGTCCTGACAGGCTAATTTATCTCTTTATCAATAAATATATGAATAGAATATAATTATAATATTGATTATTTTGAAGTAGGTTCATATCTAATGCATACACATATTTAAGGTGCCAAGCGGTTTCACCTGCCAATTTAAAATAAATCGAATTACTTTGGCATAGCCATTATAATAAAACACTTTTAAACGGATCTATCTATTCTATCGCGTATATTTTAGATTTTCCTGACGTTTCGAATACTTTGCAGCATTCGTGGTCGCAGTATGACTAAGGTGAAAGGCGTCGTTATAGATTTTAAAAAGTTATTTTATTTTATCTACCGTACAATTTTTATCAATAAATTAGTTTCGATGCACGCAGTAAACACTCACAGTGTCTTGATATTTCTTAGTGCGCTATCTTGTTTGGGCATAGCCAGTTGATATACATATACTGGATTTAATGGCTTTTAATTTTTTGCACGGACACCCTAAATATTTTTCTTGAATAACAAGTAGCCTGCGTTACTCCTTATAACATTAGTTATCTGCCAGTGAAAGTCCGTCAAAATTAGTCCAGCCGTTTCGGAGATTAGCCGGAACAAACAGCCAGACAGACAATTTGTATGTTGTATGTTATTTGATGTACATAGGCAGAATGTGCTCATGTAGTTTTACAATTTATTTTTCTTTGGAGCACATATAGCTGATAAACAGGAGCAGGTTTCGTTTCGAAATCTTCGAATATGCATGAGCAGTTGGCGAGTCTAGAATCAATTGATACTTTACAAAGAGGGTTCAACGCATTATTATGTTTTGTTACCCCTTAGCTTTAATCAAACTCAAGTGATTAAATACAAAAACAAACGATGTACTTATTTACTTTTAGTCCTAATATTCTATTCATTCATAATCATTACTCATTTTGGTAAACATTAAGATTTGCCTTTGACAGTGCTTTTAAATTAACACATCATATTTGTTTTTTATTTAGGTGCGAGTGTTCCGGCTTATCACAGATAATACTGTGGAAGAAAAAATAGTTGAACGAGCCGAAGTGAAGCTAAGGTTAGACAAACTTGTGATACAGTCAGGTCGCCTGGTCGACTCTAAGAGTCAACTCAACAAAGACGAAATGCTCAACATGATTAGACATGGCGCCAACCATGTGTTCTCGTCCAAAGACTCTGAAATCACTGAAGAAGATATTGATGTCATATTAGCAAAAGGCGAAACCAAGGTAAGGAGGGTGGAATTCAATATGTTGGGTTTCCATTTGTAATAAATAAGAATTCACGAATTAAACGCCTTTTATAGACTGAAGAATTGAAGCAGAAGCTAGAGAGTCTAGGAGAATCTTCACTACGAGCCTTCTCGATGGACACCCCTGGGGCAACTACAGATTCTGTCTACCAGTTTGAAGGTTTTTTCTAAATAAATGCCTGTCTTCTGAAGTTTACGCGAATAGCATCCATCGAATTGAAAATAGTTAACGGAAATATATCGCATTTAATTAATTCATTCTATATACTTACGTACAGCATCTATACGTGCAACGTGCAGCCCTAGCACATACAATCATTACGTCATTAATACACAAATATATGAAATCTATACAAATAAATAAAATTGAAGTGTCTGTTTGTAATGTCAAAATAACAGCTTTTTACTAAATGCATATGAAAGTATGTACGTTACATATAAAAAAACACTATTTTAAATTTTTTTGTCTGTCTGTCTGTCCGTCTGTCTGTCTGTTTGTTCCGGGTAATCTCCGAAACGGCTGGACCGATTTTGGCGGGACCTTCACTGGCAGATAGCTGATATTATAAGGAATAACTTAGGCTACTTTTATTTTAGAAAAATAATTAGGGTTCCGCGTAAAAAAATAAAACCCTTGAAATCCAATATATATATTCTATGTCAAGTGTCTATGTCGAAGTACTCTAAATTTCTTTTAAATTAAACGCGGGTGAAACCGCGGGTCCCAGCTAGTACAAAATAAAACAATATTATATTGTTCTACCCTATATACTCACACTTGCTCATAATAATACCTGAAATAATCATACGTGCTGTATTGCATGTTTGTGCTAGGGCTGCACGTTGCACGTATAGATGCTGTACGTAAGTATATAGAATTAATTAATTAAACGCGATATATTTCCGTAAACTATTTTCAATTCGATAAATGCCTGTCATTTAGATCTTTGTACCTTTCGATAGAAAAATAACTATTGTGTAATGTATAATGCTAATTCAATTTGTTTAGGGGAGGATTACAGAGAAAAGCAGAAAATTTTACCCATTGGTAATTGGATAGAACCGCCTAAACGCGAGCGTAAAGCTAACTATGCAGTGGATGCTTACTTCAGAGAGGCACTCCGTGTTTCTGAACCGAAGGCGCCAAAGGTACAGGTAAATAAGTGTAAAGAGCTAAAACCGGAGTCCAGCTCAGCAGTCTACTTGGTGGTGGTTCTATAGCGATATATCATCTCAATCATGTACTTATATTATGTAAATTGATTAGCTCTTTATACTGCCATATATTATATATTTATACCTATCAATATATGTTATATATTTGTTTAGCATTAGAATATCAGTTTGAAGTTGCATGCTATTAATTTATTTATATGAACACATACATTATTTATAATGCTTTATTATGTAGTTAGTTTGGCAATCAAAATTTCAAATGTTCGTATGGATAATATTACTTCTTTCATGTTTAGGCTCCACGGCCCCCAAAGCAGCCGATTGTGCAAGATTTCCAGTTTTTCCCGCCGCGGCTATTCGAACTTTTGGATCAAGAAATATATCACTACCGCAAAACACTCGGGTAATGTATAAATATAAAATATGCACTTTATGTATAAAGCAAGCATATACTCATATGAATTGATGCATTAGGTACAAAGTTCCCCGTAATCCTGAATTGGGTCCAGATGCGGCCAAAATTCAAAGAGAAGAACAGAGAAAGATAGATGACGCTGAATCTCTCTCAGAAGAAGAGATACAGGAGAAAGAACAGTTGCTAACCCAAGGTATGCTTGCTAAGTCAAATTTGTATTTAATTGTGTGAACACTTTATGAAACAAAACATCTTGGGAAAATTATGGGAATATTTGTGGATATAGAACTAATATTAGTGTACATAGAAGAACGCTTCTGCCCAGTCTACTCTAAACCTAGTAATTTTCGGCATTATAAAGATTGATATATGCCGTGTGGTGCCAGCTACGAATAGCACCCACCCATCTCATCCCGTGGGTGTCGTAAAAGCCGACTAAGGGATTAGACGAAGGATGGGCAGCAGCGTCCTTCGAATAACAATTAACAACTCAACTGTGATCGCCAACCTGCCTGCCAAGCGTGGCGAATATGGCAAAAACCCCCCAATGAGCACACAACACACCGATATCAGTCGTTGTGGTGGTCTTTGAGGGAGGTCTGTGTCCTTTGTCCAGTGGACTTTATTAGGCCGAAATAATGAAAAAAATATAATAGATTGATAAACATGTTATCAAGGACCATGTTAAGTTCGTAACATGAAGGAAAGTGAACCTTAACTTTCGACGTTTCTTATGTGCCTATTAGGGCCTATATGAAATAAAAACTTTGACTTTGACTTTGAACCCGTGGGTTAATAAGCGGCAGAACCAGAGAGAGCAGTGTTAGTTTCTTAAAGGGGCAAAGTAAACAGGCTTTTGAATACAGCGGAATTAAACTTGGAAAATTGCTAGATTATAGTGCTGCATGGTCATCTCACTTAATATTAAATATTTGAAAGTTAGGTACAGTTTATGGAGATGATTCCACAAACTAAGCTTCCAGTCTTACCATCAGTATTTTACATGAAGCTACTGCCATTTGATCTCTAGATCTTAATTACTAGGGATACCAATTTTCTCAATTCCATCCATTGTCATTCGAGCTTCTGATTGGTTCGTAACGAAGTCTACAAGAAAAATAAATCTCCTTGAACTCCAAATGTGCATTGCGTTTATTAAAATTAAATGAAAAATTATAGCGGTGTCTGGTACAAGTTTTATGATAAATGTAATTTCATCATATCAGTCAAAGGATGTCCAATGGTCAACAAATGCCTCCCCGGTAGATTTCCGCAATTGTGTCGTCATTTTGGGGGAATTTGCCAGAACTCACCGCACTTGACAGGTGGGTTGGTGAACGCAGAATGGTTGCTTTTCCACTGCTTGCCACACTTAGTCGCCTTTTACGACGGGAGGAGATGAAGAGGTGTTATATTCCTAATCCGGACACACATGGTTCTCATTCTCATAAGCTTATAGTACTTTGTAATACTGGCTCACAAGTCACAAATTCACAACACATCACACAACAACAACAACAACAAATAAAAGAAAATGGACGCTCGCTTCGAAGCTTGCATATACATAGGTGTATATGACAGTGACAGCGCGAATCCGTTTGCGTACGAGTTGACAGCGTTCCATTATTTCACACTTAAACAATAACAATATATATTATTTATTACTATTAACATAAATTACGCATTTTAATTAAGTTTATAATTGTTAAGATTAGCATTAGTTTAAATGTTTTTATGATTAGGATACTTTATGGTTTAGGTAACACTAGACGACGTCAATACGTCGCACGTATAAGGATATCGCAGAATATCAGCGCAGTGGTTTTACATCCATGTGACGCCACTGCATTAAGCTGAGCGATATACCTATTTCTGTTTGTACGGACGGGACGCACACTTTTGGATTGTAATTGATTTATGTTTCATAAAACTTTTATTGTTTGGCTATGCGTTATGTCCGTGTCAGATAAGAAATAAATAATTTTTCTTTCTTTCTTTCTTTCTTTACATGGAGAACATTATTATCAATCATCAGCCTATATCAGTCTACTGCTGGACGTAGGCCTCTCCCAGCGTGTGCCACTACACACGGTCATCAGCTTTCCGCATCCAGCCGGACCTTGCAACTTTTATCAGGTCGTCCGTCCATCTGGCCGGTGGGCATCCCACACTACGTTTGCCCATACGCGGTCTCCACTCTAGAACTTTGCGGAATACAATACGACGAGAAGATCTGACGAAGCTTGCCGAATGCTGCCCAACCTAAACATCCAAAACCAAAAATCCGAATCAAACCGCATACTTCGATGGAGTCGAAGGCTTTCTCGTACTCCACAAAAGCCATACACAGCGGTTAGTTGTATTCCTAGAACTTTTCTACAATTTGCCGAATAGTATGGATGTGGTTCACGGTGTTGTAGCCTTTTCGAAATCCAGCCTGCTCCATTGGTTGGGCTTCGTCAAATCTTCTGGCGAGACGGTTCGTGACGACTCTCGAAAATAGCTTGTACACGTGGCTCAGGAGTGAAATGGGTCTTTTATTCGTGAAGTACAGCACACTCCCGCTCCACGCTTCCGGTGTTGTACCGTGTTGGATGACGGAATTAAACAAGTGCACCAATTCGCTCAGCACGGGATCTCCCCCAGCAATTCATAAGTCGGTTGTAATTCCGTCATATCCCGGAGATTTTCGAGTTTTGAGCTCTTTCAGAGCCGCCCTAATCTCATTTATGTCGACGTCCGGGATGTCCTCGGTGTAACGGCGCACTATCGGAGCCCTGGGGTCTTCGGTGCTATGAGCTACGGGCGCCACCGCATGTGGCGAGTACAGGTGTCCATAGTACCGTTCAATTTCCGCGGGTAGTTCAGTACTAGAGACGACTATGCTGCCATTCGCAGTCCCCAACCCCGTCAGGTGGCTTCTCTGCAGTGACTGTCCGAATACCTTCGATCCCCGGTTCTGCTCGATAGCTGCTAAAACAGCATGGGTATTTGGGCAGCGAAGATCGTGTCGGATGAGTTTCTTAACCCGCTTATTGAGTGCCAGATGTTCTGCCGAGGGAGCAAACGCGGAGGACGTCTTCCGTCGAACCCTCATGAGCTCTAGAGTTTCCAGAGAAATTTTGGACTCGCTGTCATCTTGCCGCCGTGATGGGAAGTATTTACGGCCCAGCTCCCACACCGTCTTAACCATGTTGTCGGTTATCTCGTCAATACTGCCCGTGGTTACCAGCGAGTCGAACCTATTTTGATGTTCAAGTTGGAACTCTGTAGAGCCCTGAATTACTTATAGCGCTATTGGTCTGAGGATAGACTATGTCATACGCATTCTTTCAGCCTTTAAGTTGATATTTAGAGTGCCTCGGATAAGTCTGTGATCACTACCGGTGTTGAACCTATTGACCACAAAGACATTTCTAAATATGTGCTTCGTATCCAACATAATAAAATCTATCTCATTCCGTGTCACAGAAACTGGGCTCCGCCAGTCCATCCACCTCATTTGGGGCTTCTTTTTGAAGAAAGAGTTCTTAAAGAAGAGCCCTGCCTTTCTAGAAAGTCGGCCAGCATCTGGCCCCTTTGGTTTCGCTGCCCCAAGCAGTATGGTCCCACTCTAGATTCGTCGCATTCTTGTCCTTCCACTTTAGCGTTGAAGTCCCTCATAACAACGCTGTAGTGAGTCTTAGTGGCATTATTTAAAGCCTTAACGATGTCTTCGTACGTGGCTGTGGCTTCGTCATCAGGTTGTCTCGCGGTCGGCGCATATACCTGTACCACCTTCAGGGAATACCTGTTGCTGAGCTTTAGTATTAGGTACGCTACCCAGCTCGACACACTTCCGATTTCTACAACGTTGTTAGTAAGCACCTTATTGATGAGGAATCCAACCCCGCCTTGGGAGAGGTGGTCACCTTCTCGGAAGTAAAGTGGCCGAAGGTTTACAGTGTCCTCTCCCTCTCTTCGGACTTCTGACCGACCCAGGACAAGCTAGTTAATGTGACTCAACTCTATTTCCAACTTTTCGAGGTGACTGGTGACTGGATGCCTTAGAGTGGGCCCATTATAGAACAATAAACAACAAACAAACATTAAACAATGTCTTAACCTTCAGGATTCACTAACTGGACAAAGCGAGATTTCAACCAATTCATCAAAGCCAATGAAAAGTATGGTAGAGATGATATTGATAACATTGCTAAAGATGTCGAAGGCAAAACTCCTGAGGAGGTAAGTCCAATAGCAATTTTACCGTGATTTTATTTAATATCTTATTAAACATTATTAATCTTAAACTGTTTTTAGGTTATGGAATACTCAGCAGTATTTTGGGAGCGATGTCACGAACTTCAAGACATAGACAGAATAATGGGACAAATAGAAAGGGGCGAGGCCAAAATACAACGGCGAGCGTCAATCAAAAAGGCACTGGATGCCAAGATGGCGCGATATAGAGCACCATTCCATCAACTAAGAATCTCTTATGGAACAAATAAAGGAAAAAATTACGTTGAGGAAGAGGACAGGTGAGTTTTGAAATTCATGTACATGTCTCTAGTTTAACATTAAGCTTATATTTCAGTGTATAACACAATATTAAGTACAATAATGCATATTGTATCTATAGAATAAACCATGGGCAAAACTGTTTTCTAGGTTCCTGGTGTGCATGTTGCATAAGTTGGGCTTTGATAAAGAAAACGTGTATGAGGAACTTCGCGCATCTGTACACGCCGCGCCGCAATTCAGATTTGATTGGTTTCTGAAATCAAGAACAGCTGTTGAACTGCAACGCAGGTCAGTACAACACCAAATAAATGGTTAACTACACCTCTAAAAAAATTCATAATACAAACCGTAAAAAATTACACATTCGTTATTTACAGATGCAACACCCTCATCACTTTGATTGAAAGAGAAAATCAAGAACTAGAAGAGAAGGAACGTGCTGAAAAGAAGAAAAAAAGTGGTAACGTTAATCAGAACACACCTGGCGGTAACGCGACCGGTAAAGGCGCCAATACTAGCAAACGCAAAGCCGACAACACACCAGATACCGCCCAGAAGCAAAAAAAGAAGAAGAAATGAATCTAACTCCGTTAAATGCACAATTTAATCATCATTTCTTATGTAACAATTATGACTATTCATATGGTAAAAATAAACCTATGGTCATAATTTTCTTTTTTTTCCCATTAATATGGTGTTTTGTTTAATACAGAGAAGAGATGAATCCACTACATCGACATCCAGATTCATCTTCAGCGCCGCGCAATTGCTCCAACTCGGTTTACTGCGCCGGATGTGTTGATTCACTTCTTCGAAATGTATTGGCGCGCAGCACAGCTTAATTAACTGAAACATTATTAGAGACACTTCGTGGTATTGCACGATCTTTAACTATACTTCGTTTTTCTAAACTGCAAATTATAACTCAGTTAATATGAAAGTAATGCTTTATCCTGTGAACTCACACTCACAATGGCAATTCTTAATTAGTTATAATATATATATATATATATATAATGTTTTCATCAAAAGAGTCGTCCATTTTCAAGATATACGACCAAATTATCAAATATCCATTTACAGTAGTAATAGATAACCGTAATCTTTTTTATATTTTACTTGACAATAATTTGATTTTGCTCACACGGGGTTAGTGGTGGTTAATATAGCGTCTAGCGCGATTAAATAGCGCGCTATATTCAAGCAATGTTAGCGCACGCTACGCCGGCTCCAACTAGACGCTATAAATATCACACCATTAAAAAATAACGAGTGAGTGAGCGTGGCGAGCCGGGCGGTATACATTGGGTGAATTCACGCGCTATCGGTCGTAACGCGTTGATTATAATATTTATTTATTTTAGAAACGCCAACAATGTACGTACATTAAAATTTCGTAAAATTAAATTAAAAAACATACATGACATTTGATGACGTCAATAATAGGCATACTCAACATCAACAATTCCATTTTGTGAAAACTGCTGTAAAAAAATTATAATAAAAGAAATATAACCCCATCCTATATTAATTATTACATCAAAATCTATTATCCCTAAAATATATAAAGTATGAGGAAAAGTTCAATAACTGCTCCATTTTATTTTGATAGATATTATTTTACGTATCGAATATACTACAACATCATTCATCATTTATATACTATAACGTATTCAAGATCAAGAATATAACTAAAATATTTTACGTATCGAATATACTACAACATCATTCATCGTTTATATACTATAACGTATTCAAGATTAAGAATATAACTAAAACAGCGCACTGTACATATAAAGCGCGTTGTCCACAGCGCGCTACCTGTCCAACGACATTTAGCGTGATTCGAGAATATTTTCCGCGCTTTTATCGCGTCATTCGTTATAATTTTAGTGTGTAAAATAGCGCGCTATTTTATTATAGCAAATAGTCTGTAGCGCGCTATTGCCATATATAGCGTTTTTGAACACTACTACTCGGGGTGCAGATGGCGCGCGCCTTGCAGCTCACTCGGCGCGTTCCATTTTGCTGCCCCATTGGCGCAATTTTGAGATAAGGAGCCGACTTAGACTGCTGCGCCCGAGTTACTGTGCTGACACAAGACATTTTGCTGAGTTACCTATGTCTACCTACGTGTAACTTCTACCCAAAGTTTTCAGTTCGTTGTCACTTACACTTGTTGCCTCGTTACAGTTCTAGATGTCCAATTGACTTGAAATCTGCAGACTTACCAAGAGTCGATGGCGCTACAATAATGACTATCCTGTCCGACTGACCAGGATCATACAGCTCTTAATTTAAACAAACCTAATAACAGGTTATTATTATACACTAGACATCTGTAAATAATGAATTTGAATCTAGTAAGTAATAAATTTATAGGTTTTTAGGGTTAATTTTGCTTTTAATCTAGAAAGTACTAAGTTTTGCCATAATCACCTAGCTTGGCAGTCAGGCTGGCAATCGCAGTGTTGCATGTTTTGGAAATGTACTCAAAGAACACTGCTGCTCATCCTCTGGCTGATCCAATAGTCGCCTTTACGACACCCACAGGGTGCGATTCGGTGGTGGTATTCTTAGCAGGTACCGCACGAACAATATTTACATTATACGGATCAGATCGTCGGATAACGGTTATTAGTAAGAAATACACACTTTTTTTACATTCATTAATTTATTTACGAAAATTTTTATAAAACACTAGTTAAGTGTTTTATTTGGACTAGTCAGAGCTACTTACCATTTATGTCTAAAAATTGGAAAACCCTGTAATAACTTATCTTAGTATGGTACAAAACAAATTAATAATACTTGTATGCATTTGTAAGTTGGTTTCTAGTTATCATATAGTTACTAATTGGTTTTTTATTCGTATATTTATACATCTTTTATATTCTTACTTGCATGTTATATTCAAAATACATACTAAATACCGTTATAGCTAATTACAGAACTAATAAAGCTGTGTTAAAAATGCTTTAGAAGCTAGTATCTCTATGGTAACTTTATTGCTTTAAGTACTATATTAGTTTCATTTCCACTCGATATATTTATTAAACATGTCAAAAAGATTATGTCCAATATCATGAAAGATTCTAAATTATAGGACGTAGGTATACACAAAATCGCATCATATACTACTCAAAATAAAAAATACCAGTATGACCCTAGTCATTTAATACATTTTCCCTATAATTGTAATTAAAAACAACGATAAGTAAGCTTTCGGATCTTACTTGAAAATCTCGAATAAGGGGTTTGGAAAAATAGGTAGGTAGTAAAAGTATCTATGTATAGGAAAGTATGGGCTTAGTAATTTTTCGAGAATGGGGTGATTGATACTAAACTAACGTTTTATAAACCTATATTCCACTGTTGCTAGAATAAGAATGCTTTCTTATTTCTTTCATCGTTTCTGAAACTTCAATTTTACAAACACATTCTTAGAATTACAGCAGTTTTGTTACAATTGATATTCCAAGCGAATGTGTGGGAATCATTTCACCATAAGCCTTACCAGTGCAGTTAGATATTACACACAAATATCACAGTTTTGATTAATATCATCTATTTTTGCACATAATCAGGTACAAACATAAGATTGCAGTGTGCAGTTCTCCACACAGCATTTCCTAATCAGGGTGAACTTCCGTTTTCCATGTTGTCTTGGAAACTATTTACATTGCTGGTAAATGGCGCTCCGAGCCCATACAGATGGCCACTAGTACTTTCAATATTGCCATCAAAGAATATCTGAAAATTAAAAGTCTATATTTGATAAGTGTATTCAATTCACAATATGTATCTGGATTAAGAATATAGCACTACTCTCGTGGCTGTTTTAAGAGGTGACTAAGGCACTCTTAACTAGAAGGATGGGCAGCAGCGTCCTTTCTGTGGCACAGTAGGCATTCTGCGCCCACCAACCCGCCTGCCAAGCGTGGTGAGTATTGGCAAATTCCCCCCAAAATGATGTTAGCGGTGGTTTTATGGGGGAAGGCTTTTATTCAGCAGTGGACGTGTTTTGGCTGATATGATGATGATTTAATAAGTTGCTATAGTTTCTGGTATGAAGATAAAGAAATATATATCCGAAAGAAGGGCGGACCCTGCAGGGTAAAGGCGTAATATTTGAATAAATATTTTTAATAGTGCTAATAATGGGATAAACATTTATTCGACTATCTGAAATATTTACTTATAAATAACCAGAACATACTTCTTTTATTTTGAAAAATGCCATCCCAGTGAGATGTGAATCTGACCCAGCTTGATGTTGTGGTCCCACTCGGCGTAATTCCAGCTGGTCGGCTACCTCTTGCAGACCACCTTTTAAATTTTTGCATAACTTCATCAAGTACTATAAATAAATAACAACTACCATGAGTTATAATAATATACAGACTTACAATAATTTATGGCACGGTTGGCGCCCCAGCTAAGCGATCGGCGGCGGCGGTCTCTGCCGGGGTCGCTGATTCGACCCCGCACGAAACTAATAATCGTATGGACTACAAATAGTTGTTCCGGAGACCGTGATGACTAATTGGTTATGTTCAAGGTACCGCAGAAAAGTAATGCACAGCCTTGTTTAAAAACGAAACCAGACATAGTTTTACTCGCTTGCTGCAAGTTCATCGCCTTATTAGTATAACTGCTTTCTTTTGGGTTCAGTACGTCCGAATGAAAAAAAGGCGGAACCCTTATACGATAACGCCTGTGTCAGTCTGTCCGTCTGTCACGGCGCTCCGAATCTACTGGACCGCTTGAGTAGAAATTTGGTACTAATATGATACGACCCACACGCGGAAGTATAAAGTAAATAAATGAATTTTGAACATGGGAATCATTTTTGGGGGGCAAAATAGAAAATTAGAAACATAAGTTCTGTAAACTGTACCATGTAGCATATCAAATGGAAGGGTCAATTTATTTATTTTTAAAGTTATTAAAGATAAAGAAAATAAAAATACTGGTAATAGTTGGTTTTACTTATAGACTACAGGAAAACCCATAGGAACTCTATGGTCTTAAAGTAACATGGTAAATCTTTCAATATTGTGCATACAAACTTACAAGTTTGAAAGTATGGGAAATTGCAGTTGGAACGTATGGGAGAAATGTTTTTCTACAATATATATTCAGCAATTTCTCTACCATCCCATACCGTACCAAACATATTCTTTTTCTTTTTTTGATATGGCAATCGGCATCAAAATCGAGCCATTACTGCCAATATATATATTTGGATCTTGAATGATCAATTTTATATATTTTCATGGCGAAATAGTTTGCCAGATTGAATATGGATTTAGGAGGCGGATTAACACGGTGTAGGGCAATAAAGACATAAAAATAATTTCATAAATCTATATAAGTCAGGTACAATATTATATGGAAATATTATGAAATGAAATAAACTTACAAAGATATTTGATATATAATTTACTAGTTAAGGATAGGATAGATGGAAGATCGCAATGAAGAGGAGCAGTATATTGAATAAGGAAGTCATAAAGTGGAAATGATTTATATATACGACAATTAAAACATATGCAAAAGATCACCATTATCACTGCCACTGACATAAGGGGGAGTCTATAACCTTTAAATCTGTAAAGATGTTCCGAGGAAGACCAATTGCCAAACCTAAGACGACCAACTATGGAAGTTATTTAATTTCAGGACAGATTCTTTTGAAACCCCTACTCACACAGTTCGACCTGGACAATTGAAACCCGCCACCCGAACATTAATAGTTTAAGAACTATAGGAGTCCCAATCACAGTCGTTTTTATTGAGTTTATATTTTAACTAGCTGGGACCCGCGGTTTCACCCGCCGTTTAATTTAGAAGAAATTGGATTATATATAAATGATTAACGGCCGAATACTCAAACGACATTTAACGTTAAGTCCCCGCTTTATTTATTCGAGAAACCTGTTTATGGAACAAAACCGGGCGGCTTAAATTGTTAACGGGGACTTAACGTTAAATGGCGTTTGAGTATTCGGCCGTTAGAGTACTTCGGTATAGACACTTGACATAGAGTACGTACATTGGATTTAATGGGTTTGAAATTTTCGCGGTACCCTAATTATATTTCTAAAATAAAAGTAGCCGAAGTTATTGTTTATAACATCAGCTATCTGCCAGTAAGTAAGTCCCGTCGGAGATTAGCGGGGACAAACAGACAGCCAAAAATTATTTTTTGTTGTAGGTACCGTGTATACTTTCATATGCATTGAGTAAAAACTTGTTATTTAGACATTACGAACAGGCACTTCAATTTTATTTATTTGTATATATAATGGAGGAAGCGGAGCAATGTTTGGTTTTAGAGTAGGTAACGAGATTAGAACTGGGAAGTGATCACTATCATGAGTTACTGCCAAACGTTTCCAATTATACAAAGAGGATAAATGTGAAGAACACAGGGAGATATCGACAAAACTAGGAGACTGTCCCGGTACAGCAAGCCGTGTAGGTGATCCATAATTAAGGATACACAGATCTAAATCTTCTATGAGGTTAACTAAGCTATTACCAATATTGTCATTGTTTGGTGCACCCCAAACGCTATGGTGAGTATTGAAGCTCCCTATATGACAACTGGGGGTTGAAGAGATTCTATTATTATTTTTTAATGTTGGAATAACAGATGTATCTTTGCGAGAAATACGAGGGCGGCACTGAAAATTTCGGGAATCAAGGAAGTGACACAACATTACTATTTAAAAATGTATTTATTGCTTTTCGAAGTATTCTCCGCGAAATTTGACACATTTTTCCATACGATGGAACCAATCATTGAAGCAACCATTCCATTCGGAAGTTGGGGTCTCCAAAATGGCCGTTTTGTAGGCGTCGACAGCTTCTTTAGGTGATGAAAATCTCTGTCTACGCAATTTATTCTTTATTTTAGGGAAAGTATAGAAATCATTAGGGCTTAGTTGGGGGCTGTACGGCGGATGGTCTAATAATTCTATGTTTTCTTGCTCTAAAAACTCTTTTGTTCTGTGCGCGGTGTGAGAACTCGCATTGTCGTGATGGAGGATGATGCGGCGGTTGCAGTTCTCTCTACGGAGTTCAGAAACGACCGGTGGCAAACAAATGCTAGCATACCATTCTGCATTAACCGTTCTTTGTCCCTCAAGAGGTATAGTCGTAACATGGCCGGTTTTGGAGACAAAAGTGGCCACCATTTTTTTTGCAACACTCCGTGAACGAACAATTTTTGTTGGCTTTAACACATTTTCGAACACCCAAACTCGTGACTGGTTTTTTGTTTCGGGTTCGTACGCATATATCCAGGATTCGTCACCTGATACGATGTTGTATACAGCATTTGAGGATCCTGCGTGGAATCTTTCGAGAGTTCTGACGCACCAAGTAACGCGAGCCGCTTTTTGCTCTTCACATAGCAAATGCGGTATCCATCGGGAAAACAACTTTTTTACACCTAATTGTTCATGCAAGATTATTTGTATTTGACTCATGCTAATGTCTAAAGTTGCCTGAATTTCGCGGTATGTCACATGTCGATCTTCCTCAATCAGCTTACGCACAGCATCAACGTTTTCTTGGGTGACTGCAGTTTTTGGATGACCTTGACGAGGATCATCACTGAGCTTGACACGTCCACGTTGAAATTCAGCAAACCAGCGATAAATTGTGGTTTTGGATGGGGCTTCATCACCAAATGCAGAAATCATCCGGTCAACACACTGTTTTTGTGTTAAACCACTTCGAAAGTCATAATAAATCATCGCTCTTGAATTTTCTCGAGTCAATTCCATTTTCTCAACGACTAAACAAGTTTGACAAAACCTTGTGACAAGACCGTAAATCTTTTTTTAAATAAATAAATGGTATTCGATTTGTAAAACCAAGGAGTTTTCAATTAAAAAGATTTTAATATGACAGGAACAGTGGAAATATTCCATTCCCGATACTTTTAGTGCAGCCTATGTATATACGGAAACATAAGATTATTTATTTGATCACTTACAACGGTTTTTACAACAATGATAGTAATTAATTTAAAACACATAAAAAACACAAAGATACATACTATCATACACAGCCATGTGGTGCCGGCTCAGAATGCCACCACCCCATCTCCTCCCATGGGTGTCGTAAAAGTCGACTAAGGGATTAGCCGGAGGATGGGCAGCAGCGTCCTTCGAGTATATTAACAACTCAACTGCGATCGCCAACCCGCCTGCCAAGCGTGGCGATTATGGCAATACCCCCCAATGAGCCCACAACACATCCATATCGGTGGTTGTGGTGATCTTTGGGGGAGGCCTGTGTCCAGCAGTGGACTTCATTCGGCCGAAATTATTATTATTATTTATTTATACACAGTATCTTTCACAAAATCTAGTGCATGCTGACATGAATAGGTTGAGTTTGTTGTTTATCATGTCACAATCAGTAAGAGCAACAACTAAGGCGTTGATTGCGCCGTGCGTGCGACACAGCGGGGAATGCGCACGCAACACTTGCCGCGAATCATCTGTGTCGAGGATTAGGCTTATGGCGTAGTTATTTGGCAAATAAAATGTTCAGGGGAATCTATTATATTTCGCAAGATCTTGACAGCGGTAATTACTTGGTTATGACCTCGCTGCACAACGAGGGAATTATTTCTAAGAAAAAATCCTAGCATTCCTAGTAGAAAGAGGTAGGATACATAAATATCGATAGTATCCGTAAATTATTTTGTATAGGTATCGTTGGAAGGTTTCTTGGACTTTTTCAATTGCAAGAGTGTAAGACGATTCATAAGGATTCCACTCACGAGGGGCAAATTCTAACTTACTTCTAACAAGAAAGTTGTATAATATTTGAGTAACGTAAGGATGACGGAAATCTCGCGCATTGAGCAAAACTAATCCTAGTAGCCTATAGGAAAGAGGAGACGTGCTCATGGAATGTCATTCCACAGTCAAATGTCACGCCAAGATCTCTAATGGTAGATACACGTTTTATTACAGCGTCTGCTAAATTATATATTGCATGGTAAGGTCGCAACTTGCGGCTGGAAGTCATAACATAACACTTGCCTGTGTTCAAATGCATTTTGTTGATTGTGCTCCATTGTTGGATTCGGTTGATGTCGCTTTGGAGATCATTATGAGTGGTATACTTGTTGATTTCAAGTACCAACTTTAAATCATCTGGGTACAGAAGGCATTTAGCATACTTTACCACACTGACAAGATCGTTAATGATTAAAAGAAACAGTAGTAGGCCAAGAACTGATCCCTGGTTCACACCTGAACTCGTGTGGTTTGACTCTGAAAGATAACATCCATGAGCAACAAATTGTTTCCGATTTAAAAGATAATCAGCGACAAAACGTAGTGGCTTTGGTGTAAAACCTATGGCTTTAAATTTACACAGCAATATGTCACTATCCACTGTATCAAAGGCCTTCTTAAAATCGAAATAGAGAACGACTACTTCGTTTCATCTATCCAAACCCTGCGAAACATAATCAACAAGTGACAAAAAAATAGTTTCAATAGAACGAACTGTACAGAAACCATACTGTTTATTACAGAGATGAGATTTTACCTGATAGTACGTTAGTAGTACGTACGTAGTATGTCGACGCGGTGGCAATAGGTGGTGGCGATAGGTGTCGACCAGTGTGTCGACACCTATCGCCACCATATAAACTGCAACTTACAGCGACATCTACTTGAACATTAATTGCAACTCTCCGATAACGTCAAATAATCCTGAATCACACTTGTAAAGTATTCGCACAACGCTGCATATACACAGACGCCCAACGTCAACCGTCGGGCGTCGGCCCGCCAGGTAGGCCGCCTGGTTGGAGGATCCTCTCTTTTCTATGGAGGAACACCACACCTTGCTCCCGATAATGAGCAATGAACTCAAACACTTCAGCTGGGCATGAGAATACTACAATAGCACGATATTACTTAACTAAGGACCTATTATTAGTCTTGAGTATCGGAGTCACTCGAGAAACCTTCCATTGCTATGGATATATACCGTAGTAGTGAATAGCCAAGTTTATAATAAGCAACAAAACCTTGCAATCTTTTAACCGGGGCACCAACCCGTGTAGCAACTGCATTCAAAACGCAGTTCTTTCTTATTGGGAGAGCGGCGCCCCCCACCCATTTCCTCTGTCATCCCGAAGAATATTATAACCTGGAACTCTACAAGAAAAACCTGATTTCAACCATGATTCTGATAATGCAATTATTGAAAGTTGAAACTTGTTTGTTAATTAAATTAAGTCAGGTGTTTTAGAAGGTAAACTTCATTGAGGTATAATGTACTACGTACTAAAGAAGACGCCTTAACTTGATTCTTTGTCACACGTGTTAGAGCGCATACTGTTTAATGCATAATAACTCGAGAAACATGTAAAAGGAGAGACTTTACTTCAATTAGTTCATTATATTATCTTTAAAAGATGCGTAATTAAATTTAAATTTTATCAATATGTGAAGAGTGGTGACGCGTTACCATGGTAACGGCCATATTTCGTTTACATGTTTCTATGACAAAATAACACCCCCGCTGGCCCGGCGGCGGTCATGGATTAGAACTCTCTACTTATCACGATCTTGCGCAATTTCTTGCCAATTACTGGCTTGAATCTCACGGGCATACGCCTCCAAGACATAACGTAATTCATTTAAAATAAATAAAAATTTAAACATTGTAACCTATTCTCAAAACTGAAATACGTACACACGGCTACAGATCAAGCTATACAAATCTAGTTTCAAGCTGATCGGCCATCGTATGGAAAGTCAAAGCATTAAAAAACTTTCCATAGTATATTTTTTGTATGAAATGCAATAATGCCGGCTCAGAATACCACCACCCCATTTCGTCCCGTGGGTATCGTAAAAGTTGACTAAGGGATAAACCGGAGGATGGGCAGCAGTGTCCTTCGGGTACATTAATAACTCAACTGCGATCGCCAACCCGTCTGCCAAGCGTGGCGATTATGGCAAGACCCCCCAATGAGCAAACAACACACCCATATCCGTCGTTGTGGTGATCTTTGGGGGAGGCCTGTGTCCAGCAGTGGACTTCATTTGGCCGAAATGAATGCAATGAAAATTATGATATGGAGGTAATTATAAGGTATACTTACTTTCACATCGTAAACAGTAGGAAAATAAAGTCTAAGACTTTCAAAGAAGTCATTCTCCTCTTGTGGCAGATTCTGATCAGTTAAAATTTTTAGTAGGTATCCAAAATCATATCCCGAGTGAAAACTTAACCAATTGATATTGTCCATTAGTACAATGCCTAAAATGAGATATAAATTTTGTAACATACATAGTCCAATACATTTGTGTCTAAAGTACATTTTATCATTTCAGGCAAAAGACCTCCACAGCTGGACATAGGCCTCCCCCAAAGAACGTACAACAATCACTCGTGGTTTTGTGTTGTGCTCATTGGCAGGTTTTGTCATAATGGCCTACGCTTGGTAGGCGGGTTGGCGATCGCAGTTAAGTTACAATTAATATACTTGCAGGATGCAGCTGCCCTTCCTCCGACTAATTCCATAGTCGCCTTTTACGGGATGGGTTGGTGCTATTCTTAGCTTGCAGCATACAGCAAAGTACATTTAGATTTGAAATTAATGACCTGAAGACATCAGGAGTTCGGCAAATTCTAAAGGTTCTATGCCATGCTCCTCATGCTCTCTGAATTGAAGTCCAGAATTTTGCAGAAGATCAATTGAGTCTTGCGCATACATATCTTCTCTGAGAACAAAGTATTTTTATTGTTAGAATTCCATTCTAAGTAGACAAATAAACTGTTCTAGATGTTCATATACTTACTGCAAGTTGAACTTAAAATTAAATTGCCAAGTTGTGCAGCCTGGCGGGGTTTTACCATTTTCATCCATAAATGTAAGACCTAACTGTATAATTCTTAAAAGGTCCACATTACATCTGCAGACATGAAACATTAATTGGTATAACTTGTTACATAACAGCAGCATAGTTAAAACATAATATTGTTGGCTATCTACTATAAATGGTATGTTTATTTCAGTCTAAATTACTGCTTGCAGTAAGCTGTTTATACAAAACTAGTCTGTGGTCTGTGAATAAAATTTGGCAATTCACAATTTTACAACATAAAAAGGTAATAACATTTCTCATCATGAACTAGAAAATATTTTGCAGTAATAATTATCTATTATTCTATGAAATGAATTTAACATATAAAAATGACATAAAATTCCCAATTCTAAAGAGAATGAAATGTTAATACATTCACTCAACAGTCTTAGTATATATGTTGCAGGGAGATGATAAAAATGGAAAGGGATTTGATAAAATCACATTCTTTCTTTAGGGAAATCACCCCACAGAGTTGTAATTTAAACTTCTTTCACTGTGTGTGGAATTTATGTCTGTAAATGCACCCACGACACAGGAGTGTGTGTAGTGTCGGGCAATGTGTTATTAAAATAAAAAATAAAAACGAATTGGATCATCTACCTTAGAGATTTGATAAAATCCCTGTTTTCATCATTTCCCTACAACATATACATATGCAAACAATCCAAAGAATAAGACAAAGTTACGTAGTATGTATGTCATCATTCATCATTTCACCCAAGATACCTACTGTAGGACACAGGCCTCTCCAAAGATGGCAACATTGTTCAGTCTGGATTGCGTGCTCATTTTTTTGTGATTGTGGCAAAGCCCCCCGCTTTGTCACAATCACCACACCATGCCAGTTGAGTTGTAACTCTACTTGAAGGATGCTCCTATCCATCCTCCGGCTGATCCCATAGTCGTCTTTTACGACACCCAGGAGAAGAGATGGGGTATGCTATTACTAGCCAGTACCACTCTGCAAAAAGTGTAGTATGTATGTATCACAGGCAAAAAATAATTATATCTCATCATTCATCAAGGAAACCTGGCCGGAGGGTGTTGTATAATGGATGTTTTGTGGTAGATTATGTGACACCATGATGCAGTGCAACATATTGCCATCTATACATGTGAAATCGTGATATATTAATGTTGATTCTTATGTATTTCTTTATAAGATTTTACTGTATTTATGTATTTTATCTTTGGGCCTTAATCACCTGACAATAAATAAATGATAATCATTATCAATATTTGTATGAATAATTATTAATATTAACTTGTTGTCTAACTAAGCATGTCTACCTCAGCAACTGATATTGATAATCAGCAGTAGACCTGAATTCACCAATTGGCCTTGCTACAACTCCAGGAAATTCTGTATCCATGGCCACCCAATGGTACTTCTGCACTATCTGAAACATTTTATTTTAATAATATAATTTAAATAGGTATAGACAGGTCTTACTTTGTTATGCTGGTTTTCACAGCTAGGTATATTATTCAGAAATTGTGAGATGAATCCCCATTCATCTGCATGCATGCATTAGATAGGGAATAATAATTTGTCTTTGCAGTTGATGTTCCATCCAGTTGTAACCCACAAAATAGCAGTGTTTTAGATGCAGCATTACATTCCTGAAGTCACTACAGTGTTGGTAAATTTACATTACATTTGATTCCTGGATTGTAATATAGTGTCATGTGTTGCGAGTAATCAGGTTTATTTTTGTTCTAATGAGGTCTCAAGGGATATGAATAAAACCAAATCCTATGAACAATGTTTATGTGTATTGTGTTTTATACTGCATAGTGTAAGTTGTACTGATACAGATTTATTCACATATATACAGCATAAATAAATTGAAAATGATGACTATATTTATTGAGATAATACTGAAATACAGTTTTCTGGTAAAGTTACCTGTCTAATAACATGAAACTCTTCGTGAAGATTATGATTCCAGACATTTTTGATGGAACAATCTTCTTTTATGGTACTTGCTAAAATGGATCCAAAACTAGCTGCAGGCATCTGTGAATCTGATTATGAAATATTTCTTCGTAAATTTAATATTAAAAAAAAATCTGTTTACACAATATACCGGAATCAGAACTTCCCAATCCCTATTCCCTTATCCCACCCAAAGACAATCTAACTAAAGCAGTAGTAGTTCAATCTGAATCGTCCATTCGGACAGGCAACGAAACTAAACAGTAGAGGTGCTACTAATAGATACTAGTAAATATGATATTAGGTTATTTGAATCTGAAGTATTAGCGCGAGCTGTAGTCGCTGTATAGTTTAGCAAACTGACGTGGACGTGCGACTGGATTAGTGGTGGGCGATATAAATTGTATATAGATACAAAATCAGATATTGGTACAATATCTACAAATCGGATATTGGCTGGTTCAAAATCCGTATATTACAAAATCTAGATATTCGGGTATCCACATCGGCTACGTGATTCACGATTCGCGTGCGACGATAGAGTACGATATCATAAGTAGATATTCGATTTACCGCGCGAGATGAATAAAGTAGTTAGAGTGGCATGGCAATAAAAATCTGATTTTGAACCTATATGTCATATAGTCTATTTATAGATAGAATTTTCACTTTATTTTTTAGTTCGTCTGGAATAGTTGTGTGTGGAAGAAAGTTGCGCTTTCATTCTTCGGTGTTCGAGAATTGACATTACACTTTGTTTTAGATAATGCTAATACTATTATTGAAACTTGAAAATACCTATTGTGATTAAAACCTATAAATAAAGTATAAATAATTAAATAATAAAACTTTTGTGAACTTTATGAATAAATAATTCTGTTTTAAATAATGAAAATGTCGCGAATTAATATTAGAGTTATGCGGGAGTATTTCGACAAAAATCATGACGCCAATAAAAAGGCAAAATATGATCACTGCCGATTATCACCCTATGTATCACGGAGACATCATTGAATATTTGTCTTTGATTGGTCATGATGACGTTAATCTCATTCTTTGTGGAACCATCGGGACTCATCCAGGTAGGTCCATTTGCCGTAATTGCCCGAAGACTCGTTGAGCACTTGTCGCGAGTTGGCCCCGACCTGGCCGACAGCCAGTATGGCTTCCGGCAGCGGCGCTCCACTATCGACGCGATTCATCGCGTCCGCTCGCTGTCGGAACAGGCAGTGTCCCGACGGGGTGGGGTGGCGTTGGCTGTCAGTCTTGACATAGTCAACGCCTTTAATTCTATCCCGTGGGGTGCAATTAGGGGGGCACTAGTCCACCATCGGTGCCCCCCTATCTGCAGGGCATCATCGGGGCATATCTGCGCGACAGGCATGTTCACTACGTGGGCAGGGACGGTAGCGTAAAGCGGAGGGAGATCACGTGCGGGGTTCCACAGGGGTCAGTTCTCGGTCCCCTCTTATGGAACCTCGCTTACGATGCGGTCCTACGTGTCGTTCTCCCCGCTGGCGTCAGCTTAGTCTGCTACGCTGATGACACTCTTGTGTTGATCAGCGGGGAGTCCTTCGAGGGAACCATCCGGCTTGCCGAGCAAGCGGTGGCAATTGTCATGGCCAAAATCCACGCTCTGGGTTTGCGGATAGCGCCTCACAAAACCGAGGCGCTATGGTTCCACAAACTGCCGCGGAGCAGGGAGCCTCCCAGTTCGTGGATACGCGTTGGTGACGCGCAAATCAGAGTGGGCCGGTACATGAAGTACCTGGGGCTCACCTTGGACAGTCGTTGGGGCTTCGATGAGCACTTCGAGCGTCTTGTCCCCCGGGTCGAAAGGATAGTGGGTGCCTTGCACGGGCTGCTACCCAATCTCGGGGGACCGAGGGAAGAAGTTCGCCGCCTCTACGGGGGAGTCGTGCGGTCCGTGGCCCTCTACGGGGCGCCTGTTTGGTCATTTCGACTTTCAGGCGTCCAGCGCTGCAAAACCAAGATCCACGGTCTGCAGCGTAGAGCGGCTATACGGATCGCACGAGGATACCGAACGGTGTCCTTTGAGGTGGCAACTCTGATGGCGCGCTTTCCGCCTTTTGATATCTTGGCGGAGATGGATGCGTGGGTGTATCACCAAACACGCTCCCTCCGCCAGAGCGGGGAAGGCGTGCCTTCAGGGGCGCTCGAACGTTTGAGGCAGCAGGCTCGGCGGCGTGCCCTCGAGCTATGGCGCGAGCGGCTTATGCTGCCACAGTACGCGCAAAAGCGCGTCGTCGAGGCTGTCTTGCCGCTCTTCGGAGCCTGGCTCCAAAGGAGCGAGCGCGTCACATTCCGCCTGACGCAGGTATTCACCGGACACGGTTGTTTCGGTGCGTACTTGCACAGGATAGGACGCGAGGTCACGGCACAGTGCCACCACTGTGGAGACGAACAGGATACCGCACAGCACACGCTCGGAGAGTGCCCTGCGTGGACTGCCGAGCGGCGGATCCTGGTCGATCGGATCGGGCAAGATCTCTCTTTGCCAGCAGTAGTGTCGGCTATGCTGGCAGAGCATGAAAATTGGAGTGCTGTGGTCTCCTTCTGTGAGAGCGTAATGCTCCAGAAGGAGGTCGCAGAACGGGATCGGGAGAGGGCCAATCCCGCTCGGAGGAGGAGGACACGGGGCCGGGGTAACAACCGCTGTGGCGCCCGTGTCCAACACGCCTGAGCCCCCTGTCGACTTTATATGGCGGGGGGCCTTGGGGGTCGCGAGCGCACTTATTGGGAAATATGCGTGCTCATATCGAGCGACCCCCGGGAAGACAGCGGTGCGCATGTGGTCACGTACCGCTGTGTGCGCAGCTCAGCGCATAGTGAGGCCTCGGGGGAATCTTTTACAATTCCCTCGAGAGATGCCTGGGGGGGTGGCCTCTTTACAGTCGCCTTCCCTCCACTAGAGGGGATGACCACTTTACAGTCATCCCCTCCGAGACGTGCCTAAAGGCGTGGCACCAATGGGTGGCTCTAGATGGAGATCTTTCGAGTTCCTGGAGCCTCCCTTCGGTGCCGACGATGATCATTCCGGTGGTTTTAGCCGGTAGGAGTCCGGCATGCCCCTTCGCCTTTTCCCGGGGCGAAGGAAGTACATGAGGTATTTCCACCGGAACAATAAAAAAAAAAAAAAAGTCCATTTGCCGTAAGGTGGCTTTTGGAAAAAGGAGTTCATCACGAAGAGCCTTATCCAACAAGTCGGCTAGCCTCTCTTCAGGGGTTCCGTTGCACATACCCAAAGCGTTGAAGTCTCCATCACAAAGATATGTATGGCTTTATTTACGTCCTCTTAAATACTCTCTACCTCATCATCTGGGCGTGTCGAGGTCGGCGCATAAACCTGTAGTATCCAAGGAATACCTCTTGGATATTCTGGGTATAAGGTACGCTACCTTGCTCGATACACTTTCAATGGTTATTATGTTGTTAATAAGGAACCCGCGGACTAGGAACGCGACACCACCTTGAGACAGATGGTCATCTGCCCTGTAAGTTGCCGGATTTCAAGGTTATCGTGTTCTCGCCCTTTCTTATGACATCCCAGGGCAACCTATCTATTTTTTTTCCAGCTTAACGATATTTTCGTCTGCCCTCAGTGTGTGTGCGTCACCAGGGCCAGTTATCGTTTGGGGTAGTAACTGGTTCTCATCCAGAGATTCTTATCAGTGCCTCACCGTTACCTTGGCCGCTACCATAACCAAGAATAGCGTGGCCGCCGCGGACTGCAGGCCTGTTTTTTATTTGAACTGTCGTTTTTTGGGGTATTCACCAGCACTCACTACGCTTAACAGGCGGGTTGGTGAGCGCAGAATGGCTACTGTACAACAGAAGGGACGCTGCTGCTGCGTCTTTTAGTCGGCTTTTACGACTTCTAAGCGAGGAGATGCGAGTGGTGCTACATTCTTAATCCGGACACGGCACGTATAGTTAAAAATGTAAACATACGCACAGTACTGGTACCATTGGTAGAACACGAAAGTTTGAGGTACCTACCATGCTTGTAGGTGCTAAAACAATCAATATTTATGTAAGTCTCAATATTAATATTTTCTAAAACATATTTTCTCGATTAATTACAAGATTGTAGCTAGAGACATCTCAGCGTCGAATTCCATTCAATTCCACTTCTCACCGATATCGTGTATTAATTTTTAATAAGTCGCTTTAGTACTTTTTACTTCCCAAAATGTTAGGTGAAATACCTAACATTTATAACATAGATAAAATAAATTGTTACATGAAGTAACAGGAATTTAAAATAGGTAAAATGTGTGCATCATGCTGGGACCATCTCTATTTTAATCGATTGTCGAAGTTAAAATAACTTAAAATAATCTGTATTGACATATTTTTTACGATATGGATATTTGGAATCATTTTAGATTCCTCTTGATTACAGAAATTAGAAATGCATGGATACGATATAAATAAACCTATCGTCTGGATTCCAACAAAATATACGATAAATAAATATTTTCGACGACAGATGTCTCCAGCTACAATCTGTCAGTGAATCAATACAATAGGTTTTAAAACGAAAATATAAATATTGAGGCTTAACACATGAAATGTTATACCATCAATATGTTTTAGTTTTGATCCTGAACAATTTTTACATCCCACAAAGGCGCACGTAATTATTAAAACAAAATATTCAAAATCCGTTCATACCAGCTAGAACTGAACGCAGCGACGATTCACTTGAAACTAAGGTTTACGGCCCCGCCCACCAGTGTTGCCACCTCATAAAAATTAAAGTCACTAGATCAACACCCAAAAGTCACCAGATTGGGCTAAATTCGAAGCGAAAGTCACCAGAAATCCCAAAAAATATATTTTAGTAGAAACAATGTTATAATCCCATCTATCGAAGTATCGATAGTACTGGACAGACTACTCAAGCGGCAGAATATGTTCAAATCGCTGTGTAGCTCCGGTCACGGTTAGGGCTACCCCATCTCATGCCATGGGTGTCGTAGAAGATGACTAAGGGAGTTTGGAACCCGGTGTGTACCATTATTATTAGGCACTTTGAGTTGCTCGCAGGTGACGGATGAACAACCGACTACTACTACTGTTAGGTAATAACAATACGATGTGACTCTATACCACTTTTTATTGTGTATCAAACTACGGTAACAAACATTAAAATTTGTCAAAACCCAGATTTTTATTACATCAACAAATTCTAAGTATGGAAAAACAACCGTAAGTGTAAAAATAGATAACATAGTTTGGTTGTAATAATTATACTGTAACGACAAAACAAGAATGTAAATAGTAATTAATATTCTATAGAAACTTTTTAGGATAGATGAAGACGACTCAATTATCGCTAGAAGTCGCTAAAAACAAAAAATCGCTAAACGACAGAAATAAATCGCCAAAAGGGGTCAAAAGTCACCAGATCTAGTGACAAAATCGCTAAGGTGGCAACACTGCCGCCCACTGTGATGTCATGACCTAATTGAAAGCGCATGACCTAATTGCCTTGCGACACCTCCGCTTTTTCTCTCCTTCGTGGGTTCGGGACCATGGCTGTACCTCGTCATCCTTTCACCCGAATTCAGGCGACGCTTCTTCCTAGAGATTGAGCCTGGCAACGCCTCAGCTTCTTTTCCTCCTCCGTGATACTTACCAACTAGGTACACAGATACTGAGCTGGTACTGTTTACTTTTTAAGGGAGGAATACATTTTTTAAGAAAAAAAAGTAAGTCTGTCTATAACAGTGTTTATGTACCACAACTTGCCCATAAGTATATAGATTACCGCAGTGAAAGAATCATAAAAGGTTGTGTAGTTGTTGAAAAAAACGCACACAAATGATCATACAGAGGGAAAACAAAGAATCCTTATTTTTTTAAGTTGGTTAAAAATAAGAAATGAAAACTCAATAAAAATTAAGTTAATTATATTTAAATATTACAAAAAATAATAGAACGAAATCTTAAGATTTAATAGAATAGGATATAAAATAAATCGATCAAACCTTAAAAGGAAATAATAGTCTTAAATCTATAATTTATATAAAATATGTATACTAAATATGAATAAAATCTAAGTAAATAATTATTTGACATTATGTATTGTAATATCAACTTAACTTGTATCATTGATGTACGGAATTTATTTGCATACATTATTATGATTTTATTACTGATTCATTCAATTTCATTAATGTTTATAATCCTAACAGTAGATATAACACACAGAACAGGTTTATTCACAGATGTAGTAGTCGTAGTAGATTCACTTAAATAATGTCGATTTGTCACATATAGTTGAAAATATGTACACAACACATGGTGAAATGTTACTGTCACTCTGAGATATGGAACACTCCAGGTTGTGGCGACAGGCTTATAATACGCCCGTTCTCTAAAGATCAAGAGGAGTTTCCGTTTTCGCCGTTGTCCTGGAAATTGTTGACATTTACAGAGAAAGGTGCACCCAATCCATATAAATGTCCACTGGAACTTTCAATGTTGTCATCAAAGAATATCTGTAAAAACAACAAGCATGTACTAAGTTTGTGTGTGAAATTTGTATCTGAAAATGCACCCACGACACAGGAGAAATCTTAGTGTGGGGCAACGTTTTAATGAAAATAAAAAAGTTTGTATGGAGCGAATATTCGATGTTCGACATATGTAACAATTCGTCATGGCCGGTTAACGAGAGTATTTGATATCATAGTTAATTAAATAGTTTTGTAAATAAATTATTGACTCTTAGTAATGACTATCAACTATAATGGATTCAACCAGAGGTACATTGTGGTGGAAAATTCAATTGTGAACGTGAAACCGCCCACACTTGCAGCTAGTTTCAGAGGGAAAGAGACGACCGACTTATTGTGTCGACTTCTCTCCAAAATCGAAATTTGACAAGCGTTTGCGGCAAACAAGGATTCAGACGGAACGAGGGACGGCCGTCAATTAATGCATACGTTAGGCGAAGGATGTTGCTAAGAAGCTAGTGAATCTCGGGATAAGCGAAACTTAACTAGTATTACTACAGACTAACTCACTAATAGATGCCAATCAGTTAATATCATTGAGCATGGAGTTCCGCAAGGAAGTATTCTACATACATTATTTTTAACATACATAAACGAACTTTGCGAACTCATCAAGCTTAATTTTATGCATTATAACCCCATATAAGCCCATTGTGCATTAGCTATTGTGACCCATGTTTTTGTTACCATACAATGAAGTGTATAAATAATAAAATAATAGTTTAAAAAAACTAAAAAAACACGCTGACACAAAAAAAACAACTGAGTGCCCGAAAGAGCAAGTCTGGAACTGCACGCATACGTAGTTCGCGCACTAGCTCTGTATCTCTTACTCGCATGCAAAGGATGCGGAAAGAAATTAATTAATCCTGGCGAATCTAATTAGGATCATCGGATATTTTGATCGGATTATTGCATTGTCATCGACCTTTGACAGGTGTGCAAAGTTTGAATCAAATCTGATCGTTCAAAGTAGGGCAAAATCGAGCTCAAAGGAGTCGGTTACAAACAAACAAACATACATACATACAGGTGAAGCTAATAAAAGCGTGATAAAAAAAGAAAAAATATTGCTGATGAAACAGCACTTTTATTTCAAGCTAATAGGTGGCTTGAAGTCTATAATTCCACACAGATAGGATTTAACATGGCGCATGGCTAAGGCTAATTAAGCTTTATGCTTATTTAATGAATTGGCCCTTAACATCGAAAAAATTCAATCTGTTATACCCCATTCTCATGCCGCGGTCTGATTTTGTACCTCATTAAACAAGACCAATGATTTAGAAACTATAATTGACAACACAAAGTTTCCATAGACATATAGATTTACTTGATACAACAATCCGAAAATTAATCTTTATCTTTGAAAATCTTCAACGTTTGAAAAATCACAGGTACATAATATACTGCCAATCCTTGTTAAATTACACGGTATAACTGAATCGGGCCCTCCCTACCTAAAACCGTTATGCTGTCACTCGAGCGAGGCCAATGAGCAGTACTTAAAAGTATGCCAGTTCTTACCATACCTCTATCCTACCAGACCTTTATGAACGCTGTGGTCTCTTATCTGTTTGGTCAAATCTTCATATGAATATGTTGCTTCAGAAACTCTCTGCTACTCTACACTACACTGCCAGCATTCTTACAAATAAAACGCAAAACGCAGTGTGCCCTAATAGGCGATTTAAGACTAGTATGTCTAACAGACAGATATTTTATATATCTTGGAGGTTAGGCCTCCCGGGGTTTTCTTAATCGTATATCAGAACCCCAGGAGGCTTAATCGCAGCCCGATATATCACCGATATTTTGCTAGAACATAAAATACCTTACGCCTGGTATAGTAGTGAATATTTCATCCTGATGCACGACAACGCTCGTTGTCATGCAGCTAGACTAGATTCCTTAGTGGAATCAGAATTGCTGCGATGGTCTGGCAATCAGCCCTGAATGAAATCCCATAGAGCAGTAGTAGAACGGGGTCAAACAGAAAATTTGAGCATGTAAGAAATCCAGCTTCTGAGTCGATGAGATGAACTGAAAGTGGTATTTGTGAAAGGATGGGAGGGAATCCCACAAGACGACGTCAACATTTCATCAGTTTACGAGCTGTAATTAGAGAGGGGAGGCAATTACAAGGATTGAATGAATAAATATTGCTTGTTTTATTTATAAAATAAATAAATAAATGAAACCAAATTGTGTAGTGTCCGTTATCTCACCTATATTCATATTCATAGTATATCTGTGAGCTGGAATTAGGTTTGCCAGATGGCCAGGATTCGTCTGGATTCTAACGACATTTCATATTATAATGTCCAGACTCCGGAAAAATACAAAATTATACGAACCACTTATCGTAAAGTTTAATGCACAATTATAACTTATAAGTAAAATGTTAGTCTTAAATACTCCTAAAGATTCCGAATTGCTGGACACATTGAAAACAAATGAAAAACGTATATGGTAATGTCAATAAATGATCTCAAAATAGTTCATTATTGAATTATGTGTAGACTTTTACAGTTAGTTAGCATTAAGTTCAATAAAAAAATACAAAGTTGTAACATTTGATTCACAATACTTCTTATAAATCAAATCCATACATTTTGAAATTTTGTCCATATATTGCATTTTCTGATCTGGCAAGCCTAGCTGGAATTTGGTGCTGGAGCGTTTATGTTTTAGGTGAGTTAAAACTTACATTCGTCGCAATAAGACATGAACTTTGCGCATGTACAAGTGCACATTTACTAATTAAAAGAAAGAGTGTTTATAAAATACCTCTTTTATTTTAAAAAATGCCATTCCAGTCAGGTGTGAATCGGATCCAGCTTGATGTTGAGGTCCCACTCGACGCAACTCCAGTTGGTCTGCCACCTCTTGCAAACCACCCTTCAAGTTTTTGCATAACTTCATCAAATACTGAAATGGAATATGAGTAATGCATGTTAAAATTAAGCTAATAACATCCCAAATAAGTGTGCTTAAGTTAGGCGACACACACGTTTTGCGTTGTATGCAATTAGCGGTTTGTATGCAAAATACGAGTAGTCGCACCGACACCGACGTCGAGCTTCCGCCCGGGACGAAATACGCGTGGATGCATGATCGGCTCATGCAGGACTCCGCTTGCCGCAGCCGTCGCGTGCCACGGTGTAATGTGTATGACGCCGTAGGGACGCTATGTCCTCGACATCATTGTGATTATAGTTTAAACGGGGGCCTTGTTTACGGGTAAATTTAAATATGGTATCACAATTTAATATTAAAACCCACCTTTACATCATAAACTGTTGGAAAATACAACCTCAGGCTTTCAAAGAAGTCGTTTTCATCATGAGGTAAATTTTGGTCTGTCAGAAGTTTAAGAAGATAACCAAAGTCGTAACCAGAATGAAAACTTAGCCACTTGATGTTGTCCATTAGTACAAGCCCTGTAAGAAAATAAGATATTTAGATGATTTTACAAACATGGAACCAGTTTGTTTTATTGTAAAATAATAAAGACTGTAGATTACTATTAGAATTATCATTATAGTATTAGCCAAAGGGCGTCCACTGCTGAACAAAGGCCTCCCCATAGTTTTCCACAACAAACGATCAGATGCCGCCCTCGTCCAACGACTCCCATCGACCTTCACCAGGACGTCTGTTCACCTCGTTGGAGGTCGTCCCACACTGTGTTTTCCGGTGCACGGTCTCCACTCGAGATCCTTTTTACCCCAACGGTCATCAGATCTACGAGCAATGTGCCTCGCCCATTGCCACATCAGTTTACTAATTGGCAACTTTAGTTTTTCTACAGGATATCCTCATTTCTGATTCGATCTCGTAGAGAAATGCCAAGCATAGCTCCCTCCACAGCTCGCTGAGTGACCTTTAGCTTTCTTATGACGCCTATAGTGAGTCACCACGTCTCTGGTTCCATATGTCTTCACTGGTTAAAGACTTTCGTCTTGAGACATTGCGGTATTGTTGACGAAAAGACGTAGCGAAGTTTCCCGAACGTTGCCCAGCCCAGTCAGATTCCAAGATTGACCTTTTTCTCAAAGTTGTACCTACCTAACTGGACATATAATCCGGACAGATAAAAAATATAGCACCACTCCATTTCTTCCCGTGAATGTCGTAAAAAGCGACAAAGGGACTCGAAACCTTCTGTGGAACAGTAGTTATACTGCGCTCACCAACCCGTCTGCCAAGCGTGGTGAGTACTGGCAAATACAGGGGGTATTTAAAATAACGACACAATTGTGGAGATCTATGGGGGAGGCCTTTGTTCGGCTGTGGACATATAAATGGCTGATACCACGAACTGGACAGCTTGTCCCAGGTAGACATACTCGTCAACAACTTCGAAAACAGACCTCCCACCGGATATTGGCACGACATGGGCATTGGACATGACTTCTGTCTTGCTCATATTCATCTTAAGGCCCACCTGTTGGGAAACTGTTGAGATCATCGAGCATTGTAATGACGATTCTGCCATGACTACGATGTCATCGGACAGTTTCGGTGGAATGACGTCCCTCTGTCTCATACCTCTATGGAATTGCCCCCGTGCTCTGTTCATGTACTGACTCGGACCGACATGGTGGCGTTTCTGTATAAGCAATTTAACACTTTGATGTACCGATAGTCAATGTGGCACCCCTGCAAAGATTGCAACACTGCCCAGGTTTCGATTGAATCGAAGGCTTTCTCATAGGCTAAGCATCGTGGCAGATTATACTCCTAGATCTTCTATATAACCTGCCGCAGCGCAGCCTCAGAAGCGAGATGGGACTATAATTCTTCAACAGGCTTTTGTTACCTTTTTTGAAGGAGAGCACCACCTCGCCTCTGTACCTTGGATCCGGCGTTATGCCCTCGATTAATACGGAATTGAATAGCTTCTATAGGACTTATAACCACCCATCCACCCGTTTCAGAAGCTCTGTCGAAATTCCTTCACCTTGCGGCGCCTTGTTATTTTTAAGCTGTTTCAAAGCCATCATAATCTTGTACAGGCTGATGTCCAGGATATCCTCGGTATAGTGTCGGGTTAGTTTGGCTGGCGGGTCTTTGTCAGAGTCAATGGTAGGTAGAGTTACTGCCGGCTGCTGCCCAATCTCTGGGGACCATTTGAGGAAGTTCGCCGTCTCTACGAGGGTTCGTGCCCCACTACCGTACTGACCGTGCCCCTCTACGGGGCGCATGTATGATCAGCTCGACTGTGAGGCGCCCAGCGCTAACCAAACTTCACAGTCTGCAGCGCGGAGTGGCTATACGGATCGCACGAGGATACCGAACAGTGTCCTACAAGGCGACAACGCTCCTGGCGCGTTTTACGCCTTTCGACATCCTGGTGGTGGCGGATGCGTGGGTCTACGATCAGACACGCATAAATTTCTATTGGGATGAATAAAAAAAAGGTGGAGTTACAGATTTATAGCTGTCGGTAGAAGTTCTCAGTCCCTCTCAAAACCTTTGGCTTGGTAGTAGTGTGTGTGGTGTGTGAGTGTAGTCGACGCTAGGTTATCGTCCTCGGTTTTAATCTTCATAATACAATTTTGCCCAATAGACTTGTCCATTGCGAACACAATTGGAGACTTGATTCCGCTCAATCATCTCTTTAACACCATTGGTGTTAAAGGTACGTATATCGTGACGCAAAGACTTCCATATCCGTCTATTGAACAGTCAGTATGTTTTAGCATCACTGGAGGACTGAAGTGTCATGGCGGGTCTTTCTGCCCTGAGGTCGAGAAAGTGATCGGAGCTAAATTTTTTGGTCTCCTTTATACCACGGGTTTTAATGGACTTAGACCAAACCGTTTGGACATTTTTGTACAAACCTACCATCGTCCACAGATACGCAATGTTCTAGGCACTCGAAGTGGTTTTGGAGTTAAGAGTTGAAAGCTCTCAGGGTTTTGGATATAAGCGCTAGAAGGCCGAAGCGTAGACTTCATCAGACGAGATCTCTCAACTTTGAGATTAATATTCAATGTGCCTCTTACCATTCGGTGATCACTACCGGTTTTCACCCTATGGATCACAGTGACATCATTGAATATTTGTCTTTTATTGGTCATGATGAAGTCAATATCATTCTTTGTGGAACCATCGGGGCTCATCCAGGTCTATTTCTTGGCGGCTTTTGGAAAAAGGAGGTCATCACTAAGAGTCTCTCCTTTTCCAAAAAGTCGTCCAGCCTCTATCCCTGGGGTTCCGTTGCTCATACCCAAATTGCCCTACTCTCAACTCAACATCACATCGTGTGCCCAGCTTTGCGTTGTCCTCCATTAATTGATGTGTCTTCATTTATATTATACATTAGTGTGACATGGAGGTATGTATGGCCCTACTTATATCCTCATACACACTCTCTAATTCATAATCTGGGTGTGTCGAGGTCGTTGCGTAGACCTATATATAACTTTCAACGAATACCTCTTGGATGTTCTGCGTATATGGTCCGCTACCCTGCTCGCTGCACACTTTCGATGGACACTATGTTGATTATGAGGGATCTGCGGACGAGGTACCCGACACTACCTTGAGACATATGGTCGCCTTCCCGGTAGTAGAATAAGTTGCCGGATTTCAGGGTAATCGTGTCCTCGCCCTTTCTTCGGACTTCTGATAACCTCATGACATTCCAGTGCAACTTATCTATTTCTTCTTCCAGCTCAACAATCTTTTCATCTGCCCTCGGTGTGCGTGCGTTGTATGTTACCAGTGCCAGTTTTCGTTTGGGGTTTGAAAGCTCCACATCCCCGTCGCAGAAGCCGCCCGAAACCCACCACGGTTGATCGACGACCCGCTGTTTTACCATTCATTAAGGGAGTCACCGACAAAATTGGTCATATCTTGAAGCGTGCTTCTATAAAAACCTACTTCAAGCCGCATAAGATCAGCCAACTTTTAAAACCGGTGTAATGTCACATACCTTTACAAGATGCAGGGGTCTACAAGATTGACTGTGATTGTGGTTTGTCATACATAGGGCAAACAAAGCGTAGCATAGCCACCCGAATAAAAGAACATATAGCTGACGTCAAGCATAGACGCTCCACAAAGTCTGCAGTGTGTGAACATGCCTTAGGCAAACCTAACCATTATCTTCGTTTTGATCAACCTCAAGTACTCGCGAAAGAGAACCGATATGTACCAAGAATGTTTCGTGAGGCTATTGAAATTAAAAAATATCCTAATTTTAATAGAGAAGATGGTTGGCAGGTACCACCTGTTTGGAATCCAGTCATTAAAATAATAAAGTCCCAAACAACATACCGCACTAAAAAACATCAAGACACTGTGAGTGATTACTGCGTGCATCGAAACTAATTTTTTGATTAAAATTGTACGGTAGATAAAATAAAATAACTTTTTAAAATCTGTAACGACGCCTGTCACCTTAGTCATCCTGCGACCACGAATGCTGCAAAGCATTCGAAACGTCAGGAAAAACAAAAATCTAAAATATACGCGATAGAATCCGTTTAAAAGTGTTTTATTATAATCGGAATAAAATCAATATCTTCGAACTGTCTATCTAATTGATATATCCATCATACACGTTTTATTATTAATTATTTACCTGACGACATCAATAACTCTGCAAACTCCAGGGGTTCAATGCCGTCCTCTTCATGTTTTCTAAATTGAAGGCCAGAATTTTGTAGCAAATCTATTGAATCTTGTGCATACATATCTTCTCTGAAAGTAACAAAAAAATGTTTTCATCATTATTATGTCAGCTTATAGATAGACAATCAAAATTAGTCTCTGGCGCAAAACTAGCATTAAATCATATACAAAGACGACAGTAAAGATGGATTCCTAATAATAAAAATATAAATATTATTCGACTAGTTTGAATTCGAGATATTCAGCGACATGGAAATTTAAACAACTTTCAAAGCTTACGGAAAGGATGGAGGAAGAAGCTTTAGTCTACTTTGGATGTTTAGGTTAATACTTATAAAACACCACAGCGACGGCGGGATTATAGTTTTATTACATTATCTACGATAAATTGGCAGAAAACACAGATCACCCTCTTGGGGGTTATCTGTGGCAGAAACTCAATAATTTACTCCGCGATTCAGGTCAGGAAAAATCGCCATCTATTAAGCTTAAAGTAAATTGACCGACTCTTTACAGTTTAATATTCAGCATATCGCGGACAGTGCGTTGTGTGAAGAACATTTCTATACTCTGATACGTTTTAGATAACGTGGTTTTCATATTCAAAATCCTTAAGTCTGTGACGTGAAAATTAAGTGTTTTACACTCAGAGTCATTTTTTGTATCACAACATTACCTACTTTTATTTGATTGTATTACATTTTAGATTTTTTTGTTTGTAGAACACTTCTAATAAGACGATAAAACTAATCAAGAAGTCACCCTCGGAGTATAGTCTTCCTCAATAAAGGCTCCTGTTGAAGAGATTCGTACAGGAAGCACTATTTACAAGGCCGCATAAAAGTTCGCGATTCCTTGGAGTACATTCAAAGACTATTACAGTCGCCGTCAAAATGATCCTGTATCAACATCTAAGCTTAAACGTGGCAAGTCCTTTATTTTAGAAGTTGAATTACTAAACTATATTAATGTTGATATTATAAAATAATAAACAAAACTTAATTAAATGAGAACTTTTTATTTATTGTTCCTATTGTTGATTTTATAAAATAATAAACAAAAGCTTAATTAAATAAGAACTTTTCATTTATTGTTTTTATATTTAACTAACTTTCAGGAATATCACACCTGATATATATCTATCACATATTTGCCAAGCTTATATCACTTAATATGTCTAATATCACACAATTTGCTGCATTTTTATGTGTCTCTTACAAATGTAGAATAAAAAAATCTATCATATTATTTTACGTAGTAATGATCTTTTTTCTTCAGCTAATTATCTATTCTTGCATCTAGAAAATAGTAAACTTTTTAGGTCATTAAATTAAAATACTAAATCCCAATAACTGAACTATCACTGATTAACCAAGTTTTACCCTACTTTTTTTAATAAGTTCAGAATGCTTTCGAATTGTTCCTATATAAATTTTGTTACATTTGATTGAGTAGTTTTTCAACCAGCATCTATAAACAGGTTAATTTGACTGCGCTTATCTAGATGATGTCTTAATAGTTTCGATTCCTCTCAGATCAGAGAACCGATTTGAATCATTCTTATTTAATTTAGTGTTACATACACTATATACACTATACAATTCGAGAGAATTGGTTTCATATAAATATGCTTGGTGTTTCTTATGGAATAAATAGTATTAATTGTAATAGTAATGGTCCACGATTTTTTAAAGAAGATCTCGACAATGTCCTTATCTATATAAATGTATGAATGATGATGTATAAGTGTGAAAGGCAATGGGACTTTTACAAGCCTCAGTTTTTGCATTTCAAGTAGTGCTTTTCCGTCGTGTGGTCTATCCAATAGTTTCGATGGTCCTATGTTGCATAACGCAACACCATCAAAATTTTTCATTCGACTTATGCCCACATACCTTTGGCGAAATTCTTTTTGCCAAGGACAATGACCCACTCTAAAGTTGTCTTCTGCAGTTTGTGGACACTCACAGTCCAACTTAATATAAGAGGCGGCATTTGTAGGTGGTAATTTATAAGCATCATCATATCAGCCAAGAAACGTCCACTGCTGATCAAAATCATAAAACGACATGCTGCATGCAGTGTGTCATTTTGGTGGGTATTTACCAGTGTGGCTACTACTCCACAGAAGGGACGCTGCTGCCCATCCCTCTAGGTTACGAGTCCCTTAGTTTCCTTTTACATCCAACGGGAGGAGATGGAGTGATGCTAATTCTTAATCCGGACACCACACGGACATAACACAATAATAATGTGTTTGATACAAGATACATGTAAGGGAATAGCGATGAAATGTTTTTTTTGCCAGATTACCGTAAGAGGAAGAGATTAACCAATCACTGTCAAGAGAGGAGGACGATTGGAGGGCGGAAGGTAAACTCCTTAGGAGGCTCATAGACCTCAGAGGGGAAAATATACAGTGCGGAGAGTGAGGGTAAGGGTTCCTCTATAGGTCTATAGGTCATAGGACAAAGTCAGTGGTGTTCGCTTCTCTCGCTTGGAAAAACATGGATACTATGCCACGAAGTAGTAAATTTTTATATAAATTAAATTCAGAGGGCCAACACCTCGTAATTAATTTACACTACGACTGAAAGTTGATTGAACTGTGATATAAAATTACATTCTGCTAGATAAGTCCCATCTTAATCTTGTCAACGTTTATACGAGTATAATGACAATTTTAGTAGTGTGTCAGTTCAAAACGTTACCATATTACCATAAAACTGTTTTAGTTTCTTAGAACTGTTAGTAGAACTCAGTATTAAGTTATAAATTGTAACTTCGTAAAGTAACTAAGTAAAACACTATCAAAGTGTAATACTTAAAGTGGGTCTCGGAGACTAAAATAACTGTTTAAAATATCATAATAGCATAAAGCTTCTTCAAATTCTTCTTTAAAGGACGGCACGGTTGGTGCAAAGGCTGATACAGTCGGCTGCCGCGCTCCGGGTCGTGGGTTCGATTCCCGCACGGAACAAATATTTGTATGATCTGCAGGTAGTTGTTCCGGGTCTGAGTGTATTGTATGTGGAATGCATGTCTGTAAACGCACCCACGACACAGGAGAAATCCTAGTGTGGGGCAAAGTTTAACAAAAAAAAACCTGTGAAAAATAATCTCTAGCAGTGTCTGTGTAATGTAGAATAAATACTATAAAAACAAGTGCATATAACAAGTGAATGTTGCTATATCGTAAATGTATTTGTATGTAATGTAATGTAATTTAAAGTGATTAATAAACTAGGTACTGATTAGTGTTGTTTAGACTCTGTAAATATACTTAAGTGATTTAAAATCTCCTTTTAAAAACGAATGATTGTGGAAAGTGAATTATACATTTTGTTGAAACATTGTAAGTTGTATTATTGAGGGGTGTCCCCGCTACCAAGAGCTTATCTCATTGCGTGTCGTAAAACGAGACACAATTAAAAATCTATTCTGTCTACACGGCTGCTGGCAATTGACAAGCGAGAGATTATCAGCAGGAGACTTGTCAGCCTCATAAGAGGCTAACCTGATGTCAAAAAGCCGGTTTTTCTTTTTATCAAATAACATGCAACAGTACTTACATTTATAATTAGCATTTATTGTAAATATGGGGCCTCACCGAGGCAATTCACGGGCCGCTAGTTGCCGACCGCTGCGCTGCTGTTAAGCAGTGATAGAGGGTATTCCGGCGAATTGCGTATTCGAAGCACCTGAGCTTCAGGCGAAATTAAGAGACAAACTCATATTTTTGGCAGCCAAATATGAATCTAATATATCTTTTAAGCTACTACAACTTATTTATTTGTGCCTCAGTCAGATCAAGAGAACTGGCATCAGCACAGTCTAGGATTGGTAGAAGGGACTGAGAAGGCGCAGATTTGGTGTCTATAGGTTAAAAAAACGAAAGACCCAATCGATGCAAATATTTTGCGCCTTAGTTCTTGGAGCTGTGGGCCCCAAACCTGTTTTATCAGTAAATATCCCCAGATTCTTTTATTGTATCAATTAATGATATTGTAGTACCACCTAAAGCAGGGGTTCCCAACCTTTTTTGTCTACTGCCCACTTTAAGAATAAATTATTTTTTAACGCCCCCCTTTTTAAACATACTTAAAAACCGCTAAGTACTTATAACTGATTATTGAAACGCAATTTTATAGTTTTCGGACAGAGTATCTTTTATTGAAAATAAAACAAACATAATCAATTCTTATATAAAAACTAATGTGAAGGTTGAATCTGATGCTGTTCAATAAGTTTGTTGATATCAGGTTCCAATTTACTCAAAAACAGCCGCAAGTCGCCACGTTTGGTAACACGCAAACGATTTCTCTTTTTAGTAAGCAGCGTTGCCACAGCACTAAATCCACGTTCACACAAATATGACGATGGGAATGCTATCAAAAATCGTTGAACAATTGACCACAATCCAGGGTACAATTGCGGGATCGGTTTTTGTAGCCAAAATTCTTGATATCCATTTTTGAACTTGATTTTTATTTCTTCGTTTGTTGTCAATTCTATAAGTTCTTCTTCCAGCTGAGGTGACATTGCTGTGTTGACATTTGAAAACGGATCCAACACCCAGTCTGGTATTTCCAAGTTTAAAATGTCCTGGTATCGTTCGGTGAAGTCAATGTGGAGGTTTTCCAAATGTTGGCAGTAGGCAAACAAATCGTCGTTACTGCAGTATACTGATAAATTCGGAAAATTGTGAAACTCACGTCTGCCCATATTCTTTTTGTGCAGAAGCAGTTTGGCTGCGAAAGCAGCAACGACATTTTTTGTTTTAATTAAATTTAGTTCATCGCCTTGCAGTTGGAGGTTCATGTCGTTGAACATTTTATACAGGTCTGTCATGTAAGCTATATCATTCTTTGATGTATGAGCTTGTTGCGCAGTTCTGTATCTTTAATTTCCAAGAACTCTATCATAGAGTCAAACAGGTTGTAAAATCGAATCAGACAATTGCCTCTTGACAGCCAGCGAACTTCAGTATGAAGCAACAAACGGTTGAAATCTTCGTCATTAGTAACACAAAGCTGATGAAATAATCTATCATTCAAAGAGCTGCTACGGATTTTATTGACTGCTTTGATGACATATTGCAGTGATTGAAATAGTCGTTCACATAAGTTTCTAGCAACCAAATGTTGTCTATGAATAACGCAATGTATGTATGTATGCAAGGACATCTGGAATTTTATTCTTTAAGTATGCTACGAAGCCTTTATGGCGCCCTGTCATAGCCGGAGCGCCATCCGTAGCAACTGATATAATATTTTTCAAAGGAATCTCTTTCTCTTCACAAAACTTTTCCAATGTATTGAATATGGTTTCGCCTTTTGTATCTGTCTCCAAATTTCTGGCAAACAATAGTTCTTCACGTATTTTCTCATCTTTAATAAACCTCACGTAAGATAGCAACAACGCTTCATTAGTTGGTAAAGTGGACTCATCGAGCTGAATTGAGAATTGACTAGTCCTCAGATGATTGCACAATGATTCTTCAATGTTTTCAGCCATTTCATCAATTCGTCTTTGCACAGAATTATTACTCAAAGGAATTTTTCGGATAATATCTGCGGCCGGTTTATGAAGCACAGTAGTTATTACTTCCTTTATTGCTGGCAAAATTAACTCTTCTCCGATGTTGTGTGGTTTGCCTTTTTGAGCAATTAACAAAGAGATATTGTACGAAGCCCGAAGTCCGTCGTCATCTTGCTTAGCAGCCGCCGAAAATAGTTTTGATACACTTGGCTGAGTATTATGCTTCTTCTCTAGGTCTTGAAAATATGCTACATTCTTTTCTGTCTTATCTGGATGCATTTTATTCAAATGATCTTGCAGTCTTGAAGGCTTCATTGCTTCGTTCGAAAATGTTTTTAGACATAGAAGACACAAAGGCGACGACGGGTTTGTGGGATTTTCAATAAATCCGAATTTAATATATTCCGCAGAGTATTGCCGTCTCTTCTTTTTTACTTCCGACATTGTTTTGTTTTAAGAAATACGTAAGTGTTGAAATCAAGTACTGCTTATCTATTATGCGCGAAACCGCAAATGAAAATAAAATAAATTTACGTCGTTTATATAGGATTGCATAAGCAGCACGCACCAACAGGAATAAGACAAACGTGCATAAACTCGTTTATCTCATTCGACGCCCAATCGTACTCGACAAGCAAGAACAAGTATTATAGAACCAGCCGATTGGTATAGGAATGTACAATTCGGATTATTTAACAAAAACTTGTTAAACGTGATTGCCCGCGGTCTTTTATATCGAACCGAGTTTGAGCTATATCTTAATTAATATTAGTTGATGTTCACAAGATGTAGTCGAGAGTCGAGAGCTCAGTCGGTGTCTAAGAGTCTTCCTAGCTAGGTAGATGAAATTATAAATCGACCCCAAAGCCCTACACAATGCCCCCTTTTTTTCTGGGTCTCTTACCGCCCCCCTTTAGGCCTGCAGCGCCCACAAGGGGGCGTTATCGCCCACGTTGGGAAAGACTGACCTAAAGTGAACATAGGGAGTTCATCATATCAGCCACAGGTCGTCCACTGCTGAACAAAGGCCTCCCCCTTAGATCTCTACAACGAGCGGTCACATGCCGCTCTCATCCAACGACTCCCAGTGACCTTCACCAGGTCGTCTGGCCACCTCGTTGGAGGTCGTCCCACGCTGCGTTTTCCGGTGCGCGGTCTCCATTCGAGAACCTTTTTGCCCCAACGGCCATCAGTTCTACGAGCAATGTGCCCTGCCCATTGCCACTTCAGCTTACTAATCCTTGCAGCGATGTCGATAACTTTAGTTCTCTACGGATCTCCTCATTTCTGATTCGATCTCGTAGAGAAATACCAAGCATAGCTCTCTCCATAGCTCGCTGAGTGACCTTGAGCTTTCTTATGAGGCCCATTGTGAGTGACCACGTCTTTGTTCCATATGTCATTACTGGTAACACACACTGGTTAAAGACTTTCGTCTTAGCATAGGGAGTTGAGACCAATCAATTCTGGAAGTTAGCTGCCAACAATAATGACTTGGGTCTTAGAGAGGACAAGCCCACCACACATTCCCAAACACTGTAACTCCTGTAAGCCAGGATCTACAATGGCAACCACTGGAAAGAACACCGAGCTTCATTGCGCTTTATTGTCCCAGAAAAATTAAAATTAATAACCCGTAACGATATTAATCAGAAAATAAAAAGGAGGAGTAGGAAAGAATATACGTTCCACTTCCCTCCATAGCGAGCAGGGGAACGAGAAAAATATATATAGGCCATAGGCGCAATAAATGGGAGTTTACAACTGGAATAAGCCCAGTTGCCAAGCACCACGGGTACAAAAATGTTAATATTGTTTACTTTATTTATTTATTTACGGGTTTTATGTTGTGAGCTATTTACTGTGTGACTGATTCCAATATAGGTATGGCAAAAACGCTTGAACACACGGACATTCGTCCTAGTTGCAACAAGGTCTGTATAGTACACAACTCCGTAGCTTGCATGCTGCCAATCATAATATTGCGTTCATCTTGCCAAAGAATACACTCCCACAAGATTTGGCGTGCAGACTGTTCACATTCACAGTCCGGGGTTGAACATTTTACAGAATGGCGAAGCAACAAGATTGAAGCTAAAAAAAAAAACTCTTAAAGTTACCATGACCCGTGAGAAATTGATCCACAAAATGATCAACTTCCGACCAACCACTTGCCAGCCGCTCACGAACAGATGAAACGAACTGGTATATGTGACGGCCCTTAATAGACCTGTCCCACCTGCATTGGCATTCGGCCAAGAGTTCTTCCCAAACACAGGTCGTTTTAAATAATCTACAGATCCTAATACGATCGCGTTGTAGTAGAAATACCGCGTCTATTTTTTCTGTCGTTAAGTAGTATATTGTAACACATCGCTGTACCTCAATATCGACTGGCAAAACACCTGCTAGCACAGGCAGAGGCTCAGTACTTACGGCCGTATATGCCTTACACACCTCGCCGATAGTAGCCCTATCGGCCCATATAGGTGAAACATAGAATTTGCAACCTAAGTAAGTAGCCCCGTAATTAGTCTATAAAGCTTGTCAGTACATAAAATTCATTATAGCTTTTTTAAATGAAAAAATTATCTCCAATACAAGACCAAGTTAGCACTCGGACTCCGTTCTTTTAACGATAATATTTGTTTTGATTCTATTTATATGATAATGATAATATTTGAATTGAATTGATTCTTAGAGCTTAAACTTAAACTTCTTTTTTGATTCTTTGACACTTAAACTTCTTTTGATTTGATTCTTTTGCAAACGTATTTTCCTGAAATTTATGTATTTTTTACCGGTTTGCATCTCTACATTGCACTTGGAAATTCGACCTCCAGCAGTTCCCCCAGGGGACCCTGTGTATAGTTTGGCGGGTCATCTGTAGCGTCTAGCACGATTAAAAAGTGCGCTATATTCACACAACGTATAGCACACGCTATGCCGGCTCCAACTTGACCTATAAAAATATATAGCTATAAAAATAGCGCCAAAAACAACGAGTAGGTAGCGAGGATAATAGCGCGAACAAAGGCATAGCTAGATCCGGCGTGGCGAGCCGGGTGGCAGTCATCGCGAGAATTCGCGCGCTATCGGTCGTTACCTAACGCGTTGATTAAAATATTTATTTATTTTTAGATACGCTATCAATATACGTACATTAAAATTTCGTAAAATTAAAATATATAACATACATGCCGGAGGATGGGCAGCAGCTTCCTTCGATTACATTAACAAATCAACTGCGATCGCCAACCCGTCAGCCAAGCGTGGCGATTATGGCAAAACCCCCCAATGAGATCACAACACACCCATATCGGTCGTTGTGGTGATCTTTGGGGGAGGCCTGTGTCCAGCAGTGGACTTCATTCGGCCGAAATGATGATGACATTTGATGACATCAATAATAGGCATACACAACATCAAACAATTCCGTTCCATGAAAATAGACTGCTATAAGAAATTCTTAATAAAATAAATATAACCCTATGTTATGTTAATACATACAAATCTATTATCCCAAGCATGGAAAGTATGAGAAAAAGCTTAATAACTCTTCTTTACTGCTCCATTTTATTTAGATAGATATTATTATATGTATCGAATATACTATAAAGTATATAACCGAAACAGCGCGCTGTCTTAACACAGCGCGCTATTTTATTATAGCAAATAGTATGTAGCGCGCTATTGCCATATAGCATTTTTGAACACCACTAGTTATCTGCATAAGAAAAATAGAGGAGACCCAACGCCATTCTGTGGTTTATAACTAATCTAATGCATAGATAAGAATGTGTAAAGGATAATTAAATATTAGGTACGATTATAAAAACGTAATAGATGATATTTTTTCTTGTGTTTTATCATAAAATACAGGCGTAAACATGTAGACTATGTTGTAAAAAGTATGATCACGGATAATAAACAGGAATAAATATGTATGTCGCGCCAACACCCGGGCCGTAGTTGTGGCTCGCATACAATTTCAATACGCGCGGTAGCTTTTGCCATTTAGCCATTAGCTTTCTGAGCTACGTGTCCTGGTTTGGTTTCGATCCCCGAACGGATCAAGTATTTGTATGCTCTACAGATAGCCGTGTCATGTCATGTGAAATATAAGTCTGTAAACTGTTCCCACGATACAGGAGAAACTGTAGTGCGAGGCATCGTTTGAAAAAATAAATTCTGTGCACCTTTATTACTTGTCTGTCACGCCGGATATTTAATTTAATTAAAAGCTATAGTATATTGTTGAAAAAAAAGGTCAATTACTAGTTCAAGAAAAGGAAGATTAACGGAGGCGTCTGAAAATCATTCAAGGCCAGCAAATCAAGACAAGCGGTGTGAAAAGTACTACTAACACCGCGAGAAGTACGACACGCAGCACTACGAGTAGGGCGAAGAATACAGCAAAAGCAGCCAGTGCAGAAGAGTCCGCTACAAGTTCAGAAGACATTACTACGAATATGGCAACTACAAACACTGAATATACAACTTCTACAAACAACACTGCAAGAACAAAAAATGACTACTCACTCACTGCGGCTACGGCCCGAGGAACAGAAGACCCCAATGGGACGTTGAAGCCTGCGAAGCATACACGCTCACGTCATTCAAATTTGAACCGAAGCCGACTTGGGGAGTTGAGAGCAAAACAAAAATTTGCCCAATTGAAGTTAGAAGAGGTACGCGCGGCACTCGTTCAAGGCTTTATAGGAGTATAATATTAGGGGCCAGAAAAGAGGAACGTGAAGAACGAGGAAAAGCTGCCCGCAAGGCGGAAGAATGTAGATACCGGGGAAGAAATAAAAGCCTCTGTCCTGCGCTTAATCCACAAAACTGAAAATATGCCAATACTCAGAAGAAGTGATCATCAGTCTTCTCATCAGCCAATCGGAGTTCGGTATCATAATGGAAGCCCAGAAAAAAGATTCAGGCGTCCGGTCAGCAACGAATGAAATTAAGATCATTATATTGGGCATACCCAGCGACATCCCGCTAGACAATACATATTTGCGAATAAGATAGTAATATTGTAGCTACTATATAATCCTTAAAAAGGTCACTATTATTACAACATAGGTAGTAGTGTACCCGACCTGAAGAGACATTTTTAAACGAAGGCGCGGACAATTGTGTTTCCTTCGCTTACCCTATGACACTATGCAAGAAAAATACACAAAAGAAAATGTAAACAAAATCATTAATTACCTGACTGCAATCGACGATAACAGACGATGATGAAGGAACATCGAAACCACTTCCGTTGCTTACGAAGCACTCTCCAGCGGGGCAAATGCAAAACCAAGAAGCTCGGCGGCTGCGTAATGATTCCCCACCAGTTCTCGCATATGAAATCGGGGAAGGAGATATCGCCGCCACACCCAACAGCTACAAGTCGTATCAACTGTCGAGTTAGTTAAGAACATCGATGGCATAAGAAATCTATTTGCAGACTGCGCCTGTCACGATGTCCGTTCAAACGGCACAAAACTTGATAGCTACGCGTTAATGAACGAAGGGAATACCATATCTATTAGGGGCTGGCAGAGATACTAAACCTCGATGGACCAGCAAGCCCTCTGTATACAAGGGCAGAACGAGACAATCAAGCAGGAGAAGAATAGTCAACATCATGATACAAAGATTAACATGTGGGCATAATAAATCACGGCCATCTAATAAGGTCTGTAAATTCAATCTGTGATAATTTCGTGGAGAAGGTTCCCTCAATACTAAAGCTCTTGTTCCATCCTAAGCAATTTCTAGCAATGTTCTGCAAATTTTCAGCAAGGCTGATGAAAGTGCTATTGTTCTGTAAACCATGCTATTAGATGGACTATTATTAGGGTTCAAAATCGGAAGAACTATTTAGCATTTCCAAGTAAGAAATAAGTAGCCAGTAATCATAATAGAATTGGTATGTTTTAGAAAGTAGGCAAGAGTCAATCTTTTTAACACGCTTTTATTAGCTTCAATCATCATCATCATATCAGCCAAAGGACGTCCACTGCTGAACAAAGGCCTCCTCCCTAGATTTCCACAACGAGCGGTCACATGCCGCTCTCATCCAACGACTCCCAGCGACCTTCACCAGGTCGTCTGTCCACCTTGTTGGAGGTCGTCCCACGCTGCGTTTTCCGGTGCGCGGTCTCCATTCGAGAACCTTTTTGCCCCAACGGCCATCAGTTCTACGAGCAATGTGCCCTGCCCATTGCCACTTCAGTTTACTAATCCTTGCAGCTATGTCGATAACTTTAGTTCTTCTACGGATCTCCTCATTTCTGATTCGATCTCGTAGAGAAATACCAAGCATAGCTCTCTCCATAGCTCGCTGAGTGACCTTGAGCTTTCTTAATAGGCCCATTGTGAGTGACCACGTTTCTGTTCCATATGTCATCATTGGTAACACACACTGGTTAAAGACTTTCGTCTTTAGGCATTGCGGTATTGTTGACGAAAAGACGTTGCGAAGTCTTCCGAACGCTGCCCAGCCGAGTCGGATTCGACGATTGACCTCTTTCTCGAAGTTGGACCTACCTAACTGGACAGTTTGTCCCAGGTAGACATACTCGTCAACAACTTCGAGAATAGAGCTCCCAACGGATATTGGGATGGGCACGACATGGGCATTTGACATGACTTTCGTCTTGCCCATGTTCATTTTAAGGCCCACCTGTTGGGAAACCCTATTGAGATCATCGAGCATTGTGCTGAGCTATTGCAGCGATTCTGCCATGACTACGATATCGTCGGCAAATCGAAGGTGAGTGATATACTCGCCATTGATATTAATGCCGAATCCTTTCCACTCCAGCAGCTTGAAGGCATCCTCCATTGCAGCGGTGAACAGTTTCGGGGAAATTACGTCCCCCTGTCTCACACCTCTCTGCAATGGAATTGCCCCCGTGCTCTGTTCATGTACTCGGACCGACATGGTGGCGTTTCTGTATAAGCACTTCAACACTATCACTATCACTATCGGTACATAGTCAATGTGGCACCGCTGCAGAGATTGCAGCACTGCCCAGGTTTCGATCGAATCGAAGGCTTTCTCATAGTCCACAAACGCCAAGCATAGTGGCAGATTATACTCCTCGGTCTTCTGTGTAACCTGCCGCAGCGTATGGATGTGGTCTATGGAAACCTACTGAAACCTTTTCGGAAACCGGCTTGTTCTGGAGGCTGGAAGTCATCAAACCTGCGCTCGAGACGATTCGTGATGACCCTTGAAAACAGCTTATAAACATGGATCAGAAGTGAGATGGGTCTGTAATTCTTCAATAGGGTGTTATCACCCTTTTTGAAGAAGAGCACCACCTCACCTCTGTTCCACGCTTCCGGCGTTGTGCCCTCGAGTAAGACGGAATTGAATAGCTTCTGAAGGACTTTAAGTACCGGTGTGCCACCCGCTTTCAGAAGCTCTGTCGTAATTCCGTCCCCACCCGGCGCCTTGTTATTTTTAAGCTGTTTCAAGGCCATCCTAATATCGTACAGGCTGATGTCCGGGATGTCCTCGGTATAGTGTCGGGTTAGTTTGGCTCGCGGGGCTTTGTCAGAGCCAATGGTAGGTATAGTTACCGAGGTGTATAACTGCCGGAAGAACTTCTCAATCTCTCTTAAAACCTCTGGCTTAGTCGACGCTACACTGCCGTCCTCGGTCTTCAGCTTCATAATAATGCTCAATAGACTTGTCTCTTGCGAACACTTTGGAGCCTTGATTCCGCTGAATCGCCTCTTTAACACCGTTGGTGTTAAAGGTGCGGATATCGTGCCGCAAGGACTTCCATATCCGTCTATTGAGCAGTCGGTATGCTTCAGCATCACCGGAGGACTGCAGCGTCATGGCGCGTCTTTCTGCCACGAGGTCGAGAGTGTGATCGGAGAACTTTTTTGGTCTACCTTTACGATGGGCTTTAAAGAACTTAGACCCAACCGTTTGGACAGTTTCTACAAACCTACCATTTAAATCGTCCACAGATACGCAATGTTCTAGGCACTCGAAGCGGTTTTGGAGTTCGAGTTGAAAGCTCTCGGGGTTTTGGATATGAGCACTAGAGGGCCGGCGCGTAGACCTCATCAGACGAGACCTCTAAACTTTGAGATTAATATTCAATGTGCCTCTTACCATTCGGTGATCACTACCGGTTTTCACCCTGTGGATCACAGATACATCATTGAATATTTGCCTCCTATTGGTCATGATGAAGTCAATCTCATTCCTCGTGGAACCATCGGGACTCATCCAGGTCCATTACCTTTGAGGCGGCTTTTGGAAAAAGGAATTCATCACGAAGAGTCCCTCCTTTTCCAAAAAGTCGGCCAGCCTCTGTCCCCTAGGGTTCCGTTGCCCATATCCAAATTGCCCCACTCTCAACTCACCATCGCATCGAGTGCCCAGCTTCGCGTTGAAGTCCCCCATCACAACAGTGAAGTGTGTCTTCGAGGTATGTATGGCCCTACTCACGTCCTCATACACACTCTCTACTTCATCATCTGGGTGTGTCGAGGTCGGTGCGTAAACCTGTATGACCTTCAACGAATACCTCTTGGATATTCTGAGTATAAGGTACGCTACCCTGCTCGACACACTTTCGATGACCACTATGCTGTTAATGAGGGACCTGCAGACGAGAAACCCGACACCACCTTGAGACAGATGTTCGCCTTCCCGGTAGTAGAATAAGTTGCCAGATTTCAGGGTTATCGTGTCCTCGCCCTCTCTTCGGACTTCTGATAGACCCATGATATCCCAGTGCAACTTATCTATTTCTTCTTCCAGCTCAACAATCTTTTCGTCTGCCCTCAGTGTGCGTGTGTTATACGTTACCAGGGCCAGTTTTCGTTTGGGGTGGTAGCCGGATCCCGTCCGGTGATTCTTAGCACCCCCTGCCCCGCCGTTACCGTGGCCGCTACCATGACCAGGAATAGCGGGGCTGCCGGTGCATTAGTCGTGTCGTCATTTTGGGGGGAATTTGCCGATACTCACCACGCTTGGCAGGCGGGTTGGTGAGCGCAGTAATGCTTCTGTTCAGCAAAGGGACGCTGCTGCCCATCCCTTTGGTTAAGAGTCCCTTAGTCGACTTTTACGACCTCCACGGGAGGAGAAGGAGTGGTACTATATTCTTAATCCGGACACCACACGGATTTTATTAGCTTGGTATGTATTTATGTAACGGAATTTTTGAAGTCGATTTTCATCCCTTTCAAAACGTCGGATTGATTTGAAACCTCGCACACTTATCAAGGAGCGATGACAATTCAACTTCGTACCAAAAAAAGAACAAGCTTTTGTAGTCAGCCATACAAAAAAAAAAAAGTTTATATTTTTTTTTTTATCCTTCTTGTTTTAAACGTATTGAAAATTATTTTGTACTTGTTAGTTCCGTTACGTACAAAAGAGTGTTTTTTAGTTTTTTAACCTATTTTGAACACGCTTTTATTAGCTTGGTATGTATCGATGTGACGGAATTTTTCGTCGGATTGATTTGAAATTTAGCACACTTATCAAGGACTGATGACAATGCAATTATATAAATCGTTTGTCCCATTATCCCTGCCAGAATCCTCAGGATTAGCGATTTTCTCATCTCTGGTAGCCGGAAAAAATTACAAATTGGACATACACAAACTTGCACAAAAAATACATAAGATGTCGATTCTATTTTCCGCGGCAATAGTGCGATGAGACTCGAATAGTGTCTCATTCTTCAGATGATTTTATCCGTAATGGAGGGAGAATTTGTTTACTTAAACGTCGAAAGGAAGATGCTTGGTGTAAATAATTACCACCCGGAGTTATTGAGACTATGGACAGGCAACATGGACATTCAGCCATGCGCAAAACAAAAAACATACGTTTTTGTAGTTAGCCGCACTAAAAGATAGAAAATAAATAATAGTTTAAAATACTAAAAACACGCTTTTCTAGATAACCGAACTAAAAACTAGAAAATAATTTTCAATAAGTATAAAATAACATGGAGATAAACAAAAAAAAAACGGTAGAAAAGCGTGGGGTGCTTTACCAGATATTTTCATGGTGACGCTACTTTTACAAATATTCACAACAATTGACATCAAGCACCCCACGCTTTTTTTTACAATAACTTTTTTTTAGTTAATCACTATTGGTATTTTAAACTTATTGAAAATAATTTTCTCCTTTTTAGTTCAGTTATCTACAAAAGGTTGTTTTTTTTAGTTCTTTTAAACTATTATTTTGATAAGACACGAAAGAGTGATGAATGCCGACAGTACCAGGTGCGGAGTCCTTAACATGAGATACTACTTCTTTTAGTTTAGAAAGACTGAGTGGGCTATTGAGACCTGATAGATTATTAGCTACCGAGACGGAAATAGAGCAAAGAAAGGATTCTTCAGGAACAGAAGAAGGTGCTAGCTTATCTAAAAATATGTATTTTATTGATATAGAAGAAATGAAGGTTATGATTCCCTGAACGCTGATCTAAATCTAATATTAGGACACTTAACACACGGCGGATCGGAACCAATAGTTAACAAAAAGATTTTCAATTTTCTTCCTTTTAAATAAATTTCGGGTATCACTGATACATTACAAGTTTTCTTCCGAAGATTGCTCATGCGTGCAATCCTTATCCGACCATGGTGGAGATGGAATATAACCTCGAGTCGTGTTTTTGTTTGTTTGTTTTGGAAAAAGATTATCTACAGCTTTTATTAAGCCATTAGTCAGGGCATCGGCGCATGTTTGTTCATTGCCAACTATCCATTTCCGGAAGGTGAGAAACTTTTACATCGTACTGTTCCTTACATGAAGCCCAATTGACATCTGTCAATCTATATTTTTGTCGCTGAGGAGACCTAACAGTATACTTATTATTAAACGGAAATGTGACTAAAGAGAAATGATCACTGCCATAAGTGGAAAATATGACTTCCCAATTCACAGAGGAAGCCAGTTGGAAAGTACACATTGATAAATAAGGGGCGCTAACACCTTCACTAGGTAAAGTACGTCGAGATGGAGAACCAGTGTTAAGAATGCAAAGATTAATTATTATTAAAGATAAGTTTCTATCATATCTAGAAGACCATGGTCATAATTATTACATTTTGAACTACTCCAGGCAATGTTGAAAATTGAAATCACATAAAAGTATAAAGGGTCTAGGAAAAAAATAAAAAAAGTATTATCAATTAAATTAAAAATAACAGTGGATGGGCGAGGAATACATACATATACAAAATAAATGCTTTCTACAACCGCTTCGATAGGAGAATAGTCAGTATTATGAAAGGCAATATTTGTTTTTTGAAAATAATGTGTGAATGTGAACGATCTTCTCTAAGGCCGGTAGGAGAATCAAAACTTAAGTAAAGCTCTAGTCTAGATTGTGTTACTTAAATATGAACCCTATGAATAAGTCCAGAGTTTATACTCAATGTGGTGTCTGGATTAACAGTGGAACAGTAGCCATACTGTGCTCACTTACCCGCCTGCCAAGCGTGTTGAGTACTGGCAAATACCCCCATCAAAATGACGACACTATTGTGGAAATCTATGGGGGAGGCCTATGTTCAGCAGTGGACGTAAAAATGGTTGATATGATTGAGTGATTAGTGAAATAATTTTTTAAATAGGTGCCATGGTTCTGGACTCCTCCACATACACAAAAACGACATAACAAAATTCACTTTATAATATTGGTTAAAATGTAATGAGCTATTACCCACGATTTCATCCACAAATTTAAATTCTAAAGGGAACTTAATAAGGCAATATAAAGTAGCCTATGCTTGTTCAAAGACATAACCTATCTCTCTGCCAAATTTCATTAAAACTCATTCCGACGTTCTGTCTCTGTTGATTGAGCAACAAAAATTCAATTTTACTAATTTATAGTATTAGTAAGATAATTGCGTACGTACATATGCCTACATAAATGAATAGATGTGTGTGTGATGTGATGATAAAACTATACAATATGTTGATCTGTATCAGTACCATATTTCTAGAGAATATGATAAAAATGTGCTTCACCATTCAAAATTACTTTATTTACAAATCTTATGGTTATTTAATAACTAAATATTCACTTCGAAACTTTAATTGTGTTTGAGAATAAACCTGAAATACTCCGAATTACTCTCAGAATAAGTCATGGCACTCAGACACCATGCTCATTAAAGGCAATAAGGTTTCCTTTGTAGTTAGCCACTTCGTGGTGTATTGGGGGTCATTGTTCCCTGCAGATATCAGCTTCTTGTTTACAAATTGACAATACTTATTTTTTTTTTTTTTTTATGTAGATTTGTGTTTAGTATCAGCAGTACAGTCATCATCATGTCAGCCAAAATATATCCACTGCTGAACACAGGCCTCTCCATAGATTTCCACAACAACTGATTACATGCCACTTGTATCTGACGATTCCCAGCGACCTTCTTCAGGTTGTCTGTCCATCGTTGGTGGGTTATGACCCCCCAATAAGGACAGGGGACAGACCCAACAGCCATCAGTTTTATGTGCAGGATAATCATCTTCTTAAATATGGCATGGATACATATTAATTGTGTATTAACTATACACAGTGTTGATCTGTATCCAGTACTGCTTTCATAGTTGTAGTGTAATTATGGACTAAATCCCAATTTACTCACTGTAGATTAAATTTGAAGTTGAATTGCCATGTTGTGTAACCAGGAGGAGTTTTTCCATTTTCATCCATGAATGTGAGACCCAACTGAATTATCCGCAAGAGATCTACATTACATCTGAAATATTACAGTGAAAATGTTTATACAGAGACCTTATTTTTATAACAGTTATAATTCAAAAACATTTTTTTCCATATTAAGCTAAAATCTATAACACTTTACAATGCCACTTAACAACTTAGAGCACAGTTAATAATTAAATGATGATTACCTCAATAGCTGATACTGGTAGTCGGCAGTGGATCTGAATTCACCAATAGGACGAGCAACAACACCTGGAAACTCTGTGTCCATTGCTACCCAGTGGTACTTCTGGACCACCTATCCAAAATAAATTCATTAAATTATACTTCTAATTTGAATTTACAAATAGCATTAGTAATGAAACAATAACTGAAATTACTTATTACTACAAGCTTGCCCTATCCCAATGTTAAGAAAGGCTCTCTACATCTTCCACCAGTGACTGTTGTTAGCCAGTAGTCTCCAATCTTTATTGTAGGTGTTAAGCTCATCATGGCATCAAACAATATGCATGGTTCACCACTGCACTGAATTCAATTTTTAGAGGTCCACTGTGTTGCTGTTTTAGCCCATAAGTTGTGAGAAATACAACCAACATGGCCCAACCAATTCTACTTCAAAATTAGTAAAAATAAAACCTAGTTTTCTTTTCTCAGTTCAGACATCTAGGTTTGGGGCTACATAGCAAATTATTAACTTAAAATTATAAGATTTACCCACTTGTCTAATTATTTGAAATTCCTCATGAAGATTATGATTCCATACATCCTTTATTCCACAATCACCTGACCCTGGGAGTACTGATAATGATCCAAAACTAGCTGCTGGCATCTGTATGATAACAATACAATAAGTATTTAATTAGAATGAAAAAACTTGGGGAGTTATGACCTTCAATAGTTCTAATAATTACAATGCCATGGGAATGAAGTGTTTGAAAACTTTAAAATTCTAAATGAACAAGATTTTACTTTAACTTTTCATTGTTGTGGCTTTACCTTGGGATCTAGTTGTTTCATAATATCTATGTCGCGCGTGAGAAATAGAGTTAGTTTTTCAGCAGAATCTGCTTAATCTGGTCACGCCTTTAAATATCTCCAATTTGAACCAATAGCACGATTTTTTAAATGTGTTGAATTTCTGAGATTTACTATTTATGTGTTTGGGTTATAAATATAAACAAACATCACTCACCTTGTATCGGTTATCTGCTTCCAGATGGGCAGAATCTTCAGTTTTTTTCGACGCCGTGGTTTACGATTTGTTGAAAACTGCAGAAAATTGAGCGCCAGCGCTTTAATATAAAAATGCTTAATGATGTTTATAGGTTACACTTGGCTTCCACAAACATCTCAACGTCTGCGAGTTGGTTTGGTGACACAAATGTACTCTGTGTTGGTTTGGTGACAACCAAGCGATTGTCAATTTGTCACGTAGTGAATTTCAAATGATCACCCGAAATATTTTATTTAATTTCAACGTTAGCGTTGATATTTTTTACTGAATAATTAGTCTACCGGCAAATCTATGCAATAATACGTTGCGATTTTAGTAGTAAAATAAAACTAAAAGCTGCAAGCTAAAAGTAAGAAACAATCGGCAATCCATGGCATTTTTTGACATAATATCGGATCTTAGTCTTTTAGCACAGATCAGTGCTGCCAGCCTTATTAAAATAAAAAGCAGCAAGCTACCCTTAAAAAAACAGCAAAATTGTTTAAGCGGCCTACTCATACCTACAGGACCCTACATGCAGTATCTCTGCTGGATTGTATAGTGTGAATGTTTGCATAGCCGATAAATATCGACAAATATGTTGGGCCCTACATGGAGGGCTTTGAGTAGGTCGTTTAGATCTGAATAGGAGATTTACTGTCTAACAAAAACAAGGCAAATTTCAATAAATAGAATATGGTGTTGAGTTTTTTAAAATTGAATAATAATTACGCTTTAAGGTATTAAATAAAATATAGTTAATAAAATAAAATAAAACCTTTTTCCATAATCGTTCTCAATTGCCTTATTATTTTAATATAAACGTATTTTTTATGTGCTTTTCTGGTGTTTTTAATCTGTTTCTTCCGATTTTGTATATCTCTTTGAAGATAGGTAAGTAGTTAGTGGCACTGTAGTACAAGATTTTCTTTCTGATGGGACAGACCGTTCTCATTTTTTATGTGTAACATCTTTCCTCTCGCTTTCCTGCAATCTGTGGAGTGATTTCGTGATAAGGGACGGAAGTGTGCAACAAAATAGAACAAAATATAAAAAAAACACTGACATAATAATGTTTATGAGAGGTACATCTTCAGGGGGTAGAATAATAGTATCACTCAGCTTAACAGTTTATTGTATAACAAAGGTACAAACGGTACTGCCATGTGTCCTTGAATAGCTTCAATCATGTTTTAGCTAACAGCAAATTGGTATTAAATTAAAACATTTTCATTAAGTTTTAAACCAATTCGGTGTTACCTAAAACATGATTGAAGCTATTTAAGGACACATAGCGGCGACATACGTTACAGACAGTGAGTCATGTGGACCAGTCTTAGCGAATACCAAATGTTGTTAGTGATGTATGGATGTTTGAGCTTAGAGAATTACACCCCTGGAGTTGGCGCGGAGCGAGAGTTGGCGCATGCGTATAGCATGAAGTCGGTGGCGGACTGCATACGTGACGCGATCGCAGCTCTCGCGTCGGTTACAAGAGAAGGACGCACTATGTACGTATTACGGCGGTATACGACCGCGGAACTATATAAAATATTTGAATAAAAATACTATTCAAATTATTTGTAGAATAATAATCTCGAAGAAAAAACAGGCCAAGCAAAGAAAAGAGACAACACATATATATGTCACAGGTGCGACAAAGACATGGAGTACACGTGTCGTCATTTTAGATAGCTATCTCTTTTACTCTCGTATTTTTTGTATCTTCTTTCTTACAGCATAGGTGTCCAGTTTTATAGGTTTATACATACACAGCGAGACTTAATTTTGTACGCTATTTAATATGGACGTAACATATCTGTGGTATAATATCATTGGTTGTACTGATCTTTTACTAATGTTGCTTATTACCAAGGTGAGATGTCAGATGTTACACATAATATGCGACTACTGTAAGGTTCACTCGTTTATTATTTTACTCTAGTTGTAAGGCTGACTAACAATTTATTTTATTTACGCATAGATGTTACAATGAGCTCAGCTGACACAAAACAGGTTAGCAAACCTTACAATTATATGTAAAGTAACGAATGGTCGTAGCTCTAGATTGTTAGAAAGTTGACAAATAATATTTGAAAGATAGAAAGAAGAAAGAAATATATTTTATTCAGTACGAGACATAGTGACAGCAATTATAAACAAGATAGCACAGAACAATAATGATAAACAACAAAATCAAATTAAAAGAAAGAAAAACAATGTATCGTACACTAAATACCTTAACAAAGTGCTGTCAAGCACGCCCACGCTGAAAATGCCACCAACTCGGCATTTGCTGGGCGCGACGCACCCAGCGCTGGTTTTTATTTATTTATTTATACTTTTATGCACAATGATGGTACACAAGGCGGACTTAATGCCATATGGCATTCTCTACCAGTCAACCTTTGGGTTAAAAAAGAAATGCATTGTAAAATGGTACAAAAAAGATATAATACAAAAATTTAATAATAAGATACACATACATAAAAATCTACATACTATAGATATGGTAAAATATATAGGTTTAAAATATACTACATACAATACGTACTATTTATCATTTTAACCATGTCCATAATTGTCAGTTAGGATTCCAGCGAATTCACATAGTATTCCCGAACTTTGCGTTTAAAAGAAAATTTACTCGGTGCTTTCTTTATATCAAGGGGAAGCACGTTCCAGATTTTAATTGTTGAGACGGCATAGGATTTAGCAATAAAACTAGTACGGTGAGAAGGAAACTGGAGAATCAAATTCTCGGCAGCACGCAGATTTTGCCCAGCCGTTTTGGAGATTACCTGGAACAAACAGATAGACAGACAGACAGACAGGCAGACAAAAAAATAAAAATAAAAATTGTTTTTTGTTATACTTACCGTATATACTTTCATATGCATTTATTAAAACGGTGTTATTTTCAGATTCATTAAATAAAAGATTTATCAACATTGATTGTATTAAATTCAATTTGAGAGTTCAATTCAATTTTTCAATTTTTCAATATGGCAACAGTGCCGGTGTCGACAATTTTGCCAATGTCAGTAGTGTCATGGAAGAACGTGTGTAGTAATCATTTTTAAATAAAACTAATTGATTAAAACGTGACTTAATGTACAGAATTTATTGAATATTTTAGGCAAGTAGCAAGTTACAATCTTATGTCATTACTACGGACAAAAATCATCAAAGCTTCTAAAAGCTCAGAAGAAGAATATGTTAGTAAAGAAGAAAAGTTTATTGGTATAGGGATTTTTAATTTAGGAAGATGACTGTATAAATCATGACATGGATCATTTTTGGGGCATTTAAAAAATAAATGGTTTAAAGTACCATCTTCCAACCCACAATCGCACAGAGATGAATCTCTGACATGAATTTTATGTAAAAAGACAGGAGAACAACAATGACCTACACGGAGTCTACAAAGGACAGATATAACTCTTTTAGAAACCTTCTTATACCGATAAAACCATGGTTTTAGTGGTATGCTGGGTTGGATTGCATAATAAAAACGACCCTTATTTTTACCCGTGTTATTCCATTGAACTTGCCATGAAGCCTGCAAATACCTTTTTGGAAGGTTCAGCAAATCATAGCCCAAATAACTATAATGTTTGAGATCAGCAGATTCAGATGTGACCGCGTTTTTTGCGAATGCGTCAACGCATTCATTTCCCTTGATACCAGAATGACCCGGTATCCAAACCAATTGAATAATTTTATTATTATTTTTGCAAGAGAAAAGACATTTTTTTATTTGAAAAAGAAGAGGACTGTTTAATTTACTCTTAAAAGGACTATGCTTCAAAGCTTGAAGACAACTCAAGGAATCCGTGAAAATTACGCCCTTAATAATATTGTGCGATTCTATAAAAAGGCATGCTTCCAAAATAGCCACGCATTCACCCGTGAAGACAGAAGCCTCCTTAGGGCATTTGAATTTTAAAATTATTCTGGAGTTTTGATAGTATACCGCAGCTCCTGTGCAACTGGAATCGGTCAATTTGGATGCATCTGTAAAAAATATTTCGAAACCATTCCAACGTTCACTAATCAGCGCATTAAAGACCGAATTCGCTGTAGTAGACTTTTTAGATATACCAATATCGAAAAGGATGTCTGGTTTGAAACATAAAATATCATATTCAAAATTGAAAAGGGAAAGTCTGGGATATTGAATGATAGGATCTTCTAAGTTCTGGTACTGACGAAAGGTTTTAATAATCAGAGGGGTGTCTTTACGATACCAGTAATTTGAACTATTGCATATATCATCTAAAACTCCTAGTTTGTGTAGAAGAGGATGCGTAGATTTGGTGATTACTCGAGCTAAAAAACGAGATGCCAAATATTGTCTCCTTAGAGCTAAAGGTGGATCAGCACACTCAACCTGCAACGCATTGAGTGGAGAAGACTTCATGCAACCTAAGATAATCCGAAGGCACTTAGCTTGCACCTTATCCAGACTTGCCAAAGCTCCTTTGTTACATGGAATCAAAAGAAACGTTCCGTAATCCAAAACACTTCGGATTAAGGCATTGTATACTAATTTCATGGTATAGGGATGAGAACCCCACCAGACGCCTGCAAGAGCTTTTAGAATTGGGATAATCCTTTCACACCTTTGCACCAGATAATTTATATGTTGCTTGCCAGTCAATTTGGAGTCCAGATAAACACCTAAAAATTTTACTTTTGTGGCTATTGGTACACTATGTCCCTGGATAACAACTGAAATTTGAGGAATACGCTTTTTGCGAGAAAATGTTATTACCGAGCTTTTGGGCAGAGATAAACACATACCATGATTTATTAGCCATTGATTCAGAGAATCTAGAGAATGGCAGAGAGATACAGCTGCATCAGTAATTGATTCATTAGTAACATAAAGAGCCAGGTCATCAGCATATTGTAAAATGTGGCAATCAATATTAAGGCAAGTACCAATATCCGCTGTGTACAAGTTATACAGCAAAGGACTTAAAACGGAACCTTGCGGTAACCCTTTCCAAGTTAACCTGGGGTCAAATTCCTCACCCTGAACCCTTAAAACCAAAGAACGGGACATAAGAAGTGCACATATACACTGCACCATATTGACCGGGAGTCTTAGCTGATGCAATTTTTGTCTGAGAATGGGAAGAAGGACATTATCGTATGCGGAAGATATGTCAAGAAATGCTGCGACTACTGATTCATTTTTGGATAAGGATATACGAATGTCCGTTAGTAAAACACCAACGCTATCCATAGTACTGAACCCTTTCCTAAAACCATATTGTGAGTTCGGCAGTAAATCTCTGGACTCAACAATCCACTCTAATCGATTCTTTATTAAATGTTCCAATACTTTTACCAATACTGATGACAAAGCAATTGGTCTAAGACCATTCGGGTCATCTGCATGTTTGCCTGGTTTCAAAAGAGGAATAATGATTTGACATTTCCATTGGTCTGGGACCCAACTATTACAATAACAAAAGTTTACTATTTCTAAAAAGTATTTCCTTGCATTGAGGCCAGCACGAGCTATAAACGAATAAGTTAAACCATCAATACCAGGAGCAGAATCACGGACATGTTGTAAAACTGAATTTAATTCATCTAGAGTAAATGGCTTATCAAATGGATCCTCTGTTGACCTCACGGGTGAGAGGTAACTTTCTGATGAAGATGGTACATAAGGCGGAGCTATTTTGTCAAAAAATCGTTCGGCTATCTCCCGAGTTATAGGGGAAGAGATTGAAGGCAAACATCCACATCTGAATCTGTTAATCCTCTTCCATACTTCAGACGCTGGCGTAGATGGGGATAAGGAGTTACAAAAATGTACCCACCCTGAACGTTTCTTTTTCCGCAGTAATCTTCGTGATTTTGCGAGAGCATGTTTGTAAACAATCAGATTTTCATTGATCATCTCTTCATCATATAACTTTTCCGCCTCATTTCTTTCCCTGATTGCCATGGTGCATTCTTGGTCCCACCAAGGTGGTGATGGAATTTTATTACGGGCACTATTTTTAAGAGGAAAACAGGAATCGGCACTAGATGTGACGGCCGAAACAAAACTCTCATAACAAGTTTTAACATAACAGTGACCAGAGTCCTCGAAATTTTCCGAAATTAAATTTGGAAGCACGTCAATTTTATCCTCCAGAGTTGATGCATATTCTGCCCAATTAGGTTTGGACAAATTATACCTCAAAAGTGGAGGAGACATTTTTTCTAAATATGTTTTTCCTTGTATTGATATAATAATGGGATAGTGGTCACTACCATGAGATGAATTTAGACACTCCCAGTGAGATGCGGCGGCAATATCAAGCGAGCAAAATGTGAGGTCAACACAGCTTTTCTGCTGACCAGGAAGGCTTCTGCGAGTTGGGCAACCATCATTTAATATGCACAGATTAAGCTCATCTAAAATGTTAACTAAACCTTCCCCAAAAGAATCACAACGTTCAGAGCCCCATCTAAAGTGGTGACAGTTGAAGTCACCCATAACAAGGACAGGGCCATTAATACTGCGCAATAAAACCCGTAATATAGATAGAAATCGTTGATGAGGATGAGCAATATAAACAGAAATGATTGTTGTACCCTCAACCCTACCTGCCACAATACTCATATCCATATCAGGCAGAGGTATAGACACGGACACAAGTGGGACACGATTATTTATGAATAGAGCCGAGCCTCCATAGCCATCAGATCGATCACATCTGAGGATATTAAAGTGTGGTATACGAAAACTAAGACTTGGAATAAGCCAAGTCTCCGCAATGGAACAAGCCAATGGCTTATATTTATTGAGTAGGTATATGAGGTCGTGTTTTTTATGCCACACGCTCCTCACGTTCCATTGCAGAAACACTTGGGAAGCTGCCATTTTTAATATTTAAAAGTAATGATATAAGTTTATCAGCAACGTTGGACGGTGATTGGGATATATTAGAAGACATAAAAGTTGTCAGAAGTTTGATGAGAAGTTCAATAATAGTAGACAAACTGTCAGAATTTTCAAAGAGCTGATTGTTGAAAAGGCATCCATTAGGCTGAGAAGATTGGGGGGTACTAGTTAGCAGCTGATGAGCAGCTTTATCATAAGACGGAGAAAGGGCAGTATGAGTCTTTGGCTTTAGGGAAATTGTTTTGCGGTATGACTGAGATGTAGACGATGTTGTTTTTGTGATGTCTGCATAACTGCGAGTTGCATTAGGGATACATTTACTGGCCTCAGCATATGAAATAGTCTTCTCAGCCATAACAGTCTTTATGGCTCTCTGTCTACCATACTCCGGACAGGCCCTGCTATTGGCAAAGTGACTGCCAGAGCACAGCACACAAAAGGCATCATTTTCAGAAATAGAGCATCCAACACCAGGGTGGTCGCGGCCACATTTGCTGCAGCGAGGTTTGGACCGGCACAAAAATTCTACGTGACCGAATCTACAACATTTACGACATTGAATGGTAGGATAAATATATTGCTGTACAGGTAAGGCAGTGTAGCAACAAAAGATTCTATTAGGTAAAACTTGTCCATCAAAAGTGATGACACAAGTTTCTGTCGGATGCCACTCAGTGGTATTATCTCTTACAAATTTTTTATTAATCCGCCGAACTTTAAGGATTTTCCCACATCCTGAAGGCACATTTAGGTAAGACCTCGCCTCTTCTGACAAATCTGTTGGAACGCCAGTTACGACACCCATGCGGGTAATATTAAATGTTGGTATTTTGGCCTCAAAACTATTTTTTGATAACAGGCTATTAGATAAAAATGAGTTGGCATCCTCAGGGGATGCAAACTCTACCGAAATACGATTTCTGCCTACCTTCTTGATACCATCACGAATAATGTTAGTTATATTATTTTTAAGCAAGAATAGGCCAAAAGTTACTGGATGAAGAGTAGTGCCAGCATTTGACTGTTGCTCTTTGCGAGACACGTGTACAATATATGGAGCTTTATCTACCACAGAATATACTTCCCGGCCGACTTGACTTCTGGGTTGTTTCGAAGGACGATTTGACGTTACCTCTTCATTAACCGGACGTTTGCGCGTGTTTGGTTGGCATTGGGGACTTAGTGATCCGCTTAATGAACACCCGGTGTCAGCAATTTGACTCGGGGGATTGGAATTTGCGTCAATGAAGGTGAAGCCAGATATAGGGGTTGAAGGTCTTGAGATATCAGGAGGGTCGGGAGGTTTGTTCTTGTCCATAGTGACGACTACCGATTATAAATACTTATACACAAAACAAAAATCTTTTATCGGATAACAGGAATATACAAAACGATAAGTCACAAAAATTACTCAAAAATAACAAAATATTTTTGACACACGTGTTATTCAATGACACTCTGTGGCCAGAATCCAATTTGAGAGTTAAGAATAAATATTTTTAGTGCGGATAATGACAAGTTATACTGACAATGATATTATTGAACAGGAAAATAACTGCTTGTTACCAACCATGACGTGTTAGGGTAACATAGATATTAATTTACTTATCCAGTCTCATTTTTATTCAGTTTGTCTCAGTCTTCTTTTTTTTCAGGGAAGGTATATAATTAAAGACAATGATTTATAATATGAAACTATAATATTATTAATCTTAATTTAAATTAAGCTAAACAGCAACGAGTTTAACATAATAGTAACTTCAAATATTATTGCATAAAATAAAAATAAATCTACAAAATGTTCCGCCTATATAATAACCTATTACTTTAGGTATAATAATTATCACAATTACTCAAAATACTGTTTTCATATCAGCAGAAAAAACTAAGCAATGTGTAATAATTTACCAAAGAAAAATGATTACGAGTAGCACAAATAAACTTGATTGTAAAAAAACTAGCTACGCATAATTAATTTTTAATTCCTTCTGTGATTTTGTTGAATCTTCGCGGCTGGATGCTGGTGGCGCAACAAAATCTTCTTCAAGTAGATGTCAGATTATTATGTCAAACAATCGCATTCACCAGGAGGTACGAAAAATGCTGCAAAATCTAGACGTGAACAAAGCTAGTGGCCCTGATGAGATTCCAGCTATGGTGCTGAACTGTCTCCAATCCTGACACCCCTATTTCGACTCTCATTAGAGACTAGTCAATTGCCAAAACCTGCCTGTGCCCAAAAATGGCACTCGAGCTGACCCTGTCAACGCTAGGCCCACCTCGGTAACGTTCATACTCTGCACAAATGTAAAACGCGTACGGAATCATAGGCTTCTGGAATGTCTCGAAGCAAATAGTCTACTTAGTGATCGGTAATCGGCTTCCGCCGAAATGGATTTACTGAAGACCTTCTTGCGTATGCCACTCATCTGTAGCGAAGCCATTCAGAAACACTGGGAAGCACTTACTGTTTCCCTTGACATTTCGAACATTTCGACAGGTTATAGTAGTTCGACAGTCTTATTAGCAAGCTTCCTTCATACAGCCTTCCTGCTGAGCTATACAATTGGGTATCGGACTTCTGGTCGCATCGGTCGATTCGTGTGGTCATTGATGCGACTCGTCCGACCAATTGTCTATAACTGCTGGGGTCTTTGAAAGATCTCTGTCTCTGTAACATTAGATTGCTGCATATAAATGATTTGGCAAATCTTTGGGTACGCAGACGAGAGTACCGTTGTTGAGATATACATATACATACTTGCGTGCCTTGAGCACTTGGATTTGTCCCTGACATCTTCGAGTGTGGTGATGTCCACTTGGCCGGATTCAATGCCGCCAAGACAAAGGCCTGCCTTTTTTCCGCCAAATGGAGTAAATTCCAACTGACCCCGACTTTCCGAAATTTATTCGTACCGATTACTGGCAACCTCGAACTTCTTGGCGTTACTCTCACGTCCACTCTTAACTTCGACTCCTACATAAAGTCAAAGGCAGAACCAGCTGCAAAAAAGTCCTATCGAATGTGAGACGGTATTTCACCCAGGAACAGCTACTGAACATATACCAAGTGTGAGGTCGATCGTGTGTGGAATACTGCTCTCATCTTTGGACAATACATTTAGCGTGTTTGTGCCCCAAGCCCATGCCATCATCGAACAACCAGCCGAACGGCAATTCGCCACCGTTACACGATGGTTGTTCTACCTATACGAATGAAGCGTTATGCATCCATTTTTTTTTATGTGCACCAATAAGGAGTGGAACTACTTTCCAGAGTCTGCTTCCGGATAGTTACAACCACAGATCTACTAGAAATGCCAACGTAACTAAAAATAATGCTGCCTATGAGCCTGAATAAGTTATTTTTAGACAAGCCTGCTCAATCGTCGACCGCATCGTCGCTTAACATCAGGTGCGATAGTGGGCAAACGTAAGCCTATTGAATTAATAAAAATAATTACGTATTCTGTAAGAGACGGGTCCATTGGGCAAAGTTGTCTTATGAAGCTGAAGACCGAGGACGGCACTGTAGCGTCGACTAAGCCAGAGGTCCATCTACCGAGAGCTTAAACATAACACCTTAACACACACCAGCTAACAGCCTAAGCGTAACGTTAACTTTTCTTTTTATCGTATATTGTGGCAATTCTACATGGAACTTCCTTCGCCCCGGGGAAGTGGTATGCCGGACTCCTACTGGCTAAAACCGCTCGAGCGGTCATCTTCGGCACCGAAGGGGGGCTCCAGGTACTCGTAAGATCACACTAGACCGCCCATTGGTACCACGCCTTTAGGCACATCTGGGAGAGGATGACTGTAAAGCGGTCACCCCCTCTAGCGGAGGGCAGGCGGCTGTAAAAAGGCCGCCCCAGGAACTTCTCGGGGAGGATTGTAAAAGATCCCCCCAAGTCTCGCTGTGCGCTGTGCTGCGCACACGGCGGCACGTGACCACGTGCGCGCCACCGTCTTCCCCAGGGTCTCTCGGTATGAGCACGCAGAATCCCCAATCTACGCACCCGTGACCCCCGAGAAGCGATTACCTACCATTGGCCCTGACAAAGACCCGCGAGCCAAACTAACCCGACACTATACCGAGGATATCCTGGACATCAGCCTGTGCGAGATTAGGATGGCCTTGAAACAGCTTAAAATTTCAAAATTCAAACAATCTTGTCAAAACTAGATAAATTAAAGTAAGTAAAGGAAAACAAGCCACACAATATAATAACTGCTAAACTTTCTTTCAAGATCGTTAGTATAGTTTTAATTCAAACTCACTTTTAATTGATATAATATTAAATATACTAATGACGTTTAGAATGTCAAAGTTTGTAGAATCATATTTAACGACTCACCTGTGCATCTTGCAACACGCCTTTTCTTGTCGAAGTGTTTTGGCCGACTGAGGGGTGGTGTGAGACTTCAGAGGGGCGTAGTTACTACTTTCAAGGAGTGTGTAATCGGTTATTATAATAATCAGAATTTTAATCTGATGCGAACAATGACGGTTGTTTTTGTAACATAAATAATAATTGGCCCTTGGTTAAGATAGAAGTTCTTTGTTTTGGCGATTAAAGAAAAGATATATTATTTTATAAATACCTAGGAAAACATATTATTTGATACAGTGGTACAACTTTTTTCACGACGATCTGCTTATCTTTTATAGTGTCGCAATTACAATTTATGTAATTGCGACACTGCAAACAGTGACGTTTTTTGGGAAATTGCACAATATATATTTTTTTTCTTCTAAATTTACACGAATGAGGGCTAGATAACTTGTACATAGGCTGCACTAAAAGTATCGGGAATGGAATATTTCCACTGTTCCTGTCATATTAAAATCTTTTTAATTGAAAACTCCTTGGTTTTACAAATCGAATACCATTTATTTATTTAAAAAAAGATTCACGGTCTTGTCACAAGGTTTTGTCAAACTTGTTTAGTCGTTGAGAAAATGGAATTGACTCGAGAAAATTCAAGAGCGATGATTTATTATGACTTTCGAAGTGGTTTAACACAAAAACAGTGTGTTGACCGGATGATTTCTGCATTTGGTGATGAAGCCCCATCCAAAACCACAATTTATCGCTGGTTTGCTGAATTTCAACGTGGACGTGTCAAGCTCAGTGATGATCCTCGTCAAGGTCGTCCAAAAACTGCAGTCACCCAAGAAAACGTTGATGCTGTGCGTAAGCTGATTGAGGAAGATCGACATGTGACATACCGCGAAATTCAGGCAACTTTAGACATTGGCAAGAGTCAAATACAAATAATCTTGCATGAACAATTAGGTGTAAAAAAGTTGTTTTCCCGATGGATACCGCATTTGCTATGTGAAGAGCAAAAAGCGGCTCGCGTAACTTGGTGCGTCAGAACTCTCGAAAGATTCCACGCAGGATCCTCAAATGCTGTATACAACATCGTATCAGGTGACGAATCCTGGATATATGCGTACGAACCCGAAACAAAAAACCAGTCACGAGTTTGGGTGTTCGAAAATGAGTTAAAGCCAACAAAAATTTTTCGTTCACGGAGTTTTGCAAAAAAAATTGTGGCCACGTTTGTCTCCAAAACCGTCCTCTTGAGGGACAAAGAACGGTTAATGTAGAATGGTATGCTAGCATTTGTTTGCCACAGGTCGTTTCTGAACTCCGTAGAGAGAACTGCAACCGCCGCATCATCCTCCATCACGACAATGCGAGTTCTCACACCGCGCACAAAACAAAAGGGTTTTTAGAGCAAGAAAACATAGAATTATTAGACTATCCGCCGTACAGCCCCGACCTAAGCCCTAATGATTTCTATACTTTCCCTAAAATAAAGAATCAATTGCGTGGACAGAGATTTTCATCACCTAAAGAAGCTGTGGACGCCTACAAAACGGCCATTTTGGAGACCCCAACTTCCGAATAGAATGGTTGCTTCAACGATTGGTTCCATCGTATGGAAAAATGTGTCAAATTGCGCGGAGAATACTTCGAAAAGCAATAAATACATTTTTAAATAGTAATGTTGTGTCACTTCCTTGATTCCCGAAATTTTCAGTGCCGCCCTCGTAGTATAGGTATTCATTTATTTCGCCGTGTGGTGCCGGCTCAGAATACCACCACCCCATCTCCTCCGGTGGGTGTCGTAAAAGTCGACTAAGGGATTAGCCGGAGGATGGGCAGCAGCGTCCTTTGAGTACATTAACAACTCAATTGCGATCGTCAACCCGCCTGCCAAGCGTGGCGATTATGGCAAAACCCTCCAATGAGCCCACAACACACACATATCGGTCATTGTGGTGGAGGGTTTGGGGGAGGCCTGTGTCCAGCAGTGGACTTCATTCGGCCGAAATGATTGATTCGTTTATGAATTTGAAGCTATATTTGTGGTAAAATATTATTCCGTTTAGAAGCAATATCGTACGATATTGATAATCAACCCTTTAGTAGATTTACCCATCCCATAAGAGATAGAGATAGTTTACCACGGTTACCAATCTATCAATCCATTTCCCTAAATGTTATTTTAAGTATATTATTGATTCTATATATAAATTGCCATGAACTGTAAATAAAATTAAAGTTACGAATGGTGTGGTGAGTTGTGTAATGTCTAATCATTGTTCGCGTGATTTCAAATTTGATTTCGCCCTGAGTTCTAGGGTAAACCAATCCAGCCACAGCCTGATCATTCCGCTCATAGTCGTCTACCACTTTGCGCTTGCTTAGCGTGAATGCAAGATTAACGCGAATCAAAATCGAATACCGCATAAAAATACGTACATACGGCTGAAATTGATAATCAATTTAATCCAAAATCTTTGGATTTGGGATTGAGTATTTGTTTGTTTTTGTGTGTGTGATCTTAACACAAAAACGATCAAGTTCAAAACATTTCATGTAAAGATTTTGGGTTATATTAATTAATAATTTCGGTCGTTAATGAGTCTTTAACACTTCAACGGATAAAAAAATACATTAAATGCAACCATTTTTTTAAGGCATAACATCTAATTCATATTCGCCTATACAGTAAAAAAATTGGAAATACGTATTGGAAAATCAACTTACAAGGGGGTAAAACAGAGGAAGAAAGTATATTTGGTTTTTTGAATAAATATAAAATAATACATGTTGTACACATCCACAAACACTGAATGTTAGTGGAAAATTCTTTGTTCTATTGTTGAACTAGACGCAGTTTTAGATTGGTAAACATGAAAACGTTACCTCCATTTTGTTTGATTACATATTACGTGGACTGTCAAAGTTACAAAATGGAAATGTAAGGGCGATGATATAAGCTTTAAAACGCATGTTATATGTATGTGCAATGTGTTGTACTAAAACTTTGTTATGCTTTTAATGTTTTGGATGGTCTTTTTTTTATTTATTTGAGTAATTTTCCTATGATACTTGGACGGACTAGCACCCAACATACGTTGCAAATACTCACCCCGTCCAGTGCTCGTCCTGGGGGACTTCAACGCTCAGTCCAGAACTTGGGGCAACCAACGGGATGGGCCAAGGGGGAGGACTGGGCAAGACTGGGCGGCGTCACTTGACCTCCGATTGTTGAATCGGGGGTCCGTTAGCACCTGAGTTCGGTGGCAGGGGGAGTCGGTCGTGGATCTTACATGGGGACTCCTTCTGTGGCCCGCATGGTATCGGGCCGGCGGGTGGCGGAGGAGGTTGTCAGACCATCGCCATTTAGTACTTATTCCACATAGTAATAATGAATTAATTCCTATAAAATGTTGACATCTTATTGACTTCTTTGAAATTTACTTTGTACTGTGATTTTCGTTAGTTGAATTTTATGCGTTAAAATTATAAGGGTATAAAAGATGTACTTATAGTAAATTAATAATGGATGATGGGCATCATCTTCTTGTGCCCTTATAAGAACTTAGGCCTACCGTCAATACGTTTGCCAAACGTCTTTTGCAATATTCGATCAAACTGTCAAACAAAGCCCAAAGCAAAGGCTAGTATATAAATAAATCCGGCGTAACTTCCCACGTCAATTACTTATAATCCTAAATTATTGAAGTTGCCTTATTTAAATATTGGCTAGGAAGGGTAAGCCACAAGGAATTAAACTGCTAACTTCACACTGCCTCAGACTAATTGGTGAATGGTTTTCTACGCATCGCAGCTTGATTTCATAAATTATATATTAATTTTGGAATTATTAATTTATCCGGTAGAAAACTTTTCTTGTTACGGTTACGGTATATAAAGTATGAAAGTTAAACGTGAACTTATATTGTGATGAGATCGAAAATGGATCGAAAGTTGATCGAAGCCAAACCGGTATTCTGTTAACATTTTGAACTGACACAGTGACTAAAACTTTCATTAAACAAACGTCATTTGAAATCAGACTAAATTGAAATCATACCGAAATCAGACTGAACTTTAAGAGAAGCAGAATACTTAGTTTTAGCTAATTCATAATTTAATCTCAGTTCGGTCAAGTTTCCGTCATAGTGTAGTGTCCTATTTTAATTACGAGAATTGGCCCTTTGTTTATGTCCTTCTAAGAATTAATCTTAATCATAAGAATTATTTCATATAAAAATCTAAATTCACCTACAATTCTGAAAATCAATAATCAGTCTTAAGTAACCCCTGAATATATATTCGACACATCATAGCAGAAAACGCAAGCCCCTCCTAATACCAACCACTATTATTTTCTAACCCGGTTGGTCACCGAGGAGAAGTACGCCCAAAACCCCCCAATAACTCCAAAACCTTATCGCCACAGCACACGCTAAAAATCTGCACTTATAATACTAGATCATTAGCGTCTACAGAGAGTATCACAGAGCTACATTACGCATTACAAAAAATAAACTACGATGTTCTAGGCCTTGCTGAAGTCAGAAGAGCTGGATGCAGTAAGGACTTCATCTTCTGCTACAAAGGGGAACCAACAGGCCTACACGGAGTAGGATTTATTATAAAGAAAAAACTTAAAAAGAATATCATCAGTTTCATTGGCCTATATGAGAGAGTAGCGTGGGGGGGGTCCCCATCTCAGCCTATGGATGTCGTAAAAGGTGACTTAGGGAATCTAATCCAGAGGGATGGGCAGCAGCGTCCCTTCTGTGAAACGGTAGCCATACTGCGCTCACCAACCCGCCTGCCAAGCATGGTGAGTATTGGCAAATACCCCCCAGAATGATGACACCGTTGTGGAAATCTATAGGGGAGGCCTTTGTTCAGTAGTGGACGTATAAATGGCCGATATGATGATGATGATGATGATAGTGGTTTGTTAAATTATTTTATACATTTCTATTAGTTGCTCTATCACGCGTATATGATCTGTTGTTGAGAAACCTGCGCGAAATAAGCTTGTTCTAATGGTTGTGAATAAACTCAAAATTTCTGTCATAAAACCATTGCACAAAAAAGGCCCTAAAACAGATAAAAATAATTATCGACCTATTGCGTTGACCCCGGTTCTGTCCAAGGTGTTTGAGAGAGTTGTTTATACGAGAATTTTCTCCTTTTTGGATAAGTTTAATGTCCTCATTAATGCTAAAATTACAACCACAGCATTATTTCTAGACCTTAGCAAAGCCTTTGACTTCGTACATCATTCCATTTTCATTGATAAATTATGTATAAGTGGTATAAGAGGTCCAGCCCTAGAGTGGTTTAAATCATATTTGTCAAATAGAACTCAGATCACTAGAATCAGTAAATTCGATGCCAAAGTTAACAGTATTTTAAATTTCGATTCCCATCTTCGAAATAATTACTTTGGAGTTCCACAGGGAAGCATTTTAGGGCCACTGCTTTTCCTTATCTACATCAACGATCTTCCTCAAGCAGTGGACCAAGATTGTATTTTGTTTGCTGACGATGCGACGGTTATTGATTGTAAGAATTATAGATTGTAAGAATTATGAAACATACGAATCAGATATAAACAACACCTTAAATAATATTACTAACTGGTTAGATATTAACGCGATTAATAAATGTAGAAAAAACTTAAATATTAAATTTCAAAACGCAGAAGAGTAAACTTCTTCACATTAAGATTTCACATAGGGATCAAATAGTTGAACAAATACATAGAAAAAAATTTCTTGGTATAACATTCGATGAACACTTCACTGAAATTTGCATAAAAATAAACAAATTTGTTTTCGCTTTGAAAAAAGTAAAAAATGAGACATCCACACAAACTGCGATAACGGTGTACCCCGCGTATGTCTGTTCCATCATCCGCTATGGTATTATTATCTGGGGAAATTCTTCAGAAACTTCAAGAGTTTTGATAGCGCAAAAAAATGCATACGCTTAATTTTTAACCTGTACTGGACTGAGTCTTGCAGGCCAATATATAAGTCAAACAACTTCCTTTCCGTCCCATGCATTTATATATATGAAATTGCAAAATTAGTTAAAAGTAACCCTTCACTGTTTGAAATAAAAAACAGTTCCAACAAACGTAAAATTACACAGATATTATTAAAAATGTCTGTACCTAGGATAGAACTATTCAGGCGCAGTTGCGTATACATGGCACCACTCATATATAAATCACTACCTAATTGGATAACTGACCTACCCTACAAAAAATTCTGCTGTGTTCTTGAAAAGTGGTTGATTGGTAATGGTTTTTACTCAATCAGTGAATTTCTTAAAAAAAATTCATGTCAGTCCTACCATTTTAGGAATGCATTGTAGGCTCAAGATATACATAACTACATATTGAAATGTAACTGAATTGTATATTTTCTGTAGGGTAATATATGCCGGAAATAAATGCTTTTCAGTGTGTATACTTACTTATCTGATAATTTAGTTAATGCAATTTTATAGTTTATTATTATTTAATTTGTAATGTTATAATTGTTGGCAACAGAATTTAGAATTTTTGTAAATTTGCACACAAATTATTGGTTGATTATGGTAGATCTATTATAATTACTAATTAAGAACTATTATGTACCCATTTACAAGCAAATAAATAAATTGAACTGAATTGAATTGAATAACAAATCAACTGCAATCGCCAACCGACCTCCCAAGCGTGGCGATTATGGCCAAACCCCCCAATTACACAACACAACGATGTCAGTCGTTGTGGTGATCTTTGAGGGAGGCCGGTGTCCAGCAATGGACATTAATCTGTCGAAATGATGATGAACCAAAAAAATATCAACGTCCTTAAAACTATATACAGTGTAAGTAGAGTGAATATAATCAAAACAAAAACCATGACAAACAGCTACAAACTTAAAATAATCTTAAACGAAAGCGAAATCCAGTACGTTGACTTCTATATCTACCTAGGAAAACGAATATCATTTAACGAACATCACACAGAGGATGAAGTAGAGAGACGCATAACATTAAGCTGGAACAAGTTCTGGGCACAAAAGGATTAGTTATGGATACATGTATACTCCCTTGTTTGACCTACGCCAGTCAAACATGGATACACACAAACAAAAAACAAAAAAGAAACAATTTGATAAGCACGTTACTTAGTTTTATATTTTACATTTACGCTTGTGCTTTTACATTTGTAAAAAAAGAATCTTTAATACATAAGATGAGGAAAAATAAAGGCTTATTATTATTATTATCTTTATTTTAAATATAGACACACAAATTATATTTTTAAATATACATACATTATAGACATTTAAAAATATAGTAGCCCACGGGCATCGGGAACAAGGTCCAAGCTACCGGTGGTCAGGGCTCCAGAGAGAGGAACCTCCTAACAAAACGAGCCGAGCCGAGCAGTTGCCTAACGAGAGCCTCTTAAGGTGTTGGTCGAGGCTCTTTTTATTATTATTTTGTCCATCTTATTACGATCCCACACGCAGTAAATTAAGCCTAATTCATATAAAGCTCAAATCCAATCGTCCTGTTGTCCTATTTTTTATGGCACTTGTCTCATAGCCACTGTCAACCATCGCTTTCCGGCGATCTTGAAGATGAGCCTTCATTTTTGGGTAGTACCCGAGTACTACTACTAAAGTCCGTCTCTTGACCAATACTCACATACTGGCCTGATTCACGTTCAGCCCATCGTCTTTGTCAGCAGGTGTGATCCATCTACACTATAACCTTTTTTTTTCAGTCTACATTTTTAGATCCTAACTACCATCTCTGACTTTGGATGGTGGGTATCGGAAAATTGATTGATTGATTGATCGATAGACATGTATGTAAGTTTATCTTCAGCGAACACTACGATGGCATGGATCCTTAAGAAAATAAAATTATTTCATACTCTAGTTTTAATTTTTATTATAAGTTTTTTATGCCAGTCAACCACTTTGGCCTATAGCATGGATTAGGTGCAGTTTTCCACTATCTACTCAAAGAGTCTACCACAAAATCGGTTGTTCACTTTTAAATACAGTCTTCCCTGTGCAGCATATACAATAATGATTGGGCTTGTTCATACCAATTCGAATGCTATCAAAACGTTGAATCAACATTTCGATCAATCAACATTTTAGCTTCGGGCTTTCCTAGCAATTGTTTATCACAATTATCCAACATTTTCTTTCATAATTCATGCTGCACCAGTTTATGTCCAAGCAAAGGGGTCTGGATGTAAGCATATAGAGCCCAATGTGTGTATCATTTATAATTTGTAATTATGAAGTCAGTTAGTATCTAGGTAATAATATTTTTAAAGACTTACTCGTATAATGATCGTTAAAGCGTTGATAAAATTATGCACGATACCGGATTTAACAAGTATCCCGAGCTCAAGTTCGTATATCTAGACCAGACTGACTGAAAATGCTGGAAATGTATAAGCCGTGCACAGACGAGCCAGTCGTTTGCGAACTCCCGCGAGGGTAGGTCGTTTCAGCGCCGTTTCAGAGCTCGTCATTAATAGGCGGCCGTTAACTTTGTGTTATCGCGTCACCCGTAACTTTTTCTGAAATAGTAATTTTATTTTGTGGACATTTTTGTTATTTTATCGGTGAATTATTATACTTTGTTTTAGAAAGTTTTGCAAAGATTTCTAGTACTGGGTGAGTTTTATCTGTAATTATTTTTGGTAAGGGTAAATAGGTATAATTAAAGAATATATAAAAGCTGTATTAACTAAGTTTGCATATATTGACCATGCCATGAAAATGCAGTGTGTTAAATATTTATTAAGGGGATGGCGGATCGGGTCTTATGGCGCAATTTAGAAGAGACCGATGTCAAGCAATGGAAATATATACCTATCAAAAGTAGCTGTTTTCAGCGACTTGGTCCGCGCCTTTTTAAGGGAACTTGGTCCAATACCATGGTATAATTTCAAATTTCATTGAGCCATTTGAGCGTGATGCCTGAAATTTTCAAATCTACGAACTTTTACATTTATAATAGTAGCAAGTTGTGTAATAGTACTTTCCTTGTAAGATACTTATATATATATATATATAGAAACATCTATGAAAGGTACTTATTCTGAATAGCACATCTCATCAGAAATATTTAATGGGATAAATAGTAAAATACTCTATACGAGCTATCTTAAATTACTCAATAACTTGTCCGTAGCATCAGTAAAAACATGCACAGCACTACCTTACTTAAATAACGTTTAAAAAACAACATTTCAAACTAGTTAAAAAGATTGATCGAAAGATCTGATGTTATTTTTTATACGACTGTTATTTTGTAAGGGATAGTAATAAATGTGCCGTGTGGTGCCGGCTACGAATAGCACCAATCCATCTCGTCCTGTGGGTGTCGTAAAGGGCGACTAAGGAATTAGCCGGAGGATGGGCAGCAGCGTCCTTCGAATATATTAACAGCTCAACTGCGATCGCCAACCCGCCTGCCAACCGTGGCGATTATGGCAAAATCCCCCAATGAGCATACAATACACCGATGGCGGTCGTCTTGTGGTGATCTTTGAGGGGGGCCTGTGTCCAGCAGTGGACTTTATTCGGCCGAAATGATGACAATAAATCATTTATTTAAAAATGTCACATCACCGTTTGTAGTGTTAATCACATACCTACATTTGATGCTAGCTCGTAGCATCTAATAATGAATATAGCAATTATATGTATTAAAATTGCAAATGCAATTATACGCCTGTTTTTTACCTAGATTATGTATAACTAAAGAATTTTATACTTATTTTAGACAATGTATAAAATTTGCATTAAAAGAAGTCCCTATTGGACAGGTTATTTTATAGCATGCCGATGGTTCTTGGGAATTGTGTATGTTTTTTTGGATATGTATAGAATACCTCCTTAATTATTCACTGTGCTGGTAACATGTAGGTAGAGATATCTCATCACCCCCACCGAGATCCCCACGTTGTCGTCGTGGTGGGGCTTGCGTGTCTTTGGGGCTATTGCGGCAGTCTCTCAGGACTGGGCCAAAGTGAGAGACTAGACTATCGGCCGAATACGGAAACGCCACTTAATACTAAGTCCCGCTTTAACTATTCGTGAAACCCGTTTTCGGTAGGAAAACGGCCGGCTCAAATGGTTAAAGCGGGACTTAATATTAAGTGGCGTTTCAGTATTCGACCGTAAGAGGGATCAGCGGTGAGTCCAATGTAGACTACTGTGAGGACGGGCCGTTCGTTTGTCGGTGCCGAAATTTCGCTCCTCGTATTTCTGCAGATTATACTGATGATGCCAAGTCGAAACGGGTTTCGTCAGTTGTGGACACGGTTGAAGGACTGGCAGAAATGCCAACGTCTCCACATCGTAATCCTGAGCTATGCTGAGTGTCGTAGCCATGTCTCGCGGCTCAGGATTATAACCGAGGGTCTTGGCTTAATCACCCAGACTACTACCTACCTACTTCCTTCGCCCCGGTGAAGGGCGAGGGGGTATGCCGGACTCCTACGGGCTAAAACCACTGGAGCGGTCATCTTCGGCACTGAAGAGGAACTCAACTCAACACGCCTTCAGGCACATCACGGAGGGGATGACTGTAAAGCGGTCATCCCCTCTAGCTGAGGGAAGGCGACTGTAAAAAGGTCGCTCGCCTCTGGCACTTCTCGGGGAGGACTGTAAAGGATCCCCCCAAGCCTCGCTTTGCGCTGTGCTGCGCACACGGCGGCACGTGCCCACGTGCGCACCGCCGTTTTCCTAGGGGTCGCTCGGTGTGAGCACGCAGACTCCACCACACCCGCGACCCCCGAAGCCCCCACCATGTAGTGATGGTAGGGGGCACAGGCGTGTTGGACTTGGGAGCCGGGACGGTTGTTGTTGCCCCGGCGCCGTCTCGTCTTTCTCCTAATCCCGCTCTGCAATCTTCTTCTGGAGCATTGACACTCTCGCAGAAGGAGACCACTGCACTCCAATTTTCATGCTCTGCCGACACTACTGCCGGCAGAGAGAGATCTTGCCCGATCCGATCGACTAGGATCCGCCGCACCCCTCGAGCGTGTGCTGTGCGGTATCCTGGTCAATTCCACAGTGCCAACTGTGCCGTAACTTCGCGTCCTATTCTGTGCCGAAACAACCGTGACCAGTAAATACCTGCGTCAGACGGTGGGTGAAGCGCTTGCTCCTTCTGAGCCAGGCTCAGCGGCAGGATGGCCTCGACGATGCGCTTGGTCGCGAACTGGGGTGCAATTTCTTAAGCTCAAACATCCATACATCCTTAAATACAGAATCGAAATAACGGTTTAAAACCAATTCAGTATTCGCTAAGACATGATTGAAGCTATTCAAGGACATGTTGCAGAAGGTAAGCCATGAGAACCAGTCTTAGCTAATACCAAATTGGGTCATCACCGTTATTTCAATTCTGTTTTCAAGGAAGTATGGATGTTTGAGCTTAAGGAATTGCACCCCTGCAACCGTAGGCGATGTCGCCACATCTCGAGTACTAATAGCAGTTAGCAATATGTACTAACTTCTATGAACTCATAATATTCTCTATAGGCTCTACGTATAGAGCCCTGATGTCAAATTATTGCCTGTTCACCTGTGTTTCAAATTTTGAATCGATTATTTTAAAAAAGATGTAAAATATCTTAGAACGCCGACGAAGACTTGCAAATATTTGCACGAGATATTTATTAACAAACGCAAACCATTTTTACCCATTTTGCATCCAGTATACGGAAATTCTGTTTATCTTTAAGTACTTATGTGCCAGTAATGAGGAATCTTGACCACTTGGAAGCTACGTAAGTAAATATAATAATCATTAAAAGCCAATGACATTACTAGTTCGCGAAAAAAAAATTGGACCACTAAGGGGTTTCCTTTTTAATATTAATGTGTGTATACAACAACATCTGTCGATATAATTATTATTTCCATGATATTTCCCCCTTGAATAGATTTCAGCAAACATTTTATTTTTACATTTAATATTATAAAAGCTCGGGGCTTCCGTAGGAAAACTCTTTTAATATCTTGAACAAGTTTATTAGGTATTTACTTTATAAGTGGCTTATCTGCGACTTTACCACAGTAAAGAAAGGGTTAAGTTATCCAGTGTTCTATGGAACAGTGGCCAAGCCAAGGGAATGATATAAAAAATACTTACACAATCTTCACGAAATGAAATAATTACAAATTGTAAGTACCACAATAAGCGTTCGGGAAACTACGCAACGTCTTTTCGTCAACATTACCGCAATGCCTCAAGACGAAAGTCTTTAACCAGTGTGTGTTACTACTGATGACATATGGAACAGAGACGTGGTCACTCACAATGGGCCTCATAAGAAAGCTCAAGGTCACTCAGCGAGCTATGGAGAGAGTTATGCTTGGTATTTCTCTACGAGATCGAATAAGATATGAGGAGATCCGCAGAAGAACTAAAGTTGTCGACATAGCTGAAAGGATTAGTAAACTGAAGTGGCAATGGGCGGGACACATCGCTCGTAGAACTGATGGCCGTTGGGACAAAAAGATTCTCGAATGCAGACCGCGCACCGGAAAACGCACCGTGGGACGACCTCCAACGAGGTGGATAGACGACCTGGTGAAGGTCGCTGGGAGTCGTTGGATGATGTGCGGCATGCACCGACAGCTGTTTTCATTTGACTTAACATCATTATCATTATATCATCCAGAGGACGTCCACTGCTGAACAAAGGACTACCCCTTAGATTTCCACAACGAGCGGTTACATGCGGCTCTCATTCAATGACTCCCAGCGACCTTCACCGGGTCGTCTGTCCACCTCGTTGCAGGTTGTCCCACGCTGCGTTTTCCGGTGCGCGGTCTCAATTCGAGAACCTTTTTGCCCCAACGGCCATCAGTTCTAAGAGCAATTAGACTTTACATGCAGCATGTCTATCTCAAGTGCCCTCGACCACACGTTGCATATCGAGCGCGTTGGAGATATCTCTAACGTGACATCATGAGAATACAAAAAATCGTCTGCCATCGACATTCGCCATGTTGTTTTGCAAATCCCTATCCAGAATTGCTCTCGCAACGTGCGAGAATGACCCCTCTGACCGTGTTCTAATGTCGACGAGTGATGGAAATAAATGATAATTTGTCCTAACGAAAATTGCCACTTCGAATATGTACAGAGACTGGAAGGTCAGTATTTTCAGGGACCTAAACACAGGCTCACATCTGTCTGAACTTTTAAGACTCGAGATACGTTTTACGCAGCGTTTTTAGGCCCTGAAAATCACCTTCTTGTCACTAATATTGCCACAAAATATGACTTCGAACCTTAATATTGACTCAAGTAGGCCAAGATAAGTTACCAACGGTGTACTATTGGTTACTTTATGATGAATGAGGTTGCCAAGTCAAATTGTTGTCAATTAGGATGCCTAGAAATATCGCAAAATTACTTGTGTCCCAAGTTTACAACTAATATTAAGTATGTAATCAGCGCGTGTGCATTGGCAAAATGTATTACTATTTTCTTTAAATATATAACTAGATTATTTATGTTAAGCCAATTAAAACATTTTTAATGTGTTATTAACCTCACATTCGTAGTATTTTCGGCATTATATTTCACTATCACCGTACTATCGTCAAAAAATAATACCATTGGTTGTTGCGTTGGCGGCGTGGAAAATCATTTACATATAGGAGAAACAATAAAGGCCCCAAAACGATACCTTGTGGTACACCGTATCTGACCTCTATATTGTCCAATTTATGTCTATACTAGCATTTCGTTTCTAGACCTATTCTAGATATTTCTATATTTGTTTTAAACTTTGCCCCACACTAGGATTTCTCCTGTGTCGTGGGTGCGTTTACAGACATGAATTCCACATACATACATACGTATATTTATAGCATACGACCACTTAGATATGAACTTACTAGATCTAGGATATAATTATCACCTCATACCGTAGGTGTAGGGTTTTTTTTAAACCAGGACGTCATGGTTTATGTAGTTGAATACCTTAGTCATGTCATATTACTGAGGAAATTGTATATAGATTGTAGATAATTCACTATTCTGCCAAAAAAGAGGAGTCTCTTATTTTAATAAATATGAACCTTTGTTCTTTCATTCTTTCATACCTGGTCTGGTTAATCATTGGTATAAAACCTTGTTGTGTATAAATTATACAGTAATATTGAAGGAAGCTCAATCCTAGTACGCACAACTGGGTTGGAGGACTCAACAAAATACTAGTACTGTGGGGTCAACATTGTTAGTAAAATAACCTATTAAGCTGTTGTATCTGATCTGTAGGTAGGCTCAACGGCTGAGTGTCCAAGTGGCTGATGAATTGGAAAAAGTACACCGCCTTGTGGTCGGGTTTTCGTTCAATGAGCGTTTTCCATCTTTGATCTTAACAAATGTTTGCTTTGATTTCGGATTTTTGATTGCATTTAGTGAATCTAATCAGCTATACCTATCACTTACACCTGTAAGTAATGTAAGTTTAATGATTGTAGATAATATCGTTAGTTAATAATGTGTTCAGTTGAATTTGTGGTAGGTCTCTTCACTGGCTAGGTAGGTAGGCACCCCAGATAACAGTGTCGGTTATTTTGGCAAAGCTTGAAAATTGGAGTGCAGTGGTCTCCTTCTGCGAAAGCACCATGCTCCAGAAGGAGACTTCAGAGCAGAATCGGGAGTCGGCCGATTCCACACGAAGATGCTAATCAGGTTTCGCAGTTCAAAATCTCGTTAGCACCTTCATGAGGCTGTCTTCTAGAGGATGATTTTATCATTCCTCTCCTCTCACCTCTTTAGAACTTAGAAAATTAAAGCCGTTGGTTTTTAGTGCTCTTGCATAAACATAAGCTTCAACCGATAAATATACAAGTTAGTTATTGGCAAAGTTAAGCACATTTGTAGAATAGTTTCCATGAAAACGAAAAGGGTAGGAATAACAAAAGTTATCGATTGGACAGCAAAGAAGCTAAAGGGTGTAAAGGTTTTCAAACAGTCGTAAAGCTTTTTGGTTTCAACAAGATTATATTGATTTATTTATTTATATACACTTTATTGTACACCATTTAACAAAAACAAGGAAATAAATAGAAGAAAAACAATAGGTAATGTACAATGGGCGGTCTTATCGCATACAGGGATTTGGGAAATAGAAAGAGATAACGAGCAGTCTAGGTGTACATGTACAAAGTAGGGCATATTTTTAATTACACATATACAATAAAAATAAATAAATGCTATAAATAAATGTTTTATGTGTATATAAATCGTAAATAAGAATGATGAAGAACGAGTAAGGAATAACAAGTTAATGTGACAAATAATGTTCTTTCACAAACTTTTTAAAAACGGGCAGTGATTGTGCACGTCTCACAGTAAGTGGTAATGCATTCCACAGTCGAAAAGCTTGAGTGGTCAACGATTTATCAACGAAATTAGTTGAATGCATAAGGATTTTTAATGTCAAGTTCCCTGATGATCTCAAGAACTTAGAATGTGTATCACTCAGGAACTCAAAACGTTCTTTTAGGTAGAAGGGTTGAAGAGTACATTTTATAGTTGTGAAAGAATATGCGTATTCCGGCGAAGGCGAATACGTAGCCATTTGAGCTTAGTACGAAATTCAGAAACATGATCATATTTGCGTAATCCAAATATGAATCTTATACAAAGGTTTTGAAGACGCTTAAGTTTATCAAACTGGCTCTCGGTGAGATCGAGATAGCTAGCATCAGCATAGTGAGGATTGGAAGGAGGAGAGATTGTGCTAGCGCAATTTTTGTGGTAATAGGGAGGAAATTTCGGGATCCCGCCGAAGTAAACATCTTACGACTGACTTCCTGCAGTTGTGCAATCCACGAAAGTGTTCTGTCTAAATAAATCCCCAAGTTCTTTACTTTTTCCCTCATAGGAATGGTAATACCATAAAAAAAACCTGGGAAAGCAAAGACCAGTCTATTCTTGAGACCATTCGTAGACTACCAATAATAGTTACCTGTGTTTTTGTAGGGTTCAGAGCGACGAAGGCGTGCCTTCAGGGGCGCTCGAAATCTTCGGAGCCTGGCTCCAAAGGAGCGAGCGCGTCACATTCCGCCTGACGCAGGTATTCACAGGACACGGTTCTTTCGGTGCGTACTTGCACAGGATAGGACGCGAGGTCACGGCACAGTGCTACCACTGTGGAGACGATCAGGATACCGCACAGCACACGCTCGGAGTGTGCCCTGCGTGGACTGCCGAGCGGCGGATCCTGGTCGATCGGATCGGGCAAGATCTCTCTTTGCCAGCAGTAGTGTCGGCTATGCTGGCAGAGCATGAAACCTTCTGTGAGAGCGTAATGCTCCAGAAGAAGGTCGCAGAGCGGGATCGGGAGAGGGCCGATCCCACTCGGAGGAGGAGGACGCGGACCCGGGGTAACAACCGCCGCGGTGCCTGTGTCCAACACGCCTGAGCCCCCTGTCGTCTTTAGGGCAGTGGCAGGGGGCCTTGGGGGTCGCGAGCGCGCTTATTGGGAAATCTGCGCGCTCATACCGAGCGACCCCCGGGAAGACAGCGGTGTGCATGTGGTCACGTACCACTGTGTGCGCAGCACAGTGCATAGAGAGGCTTCGGGGGAATCTCACAAGCCCCTCGAGAGATGCCTGCGAGGGTGGCCTCTTTACAGTCGTCTTCCCTCCGCTGGAGGGGATGACCGCTTTACAGTCATCCCCTCAAGATTTGCCTAAAGGCGTGGCACCAATGGGTGGCTCTAGATGGAGATCTTTCGAGTTCCTGGAGCCTCCCTTCGGTGCCGACGATGATCACTCCAGTGGTTTTAGCCGGTAGGAGTCCGGCATGCCCCTTCGCCCTTTCCCGGGGCGAAGCAAGTACGTGAGGTATTTCCACCGTATCAATAAAAAAAAGGGTTCACCTTAAGTCCAAACTTTATGCCCCAGTCACCTATTCGGGCAAGGTCCTGATTGAAGATATCCATGCCTTCAGATAACTTCTCAAGAGATTAGATTATAATACGGAGATTAGTTTTTCTACTGGCTTACGATATTTATATTTAAACCGGGTGACGAAAATGTTTGCTGACAATTTCAACAAGTTATTACTACTGTCAATAACTCATTTGTCAATGGTAGCATAGTAGCGTAATGATTAATAATAATAAAAATACAACATCTGAAAAACTATACATGTCGACCTTTGTAGCAAAGTACGATTCTTGAATGAATATTTACGGAATACAGACAGATAATTTTGTACCATGACCAAACGAGAACGATTTTAGAAACTACGTTCAGAGAAAACATTCTTATGAATGTTGCTTACGTACCTATCAAAATTCGCTAAAAGATAATACTTGAATCCAGTGATTTATTATTATACTCCTCATATTTACAAATAGATGCTTACACTTATTAGTGTTCATGGTTGGTCACAGCTCAATGTAGGTAATAGCTACCTACTACTACTACTAACAAAAATATGACGTGGGTCCCTTTTTATTGGTGTCCAGTGGAAATTCTACATGAACTTCCTTCGCCCCAGGGAAGGGGTATTATATCCTGCCGGCTAAAGCCACTGGAGTGGTCATCTTCGGTACCGAAGAGGAGCTCCAGGGCCTCGTAAGATCACACTAGAGCTGACCATTGGTGCCACGCCTTGAGGCACATCTCGGAGGGGATGACAGTAAAGCGGTCACCCTCTTTAGCGGAGGGCAGGCTGTAAGAAAACCGCTCCCCATGCACTTCTCGGGGAGGATTGTAAAGGATCCCCCCTAGCCTCACTGGGCGCTGTGCTACGCACACGGCGGCACGTGATCACGTGTGCGCCACCGTCTTCCCGGGGGTCACTCGGTGTGAGCACGCAATCGCCCCGATCTGCGCGCCAGCGACCGCCGAGGGACGTGGGTCCCTACGAATTCTCCTGTGCTCTGTATTCCTTACACATCTACACGTTAAGGCGCTTTCGAAATATATAGAGATAACTATTGATCATTTGTTCAGCTTAACGTTCTAAGCTGTAGTTTTATGCGGCGATAACACTTATATTGCTACAACACAATCGGAGGAGTGACCGATTCGTTTATTACAGTAATATTGTCCCAAGTGTAGCCGTAATAAAATAAAAATAACGTTATGGTTTTGGTAACTGCGTAATTATTATCGCCATACCTACATAAACTGTATATTTGGCACACCCATATTATTTATTGTATTAATCAACACAATCTTATAGGCAGCACATATTATGTATTTCCAGAACCAAACTACAGAGAATAGCTCGAGCCGACACGTGAATCAAGACCCGCCAAAATTAATGGAGCAAACAGAAATTCTGTAATCAATAATTGATATTTTTTCTTTCATAAGTGTTTGTGACTTGTAATGACGATTGAACTGACTGACGTGCTGGAAAATGTGAATACTCAAATAAAGTACTAATGCGACAAAACATGCAACAATTCAGCAAAGGGATACCGAAAGGATTCCGCTAAATTCAGAGAAATTAGTTTACCCCTTTCTGTTTGGATATTTGGTTTAGCATTTGGAACGTCATCTTGTCTCTTAAGTAATGATGTGGAAGTCATAAAATAATGTTCCGATATTTTCTTGTATATTTAATAGTCAGGACTTGTCTTTTGATGAATAGTATTCTATATAATTATGTCATGAAACATAATGGTAAATTCGAAATATGATTTTGCTTCTGCCATATGTGTTGTTATATTTAAACTACAGTTACCGTGAAGGCATTGATTGTTCAATTAGTTCGGTTCATTGGTGACTACTCTTTTTAACATAATACCTTTAGCATAATTAATTCTACTACGTTATACAATTTTATAAAGTAACCGAATCACTTAAAAAAAAATTGCTATTCTAATCCCATTGTTATTGACCTAGAAGCTTTTGAGAACTTGGTTAATTAATAACGCAATGGTTTCGAAAAGATGACAAATTCTACACTCCGCTAATCGTAAAAGGCTATTTGATGGGCACAAATAAGAAAAGAAAGCACCTGGTGTCCTCTTTGATATAAAATAATAATAAGTTTTAATGCTAGTAAAAACTTTAACGAGTGAGTGATTCATTACATGCGACGGCAAATATTTTTACAAAGCTCAAGTCAAATATTTTTATGCTTCTAAACCATTTATAAGAATTTATGAATAGTTAGAATATAAATAGAAGCACGGTTCCAAGTCGTTGGTTCTATAGAGAAGAGCCGGCAAGAAATCCATGGATACTGCTGGTACTTTTTCATACACAATACGAGTATATGTAAGTATTGATATCTCATTATTACAATAGGATGGTGAAAAGAGTAATCATAGAATAGAATAGAATCAAATAGAATATTCTTTATTGTACACCATTTTAAAGACACCTACTAGGAATAATTTTATGAACAGTAATTGTACACTGGGCGGTCTTATCGCTATTAGCGATTTCATACAGACAACCTTAAGAAATCAAAATTGAGAAAACTTTGGATGGACAAGAAAAAGATGGACAAAGACAAATGGGTATTCCGTGGTGTTCTTATTTTATTAATATAATCAAATAGTGTATCTATTAAATATAATATCACCATCATATCAGCCATTTATACGTCCACTGCTGAACAAAGGCCTCTGCCGTGGATTTACATTAATTGTGTCGTCATTTTGGAGGGAATTTGGGTTAGGTTGGGATTTGTAAGCGCATAAGGATGCTATTCCACAAACAGGTCGTTCGCATTTATTACGCTGAAGTCGAACGTAGAGCAGCTTTTCCGCCTGCCGAGGACCCTGCCGAGGACCCTGACGACCCCCTCCCTCCGGTCACGGCAGACGAGGTTAGAAATCTCGCAAATCAAAAATATTCACCCTCACAAAGCCCCCGGATCTGACGGTATCACCAACAAGATGATTAAACTCTTTCCCGACCGTCTTATCGCCTTAATGACCGTCATCTTCAATGCGGCATTAAACAACAACCTCTTTCCACATATGTGGAAACAGGCCACAGTTATCGGCATCCATAAACCCGGTAAGCCCAAGTGCGAGCCCTCTAGCTATCGCCCCATAAGCTTTCTCAATTCTTTTGCGAATATTTATGAGCGGTTTATTTATTCCCGACTAAAGGATATTGCCGAATCCAATAAACTCATGACTGACGAACAGTTTGATTTTAGAACCAAACACTCATGCGTTCAACAAGTCCACAGACTAGTTGAACACATCACGTTCGGATTCTCACGCGGCATGATGACGGGAGTCCTCTTTTTCGATGTTGCGAAAGCATTTGACAAAGTCTGGCACAACGGTTTATTCTATAAGTTGTATCAACTCGGAGTGCCCGACCGTCTCGTTTTCATCATTCGAGACTTCTTGTCAAATTGCAGTTTCCGATATCGAATCAGGGGCGCTCTCTCGTCCCCCCACCCCATTAGAGGCGGAGTCCCACAAGGATTCGTGCTAGCCCCATTATTGTTCACATTGTACACCAGTGACATCCCCAAAAGACCTGCTAATACGACCCAATTAGCACTCTTCACCGATGACACGGCCATTTTCTACTCCGGTTACGTTCCCGAAGCTATAACTAAGATCCTCCAAGCCACAGCCAACGCCTATGGGAAATGGTTTAGGAAATGGCGGATCGAAGTTAGCCCTGCCAAAAGCAAAGCCGTCCTCTTTTGCAAATTAGGCAACGACCACCCACGTTTCAGGGAGATCTCGATGCTAGGCCAATCGGTTCCTTGGGAACCGCACGCCAAGTATCTTGGAGTCACCCTAGACAAAAAACTGATTTTCATTCCCCACACAAAGACGTTGCGTGCCCACGCCACCTTTGTACTCAGTCGCCTTCACTTTATCCTGAACGCTCGTAGTAAATTATCCCTTAGAAATAAGGTGAGAATTTACACCACATGCATTCGACCTATCATGACCAATGCCAGCTCAGCGTTCGCACACGCTGAATCCGGCTCGCTCCGTAGATTCCAAACCCGTTTCATGCGCAAGGCCACCGGAGCGCCTATCTACGCGGAACCCTAATTATTTTTCTAAAATCAAATTAGCCTAAGTTATTCCTTATAACGTCAGCTATCTGCCAGTGAAAGTCCCGTCAAAATCGGTCCAGCCGTTTCGGAGATTACCCGGAACAAACAGACAGACAGACAGACAGACAAAAAGAATTAAAAATTGTTTTTTTGTTATAGGTAGCGTATATACTTTCATATGCATTTAGTAAAAAGCTGTTATTTTGACATTACAAACAGACACTTCAATTTTCTTTATTTGTATAGATTTTTACAAACTTTGGTAGTATAAATAAGCATAGGGAAAAAATAATGGATCAACAAAAATTAAAAAATCCACTACGAATTTGTTATGTTGTAGTAAGTGGAAGTGCGTTTCCTTTGAGATATAAACGTGCCTATATTGATTGAGCTTTTTAATGTTGGCCCGATGCCAAAAATCCCGGCAGTGATTAACTGGTGATTGAATAGTGCTCGTGTCAATATTCTTGTAATTTGATTACAAATACTATTATGTTGAGTCAGTTCAATGTAATTATTCTCATGTCCTACATTCATGATTGCGGCCTGTGCCGTGTTTTGGCATAATTTTATTTTTAACCGTTGATAACTAAGGAGAACTTAGTTGTTCTAATTAGTTTTTTATGTAATGAAAAATAAAACTTTTAATGGTCACTGCGTATGGCGTCTCATATCGTTGGAATCTGGGTACAAGAACTAATTGTTTCTTTTTATCGTCTTCTAAGTAGGTATATAGTTCCTCAACTTGTTCGATGATTGTGTTAGGCTCACGTTAACATGTTTAGTGTCGACAATATGTCACCTAGTTAATGTCAGACATTACGTCCTGGGACTGTGTCGGCGCTAATACGCAATGATTTAATGGCTCCGTTATAAATTTACGAATTTAATAAAACCAGCTTAGAAGTATTTAGGATTAAACGGAAAGTTTAAAGAAGTAGGTTATTTAGGCTGGAGAGGCGGTATGGTGTCCTCACCTTCCGGCTGACGCAAATAGTGATAATGTTGAGTGATGAATATTGATTTGGGAAGTGTCTGTGTCACATAGACCGGGAGCAGGTGCCCGGTAAGCACTATTGCGGAGGCTACGCTGAGAACATGGCGGAGCATAGCGAAGTGCCCAGTTTAGGTGACGCAGTATCGTGATCTCGTCGCGGCGGCAGTCGAAAGTTTGACCTTTCGCTTCGGACCGTGGTTCGGTCCATGGCACGGAGCGTAAGCGCGTGGGTAGCTGTCGCCTTCTTTTGCGAGGAAGTCCTGAACGCACAGGACGCTGTGGAAAGTGAAGGGTAGGCACCTACCTCTCTCTACTCACGCAGCAGAAAAGTCGCAACAGGCGTTGAAATGTGCTTGCTGATCACTGCCCTCCTTGAGTTACGGCCTGTGGACGACGGACTGTTTGTTGCTCGATGTTAGACAGGACGGTAGTACACATAAACGGCAAACATTTGACGGCACGGTTGGTGCAGTGGATGATACAGTCGGCTGCTGCGCTCCGGGTCGTGGGTTCGATTCCCACACGGAATAAATATTTGTATGATCTGCAGGTAGTTGTTCCGGGTCTGGGTGTATTGTATGTAGAATTCATGTCTGTAAACGCACCCACGACACAGATACACACACGAGAGCGGGGCAACGTTTTATTAAAAAAAAAAGGCCTCGATCATCAACTTCGTGGGCACCCAAAGTTCTTCACGAAACCCCGGGCAAACAGGCGGTACCAGGTGAGATTTCCGGCTACCCGGGGGAAGCACAGCCTCTGCTTCGCCTGCACTGGGTCTCTACCCGTTTAGGGACCGGATGGTTGCTTTGAATGGCGGGTGGCGCATATTCCACCCGCGCATCTTTAGAGTATTGTGCGATTGGTAGGGTCTCGCGGAGGGGCGTTGTATTCGCGAGCAAGCTAGATGCGACCCCTGGCGTGGCAAAGATCGAAGGAACATCGTGTTGGTTTTAGCATGTAAGAGTATGGCACGCCACTCTGACTTTCCCAGGGCGGAGAATGTCCCCACGATAAAAACAGGATAATTTAATTGATAACTTACAAATAAATATTTCTAGTAGGAAATAACGGTGATTTGCCCAAAGTACACAACATGCAGTCCTCTGGCTTCAGGTATTTAGTTTCTGGCGATTCATTTTGCCTGTCGTCAAGTGCCATCAAGACAAAACTTTCATTCTATGATTGCTTATAGTATTCAGATTGCCATATAGTATAACAGTATGTATATATCGTATATTTAGTACTGTCTTAGGTTTTCGCGATTCTTACTCATTATAATAAAACACTTTTAAACAAATTCTATCGCGTATATTTTAGATTTTTGTTTGTCCTGACGTTTCGAGTACTTTTATTATATCATCGTTTCGAATACTTTTAATATATCGTTTTATTATATCGTATATTTATTGAGATATAGTCAATGATGTCAAACTTTTTTTATTTTATTGGTGCCCAGTGGAAATTCCTCATGAACTTCCTTCGCCCCGGGGAAGGGCGAAGGGGTATGCCAGACTGCTTTTTTTTATTTTTTTTATTGGTGCCCAGTGGAAATTCTTCATGAACTTCCTTCGCCCCGCGGAAGGGCGAAGGGGTATGCCGGACTTCTACCGGCTAAAACCACTGGGGTGGTCATCTTCGGCACCTAAGGGAGGCTCCAGGTCCTCGTATGATCACAGTAGAGCCGCCCGCTGGTGCCTCGCCTATAGGCACATCTCGGAGAGGGTGACTGTAAAGCGGTCACCCCCCGGGGGGATATTAAAGGATCCCCCAAAGGTCCCACGGCAGTGCGTGACCACATGTGTCCTACCGTCTTCTCTTGGGTCGCTTGATGTGGGCACGCAGATTCCCCAATCTACTCCCCTGCGAACCTAGAGTTTATTTATATTATACATAGGCTGCACTAAAAGTATCGGGAATGGAATATTTCCACTGTTCCTGTCATATTAAAATCTTTTTAATTGAAAACTCCTTGGTTTTACAAATCGAATACCATTTATTTATTTAAAAAAAGATTCACGGTCTTGTCACAAGGTTTTGTCAAACTTGTTTAGTCGTTGAGAAAATGGAATTGACTCGAGAAAATTCAAGAGCGATGATTTATTATGACTTTCGAAGTGGTTTAACACAAAAACAGTGTGTTGACCGGATGATGTCTGCATTTGGTGATGAAGCCCCATCCAAAACCACAATTTATCGCTGGTTTGCTGAATTTCAACGTGGACGTGTCAAGCTCAGTGATGATCCTCGTCAAGGTCGTCCAAAAACTGCAGTCACCCAAGAAAACGTTGATGCTGTGCGTAAGCTGATTGAGGAAGATCGACATGTGACATACCGCGAAATTCAGGCAACTTTAGACATTGGCATGAGTCAAATACAAATAATCTTGCATGAACAATTAGGTGTAAAAAAGTTGTTTTCCCGATGGATACCGCATTTGCTATGTGAAGAGCAAAAAGCGGCTCGCGTTACTTGGTGCGTCAGAACTCTCGAAAGATTCCACGCAGGATCCTCAAATGCTGTATACAACATCGTATCAGGTGACGAATCCTGGATATATGCGTACGAACCCGAAACAAAAAACCAGTCACGAGTTTGGGTGTTCGAAAATGAGTTAAAGCCAACAAAAATTGTTCGTTCACGGAGTGTTGCAAAAAAAATGGTGGCCACGTTTGTCTCCAAAACCGGCCATGTTACGACTATTCCTCTTGAGGGACAAAGAACGGTTAATGCAGAATGGTATGCTAGCATTTGTTTGCCACAGGTCGTTTCTGAACTCCGTAGAGAGAACTGCAACCGCCGCATCATCCTCCATCACGACAATGCGAGTTCTCACACCGTGCACAGAACAAAAGAGTTTTTAGAGCAAGAAAACATAGAATTATTAGACCATCCGCCGTACAGCCCCGACCTAAGCCCTAATGATTTCTATACTTTCCCTAAAATAAAGAATAAATTGCGTGGACAGAGATTTTCATCACCTAAAGAAGCTGTGGACGCCTACAAAACGGCCATTTTGGAGACCCCAACTTCCGAATGGAATGGTTGCTTCAATGATTGGTTCCATCGTATGGAAAAATGTGTCAAATTTCGCGGAGAATACTTCGAAAAGCAATAAATACATTTTTAAATAGTAATGTTGTGTCACTTCCTTGATTCCCGAAATTTTCAGTGCCGCCCTCGTATACACGATGTATGATGAAATTATAAATGTTAAAAGATCTAAATAAAAACACAGCTCACATAACTGTCTTCTATAGATAACCCAAAATAAACTATCTTTAAGTTTTAAAAATAGAATAAATATGCACGTCAGATTTGATGATGATGATTTATTAACTTTTTATTTTGGTAAGGACTATCCTTACCAAAATACATACCATAGTACGAGTAATTATCAAAATAAATATCATAGTCATTTGAGCGTTATGTGCAGAAAAAGATTGTTCCTTACATTTTATGATTTTTATCTGTGGTTTATGAGTAGTTTTAGTGACGCTTCGTGCGATGTATTCGTGCATCTGGACGGCGGCGGCTAGCCACTGAAAACGGACACGCTTTGTGCGGGAATATCTCAAGTGTATCTAAAATATAAGTTTAAGAAAACTGTAATCATACATCTTAATTATTCCGGTATTACCGTAACTCGAAGTGCGCTATTTAGTTATAAAAGCGAGTACTGCCACTTCCATTCATAATCATAATAATATCAGCTGAAGGACTGCTGAACAAAGACCTCTCCCATAGAATTCCACTACGACAGGTTACATGCCAATTCCAACGACTCACAGTGAACTTCACCAGGTCATTTGTTCATCGTGATCGTCGCACGTTGCGTTTTCCGGTGCGCGGTCTCTACTTGAGAACATTTTTACCCCAACGGCCATCAGTACTACGAGCAATGTGTTCCGCCCATTGCCACTTCAGTTAACTAATCCTTTCAGCTATGTCAGCAACTTTCATTCTTCTACGGATTTCCTCATACTCATTCGATCTTGTAGACGCAGTCGCAGAGTGACCTTGAGATGTCTTAATACCACCGATATTATAGAAACAAATATCGTGACGCAAAGACTTCCATATCTGTCTAATGAGGAGCCGCTATGCTTCAAAATCACCGGAGGACTAGAGCGTCATGGCACCTTTTTCTGCCATCAGGCTGAGGGTGTGATTGGAGATATTTTTTTGATATACCTGTATTATATACGATGAGTTTTCAAGTACTTAAACCCAACCATTTGGACAGATTCTACAAACCTATCCACTACCATTAGATCCCTTAAATTTTTTTGATGATATCAAATGAGTGTATTTTTTAATCTTAGATTAATGAGTCTAATCACAGTTTTTTGTTTTTGAGTTTTGTATTCTCTCTCTAAAGCTAAGTGTATAGCTTCTACAATTAGCTTTGATGAAACACTGTTTATTTTGCATCTCTATAAATCAAGATCACTTTCAACTGTTTTGTATCGTCTCAATATACAAATGTTCATTGTTTTATGTGTGTACAGATAGTTAAAATTGGATTAGCTGCTCATGGCCAGCAATAAATAAGTCAGTGTATACAATGCGGCGGCTGCACAACTTTATCAAATTTTACAATTTTGTTTTTCCAAATGAAATGGTTTTAATGCCGTTGTTAAATGTTATGTACAGAAAACATAAGGTGTAAGTGACGGTACACTGGGTTTTCAGTTTAATGACCGTCATAATATGGCGGATTGCATAGAATGTGTGTGTCTAACATGCAGTGTACTAACATTCGTGGAAAGCTAGTGTTAATCAATAACGCCACGAGACTCGTCCGACAGCTTGCTACTGCTATTTATTTTAGTACGTTCTAATCAAATGATGATACTGTTGTCTGTTGAGTGAAACATATGTCTGCACTTATGTGTAAACATTTTTATAGCCAGTAAGAATTGGTCTATTAATAAGTTTAATTAGTCATTTAAAACATCACGCTTACCGTTACAAGGTTTTTAGAGTCGAGCCAAACAGAGCACATGTACTAGCTTAAACCCCAATTAGTGTGAAGCTAATCTATACATATCAAAAGAGAAACTGACTGACTGATTGACATACCAAAGCACAGGCTAAACCACTGGGCCTAGAAACTTGAAATTTTTACAGTAAGTACCGTTTATAACGTAAGCATCTACTAAGGAAGGATTTTTAGAAATTCCACCTCTAAAGGGGTAAACTGGGGGTTGAAACTTTGTATGAAACTCCGTCATTATTGAAGCTAGATGTATAAAACTTGGTACTTGGCCTTCTGATTAAAAATAAAGATAACATGTTTCAGTGTTTTTTTATCAATTCTACCCTTAAGGGGGTAAAACGGGGGAAAAAATGACAAAAAAAATGAGTTTTGAAATTAGTTCTACGAAAAATGTTATTTGGCTTTTTGATAGAAGTAAAGAAATATGTGCTTCTGTGTTCAGCAAATTCATCCCTTAAGGGGGTAAAACGGGGTAATAAATTGTATGCAAGATTCGTCAGTGTTGTAGATCTGTAAAAAAATCGTATTCACCTTCTCAGTTAAAAATATGGCGTTCAGCGTTTTAGAAAAATCTACAAAGAGGGTAAAATAGGGGATGAAAGTTTTTATAAAAATTCGTCGGGGTTTGATGAAATAGTCATATATTAAAAATAAATAAATATATTTCAGTGTTTTTGAACATCAATGCTTCATCATCATCGTCATTTCGGCTGAATGAAGTCCACTGCTGGACACAGGTCTCTCCCAAAGATCACCATAACGACCGATATGGGTGTGTTGTGGGCTCATTGGGGGGTTTGGCATAATCGCCTCGCTTGGCAGACGGGTTAGTGATCGCAGTTGAGTTGTAAATGTAGTCAAAAAAGACGCTGCTGCCCATCCTCCGCCTAATCCCGTAGTAGACGACACCCACGGGAGGAGATGGGTTGGCGGTATTCTGAGCCGGCACCACAAGGCACTGCCGTCACCACACGGTAAAATAAACGCTTAGTTAGAAACCAGAACTATATAAAAACTAGTTGTGTGGTGGTGGCTAAGAATAGCACCAAACCGTCTCATCCTGTGGGTGTATAAAAAGGCGACTATGGGATTAACCGAAAGATGGGCAACAGCGTCCTTCGAGTACATTTACAACTCAACTGCGATTGCTAACCCGCCTGCCAAACGTGGTGATTATGGCACAACTCCTCAACGAGCACACAACACAAACCCTGAGCGTTTATTGATCGTTCTTTGGGGAGGCTTATGTCCAGTAGTGGATGCCTCTCGCTTGACATGACATGACATGTTGCAATTATTTATAATTATTTAAGGGAGAAGAAATAGTGTACAAATTTATAGACTCAGTGGTAAATAAAAATGAAGCTGTTCATTATCCAGTAGGATTTTTAAACACTTCAAATCCACCGGGTCTTCCGCGCCGTAGGATTGTACAACAGTACAAGGAGGTGGGTACTCCTATAATGCTCCAAGTCCAAGGTTTGCATCGCTATATTTTTTTTGAATGTCTTCTCGTTAACCTTTCCTGGAAATGTGACTGCTTAAATGGACAATTTCTGGCGAAGACAAAATAGACCTCGAGCCAAGCTTAAAATTAATTTTAGAAACTAAGCAACTGATTCTAATGATACTGCGGGTCTCTAACTTCGGCTTAGGGCATTGCTGGGGGATACAAGCTATGTAGGGACAGCTGGATTGGTATCATTTAAATATTTTAGGGAATATTTATAACTACGGGCTCGGCGCGGGTCAGCGTGGGTCGGTGTGGGCTAAGGACGGGAAAAGAAGTTACTCAAACGGGATGATGTCGTGGTGACATGCTTCCGCGGCGTCGATGAGGCTCGGTGGCGAGGGCAACGAGACTGCGTGAGTCTCTTCAGGTGATCTACGGTAATTTTATCATCCGGGTCGATCAGTACGTGCCTCGGGTGGCGTACGCTACTGATATGGGAGGGTCGGTATTCGGCGGCCGATACCACGGGGGGATTCGATTAGATATCGGAGTTTCTCCCATGGTCAGTTTTTTGTGGCGTGGTTACGTGTTAGCTCACTCCGTCATTTGATTATTCTTGTGCCACCTAAAAAATGTGGTATTTATACAAAGAAATATTAACATCATCATGATTTCCCAAATACAGCACGCTATGTGATCCAAAAATAAAAACCACTCCATTAAAAAATTTCGAGTAGAGGATAATAGAGCGAGCAAAGGCATAGCGCTGGCGTGGCGAGCTGGGCGGCGGTCATCGCCTGAATTCGCGTGTCAGCGGTCGTCACCTAACGCGTTGATTATAATATTTATTTATTTTAGATACGCGAACAATGTACGTACACAATTTCGTAAAAATCTATTTTTTGTAATTAAGTCACGGTTTAACAAAGGGGATAAGGATCTGTTTAGCTTTTACAGACCTATTGCTCTTATCCCACTATTTGCAACGATATATGAAAATGATATGTATGACCAACTGTAAAATTTCTAGAAAAAACATTACATTTTAGTTGAAAAACAAAAGGGATCTAGGGAAAGAAAATATATTCACAGGGCTATTTATGACTTTTATACAATATAATGACAACCATGGTAGGCAGAACTCCGCCTTATGCTTTGTTCATGGATATGACGACGGCATTTGACTTTGTTAATTACGCGACCCTAACAAATAAATTAGAATACTATTGAGTAGGAGGAATCGCTGTAAATCTTATAAAACATATCTTTTAGATAGAAGACAAAAAAACAGAGGTATCTAGGATTAATCTAAAGACATGAATGAAAGAACATTTCATATCATAATGGTGGCAAACCACAAGGCAGCCTTGTAGGTCCACTAATACTTTTGTGTTACTTTAACGACATATCTAGTGGCTTCAAATATCTGTCACTTCTATTTGCGAATAATAGCACAGTTATAATTTAAAAAAACAAAAATTTCGAATATATTCGAATTCGAAGGTTGTTTATAAGAAATCGCTACGATTACTGTTCATAGAATTATTCCTAGTAGTAGTTTTATAATGGTGTGCAATAAAGAATATTCTATTCTATTCTACATGAAGGTTTAATAATCGGAACTCTTGGAAGTGTTATTAAATTGTTAGATTTAAAGAATCTTCGGGTAAACTGATGGAAAACATTTAAACAACTGACGATACGTACCACTTTGAACATAAACTATAAAAATGAAATCATAGAAGAATTGGAAGTTACGAAATTCTTAGATCTGGATAGACTTCAATTTAACATGGATCACCCTGTTCAATCAATTCTGAACAACAACAATTCAAGCGAATTCATGTAATCAATTCAACATTTTCTGAAAGTTGAACGCTGACAGTTGTCAGGCATACTTTAAATCAATGAATATAACACTGCTTTGTTTGTATATTTACGAGGTAGCAATATTTGTTGGATCTAACGTTGAATAGTTTAAAACTATGCGCTAAAATTATAATTTTAACATGATAACCATAAATAGACTGCCGTTTACTGTCAAATTAGCTCTAATGCATAAAAGTGTCTTCTGTATGGCGCTAAAAATACATAACAAAATTCCAGAATTAACAAAGACAAATATTTTTGTAGATAATATCACTAAAAAGGGAGCCCGTCTGGTAGGATTCGTACTGCAGCAAAGCAAGCTTTTCAATGAGCCTGAGATCCCCATCCTTCTTTTTAACTGCTACGTACGAAGCCTTCTGGAGTACTCTAGTCTTGTTTGGTGCTCCTCTTACGCTGTGCGTATTAACAGAATCGAAAGGGTCCAAAAACAGTTTCTATATAATCTTGCTTATGCAAACCAACTGTGCAAAAGTCTCACCTCATATACATAACTTTGGTTGGTGCAGTGGCTGATACAGTCGGCTGCTGTGCTCCGGGTCGTGGGTTGGATTCCTGCACAGAACAAATATTTGTATAATCTGGAGGTAGTTGGTCTGGGTCTGGGTGTATTGTATGTGGAATTCATGACTGTAAACGCACCCACGACAGAGGAGAAGTCCTAGTGTGGGGCAATGTTTAAAAAAAAAAACATAACTCTAGGCTCACACGCTATAAAATTACAACACTAAACTGCAGACGTAATATTGCCGATATGGTTTTTTTATCTAAGGTCTGAAAAGCGGTCGTTGATAGTCCAGACATGCTTAAAACTTCAACCGTTAGTACTACGATCAGCCGTGTAATAAATAGAAAACCTTTTCATCTTCTTGTTTTTCCGCATGAACGGCCAGCATTCATCCATGTATCGTATGTGCGCAATGTACACACGGCTACATATCAAGCTATACAATTCCAGTATAAGCTGATCTCGCATTGTATATGCTTTCCGTATGATGAGAGATCAGCGTAAACTGGTTTTATATAGCTTGAAGTGTAGCCGTGTGTACATTAATATGAGTAATAAATTCGATATTTCCAACGCATCGGTCATTTCCATCTAGGAAATTCTCACCACTCAATTACTAACTAACTAGAACGTTATGATTTGTTATTCATTAATTCTTGAGGTATTAATGAGTGTATTTCTTAGATGTTGTGTCAACTTCTAGAAGGATAAGCACTTGTTTATAATTTATAGGTATTTTACAAGTTTATTATATTGCATAAGTGTATTGTCCAGTTTAATGGGTTAAATGTAAAAAAAAAACACATTATACGAGGGTCTCACTGAATGTTTTAAAAATTGGCCAGTGAGAAAAGTAGCTGATGAAAAATTTATTAAAATTTCTAACAAAGAATTCTTTGGGAAGCTGCAGATGTACATTGAATTCATGTATCATTTTAATTTGTTTATGTACAAATATGGCGGCTATTTCAACAGTGCATGTCGTGCGTCGAAATTAATTTGACTAGAGAAAATATTCGCTCCATGACTTATTACGACTTTTGTTGCGGTCTTAATCAACCACTGTGTTATGATAGACTTCGATAGGCATTTCATGATGAAGATCCATCTCGGGATACTGTTTATTACTGGTTTTAATCAGTTTAATCGTTGTCGCAACAACCTCACTGATGATTTGTGTGAAGGACGACTTTTTACGGCGAACACTGAAGATAATGTGAGTGCTGTTTCGCTAATGATAAAATCTGATAAAAGAGTGATATATCAACCGAATCGGGTCAGTTTAGGTATTGGTAAGAGCCGAGTGCAAAAAGTCTTACACGAACGGAAGATCAAAAAACGCCGTCGCTTGGATTGGTGCCGCGAAATGCTTGAAAAGTAATGCGGGTGTGAATCGAATGCTGTTTTTGACATCATCAAAGGTGATGAAAGCTGGATATATCGTAACGAGCCCAAAACCAAAAGACAATCTGCCCAGTGTATGTTTGCATTCAAAGTTTGCCACCAAAAGTAAAGAAGGCCAGAAGTCAAGGGAAAAACGTGACTGCCTCATTCGGATGAGTCATTTCGCATCCATTGCGCTAGAGGATAAAAGGACTGTTACTGCAGATTGGTATGTTAGCTATAGTTTACCGGTTGTCTTGGAAAATGTTCGACAGCAGCTCCCAAGAAGCAGGATCCTTCTCCATCACGACAACGCTCCAGCTCACTCCGCCAGACGGACAATCGAATATTTGTCTATGGAAGATGTGGAACTGGTGAGTCATTCTCTTTAAATTCACGACCTGGGACCTTGCGACTTTAATTCATTCCCCAAAATAAAAGTTAAACTCACAGGAATTCGCCCTAAACGAATTCGATATAAACCCCGACAAAGACGTGGTTACGGGGTTGTGTTCTAAAAAAAACGTGGATGAGATCCTTAAAGAAGGGTGGGTGGCCTCACTTCTTCAGTCAATGGTTCCATCCTATGTGAAGGTGCTACAACAATAAAAATATTGTCAGGTTGCTACATAATTACGTGTTTAATTTTCTAAAACCTTTAGTATGGCCCCCGTATGTATTAACATGAAAATGATATATTATTATTTGATTTGCTTGCATTGTTGTAGACCTGATAGATACTTATAATTATTATAGTAACTTGATTGTAAATAATGGAGATAATTCAATTCAAGTGCTAAGTGCAATTTAAATGCTAATAATCAATATTCCATGTGGAGTCCGTATTCAGAATATAGCACCACTCCATCATCCGTGGATGTCGTAAAAGGCGATTAAGGGACTCTAAAACAGAGGGATGCAGCAGCGTCCCTTCTGTGAAACGGTAGCCATAGTGCGCTCACCAACCCGCCTGCCAAGCGTGGAGAGTATTGGCAAATACCGCCCAAAATGATGACACAGACAATGCTAGTGCTTGTAGGTTATCCGTCACCTTCGGGCAACCCGGAGAGCTATACTGGTACGCACTACGGTATGGTACGGTTTCAGGCTTCCTTATTCGCCTTTTACGACACCATAGGATGAGATGGGGTAGCCCTATTCCTAACCGGAGCTACAGATACCTTTCTTGCTCAACTCTTTATAATTTTACTTGATAACTTTATTTATTTATTTTTCTTTTTTTAAACGATATCCTATACTAGGATTTTTCCTGTGTCATGGGTATAGTTTACAGACATAAATCTCTGGTGCAAAAACACCCAGATTCGAAACAATGATCTGTAGATCATATAAACATTTGTTCCGTGCGGGGATCGAATTCGCGTCACGTAATGCAGAAAGCCAATTGCTTAGCCATTCCGCCAAACCTGCCGTCGTTTTAAGCTTGGTATAACTTGTAATAAATATTAGATTGCGAATAAAATAAATGTGTTTTATTAGTCCTCCCATCTACCTATACCGGTTTTTTCTGATGTACAATTATGATTTTGCAGAAATCTTCTAGCTCTATTGCGAATTTTTGGTGTTGGCACTAACTTGTCTTGGTTTATAGTGTTGCCATTAATTTGCCTTCGTTTATCTCTAAGTATAGCAAGTTCTTTTTGGAACCTCGTTTGTACATAGTACTTTGTTAGTTTTTTTATTTAACTGTATTTTCTGTTGTTACACTAAACCATTTTTTAAAGCGTAGATTATAAGATATGTAAATTTAGTTCCCTAAATCTTATCCAACAATGCAAAGTTGAAAGGCCATATTGATTGACCTTTCGGTAACACGCTTATTTTGTAATTATCAAACGTATTCGTCTCTGTAGGTCTTGCTTGATGTACCATCACGGTACCTGATGAAATTACAGACAAAACTTGAGCAAATATCCCGTCAACCATTGTTTAAAGTAATGTATGTTTGATTTCAACATCTTTACCGCTTTTGTGGATTAAGGTAGTAAGGAGTGGCTATATTTAAGCATTTTTCTCGTCAACTACACTAGTTATCTACTCGGGTGTCCCCTTTGAAAATTCTTCTATACTTGGGCGGCTTATGATGGAGATTACTGATGATGGAGCAGGGCTTTCCCACAGATTTATTGGTATAAAAATAATTCACTTTTGCCTGAGGCAGGACTTGCTTGTTCATTTGTTAAGAATATAAGAACACTTTTTACTTTTTCACTTTTACTAAGAACACTTTTTTTACCCTTAAATTATATTATATATCCTATAAAATAACCGATACCAGAACAATGGCAAATTTTGTCAACAGATAAACTGAAATTGTTAATTAGTGATAAGCAAACACTAAATGTCTTGAGATATACATCTCTGGTGAGTATATAAACAAAGAAAGTGCTTAAGTATGTACTACATAAATAATAAGTTTCTGAAGTGGTATAATACTAATATGACTCCAACTGCAATGTCACTATACATTCATATTAAACAAATCAAACAGAAGTATCAATCATGTTTAGTATTATAAGTACATAAATCTTTTAGTTACAATCTGAGGTATTAAAAATGAACTTAGTTTTTTTATAGTGTTTGTGGCATGGCTTTGTAACGGTCGAAATTAATAATCAATCTAATCTAATCTAAAATCTTTAGAGATAATATTTTAAATTTCATCCGTTTCGGTGTCGTTTAACACAGAAACATAGACAAACCTTACTACAGTCTTATTACAAAAATCTTGTTAGACTCAGGTTTAAACCAGAACTATGAAGTCTGGACTTAGTACGGAACTAACGTTAGTACCATGGTTTAAACCCGTCCGTATTACAAATATGAAAATAAGTCAGGACTAGATAGTACCTGACTTTCGTTCTGGCTTAAATTATTTCCACAGATTATACACGGAATTCCTTGGAAACATTCAATCAATCAGATAGCATTCGGTTACATCGTTCCGATTACTCAAATGCTGGATATTTCTGTAATTTTTTTATGTTAATGCTATTGATATTTTAACATATTTAATGACGATAACTAATAGAAACGAATGGTTGTTCTTGTTTCAATAAATGCCATTTATTTTCTTTCGGAGGAATACTTTTATGACATTTATTTCATGTCCGAAATACGTATTTCAAACAACACTAATGCGTAACGGAATGTCTATATCGCGCGGAAAATATTTAAACATAGGTACAACTATTCTGAGATTTGGACGTTTCTTCGTACTTATTATTGATAAGAAGTTAGGGAAAATATTAATAAAACAGAACAAGTGAAAACTGGAATTCTGAAGAAAAAGTTAGTACTTGCCTACAATTATTGTAATTACGGCACATTACTATCTTTAGGACAACGCAAATTTAAACTATTTCAGGAAATATTACGACAGCTTATTTCTCAATCGATTTATCCCACGATCGTGGGATAAATCCTATTTGAACAGGTCTACTATTTTCATGCCTGTGAACCTGTATTTATATCTAAAGCTTTCGTTACTAAATTCGACGAAAGGGTTCACCCGCAGTGTGATCTGATCACAAGTCCATATCGTCGATATCCTTAAGATCGATTAAATCAATCATGTCGGTATCCATTTTCGCGTATACAACTGAGATTACAACTTAACACACAAAAAGAAACCAAATCTCACCCCAAAACAATGAAATGTGACTTAGACCAAAGGTTTATAGAGTTAAACTAGGTCCCCATCAGGTTTATCTTTAGTACCATAGATAGTCCAAGACTAAGAGTTAAACCACTTTTTGTAATAAGACATTTTATTAAACCACACTTTTAGTCCGAGACTATCGATAAACCATGTTTTGTAATAAGACGGTTAATGATTCCGCGTCTGACGCTCGCCGCAGACGGTTGTGTTGTGCTCGCGTTCCCCGATCAGTGTGCCGTGTAGTGTTTTTTCGCCATCCGTCCCGTCGGATTGCAGTCACTTCAAATAAGTCACGCATTGCCTTTTTCAAGGCGACTACTGATTTTGTTTCTTTGACAGATTAAATTCATCGCATATTTGTGCCCCTTCAGGGAAAAACCACTGTTTGGTGGTCTCCGGCGGATACCTTACGATGCCAATGAAGCCGAGTGGAGTGTTGACCCGCCACACCCGCCTAGGCCCATCAGGGCAAAGCAGTTAGTCAGCAGCGGACTAGGACCACCGGCCTTGGGGGCTACCCCAGTCGACCCTAGTTCGAGTCTACGTTTTCAGATTATACAGTCTCTTGCGGGCGATACCTTATCGCCCCTTGCAAAAGAGCTGTCAGGGACCCGTTTGCCCATTAAGACTGGCTACGGATGATACTAGCTTAGGGTTCACCACAGGTACACTCACCTCCCTGCCTACACCCGGCAGGGAGGGTTTTGTTACACACCTCCGGGCCCGGGATCGCATAAATCGCAATTGTTTTCCAAAACACCCTTTAAAAAAAAATTAGGGAGGTCCTCTTAAAGGACCCCTATATCGTTGCCAATAACGGCAACCTCCTTTCCCCCTCATCTGAGCCAGGCACAAAAGTGCAGCCCCCCTATCCCGAAGGGATCAACCACCGAAATTGATGCGGGCATCTCCTCCGCCCCTCCGGAAAAACCCCCCCTCCCCTCCTCCAGATCTAACGCTACCGCATCCCCCGACGCTGACATGCCCACTCTCTCAGACATTTCGGAAATGTCAGACAGTGACAACTCCACCCCTCCCCCCAAACCTTATCCTCGGACTTTGCCTCAGACGAGTTTCAACTCGTCAGTGGCAACCGTAAAAAGCGTGCAAGGCCAAGTCCTCCGCCCAAGCCGCTCCCGCTAAAGCCCCTAAGATGGAAGAGGCCTCGTCCTCCGCTCCGCCTTCTGCCCCTGTCCCAACGAAGACCTCCTCTCAGGCCAGTTCACCGTATGCACGCTGGTCGCAACGGTGAAGCCTACGACATGGTCCTCGCCATATGCGAGAAGTCCACTGACAATGATAATGATGAATATATTCAACATTAAGACCGTGTGCGTGTGTGTATCAGGCATAAAAATTGAGTCCCCCTACAGATATGGTCCTCCCGAGCAGTGTCATCGCTGCCAGCTTTACGGTCACGCGCAGCGACACTGCTACGCCAAACCTAGGTGCGTTAAGTGCTTAGGTGACCACAGCACCTCCGACTGCGATCGCCCCAAAGATCGCACGCTTTGCACAGAGCCTCCTAGTTGTGTGCTTTGCGGTGAGTCGGGTCATCCCGCGAATTATCGCGGATGCCCCAAAGCCCCGCGCGCTAACAACAACAAGGTAGCAAAGCGCAAAGCGGCTACCCAAGCCTTCGCAGCCACCCATTACGCCTCTCAGGCCCCTCCCATGTCCCAACGACTCAGCCCTCAAAGGCCATCGCTGTGGAACGCACTGAATCATCAGCAAGCGTTCCCCGCCCTGAGGCCTAGTTTACTGACCCAACAGGCGACCCAAGCGACAGCGATTCCCTCGCTGATGACCGCTCCCCATACGGCACCGTACCTTCCCGTGCCGTACAATCAACCCGCACCACAAGTGCACTCTCAGAGGGCCGCCCTCCCTCACCCCAATCCACACCCCTTCTCAAATCCGATGACCTCTTTGTTGTCCTCGGACTTCTCAACTCTGTCGACCCGAACAGAGTCACCCAAATGGCCGCAGCCATTAGGGAAAAACCAGGACCAATACGGCCTCATGCTAGTTCTCAGCGACTTCGCTGACGTATCATCCGCCCTCCTCTCCTACCGCGTTCATCCGTAATGGATTCACAAAGCAGGTGAAGCAGCAGAAGAAGCAGGAGAAGAACGCAGCCCTTAGAGCGTACTCATCCTTTCCCAGCGAACCCAATCGCCTCTTTATGTGCCACTTACAGCGTGCTGTCAAGGAACGTATTAAGGAGCGACGAAAAATCCGAATGCCTAGCTGACAGTCTAGAAGCGCAATGTTCCCCAAGCACTCTACCGGTTGACCAAGCTCACCTCACAAAGGTTGACGCTGAAGTCAAACGTAGAGCAGCTATTCCGCCTGCCGAGGACCCTGACGACCCCCTCCCTCCGTTTACGGCAGACGAGGTCAGAAATCTCGTGAAAAATATTCACCCTCGCAAAGCCCTCGGATCTGACGGTATCACCAACAAGGTGATTAAACTCTTCCCCGACCATCTTATCGCCTTAATGACCGTCATCTTCAATGCGGCATTAAACAACAACCTCTTTCCGCATATGTGGAAACAGGCCACAGTTATCGGTATTCATAAACCCGGTAAGCCCAAGTGCGAGCCCTCTAGCTATCGCCCCATATGCCTTCTCAATTCTCTTGCGAAGATTTATGAGCGGATTATTTATTCCCGACTAAAGGATTTTGCCGAATCCAATAAACTCACCCCTGACGAACAGTTTGGTTTTAGAACCAACCACTCGTGCGTTCAACAAGTCCACAGACTAGTTGAACACATCACGTTCGGATTCTCACGCGGCATGATGACGGGAGTCCTCTTTTTCGATGTTGCGAAAGCATTTGACAAAGTCTGGCACAACGGCTTATTATATAAGTTGTATCAACTCGGTGTGCCCTACCGTCTCGTTCTCATCATTCGAGACTTCTTGTCAAATCGCAGTTTTTGATATCGAATCACGGGCGCTCTCTCGTCCCCCCACCCCATTAGAGCCGGAGTCAAGAATCCGTGCTAGCGCCATTATTATTCTCACTGTACACCAGTGACATCCCCAAACAACCTGTTAACACGACCCAATTAGCATTGTTCGCTGATGACAAGGCCATATTCTACTCTGGTCGCAGTCCCGATAATATAACTAAGATCTTCCAAGCCACAGCCAACGCCTACGGGAAATGGTTTAGGAAATGGCGGATCGAAGTTAACCCTATCAAAAGTAAAGCCGTCCTATTTTGCAAATAAGGCGACGACCACCCACGCTTCAGGGAGATCTCGATGCTGGGCCAATCAGTTCCTTGGGAACCGCACGCCAGGTATCTTGGAGTCACCCTAGACAAAAAACTGACCTTCATTCCCCACACAAAGACGGTGCGTGCCCGCGCCGCCTTTGTGCTCGGTCGCCTTCACTATATCCTGAACGCTCGTAGTAAATTATCCCTTAGAAATAAGGTGAGAATTTACACCATATGCATTCGACCCATCATGACCTATGCCAGCCCAGTGTTCGCACACGCTGAATCACGCCCACTCCGTAGATTCGAAACCCTCCAAACCCGTTTCATGCGCAAGGCCACCAGAGCGCCTTGGTACATGCGAAATGATCAACTCCATTTCTATCTTAACTTGCCGACCATCAGGCATCTCATTCTCATCTCTATTCTGCTCTGTCCCACCCTAATCCCCTTGTGGTAACATCCGTCGATTACCAACCCTCTCGTATTAGTAGTGTACGCCGCCCGAGGCACGTTCTGGTCGATCCAGACGATAAAATCACGTTAGATCACATAAAGAGACTCGCGTTGTCTCGTTCACTCAACACCCGACCGTTTTACCGCCCTCGCCGCCGAGGATGCCCGCCTCACCGACGTCGCGGAGGCCTATCGCCGCGTCACCTTCCCGTTCAAGTTAGCACTTCTCCCTCCAGTCTCTTGCTCGCGCCAGCCCGTGCCGAGCCTGTGAATTTAAATAATACCGATCCAGCTGTCCCCAAAACAATAGCTTGTTATCCCCAGCAACGCCCTAAGCCGAGGTCCGTGTCCCGCAGGGGGCGCCCTTAGCGAAAGTTGCTTAGTTTTTAATATTAAATTTAAGCCTGGCTGGAGGCGTCTTTTGGCTTCGCCAGAAAATGACCGGTTAAGCAACCACATTACCCAGAAACGAAACGTATGAGAGAAGGCCAAAAACAATAATACAAACCCTTTAATCCCAAATCCAAAGATTTTTGGATTAGATTGATTTCGGCCGTTAGTCGCTCTCCGATAGAGTGACGTCGTCGATTCGGGTAAAACCGGTGACAATTAAGCATGAAAACGGGATAAGACTGAATACGAAGTCGTGCCGTCGGCATCATTTCGTTTTTGACTGCAGTGAAAGACGATGTGAGAGAGCCTCTTGGACCTGAAATATAATCATTTATATTGGCAGCATCTATATAAAGAAATCGCAGTCAAAATTTTGTACCCTATGTACATTTAAAATAATTAAGTATATAATTGCCAAACATTTGTATAAAATTTAAGTAAATGTTTTCGTTTGTCTACTATTACATTCCAACGCTGCGTCATATACTTAATATAAAACGAACTAGCGAAAAACATCAGCTTTTGAACAAATTATCAAATATTTGGACTAAATTGACTTGTGGAGAACATACTTACATTACAATTACGCTACGTATTTTTTCATCTAAGTGCAGAACATCGTTATATTTTTTATTTTTTTTTATGAAAACGTTGCCCCACACTAGGATTTCTCCTGTGTCGTGGGTGCGTTTACAGACACAAATTCCACACACAATACACCCAGACCCGTAACAACTACCTGCAGATCATACAAATATTTGTTCCGTGCGGGAATCGAACCCGCGACCCGGTGCGCAGCAGCCGACTGTATCAGCCACTAAACCAACCGTGCCGTCAAACTAAGCATGAAAACGTTAACGTTAATTAAATAATTACCCTAATTGGATGTAAATGTATTAAATATACCCAGTCGTTTATACTAGAATAGGATCTTACGGTCTATTAACAAGATGGTTTAAGAGAAACCCTATCCGCGATAAGTACATGAAAATTATAAATGTGTGGCTACAACATTATAGGGTTTGGTAACAGTTGTAAATTGAAACCGTATTTATTACTTTTTCTTTCACTGCTGTAAAGCTTTGGTGAAGTATGCACTAGAATCGAATTCTCACTTCTCAGTATCTCACGTAATGATTTCAGTATTTCCATTTATACGGAGTAGTGTTTGCGAAAAATGAAAGCTCTTAAAATGTAAATGTTAAATACACAAAGGATCTGGAATTGCATCTTGTCTGTCGCACATATCTATTGCAGTGACTCGGATTCCCTAAACAGATATAATGTCATAACGTCTGATTCTTTGAAAACGGTGCCCATCCCACGCAGTTTATGCGATGTCTCGGGTAAATCTGAAGAGTCTGCGGATTTTGATTGTTGGTCATCAAATGATATTTTTAGTGTCTATTCGGAGAAAGAATTAGGTATATGACATAGTACGAATATATAGAGTGATGACGGACTAGCGCAACGAGTTTTTATAATACGATAGGAACATATATACAGCAATGATTCCATACGACCAACATGCCATTAAACTGCTGCTAGCGTCATACGATGTCAAACTTTAAGTATTCCACTATTGGTGATACGTATTAAATTGGTATGGATAAGTAGTCATTAGCAAGCGTACTTGTAAAATACATTTGTGTTTTGTATGCACAGTGCACGTATCTTCGAACCTAAACAAGTTTACCAGTTATTGTTGCTATTTGGAACTCGGTCGAATATTGTCGTATTCGCGGGATCGTTTATTTTGGGTGTTAGAGCGACGAGAGCGTTGACTCAGTCAGATTACGATTTAAATATAGGCGGGGGCGAGTTGCCAAATCATTGGGGAAATGTTCGGATCCAGCATCGTGGAACAAGAATTTCATATGCGATTGTTTTATTAATTCAAGGGGCATGAACTCAATCTTGATACCAAATAGACGGCATAAATTCCGTGTAGTCAAATTGATTGTGCACATAAACTATGGTGTTTATGAATGAATGTTATGGGTTAACATCCGTTACCTATATACATTTTACGTATTCTGAACTCTACGTGGTTATTGTGTCCTAGTTTTATAATCAATATAAATTAAACCATTGCAATTACCTCTGCTTACCGTAGTCCATCGCATTTACAGCTATTGCAGTTGGATATATCAATTTAAACTAGTATGAGTTTAATTGTAATCTCGGAATAGAAATCGGAACGAGCTCGTGCAGCTCGAAAGAAAATTCATCATTTTTGCATCCATATCTACTCAATCATGTTAGTTTACTCCCGGGATGAACTCAGTGCTTCATTTACTTATTACATTTCCGGAAATGTATCTTCATATGATGATAATGTAATTTTTTGTACATATTTTACTGTCTATCTTAATTATTTCATCAATATTCTTAGAAACTTGAAAATGTCTTCACTTATCTTTACTATACCAACAATGAATATAGTTTTTTTTGTTTAGCAATTAATATCATTTTTGTATCCTTTGTAAATGTGCACATTTAATCCTTTGTTGCATTTATTTTAAATTAATTTTCATTTTCATATGATCACCGTAACATTTATGATTGAGATTTAAAGGGAACGGACGCAATTAATATATTTCGACGTACTAATATTTTAAGATAAGTAAAAAATTCAGAGTGTGCCTTTTTTGAATTACTCATCCCTTTTATTATCATAAAGAACACCCTCACAGTAGTTTAAGGCGGCTAAGGTCGCGAACATATTCACACAAAGAATATCGGTCATACACGAAATATTCATTAAGTTTAGAAAAACATAGAATACACCGATTTTTTTTTCTTTTTTATAAAAAACGTTGGCCCGCACTAGGATTTCTCCTGTGTGCGTCTTAAGACATGAATTCCACATACAGATACATGATATTAATCATGATCATAATTTTTCAGCCAAAAGATGTCACACAGCCCTGCTCCATTGTCCTCATTTTGGGGTGAATTTGCCAGTACACGCCTGGCAGGCGTGTTGGTGAGGGTATTAAGGATATGTGGAAAAAGAACTCGGGCACCCCGTCGTGCTACCCGTCCCTCTGGTTTAGAGTCCCTTAGTCGCCTTTTACGACATCCATGGGAGGAGATAGTTTTTTAATTTGGACCGCACACGGAATTTTATTATATTTAATGCATTTTTTGTATCGTTATAACAAAATTGTAGGGGACGAATATTTAAAAAAAATAGCTTCGTTTATTTTCTTTGATATCTGAAAAAGGCTCAATCAATATAATTGCCTACCAATTCCAATTATTCGCATGCTGAAATTATAATAGGTATTAAAAAGCTTGATTAAATACATGCCTATAAATTGTATCACCCGCGCCACGATTCGTTAGTTCTCACTTGTTTAACTCGTTTATACAAACAAAACTCAGTTAGTTAAGTTAGCTAGACATGCAAATTGGACACCTAATTGAGAAGCGTAATTCCCGAGTGCTTATAAAAGCATGGAGTGGATAATATAAACCAGATTAGGTCGCAGTAATTTTCTGTTTCGTTTTACCGTTTCCAGACCCCCTAGGTCTGTTTTATATTAAGGTACGCTTATTGGTAAAAACATTGTATTTTATAATTATTTATTTTTAAAACAGTTTAATCATCATATCAGCCAAGAGGTCCACTGCTGAACCAAGAACTCTCTTATATACGACCGGTTACATGCCGTGTGTCGTAATTTTGGGGGGAATTTGCCAGTGTTCACCAAGCTTGGATGGCGGGTCGGTGGGGGATGCCGCTACCCTTCCCTCTGGTTTTGAGTTTCTTAGTCACCTTTTACGACATCCATGGGTAGATTTGGCGTGGTGCTATATTCTTAATCCGGACACCAAACGGACTGCCGCTATGTTTAATCCGGATAATGAATTCTCCATTTTTTAAATATTAAACTTAGCTGAAACCGTGTTTGTCCAGATTAAAAATATCGCACTACTCCATCTCCTCCTGTGGATGTCGTAAAAGGTGACTAAGGGACTCGTAAACTAGAAGGATGAGTGGCAGAGTGTCTTCTGTGGAACAGCTGGAACACAGCAGCCATTTTGCGCTCACCAATTCGCCTGCCAAGCGTGGTGAGTACTGGTAAAGTCCCCACTAAATGACGATACAATTGGGGAAATGTATAGGGGAGGCCTTTGTCCAGCAGTGCACGTTCTATGGGCAGTAAGGTGTACTTAGCTAGCACGTCTGCAGTCAAGACCTCTTTGCTGTTGTTGTTCCTCTGCTTTTGCCAGTTTAATGAGGATTAAGGTAAATAAAATCAAAACCATTTAAATCCCATTTGTAACTAGTATTTGGATCTGTGCCTGCTCCAATTGATAGAAAACGTTTCTGTTGAATAGTGAATAATAATTATTTAGTATTCTAATTATATGATATACATATTTATTCATTACTTAAATGCCGTTTAAAAATTGTTCGGTAGTTTATCGAAATATGGAGAACTTCCACACACTTTTCATTAACGTCCACTGTTGAACATTACTACTATGAGTGGTCATAGGGGATATTGTCATAATCACCACGCCTGGCAGGCGGATTGGCCATCGCAGTGTTGTTATTGGCATACGAGAGAATGCTGCTGCCCATCCTCTTGATACCCTTAATCAATTTTTACGGCATCCATGGGTAGAGTGAGGTGGTATATTCTTTGCTGGGGAACCACACGGAACATGAAGAACTTAAAGTAATAATATTATAAAAGTTCCATGCTTACAAACAATTCTATCTTAGTGTCTACAATCTATTATGGGCGTTGTTTGTGCTTGAAAGTAGCAAGAAATTGCATTTAATCATGCACTAGAATAAGTAAATTATGGTTCGTAGCCGAACGGCCAAACTAGAACAAGAACTCGAAATCTACCCTGCTGCGGCGAGGAGTTAGATATGGAGACATTATCTCTCCAAAGATGTTCACCGCCGCACTACAAGACGTTTTTAAGGTTTTGGACTGGAAAGGGCTAGGCGAGTACATCACTTACCTTCGGTTTGCTGACGATAACTATATCGTATATCGACCACTAGGTCATGGCTGAGACCATGGAGGACTTCAGTGTAATGCTCGATGACATCAGTAGAGCCTCCGAAAAAGTTGAGCTTAAAATGAACATGGACAAGACGAAGATCATGTTGAATGTCTACGTATTACAAAATTCGGTGACGTCGGAGACCATGAGACCACTCGAAGTTCTTGACGAATACCTATAACTGGGACTAACTGTCCAGTTAGATAAGTTCAATTTCGAGAAACTGCGCAATATCTTCTCGTCTAAAATACCACAGTGCCTCAAGACGAAGGTCTTTGACCAGTATGTGTTGCCAGTGATAGCGTCGTAAGAAGGCTCAAGGTTACTCAAAGGGTCATGGAGTGGGCTACCTATGCTCGGGGCTTCCGTGTGACATGGAATCGAAAATGAGGAGATCGCAAAATAACCAAGGTAGCCGACAAAGCCTGAAGAATTACTAAACTTAAGTGGCCTTGGGCGGGACACATTGCTCGTAGAACGTATGGTCGATGGCGCCGAATGGCGACCTCGTACCGGACGATGTAGCGTGGGCAGACCCGAGGTGGACCGACGATTTGATGAGCGTTGCGGGAATCCGCTGGATGCGAGTAACACAGGACCGTCCGTTGTGGCGATCTTTAGGGGAGGCCTATGTGCAGCACTGGACGTCTATCGGCTGAGATAATGATTTCTATTGGCCATAAATATATCCATGTAGTATCGTCATATCCGCCTGAATGGGTTATATTATGGTCTGTCTGCGTTTTCATCCGTATGTCACGGTGTAATGTGTGGCTTCCCTATAACTTTTCAACAATAAAACTAAATAAGTACAAACATTTGATAAGAACTTCCAACTGAAATTATGTCAGGCAAGTTATTTAGGCAACTTTAATAGAGAGATATAGGCATAGCCGAGACTGGTTGGTATTACTTGAGCCCTAACGGTGCCGTTGGATTGTGGGTCCAAGTCAGTCATGATTGTCACTCTAGATGCGGAACCCTTATTAAATTTAACATAAGACTGGATTTTCTAGATGATTCGATAACAAAGGACTTTTATAGAACATAATTACATGCAATATGGTTCTCGTTATAAGTTATATTCAATTATAGAATACTTGCAGGTTTTTAGCCTACTACTAACACTAAATAGGTATTACGAGTATTAGGAAAACCTGAAACATCAAACATGCATCGATTTATCGAATCGATAACATATCAACACTTAGAGTTGGATTGTTGGTTGCACTGTATTTTATAGATCCACTGACCACTTTCACCTTTTCAGTTTTAATTTAGATCTAGTTGGTTTTATTATACTTGTAATTTTTTGTTTCTATGTTTTATTATGTACTATTTTTACGTTTCTTTAAACATTTTATACTACTATTGCTGTATCCCTGGTGCAAGAAATAAATTAATTGTCTTTCCTTCTTTCTTTCTATACGACTTCAAATTTTTTCAAGAAGTTGAACATTAAAATCAACAATTTATACTCTTCAATATATTGTCGCCTGTCCGCTTAAATTCCTATATCTAACTCTTAATCATAAATAGTTCATTTTAACTGAAGATTCCCTGGAGTGAGATGCTCGATTTAAATATAAAGTAATAAAAATGGCATTAGTGTAGAAGCGAAAATAAACAGGCACAGCTGAACAGTTCTTTTTTCTTGTTTTAAGAGTTTGCCCCAGACATTTTTATCGACAAATTATTGATTTGGTATTTTTTTTGTAAAATTAAATGAAAGCTGTTTTCATTCATGATTTACATTATAAAAATCATTAAAAGATGATATAGATTTCATTCCAATTTCCTGCCGCTCGTTTCTGTTTTGCTTTAGAAATTATAATTAATTTTTATATTGCTCCAATGCTATAAAATATCAATTTTTTATGTATAGCTGCGATTTGGACAAGATACCTGATTTATTGACGGGATATCTTTCATGGATTGCATTCTAACTCAATTTTTTTCACATATGGTGCGTCTCCTATTAAGATTTCATTTATAGATGATCCCTGAATTGGTGGGCAGTTAAATAATAACAGCTACCGGGAAGTTGCGTTAGATTTGGGCAATATTATTTTGTATGGTGGAAAGACGTAACATAATTTTGTCATCTAATATATCAACCAATTAATAAAATCAAAATCTAATTATATGTCGTATGGCTACCAAGTGATCTGTTGAAGTAACAAAAACAAGACAAGTGCGCGTTGAAATCGCGTGGAGAGGGTTCTGTTCCGTAGGATGAATATGTTATCTACCATGTTTTTTCTATTTGACCTAAATTTGTGTGTGCTAAAAAAAGTAGATTGTAGGGGGAAATTGCTGATTATATTATTTATTTAATTCTATATTGTACCAATAATTTATCCCAAGAACAAACTTAACATTTTAGTTGAAAAACATGTTCTTTCATATTCTTTCATAAATGTCAACAGCAAATGTAAATTTTCTGGTCGCTGAACTTTATATGTGTACCAAATTTGAACCTAATCGGTCCAGTAGATTCCGAGCAAATTGGCTGTGACAGATGGACAGACAGATAGATGCACGAGAGATCCTATAAGGGCCCTGCCATTGTTTTCATTCGGACCCCTAAAAATTAAGTCATAGTGCACAGTGGTATTAATAGAGTTTAAATACGGACACACCGTGCATTTATCCTAAGGAAAGATTTCCTAGCACATATCCTATGTTATCGACTACATCATACGCATATATTTCATCCGTATGTTGTGGTCGATAACACGTACCTATTGTTTCAATACAAAAACATCGCGGTTTAGGTAGGCACTATCGGCAGACTATTTTCGTAGTTTGTATACTTACCATTTCCTGTGTAACGTGATTGCAGTATTTAAAGTATAGACTACACCTAAATGAAATTGGCGTTGTTTTGTAATGAGTAAGCCTATACTGCAATTTCCTTTCTGCAAAGTGTATTCGGATAATTGCTCGTGAACACGCTTATGTGTGATAAGAATAACTAATGTTTACATTTACCTACCCAGTGAGTTTCTAAAATAACTCGTTTCACTGTCGTAATTAGCAAATGGCCTATGTCCAGCAGTGGACGTTTGTTCAGCTGAAATAATATTGATGATGAAAAAATGAATAAGCAAATATAAAAGATAAACTTTGGAAATAAATGCTGTTGTGCTTGCGAAAGCGCTAGCTTTACAAAAAAAAATTCTTTTAGTGGAAACTAAAAGTATTTTTTTTGTGAAATCTTATTCGGACGGATTCCAAAATAAATAAGAATTGCCAAAGTTTAAAATTGATGTCGCCAATCGAGAATGGGCGAGAACATCAATTAACAAACTTTGGAACAGCACAGGTTATTTATAAACAGTTAACTTGCAGACAAAGTTTGTTCGCTAGGTTGTTGCAAAATAAGCTAGGTAGCTGCTGGAGCAGAGGATACGACGTGAAGTCACGGCACAGTGCCACCACTGTGGAGCTAACAGGATACCGCACAGCATACGCACGAGGAGTGCCCTGTGTGGGCGGTCTCGCGTATCGGCTATGTCGGTAGAGCTTGAAAATTGGTCTCCTTCTGTGGGAGTGTCCTGCACCAGAAAGAGACCGCAGAGTGGGATTGGGAGAAGGCCGATCGAAGGATCTCTGTCGCCTCGGAACTCAGGTCCAACACGCCTAAGCCCCTAGCCATCATAATACAAGCTAGCTCATACCGAGCGACTCGTGGGGAGACGGCGGTACGCACGTGGTAACGAGCCGCTGTGTGCCTAGCATAGCGCACAGCGAAGCTTCGGGGGGTCCTTTACAATCCCCCCATGATGAGCCTGGAGGTGGCTTATTTACAGTCTCCTCCTCCGCTTACACCTCCACTCCACTAGAGGGGGGTGTCCGGTTTACTCCAACGGGTGGATCTAGTGTGATTTTATCGGAATTGGAGCCCCCTTTCGGTGCCGAAGATGACCGCTCCGGTGGATTTAGCCGGTAGGAGTCCAGCACACTCCTTCACCCTTCTCCGGGGTGGAGGAAGTGACATGACAATCGGGCGGCCAATAAAAAACAAATAAAATGGTAGTGGCTGGAGTTTGCGAAGCTTGTCGGTTCGTACCTATGCGGCGGTCGTACGTCCGATTACCGTTTGTGGGATGTCCATGTTTGGTCTAACAGATTATCAGGCATCCGGTGCCGCAGAGCTCTTACATCCTCAAGGACTGAGGAGTGACGACGTGCACTCGTAACGTCGAAACGTTGCACTGTGCGTAAAGGGTACGTATAGTTAGTAGTCGTGCAAGCGTATGATCGAAGCAATCCTGCCGTACTTCGAGGACTGGATGAAGAGGTGACACGCTCAGTGTCACCTACAGCTACTTACATAAATAGGTATTCAGCGGACATGGTTGCTTCGGTGAGCACCTAAATAGCATTCACGGTGAATAGATTATAGAAGAGACAGGGATTCGGCACGGCACATGTTCTCGGTGTGGCCCTGCTTAAGATACAACGGCGGATCCCATTTGATGGGATTGGACAAGATCATCTTTGCCTGCAGGCTATATTAACAGTATTCGGCTTCTTCTGCGAGATTACCTTGGGTCAGGAGAAGCCCGCTAAGCGGGATTGGAAGTGGCTGAAGCCGAACTGGCTTGAGGCCATACGTCTCACCCTGTACTTATCGCTACAACATATGGCGGAAGCTTTTAAGAATAAGTATGGGAGTATGAGTTCTTTTATGTGTACATATTTCGAACAAATGTTTCAGAAGTGTTGTAACTTGCTTGTTCAGTAATAAATTGACTGAAAAATACATTTCCTTGCTAATTTTAGATACCAGTTTATAGGGTACTTAAAGTACGCTTCAGAGAAATAAAATAGAAATGAGCTAGTACATTGCATTTATGAAATCTACTTCTACATTTCCTTGAAGAATATCTATCTATATTTCCTTGAAGAATATCTATCTGTATTTCCTTGAAGAATACTTAGTTACCTATCTTACACGTGGTTTCAAGTTAGCGTTTGTGATTCAGATCCAAGTACGAAGCATGACTATAAATTATATAACATAGAGTTGGAAAGGGATGAGAACTAAATTAATAAATGATTTTGTGGTTGAAAAGATCTTACTGGATATTTAGGGACAATGCTGCAAATATTGGTCACGTTGGATTTAACAAAGTGTGTACGCATATAGCGACGGTACATAAATACAGACATCTACCAGTTCGATAGCATTTGCATATTCAGCAAATGCAAAGCGGTAAATTTGCTGAATTGAAAAAGTTAGGACTAGTTAGCGACGCCTGTTTTTTAATGGATCCGTGGATCGTCGTGCGTTATATTTCTAAATATGATGCCGATTAGTAAAGTATTTTTTAGTTTGCCGAATATTCACATTTCTATCTTTTTTAATACAACATATAAACGAATGGATAAAAAGACCACGTCGTTTTATATACGGTGACTGTACATAAAACACGATTTGTGGCACTTTTTATAACGCCCAGACTGTGTTACGGTAAATTTATAATTCCATTAAGTGTAATTTCAGCACTTTTGTCATCTTCAAACTATTGATTTGTTATTTTAATTGATTTTCCACTGTTGGTAGGTCTCTTCCGCTGGTGGGTATCTGATCTCTTATTGCAAATGGTCGGGTAGGTAAGTACCACCCCAGTGCCAGATATTCGCCGCTAAGCAGTAGTGTTTAAACTTTAGACGTTATATGCTCCGGTTAGAAGGGCACTTTAGCGAGTGAAATTACTGGGCATAAGAGACTAAATAACTTTACGTCTTGAGGTGATGAGCGCAGTATGATGCCTCGGAGGACTAGCCCTGGGTAGCATTCTAATTGTTATGGGCAGGCATATCGCTTAACACCAGGCGAATGACTTGGTGGTCTCGTCACTAATTATTATAACAAAAAATTGATGATGTTAATCCAGTTCCCTCAGTACGTTTTCTGAAAGTTGATACATCATTAATAAGTCCGGTGTCAAAATTAGTGACCGCCGCGAAATAAAACAAAACATGCTCTGAAAGAGTGTGCCAGTGCAGTAAAGCGAATATAGTTTGGCTTTAATAATTTTGAAGAGGAAAACTGAACTCAATGTGAGTACATAATGGGTTCGATTTCACAAAGTAAGGTGGTGGTGGTGTTTGCCAGCATGATAAATTCTTTAGGCCCGAATCTTGAATTCGAATTCCCACAGGTTTCAGTTCCCTTAGATTGCTTAAATGTATTCCATGTGTATGCAGGTACCTACTTCGACCTCTGTAATCTTTACGTGCTTCATGTAGGTATGAGGTAGAATAATAAACGAGCTTCACGAATAAAATGTTTTCAAATAGAATTTAACTCGGTTACTTGTTGTTATTTAGTCATCTGGATTTTTCCGTCTGTCTAATTGTGAAATTCGTGAGTCTTTTGTAAAGTTCAGAAAGTCCGCGCTGTTGTTTTATTTCATTCCTTTATCCTAACAGAGTGATGAATATGTAAATTGGATGTCTAGTGGAATAGCGGCAATTTCCTCAATAGGAATGATTAAATATTCTATGTAATTTGATTTACAGGAGCTCCGTATTTTAATTGGAGAATTATAAATTAATTTCACAAAGTAGGTGCTGATTTGATTAATTAGATGCTTTTAGCTCTTAAGTTTCGGGATAGGGCGCTACTTAATTGTACACATTTTAAGTAAGTCTTGAGTAACTAAAACCTCTAACCCTATTAAAACATATACTAAGGTGATGACGTTAATTTACGTTGTACAAAAAAGTGAGTGCTTTGGCATCTCTTGAAGCACCCTTTTAACGTGTTAAATTTTAAGGTCACTTCTGCGCATAGTTTATGAACCTAGAGAATCCCTTTAGTTTACTCTCTCTACTTGGAGAGGATTATTCCTGCGTCTATATTGACTAATCCACATGTAAATGAATTAATTACTAAACATAATAGTGAATGTTTTAGTTGTACTAGATAGGTCCCATGTAATTTACATAGATAATGGAACAGTTTTATATATTTAGAATTCTAGTAATAATTCAAGCTTAGCATCGCGGATTCAGAACATGAATCGAAGTTAGATGAAAATCGTTAAAACATACTGTCAACTATTGTTTCACCAAGAATCGCAGTCGTCATGAGTGCCATGCAAAAGAAGATAGAAATGCAAGTGTACAGTTTAGAAATTAATGAAATGTCCAAAACCAAATAACTTTACATAATTGTACATTAACAGTGATGTTTACACTTTCAAATTACATTCTAATCACCTCGGGTGATTAGAATGTAATTTGAAAGTGTCATCCAGTTGACGTTAGACGTACATAAAGTACGTATTTTGCGTTTTTTAGGTTCCGAACCCTTATAGGATCACTCGTGTGTCTGTCTGTCTATCCGTCTGTCACAACAATTTGCTCCGAATCTACTGGATCGATTATGTTGAAGTTTGGTATTCATATGGATTTCTGCGACACGAACACGTACGTGCAACGTAAATAAATCAATTTTGAATATAGGGGTCCTTTTTGTGGGGCAATATAGAAAATTTAAGAATAAAGTTTTGTATCTGTACCGTGTCACATATGAAATGATAGGTCTTGTTGCGCGGGTCTCAAATGTACAATTCTAAAATATATAGTTTTAAAGTTATTTAAGAAAATATACGAAAATTGAGCGTTTATCTCCAAAACTACTTAGCCTAAAATTCTGAAATGAATATAGGTAAATAGCTCTTTACCTATAGATTACAGGAAAACCTATAAGAAGTCTATGCTCTTAAAATGTCATGATAACTACAATATTGTGCGTACAAACTAACGTTTGCGGTTGGAATGTATGGGAAAACATGTTTTTCAACTACGATGTTAAGTTTGTTCTTGGGTAAGTTATTGGAACAAGACCGAATCCAACAATAGACAATATATTCAGCTATTTCAGAACCCTCTCAAAGCAAGTTCAACTCGCACTTGACCGGTTTTTTTGTCTTCGTTTGCTGCGACGAGATCACGTCGCTGTGTAGAATAAGCTGGGTGCTCTTTGGTTTGTGCCGCGCCTTGTCCTTCGGGCAGTCTTCTCGGCCTATGCGATACAGATACGATTGCGAAATGCTCTAAGTTACTGTTACTATTTTGATAACCTTTTTTTATATTTTTTTTATTGGTGCTTAGAGGAAATTCTTCATGAACTTCATTTGCTCCGGGGAAGGACGAAGGGGTATGCTGGACTCCTACCGGCTAAAACCACTGGAACGGTCATCTTCGGCACCTAAGGGAGGCTCCAGGTCCTCGTATGATCACACTAGAGCCGCCGACTGGTGCCACGCCTATAGGCACATCTCGGAGAGGGTGACTGTAAAGCGGTCACCCCCCCGGGAGGATTGTAAAGGATCCCCCAAAGCGTCCCACGGCAGCGCGTGACCACATGCGTGCTACCGTCTTCTCTTGGTTCGCTTGGTGTGGGCACGCAGATTCCCCAATCTACGCACCCGCGAAGCCAGAGGTCCCCCACCTTATAGCAACGGCAGGGGTTTTCAGGCGTATCGGAATTAGGCGCCAGGGCGGTTGTGACCCCGGCGCCGTCTCCTCCTTCTTCGAGCGGGATCAGCCCTCTCCCGATCCCGCTCTGCGGTCTCCTTCTGGAGCATGACACTCTCACAGAAGGAGACCACTGCATTCCAGTTTTCGTACTCTGCCAACATAGCCGACACTACTGCTGGCAGAGAGAGATCTTGCCCGATCCAATCGACCAGAATCCGCCGCTCGGTAGCCCATGCAGGGCACGCCTCGAGCGTGTGCTGTGCGGTATCCTGGTTGCTATCACAATGGTGGCATAGTGCCGTGGCCTCACGTCCTATCCTGTGCAGGTACGCACCGAAACAGCCGTGCCCAGTGAGCACCTGCGTCAGGCGGTAGGTAACGCGCTCGCTCCTTTTGAGCCAGGCTCCAAAGAGCGGCAGTACGGCTTCCACGACGCGCTTGGTCGCAAACTGCATCCGCAGGCGGTGACGCCACTTGCCAAGTCCGCGCCGCCGAGCTAGCCGCCTCAGCCTGTCCAACGCCCCTGGAGGCGCGCCTTCGCCGCTCTGGCGGAGGGAGCGTGTCTGATCGTAGACCCACGCATCCATCTCCGCCAGGATGTCGAAAGGCGGAAAACGCGCCAGGAGAGTTGCCGCCTCGTAGGACACCGTTCGGTATCCTCGTGCGATCCGGATAGTCACTCTGCGCTGCAGACCGTGAATTTTGGTGCTGCAGCGCTGGGCGCCTCATAGTCGAGCTGACCATACAGGCGCCCCATATAGGGTCACGGACCGCACGATCCCCCCGTAGAGACGGCGAACTTCCTCACATAGTCCCCCAAGATTGGGCAGCAGCCGGTGTAGTGCACCTACTACCCTCTCGACTCGGGGGACGAGGCACTGGCAGTGCTCTTCAAAGCCCCAACGGTATTTCATGTACCGGCCCACCCCGATTCGCGCGTCATTTTTATTAACTAATCAGACATAGCATGTTTTTAAAATCAAAATTCACTGAATTACGAAGTATGAAAGAAAATAAAATATAGGCTAGATATCGTTAAAGACTAGTAGTAAAGGAACTCTAAACGAGAGGGATCGAAAGCAGTGTCCCTTCTGTCGAACAGTAGTGATACTGCGCTCATTACTAGTACTGGCAAATTCCCTACCCCGAAATGATGACACAATTGTAGAAATGAATGGTCCCGGCCTTGGTTGAGCAGTAGACGTCCTTTGGCTAATAATATGTTGATGTTATTGAAATACTAGTAGTAAATATTAATACAAAAGAAAATGTTGTGATCAAATAATTGTTTCGTGATCCTCGATTTAATAGTTGCGGCTATTGATGGGTTTAGGGTTTTAAAACTTTTTCGCAGGCACCGTATGAGCTGCTTTCCATTAATTGTAGATCACTTGTTATCTATGAAACCTTAGTATTCATGGAAATAATAATTATTTTTGAAGAATTCCTTTACATTTGCAGAGCGTTACCAATTTCGTCTAGAAATACTAGAACGTTTGTGGCTCCTTAATCTGATTAAGCATGCAGATGCAGATATTGAGATAGTAATAGGCAGTTATATACGTATAAGTATAAGTAAAATACATAAACTACAGTCACAACTAAAACAAAATAATCGATAACTCTAGCCAATACTCAGATAAATAAATAATTTTAATTCGTGAAAATTATTTGGATTTTTTTACTACATCTGATTATTAGAATGAATTTAAAGGTAAAACCAGGTAAAATCTTAATCTATTTTGCGTTATTGCGTTTGTTACAGATGTGTGATGAATCGTGTTCGATGCCTAATATTATAACCTCAAAATCCGAAAGTTATTTGTATACTAAACAAATCTTAGGAGTGTCCGTTACTTCAATTTAATTTCAGTTGAATATAGTCATCATTTGGAACCCAAAAAGTAATTTTGTTTGCCTGTTGGTTCTTCGGCAAACAATGTATGGCCGCAGAAAGATGTCTTTTCGTCTACTTCTGAACTCTTCACCCAATATCCTACGTTCAAGTTAGTAATTTTCTGTCTGTATATTTTGAGGTACAAAGTATCTTTATCTTTTAGAGTAATAAATACCATTTTAGCCTTTTACTTTGGCAAAATTATCTTTATCGTTCAACTAGCGATCTCTACGACTCTCCTGGATGAATGTTGTAATGATAATAGCTTGAAACCTATTCGTTGAACATAATTTGCCTTTATATAATTACAAAGAACGTTTTGACATAATCAACGCCATTGGGATCGCGGTAGAACATGAGTATACAACAGATGATGTCGCTGCCAATTTTACATTTTAGTGTTAGCCTTTTATCCCAAATGTCAAATTAAACTTTAAATTTGGCTTTAGATAGATTAGTGTTTCATTTTATGTGGTTCAATATTTTATTGTTTTCTATGACTTCTGCTCAAGCTATGAAATTAACGAGTCCTATTGGGCAATTATATTTAATATTAACGAGCCGCCAACGACTAAGCACGCTTAAAATGAATGCACCAAAACTGAACTGAAGGTAATGAAAATGGTGCATAAATCAATTATATAGTTTTCAAAAATAGCTCTAGAAAGCAGATGGACGTACGTACGTATAGATTTATGATAATCGTCATTATCTACAGTTTATTATCTTTTACTTGAAAATTAGATTCTGTCTTTGTTAATGATCCAGTAGCAGATCCGTCAAAGGTATGCAAGCACATACCTTTGACGGATCTGCTGTTATCGCATCTACATTCTACTTAATGGGTTTTCTTTATTTCAACAATCCTTTAACTTTATTTTCTATTAATCTTCATTTCGGCCGAATGAAATCCACTGCTGGACACAGGCCTCCCCCAAAGATCACCACAACGACCGATATGGTGTGTTGTGTGCTTATTGGGGGGTCTTACCATAATCGCCACGCTTGGCAGACGGGTTGGCGATCGCAGTTGAGTCGTTAATGTACTCGAAGGACGCTGCTTCCCATCCTCCGGTTAATCCCTTAGTCAACTTTTACTTCACCCACAGGATGAAATGGGGTGGTGGCATTCTGAGCCGGCACCACACGGCAAAGCCGGCACCACACGGCAAAGCCGGCACCACACGGCAATGTGTTTCTATTAAGTAATGATAATGGCAGTTGTAAATGTTTGTCATTTATCTTATTTATTCCCGTTATATACCTACGGTACGTACCTACGAACGGTAATTCGGAAAAGGCTTCATTATACCATCGCTTCCTGCTCTGGCGCTTACACCAGTCCTCATTTCCCGTTGAGTATAAAAATATACTAACAAATTTTCCGGCGTACGAAGGAAATCAGCAAAATGATTTATTTTAAGTACGTGTGGTTATGTAAAGGAGCAGTTAATACGTTCATTAATCAATTCTAAGCGAAAATAACCTGTATTATAAACTTGATAATTTGGCTTGATTGGCCTACATAATTAGAGGTGATTAATTACCATTTTGGCAAGGAAAATAAGTATTCCTTAAATATTAGCCCTATGTTGTTATTTAAAACCGTTTCAAACTACAATCATGTATAATAATTCTTGACTTTGAGTGCAATCATGATTTGAAGCAAGTCTTAAATGAGATACCTAATTGAGGTATCTACAGGGCAACCTACAGGTGCCAGTCCGGGAATGTAAATTAATTCAATAATTTTTTGAAATGTACTATAATATTATCGGGCCTTATTGATACGGGCTGTTAATCACACGCTTTTTGCCAACTTTTGTGTAAGAGAGAGAGAAAAGAAAACAATCGACATCACTGTAAAGATTCTTTAGCCTTTCCATCTAAAGCTTACTCAAGTTTGTAGACGACAACTACTACTTCTAGCTCCAAGTTTGAGTAAATACCGGCAAAAATTTGATGTGAATTATATTTTGTTCGATTTTCTATTATGTTATTTCGGTATCTTACTGAAACTACAGAAACTATTGCCGATTATCTGTAATTGTTTTATTGCTGATAACGTGTTAGCCAGTTGACTGCCCGCGGGCGTCAGCTTAGTCTGTTACGCTGATGACACTCTTGTGTTGGCCGGCGGGGAGTCCTTCGAGGGAACCATCCGGCTTGCCGAGCAAGCGGTGGCAATTGTCGTGGCCGAAATTCACGCTCTGGGTTTGCGGATAGCGCGTCACAAAACCGAGGCGCTGTGATTCTACAAACTGCCGCGGAGCAGGGAGCCTCCCAGTTCGTGGATACGCGTTGGTGACGCGCGAATCAGGGTGGGCCAGTACATGAAGTACCTAGGGCTCACCCTGGACAGTCGTTGGGCTTCGAAGAGCACTTCGAGCGTCTCGTCCCCCGGGTCGAAAGAATAGTGGGTGCCTTGCACCGCCTGCTACCCAATCTCGGGGGACCGAGGGAAGAAGTTCGCCGCCTCTACAGGGGAGTCGTGCGGTCCGTGGCCCCCTACAGGGCACCTGTTTGGTCATCTCGACTTTCGGGCGTCCAGCGATGCAGAACCAAGATCACGGTCTGCAGCGTAGAGCGGCTATACGGTTCGCACGAGGATACCGAACGGTGTCCTTTGAGGCGGCAACTCTGTTGGCGTGCTTTCCACCTTTTGATATCTTGGCGGAGATGGAAGCGTGGGTGTATCACCAAACACGCTCCCTCCGCCAAAGCGGTGAAAGCGTGCCTTCAGGGGCGCTCGAAAATTTGAGGCGACAGGCTCGGCGGCGTGCACTCGAGCTGTAGTGCGAGCAGCTCATGCTGCTACAGTTTGCACAAAAGTGCGTCGTCGAGGCTGTCTTGCCGCTCTTCGGAGCCTGGCTACAAAGGAGCGAGCGCGTCACATTCCGCCTGACGCAGGTATTCACCGGACACGGTTGTTTCGGTGCGTACTTGCACAGGATAGGACGCGAGGTCACAGGGCACAGTGCCACCACTGTGGAGACGATCAGGATACCGCACAGCACACGCTCGGAGAGTGCCCTGCGTGGACTGCCGAGCGGCGGATCCTGGTCGATTGGATCGGGCAAGATCTCTCTTTTCGCCAGCAGTAGTGTGTGCTATGCTGGCAGAGTATGCAAATTGGAGTGCTGTGGTCTCCTTCTGTGAGAACGTAATGCTCCAGAAGGAGGTCGCAGAGCGGGATCGGGAGAGAGCCGATCCCACTTGGAGGAGGAGGATACGGACCCAGGGTCACAACCGCCGCGGTGCCCGTGTCCAACACGCCTTAGCCCCCTGTCGTCTTTATATGGCGGGGGCCTCGGGGTCGCGAGCGCGCTTATTGGGAAATCTGCTCGCTCATACCGAGCGACCCCCGGGAAGGCAGTGGTGTGCATGTGGTCACGTACCCCTGTGTGCGCAGCACAGTGCATAGTGAGGCTTCCGGGGAATCTTACAATCCCCTCGAGAGATGCCTGGTGGGGTGGCCTCTTTACAGTCGCCTATCCTCCGCTAAAGGGAATGACTGCTTTACAGTCATCCCCTCCGAGATGTTTCTAAAGGCGTGGCACTAATGGGTGGCTCTAGATGGAGATCTTTCGAGTTCCTGGAGCCTCCCTTCGGTGCCGACGATGATCACTTCGGTGGTTTTAGCCGGTAGGAGTCCGGTACATGAGGTATTTCCACCGGATCAATAAAAAAAATAAAAAAGGCCAGTAGACTGAGATGGAAAATAGTATTTTACTGAAAAATAGTATTTTAAATATTGGATTTGAAAATAGGATGTCAATAACTTCATAGGAGAACTCTATACACAAATAGTATATATGATACTGTAAAAGCCTGAATAATAGTAAATCTTAGGATTTACTAACATGAGTTGGTAAATGTATGGATTTTATCAGTAGAGTTTGGGACACGCTAGACTTTACCAATAACGATTAGTAAATGTTAGTTTTGGAATAAAACAATATCCTATATAATTTTCAGACCATTATACATGTTTACGACTTTTGTTCGCACCTCAACCGATAGTGACAGTGTTTGTTCTTTATGATCAAAACACTCATAATAAAGATATCAAAGATCACCAAGTCGTCGGGGGGTGCATGATAACATTGATAACATTCACTGGTGTATGTCCAAAATGAAAAGCTGCTAGCTATCTTGGTGGTTGTTAATATACACCAGTAGTGCAATTCTCTAAGCTTAAACATCCATACATCCTTAAATACAGAATTAAATTAACGGTGAAAAACTAGTTGGGTATTCGCTAAGACTCGTCCTCGTGGCTCACCTTCTGCAACGTTTCCTTGAATAACTTCAATCATGTCTGCAGATACCAAATTGGTATTTTACAGTTATTTCAATTTTGTATTCAAGGATGTATGGAAGTTTGAGCTTAGAGAATTGCACTACAGTGCATCTTAAGTTATAGCTTCTGTTTATGCAACTTGGTGACGAGACGAACAAGTCATTCGCCTGATGGTAAGCGACATGCCTGCCCATAACAATTAGAATGCTACAGGACTAGTCCTGTATCAAACAGCGCTCGTCACCTCAAAACGTAAAGTAAGTTATTTAATCTCTTATACCCAGTAATTTCACTAGCTTTTTTTTCTTTTTATTAGTGCCCAGTGGAAATTCTACATGAACTTTCTTCGACATGGGGAAGGGCAAAGGTGTATTGGACTCCTACCGGCTAAAACCACTGGAGCGGTCTTCTTCGGCACCAACGGGGGGGGGGGGGCTCCAGGTCCTCGTACGATCACACTAGAAATTTCACTAGCTACAGTGCCCTTCAAACCGGAGCACAGTAATGTCTAAAGTTTAAATACTACTGCTTAGCGACGAATATCTGGCCCGGGGTAGTACCTATCTAGCTGGCCTCTGCAATAAGAGACCTACCACCAGAAAGCTATCCTCCACCAGTCAATAGCTGCAGTTTTAACATTTACCATATCTCTGAGACCTAAGATTTACCGAGTGAATACTAGTAAATGTCCAAATTTAATGTTTATCACAGAACATTTCGAATTTTTACCACTAAAACATCTTAGGTATTACTGGGGAATCTTAGGATTTACCGTAGTTCGAGCCTTTACAGTAACATATATACGGAAAACATCATAAAATTTATAGGTCATTGGTAAATTTAACGCGATGATGTAATTGTCTGGAACTAGTATTTGTTCATGGGAATGGCTCTGGTCAGAGAGATTGACGTTATAATATTTTATGTCAGCACATTTACAAGCGGACGTATATGTGCCCGAAAATTTGTTGTGTATGGTGATTGATAAAATAGAAAAATTAAAAAAAAATAAGTTAAAAAGAATTGACATTCAATTATTCTATATTTGTTTAAATTACGTTGATAACTTGTTTGTTTATTTTTATATTCACTTTATTTTGATTTGTTACTGTACTGGAAGAGTGAGAAACATGTGGGTTATTAAAAAAAAATGACGTGGCAGTTTAGGTATGTCATGCTCACTTAAGTGTTCTGCTGATGGTGGCGTTGTGTATTGGGTCGCTAAGTTTTCCTACAATATGGTTGAGCTAAGCGACGCTAATGCATGCGTCATGCTCGCGAACGAGTGCCGTATGTTGGGACTGGTCAGTCAAATGACCAGTCCCAACATAAGCCAGACTCTTTTCTCATACATTGTTTTCACATAACGTTGATTTTTACAACAATGTGCTCATAAAATAATGTAACATTTGATATGATTTATAAAGAGTAACCATGGAATTTCTTTTCCGTTCTTCTCCATAGGAAATCTACATCTTGGAACGCGGCAACTAGTCTCGACGATTCATAAGTGCCTGTATATGGTTTACATGAATAATTTTTTATTATCTTAATTTATCATTAATAAAAATTAATTAAATATTAATAAACTATAAGTCACTGCCGTGTGGTGCCGGCTCAAAATACCAGCACCCCATTTCTTCCCGTGAGGGTCGTAAAAGGCGACTAAGGGATTAGCCGGAGGATGGGCAGCAGCGTCCTTCGAGTACATTAACAACTCAACTGCGATCGCCAACCCGTCTGCCAAGCGTGGCGATTATGGCAAATCTCCCCAATGAGCCCGCAACACACCCAAATCGGTCGTTATGGTGATCTTCGCGGGAGGCCTGTGTCCAGCAGTGGACTTCATTCGGCCGAAATGATGATAAGTCACTGATAAATTGTGATGGTGCATCATAAAATGTATTTGCAATATTTGCATTTATGTTTGTCCATCTAAGTATGTATATCGACGAGCGGACACAACGTGCCTTAAAATATAGTTTTGTCTGGTTTATAGTGATTGGTGTACACATGTACATGTATTTGGAATATTTACATTTACTGTCAATTTTAGCTATACTATACAATGGCCAAGAATATGCGTATGACGCGTGTCTGTCAGTGTGGCAGTGTGCGAACTGTTGTGCGAGTACTGTGTTGTAACAGCACTTACACGTCTAGACATAGGACTACCGTGTGTTCACAGCGATACAATCCTTAGCATGCTACTGCACTTTTGAACGCTTACTGTATATTTTGGAACTTTTATAAGTGATTTATGCTGAAGAAGATATAGCTCTTTGAACATTGGTGCAGTGGCTGATACAGTCGGCTGCTGTGCACTGGGTCGCGGGTTCGATTACCGCACGGAACAAATATTTGTATGATCTGCAGGTAGTTGTTCCGGGTCTGGGTGTAATGTGTGTGGAATTCATGTCTGCAAACGCACTCACGACACAGGAGAAATCCTAGTGTGGGGGAAAATAAAAAAAAATAAAAAAAAATTGATTAATTTTATGATTCGTTCGTTACATAATTATAATTGCCTAATTGTTGAAAAGCTTTTGTTATAAAAATGTTGATCGGAGATTTGTATTACTTTGATTTACCCCTTTGACAGTGATATCCAAATTATCCGAATAGTAAAATTGGGCGAATAATTACATGCTCTAGCTGGAACCGCATATGACCCGGACGTTGGACAGTCGCACAATCATAAGCCAAAGTAGGAAGTAAGAGTTACTTTATACATATATAGTTGGTTAAGAAGTTGAATGGTATTATTACACACATGAAATAAACTTTTCTCTTCATTTTAAATCCATAACCATTATTGAGGCGTTTGGTGTCGGCTAAGAATAGCTCTACGCCAACTCATCCCGTGGGTCGCGTAAAAGGCGACTATGGAATTAGTATGATTATAATATAATATATAATGTAAGTATGTGGAGTATGCTGGGAGCAAGTCTGAGCCGTATTATACACGATCAGGAGTGAGTCAGGGGAGCAATTTGGGACCTCTACAATTTATCGTGCTGATAAATGACCTTCCCAGTGTTGTCAGGGATGCCACGTGTTTGTTATTCGCTGACGACCTGAAACTGCTTCTCGCTATTAGAAACGCTGATGATTGCAAACATTTTCAACGAGATATTGACAGAGTAGTCGAGTGGAGTAGGCAAAATAAATTATATTTTAACACCACAAAATGCTCCATCATAACATTTAGCCGCATGAGAGCGCCACTACATTACAACTACGAGTTGGGTGGCACGCAAATGACGTGAACTAGCACAGTGCGGGATCTGGGAGTAAGCATAAATGCGGAGCTGACATTTCGAGATCACATTATTAATGTATGTAAAAAGTCTTACAGGAGCTTAGGGTTTATACTTAGGAGGTCTGAAGATTTCACTAGCGTAAAAGCTATTATGATGTTGTATAATTCCTTGATAAGAAGCCAGTTAGAGTGCAATGCAAGTATATGGGCTCCACATGAAGCAAAATACAGTATTACGCTGGAACGCATTCAAAATAAATTTACCAGGTACTTATACTTGAAACTTTACGGTATATATCCTTTTTATCCCTTAATGTACCCAACCATGTTTGTATTAGGAATGGTTGGTTACAATAAGTTGGAAACAAGAAGAAACCTGGCTCTTGTCACTTACATATTTAATTTATTGCGTGGTAGCATAATTAATCCTGACATTTTAAAGGTAGTAGAGCTTAGCGTGCCGGATAATTACATGAAGCGGCGACGTCGTCCGCCTTTGTTAGCGATACCAAGCTGCAAGACTAACTTATTAGCCAAAGCACCAATGACGCGCGCCCTACGCACACTCAATGAAGTGGCTGACAGGGTAGATATTTTTTCTTGCTCTAGGAGTGAATTTACAAAGATAACTTTAGAAATAATATGTTATTGTCAAACTATAGAATAGAATATAATATATAATGGCTATAGAAGATATAAGGACCACGCTAACGCATTGGGTAAGCCTGTAAAGTTGGTGATGTTGTTTTTCAAATAAATAAATAATTGTTATATATAATCTGAATGTTATAGGATGAAATGCCCTCCCTTCATTATTGTAATGTAAACGATTTTGATATTATTCTATCATGTAAATAAAAGAACTGAAATTGAAACTAATATGATGGAGGGAAAATGAAACGCACCAGAAAGATTGCAGTTTTGTGAGTTTGCTGAGCGTGAAATTTCCGACTGATCAGTTTCACGACCGTATTTTCAATAGATTGGTTCCCAATTAATCGTCAGCCGTACACCTATATATATCTGCTTGTATCTATAGTCAAGTGCGATGAGGCTGATTAAGCGAAAGTGCATTTTCATGTTAGTGACAATTTAATTTGCTTATGAATGTGCCATTGCAATATTAAGTTCACCGGATTTGAATTTAGATGACACACATAACTTTGTTGCTGCAAATATGTTAATATAGAATTCATTTACCTATTTGAGAATTATACGTAAAGCTTCATTGATCATATAAACATAGCTAGCTTACTGAAGTACTTAGTACAAGGTACCTATGTTATGTGGTTCGTTAACGCGGTATGTGTTCCCATGTCATTCATTCGTATGCATTTTTGATTTATATGAAGAATTGTCACTTATAAACACATCATCGCAAAGAATTAATGTCATTTTCACTTTCAGTTCTTGAAATCTATCTTAATCTTTTTGATGAAGTTATGAAAGTCCTCCTCCCTTTTATCACCTAACTTATGTGACGTGGGATTTTAGGCCATGGTTCATATTAAAAACAAATAACGAATAATATTGGGTTTTTTATTGTCGAATTTTTTTGCGATGCTTTTGTTTATCTTTAAAGTTTCTTCAGCGATAAAAACGCGCGACTGCATCGTGACACTAGCCTAGCTATGTATAGACGGTTAGCGACTGAATCGCTGCAGAAGCGCTGCAAGTAGTCGCAGTATACATCTTAGATTAACTAAGAAAATACATAATATATGACATTGAAAAGTGACTTTGATACATGTCAGGTTTTGAATTCGTGACTTTTTTTTTATCGTTCTCCTGTGGAAATTCTTTATGAACTTCCTCCGCCCCGAGGAACGGCGAATGGGCATGCCGGACTCCTATCGGCTAAAACCACTGGAGCGTACATCTTCGTGTCCTCGTAAGATCACACTAGAGCCGCCTATGATGCCACGCCTTCAGGTACATCTCGGAGGGGATGACTGTAAAGCGGTCACCTCCTCTATCATAGGGAAGGCGACTGTAAAAAGGTCGCCCCCCCAGGCACTTCTCGGGAAGGATTGTAAAGGATCCCCCCAAGCCTCACTGTATGCTGGGCGGTGCACGTGACCACGTGCGCCGCTCCATCTTCCCGGGTGTATCTTGGTATGAGCACGCAGACTTCCTAATCTGCGCACCCGCGACCCCGAGCTGAATCCGTGACCTAGTGCTGAAGAGCCAAGTCCGAAAACCTCCGGGCAATCACGATATGTCACACTATATTTTTTATGCTTAATTTGTTATCTATATCAGTTTCTGATTATCCTTTCTATTTTTTCTATCTTATATTCGGTTTTTATTTGAAAAGCAAAAATCGACATATCAGTAAGCGTGTTGCGGTCAGTGGCACTAGCTCATCGGTTGATTCATCGTTTCATGTCTGAACAATGGAATAGTGTTAATAAGATCCCATTACATCAGAAAAAACGATTAGCTAAATGGTGAAAATAATTATGAAATAGCTGAGGTACTGTTTAGAAAGTTTGTTATGTGGTGATAGGGCTCGTATTGCAAGGCTCCGGCTATGTAGGGTACCACGCCACTACGAGGTGTGCCCAAGAGCGTGGACCAAAAGCGTGGACCAATGGATGGATCCAGTGCGATTGCTTGCGACATCCTGGAGTCCGCCTTCGGTGCTAAAGATGATCGTTCCGGTGGTTTTATTAGCTGGTAGGAGTCCGAACTGCTGAAGAAGTACACGATGTATTTCCACCGGGTGAAGTAATATAAATAACGATACCACGGCAGTGCCAGATATTCGACGCCGAGCTGTAAACATTGCAGTATTTTGGTTAGAAGGACACTGTAGCTAGTGAAATTACTGGGCATATGAGACTAAATAACTAATGCCTCGAGGTGACGAGCGCAGTGTGGTGCCACGCAGAACTAGTCCTTGGTAGCATCAATTGTTATGGGTGGGCGTGACGCTTACCACCAGGTGAATGACCTGTTTGACAAGTAACTAGATAGTAAAAGAAACCTCGAAATAGGTATGATATAAACATACTAGCAAACTCAGCCATAATAAAAAACAGTCGAATGTAATGTAATTGCAAAATTGCGCACATAACATAGTTAGGTGAGGTTCCCTGAGGTGTAATGAATAGATCACACCCCTCAACCGAAAGTATCGTAATCGTAAACCCTTAGCCGGCAAGGTCGGTTAATATCAAGAGGATGGTCAGAAGTCTCGTTCTGTGTGCTCATAACAACATACTGTAATCTAAAATCTGCCTGCCAAGCATGGTGATTATGGAAATATGGGTATGACCGCTCCTAGTAGGAGGCCCATGTTCAGTAGTGGGCTGCAGGCTGATAGGTGTGTCATGTGTGCACATGTTACTAAACAGTTGAGTAGTCACCACAGTAGCTAATCAATTAGTACTGAACTAATTACTAAGCAACATAGTGAGAGTGTTAGTCGAAGTACTTATATTTTCCACTTGAGAATTTTATCACAAAAATACCATTAGCCCCAGAGATAAAATACTTCTTGAAAGAGCCCTAATGGCTCGTTGTAACAGTAAAAACGCTTATATAGTACCGTATTTGCGAAATTTCGTAATGGAAACCATGTATATATTGCTGTCTATTTTAGATTTATTTTCATGATTAAAAACAAATGTGAAAAATCGAAAATCGAATCATCGAAAAATAATATCAGAATAACATTTTACACCTAGAAGATAGATATCGAAAACAAAAGAAGAAAATACGTTTAATTGAAACAAATCCAGACAAGTTAATTATAACCAGCGCTACGCTTTGTCTGTTTGTCACGTGGTAAGTGCACCGAACTCGATCTAAAACAATAAATGGGGTTATCATATAAAGCTATCCAAGTAATAAAGCTTTGCTTCGACATAATAGGAATATCGGAATGTACTGATATTAAAATCTTAGTATTGCTCTTCGTATAAGTAGAATTTAAGAACTTAAACCCTCGACGAATATTAATAATATTACAGGACCTGCCTTTAGCTTAATTTAAATATAACTCTATCGTTATTTGCAACAATACGATTTATAAGACGATCATACTGCTTACAATATTGAGAGCTCATAGCAGTTATAATATTTTTCTTAGTAAAAAAATAAAAATTATCATAAGGTACATTGCAAGGTACTGTACATAGGTATAACGTAAAAGTGATCTTCACTCTACTGACAGTCGTTATGGTGATTTTATTGAGCCTGCATATTTAGACAAACCCATCGGTTATGCAGGATTAGAGTATAATCATTTATTCCTAAAATCCTAATAGACACTTTCACATGGACAATTTACAGATTACATAAATTAATTGAGCGTTTTGCGAAATTATAATAAGTAACGAGTATGTGTGACGTGTGGTGTCCGGATTAAGAATATAGCACCACTCCATCTCCTCCCACGGATGTCCTAAAAGGCGACTAAGAGACTATAAACCAGAGGGATGGGCAGCAGCGTCCCTTCTGTGCAAAAGTAGCCATACTGCGCTCGCTAACCCGCCTGCCAAGCGTGGTGAGTACTGGCAAATACCCCCGACAAAACGGCGATACAACTGTGGAAATTTATGGGGGAGGCCTTTGTTCAGTAGCGAGCATATAAATGTTCATGATGATGAACGATTATGTAACAAATGTAGTCGAGCACATTCAATAGTTTTTGTAATATAGCTCATAATTTTAAATGCAACATTGATTCCAATATAACCCACGCAGAATTACAGCTATAGCTATAACAGTATGTCCATAATTCAAATATAGAAGACGCGCGCTATCGATCAACACTTGAACGCGATGAATGAACCCATGCAAGCCAGCGAGTGGGCATGCAGCTTGAACGGAAAATTTTGTTCCTTTAAAAGAGCCTGTCAGGCTCGTATAAAAATTGAGAATCTCACGGAGTTGCTTATAATAAAATAGTCACGCTCACTTAGAAATATAAATTGTATGTACACTTTTTATTGCTGCAGATCAATATCGAGATGTTCCATAACGCAGATATCGCGCCAACTTCTGTTTTCAAACGAGACGTGTACTGAAGATAAATGATGATTCTGATAAAATGTTTCATAAAAGCTTCGGTGTAACGTAACACACATCCACTTCTTTGTGTACATATTCAACATTCAGCAGACTGGAGCTACACAAAACTCAGTGAAATTTGTGTGATATATAAACATGTTTTGTACGTGGAAGTGCTGCGATTTGTTTGCGGGGCAAAACTGTGTTGTTAAAACTATTATTTGAATGTATGTGTATGGCATTGCATTCGTCTGTCTTATGGATTGCGTACTAACCGCACTCAAAGAGGAGAGAACTTACTTACAGTAGGTACCTATTAAGTGGACTTTATGTCCGTCTGTCTGTATTTGTCCAAGGTTTCACGTTAAGTGCATTGCATTGAAATTGAAGTACACCAGTCTAACTTTTATTTTCCTAGCTTCTAATCATTTTAACGTACCTTTCTCACCATTTTCAATCATTTACGAATAACAGGTACATGCGATTTATTTTCGTTCAAAGGGATATTATAACTAAGTAGCACTGGCAGTGATTGTGATATGGCCATTACTCATTACACTGTTCTTGAATGGGATTATTTCAGTAACACTAGTAGGAACTAGTAAAATATTACACGTTCCGTAGGTACTTTTGTTTGAAAACTAACGCACTTGTGGAGCCGACTGAAGCTAGTTTCATAATATGATTGATGACGGATACACCTGTCGGCTACACGAACATTACAAGGGTACGACGCTTCGCTTTAGGCAGTGTAATGTAATGAGTAATGAATGATACATGATAGCAGTCGATGAGAAAAGTTTATTGTCAATCTATTCAGGCACAGCGTCGATACTTTGAATCACGATAGTTTAGTTTTTTTTGAAGCGGTATCAGTGTACAAACACTTGGCTTTGCTAAAAACAACACGGATATGGTAAAATATTAAGGTTATACGAGGGCGGCACTGAAAATTTCGAGAATCAAGGAAGTGACACAACATTACTATTTAAAAATGTATTTATTGCTTTTCGAAGTATTCTCCGCGAAATTTGACACATTTCTCCATACGATGGAACCAATCATTAAAGCGACCATTCCATTCGGAAGTTGGGGTCTCCAAAATGGCCGTTTTGTAGGCGTCCACAGCTTCTTTGGGTGATGAAAATCTCTGTCCACGCAATTTATTCTTTATTTTAGGGAAAGTATAGAAATCATTAGGGCTTAGGTCGGGGCTGTACGGCGGATGTTTTCTTGCTCTAAAAACTCTTTTGTTCTGTGCGCGGTGTGAGAACTCGCATTGTCATGATGGAGGATGATGCGGCGGTTGCAGTTCTCTCTACGGAGTTCAGAAACGACCTGTGGCAAACAAATGCTAGCATACCATTCTGCATTAACCGTTCTTTGTCCCTCAAGAGGAATAGTCGTAACATGGCCGGTTTTGGAGACAAACGTGGCCACCATTTTTTTTGCAACACGTGAACGAACAATTTTTGTTGGCTTTAACTCATTTTCGAACACCCAAACTCGTGACTGGTTTTTGTTTCGGGTTCGTACGCATATATCCAGGATTCGTCACCTGATACGATATTGTATACAGCATTTGAGGATCCTGCGTGGAATCTTTCGAGAGTTCTGATGCACCAAGTAACGCGAGCCGCTTTTTGCTCTTCACATAGCAAATGCGGTATCCATCGGGAAAACAACTTTTTTACACCTAATTGTTCATGCAAGATTATTTGTATTTGACTCATGCCAATGTCTAAAGTTGCCTGAATTTCGCGGTATGTCACATGTCGATCTTCCTCAATCAGCTTACGCACAGAATCAACGTTTTCTTGGGTGATTGCAGTTTTTGGACGACCTTGACGAGGATCATCACTGAGCTTGACACGTCCACGTTGAAATTCAGCAAACCAGCGATAAATTGTGGTTTTGGATGGGGCTTCATCACCAAATGCAGAAATCATCCGGTCAACACACTGTTTTTGTGTTAAACCACTTCGAAAGTCATAATAAATCATCGCTCTTGAATTTTCTCTTCTTCTTCTTCTCTTAGATTATGGCTTCTGTAGGTTATCTTCCACAATTTCGCCAATGTCAAGTTTAAGGCAACGTCGTACGGTATTTAGATGAATAAATCTTTACATATTCATAAAATATTTCTCAAAATTGAAAAAAAATCTAGAAAATAAGTCGGCAACGTCGTACGGTTCAATTGTTTTTTTCTTGAATTTTCTCGAGTCAATTCCATTTTCTCAACGACTAAACAAGTTTGACAAAACCTTGTGTCAAGACCGTGAATCTTTTTTTAAATAAATAAATGGTATTCGATTTGTAAAACCAAGGAGTTTTCAATTAAAAAGATTTTAATATGACAGGAACAGTGGAAATATTCCATTCCCGATACTTTTAGTGCAGCCTATGTATGAATGGTTCTAGTTCTCTTTTCTTTAGTTTTCTTCTTTTCGTCAACAATGCATCAATACGAAAGTCTACAACCAGTGTGTGTTACCAGTGATAACATATGGAACACAGACGTGGTCACTCATCATGGGCCTCATAAGAAAGCTCAAGGTCACTCAGCGAGCTATGGAGAGAGCTATGCTTGGTATTTCTCTACGAGATCGAATCAGAAATGAGGAGATCCGTAGAGGAACTAAAGTTGCCCACATAGTTGAAAGGATTACTAAACTGAAGTGGCAATGGGCTGGGCACATTGCTAGTAGAACTGATGGCCATTGGGGTAAAAAGGTTCTCGAGTGGAGACCGCGTACCGGAAAACGCAGCGTGGGTCGTCGTTGGGAGCCTTTGGATGCGGGCAACTTGTAACCACTCGTTGTGGAAATCTATGGGGGAGGCCTTTGTTCAGCAGTGGATGTCTTTTGGCTGATATGATGATGAATAATTTTTAGGTATGCTTTGTTGTAACTCTCCTATACCAAAAACGTAATGGAAATAAAGATTGAACTAGTTCACGAGCGGCCAGTATTCATTGATAACGTGCGTCAATAAATAGCTAGCTGATATAAAGAAAAAAATATGGTATACTATCGTATAGAGAAAGAAAGAAAATAATATCACAATAATAAGCGTTAATTAGTAGCGGAATTTTTTTATCTGTATGTATTATTCGATGCTCATTACATGAAAAAGTAATCTTTGTGAATTAAAGCATGACAAATGGCGGTATTATGACAAGCATTTGAAATATAATCTTTTCTTTACGTATAAATGTAACATGTATTAGGTATAGGTATAGATATTTAATATATTCTGTGAAAGTTACACCTCTTTCTGAATTGAGCCTATTAGCCATAGCCTTTACAAGGGAGTAATGCTCGCAATCAGGAGTTTCTTACCTGCTATTCTCTATAGGACCAACCATAGATATCCGAGCACCAACCAATTGGAACCGCGCAATTTAAATTCTGACGTTTCATAAGGGCCAGTCATTAGTTTATTTCAAACAAAAAATTGACTGTTGACTGCCAAATTTAATTTGCATTTATTCAGCTAAAAGTATGTTTGTTTAACTTAACTTTGTTTCAATGTCAATTTGACCTGTCGTGACTAGCTAACTAACTAACGGTCGTTGTACCTAATTATCAGACGTGATCAAACCACCTCACGTGGTTCTATGAGCTTATTGTGTCCCAACAACTATAAAAATGGTTAAGAACCTATTTGGCTTGATCATAAATGTGGAATTGTTCACTTTGAAGTCCGATCAGTTTAGAGGACGGGCTTTTATCGCCATTATTGTGACCTTTTCATTAGGTTATCCCTCACATTCACTCTAAAACAGTCCGTTTCGCTTTGTACTTTTGTGGCATTAAATTTTTATTGGGATTATTCTGGGTTTTTTAAATGGACTTCGTTAGTGCAGTCGTACCTACTTGAAACTGTTAACTCATAAATTGATTTAATTTCTAGTGCAATAATAAATATTTTCATTCATAAAATGATGTTATTTTTATTATAGCAGTATTTTAGTATTGAAAATAATTAATACGACTTGGCATCTTGCCGCGTAACATCGGATTACTACGGAGTCGTTGTTGTACTGTTGAATTTCATTAATAGCTTTATTTGAATAGTGACCTAGTAAAACTAGAGGTTTAAAAGATCTACGGTAAGGAAAGCTTTTAAAAGAAGTATTTGCGTTAGACATAGAGTTTGTAGAAATAATGTCGTGAATGTGACATTTACTTTACAAAGCACCTAACTAAACGATTCTTCAAACAAATATTTCTGCCTAACCTTAACCCAGTTTTTATAGTCAGGGTTCGCTTTTATATAAGGACGTAGCATTAGCACAGGTTATGGCGATAGTTTCCTTGACGTCACCCAAATTCTCTACTTTATTGCAGACAGGCGACTAGCTTACCGAGATATTTGTGAGTAAACCCGATCCCCCGGATGGAGTTGAGTATACCTACACTTTGTTAATTACAGTTTGTGGGAAGTAACTAGTGCATTACTGTGACATGCCAACACAACGGTCGCGAAGGATATTTCAGTCCCGTTTACGAGTAGCAATTTCGCTTTATGGTGCACAATTATACGGGGACTTGGTTAGCTGTTATTTAAATAAAGAGGTGACGGTCACGACAAGTACTTGTCGATGAGTTACATTTTCTTCGGACACAAATAATAAAGTCTTATAAAAGAACAGCCATATACCATAAATACTGGATTGAGGAACATTTGTTTACCCGGTTATTAGACATACTAAGCGATGGTCTATGCTTTTCTATTTTTCTTTTTACTATATAATAAACTTTGGCAGTGTAAAAGTGTTACTGTAACTTTTCCGTTGAGTAATTGGCAGTCTGTTATATCTGTGTACCTGTCGTTTAACGAGCACTTTTTATGTGTTTACATTAAAGATTTTTCTGAAAATAGTCCCATAAAAGTAGTCGTTAGCGTTGTTTACAGTACATTTACTCCAAGATCAGGTTCATACTAGCGTTTAAAATGCCCTTTTCATTATATTGTTAGTACCTACTGTGAATGCTGCAATAGTCACTGTGATATCTTAAGATCAGCTATAAAGGCCGCCTCATGATATAGGATAACTTAATTTTGGAAGTCTGAAGTCACTAAGAGCAAATTATATCTGTGAGTGGTCGAGACCGCATGAACTCCAGACGATCTATAGATTTCTGATCTAATAAAGCGCTTTTGTTCGGCGCCTTGTCTCCCGAATTATTCTGTTTTCGTATCAGTGCCACATAAATATCCATTTTATTTTATCTTTTGTCAGATGTCTGATATTGTCATAATTTCTTCGCTTTATAATTTTGTTAACATTTCTCGTCATCATCATCTGCTGATCAAATTACTAGCTTGCGTTTATTATTTTATGATTTATCTATATGCAGGTTAGTTTATTATTACAATGCCTGTCATTGCAATAACTATTTAACATTTCTATGATTGTAATTCAATTAATGTTTATAATATTATCATTTGTAAATGGAAATAGTCGTTATTTTGAAATCAGCAATCGAAATAGTTGACCATTGTCACTTGACTGCCGGTTACTTGCTTTAGTTATCAACATTCTTAGAATATATACTTATATTGGAGTTTACTCCTTAAGAAACGATTTGAGTTAAAAGGCCCGGTACGGAAATTTTATAAGGAGTAAAATCAAGTGTAACACTCGGAAAGTTGAGGCATAACGTAGAGAGAGACAAACATACATATCTGCTGGATTGAACGGGCAAAACAATGAAATGGAATACATTACACAGCGTATCTTATTCTCGGGGCCTCCTCCTTGTGCGATTTTTCGTAGTCTCACTGTATAGTTCACTACCTCTGGTCTGAGAGTTGAATATGTGCGTATGTTTGTACGTGTGTGTTGTGTGCCTGCGTATTACGAAGTTCTGCCGTAACTTGTATACTGCTGCCGAGTACAGGGAATGCATGCTGTATAATAAATACATATAGTAGCATTTATTGTATCTAAACAACGTACAGAAACAGCAACCTAACCATCAACTTTTAATGTTTTGATTTTAAAGTTGTACTTGTACTTCTATGCATTGATACGTGTGTTTTTATGTACTATTAAACAAATCATATTATTATTTTGTAACATACTTTATGTAATACGCTTTTATTGAAGTAATATAAATAATCCGAATAATTACAGATATATGTTTGTTTCTCTTATCATTTTAGAAGATGCGTTCATTTACCCTATTTTTCTATTTGATATATATCATAATTATCGTTCGTAAGCTTCAGTCGTGCGTCGGAGCTGACACACACACACTTTTACTATAATTTACATTTTAGCTTGACTTCTTATACTGGGATCTGCTACACTGATGTATTATTTGTTATCAACCTATACGTTTAATTATTCTTTTTTAAATGCACTTTTAAAGTTTCCATGTTGCCCCGGGAGGATTCAAAAGGAAAAACTAAAATACCCAAACAGTATTCTTCTTTGCGTCAGCTGCATAAATATAACATGTATGTACTGATTTAAGCAGTGCACAGTTGAAAGTAAAATTAATGATGATCAGCCAAATGACAGAATTTCTAAACTATTCAGTAATGTTAATTTAATACATGTTACTTATGGATAAAGTAATCTTAGTCAGTCTTTTTCACAAAATGTAAAGGTATAGAACGTTGGGTAGAGATTTATTGTTATAAAAAGTAGTCCAAAATGCTCTCGGTCGTCCTATTCAGCTACATACCATACACCGTCTAATCTTTTGTATCACTCGCCGTGAAAAAGGACCTCTCATTTATGATTCTAACTACCCTACTCTATCTTTGGCTTAAGTTAAAAAGTCTGTGAGTAATGACGCTATCTTAGTATTTTCAGTTCATCCTCCGAAAAAGCAAATCTACGTGGGTATTGTATATATAGCAAGTAATTATGATTTCGAATCACGTCACAATCGTTTGCTACGTTTTATGTTTCGAACAAGGGTAGCTCTATTTGCTTTTCGGTGCGTGAGATGGTTTAATGAGAACACCACCAAATAATGTCAGTCTCTAAAGACATGGCAGACAACATAATAAAGTTTGTGTCTGCTCACATACAATAAATAACGTGGTAACTTCATTTTGTTTTAACACTGAAAATCGAGTTATTGACTAATTAAGTAATTACATAAACGTTAATTAACATTACCTTAAATCATGTCCTGCATTATGTTTTCCATCGCTAATCGATTTGCTGCCTGAATTTGTCAATAACATAGCAGCACAACAAAATCGTGCATTGGTTTTGCTTACATGCAACAAAACTAGGAACAAATAAATATAAGTCGGTCACAAAGAATAGAAAATGCGAAGATTAAACGAAACCTAGCGCCGAGCCACTACGTTAATCAGGCTATCAAACTGCATGCATTATCTATACAATTATGACTGAAGTCCTTAATCGCCTTTAAGGGAACCCAAGGAGAGAGATGGTGTGCCTATTTTTAGCCATGGATAACTCGTTTCGATTTATTTCATCGCTGCTTCATGTTGGTATTAAAAAACTTATTTATTACAATCACTTGCTCCAATGGAGAGTGGAGACAGATAAATCTATATAAACAGTGAACGACGCTATTTTCACACACCATGAGAAAAATTAAATATATGTCATCCAATGTGACATGAGAAAAATACAAAGCGTGAAAGCGGAAAAAGAGTTATCGTTTATTTATCCTGTCAGAAATTAACGCAATTTTGTGTAATAAAGGCAGACAAGGCCAAGCTCGATATCGTGATCGTGATCCATAGACTTGTTTGTGAGTTATTTTACTGTGATACAATAAAGATACATAAGATAAAAAGGTTTTCATACAATATAACAATGCTTTCAGGGTGCTGATGGGGCTCCCACGGTTTTGTAGCGCATCAAGCATGTTTGCTCAAGCGCATATAGATAGTTTTAAAGCAATCATTAGAAAGCGAACTGCATCCTTGATGCGTCGGTTACGGGGGAGCGCCGACAGCATACTGAGAATGATTGCAAATAGGCTTGACTGTCCGTTCCTGTGGCACTGGACCCGTATGTAGTGCACCAGGAAGTGGGCACAGGTTTATGAACTAGCTTACTTGAATTTTTTATTAGTTTTGTATTTGTTTATTAATTTTAGGTTTTGTATTTTATTTCATTTGTACCACTAATATAGTCTGTAGGTCTTTGTATTACTAACCTATATGGACAACTGTCCGAAATAAACGTATTATTATTATCATCTACATGCCTCTCTTTTCACGGGTTTATATCACCTGTAAGGGGGAACCCGGTCTTTTGATAGGCTTACGCGGGGACATGTGTCCAACACGCAGAGGCCCTTTAGAGAATTTTAATCTAAAATGTAATGGGACACCAACCGGGGACGCTCCATAGCTGCACTATAAAATGAAGTCATGGATTGTCCCCGGTGGTGTAAGGCTACTGTATGAGATGATAACTATAACGATAAGGTCTTTTGCAATGGGTGTTACATGGAATAAAAAGACTAATAAATACGGGAACAACGGCGTCTGCCTTTCAACCGTGAACGTGAAATTCTGTGGCAGACGGTGACTCGCCACTCACAAGATGGGCCCCCTAAATGGCCACCACTACAGGTGACATGGAGCAACACCGGTGTGAGCAGATAGGGGTGTCGAGAGTTGCGGCACCGGTTTCACCATCGCGCGCCTCGAAGACTCGGAGCGGGTTTCCCCGTTATTACGCCATTAGACACTTCCACCCCCGAGCATATACCTCTGGTGGCCCCCATCTATTCAGCCATCTTAGGCCAGAGTCAAAAATCCTGCGGGCACTCATGGGGTTCCACTCAAACCGACCAATAAAGGCAAGCCGTAGACGAGGCCCTGACCGACTCTCTGGAGCATTCGGGTACGCAGTGTCGCCACTCACATTCAGCTCGCCACAAACTGCCCTGCGTTCTGTAAGCTTCTTAATATACTTTTCTTTTTACTTCCGATATACTTTTTTTATATCAAATGTAGGAAGAAATCAAGCAGCTGCTTTAATCTGTCGACGTAAACGACTGCCCAGAGGGGTTATTATTATTAATTTAAACCATTTACAGGCACCATATATGAATATAATCAGCTTTTCGTTGCCACGTACCAAGATGTCGTTTTTCTATGAAGAAGAACGGGTAAGAAAATCCATGGTCCCTCTTTTTAAATCACAATATTACAACGATACATTGTTATTGAAACAAAGGTTATGTGAGGACCATATAGGAGAAAAGGGTATACTCTACTAACGGTCGAATACTAAAACGCCACTTAATATCAAGTTCCCCTTTAACTTTTCCATAGGAAACCGGGCGGCTCAAATAGTTAAAGCGAGAGTTAACATTAAGAAGCTTTTCAGTACTCGGCCGTAAGGGTCACTTCTTTAAAGTCTCACTTAAATAATCCTGAAGCTGATTGAAACATTTATTAGGATTTTTGATTGATTTGTCGCGACAACGTTAATCTGACGAATGCACAAAGATTTAAAGTCAATTGTGTTTGTAATGTTTCTTTTTATTCCGTTTCGTTCGGCGTTCGTTCCTATACTGACATTTTACATATCGAACCTTAATTGGCACACCAGCTAAATCTAATAGATAACAGGTTACAATAATATCCACTAACGGTATTTAGATTTTCTCACAAGTAGTCTACAAATAATATCACAACGTTTAAAGTGTCTCCTGAAAATTTTACTCAAATGGAGTTAGCTGGTTTGCCAATTATGGTATCGATATGAGATGAAAGTTGGTGCTGTTAGCATAATACCTTGTTCAGTGTTTTTTAAACGCATACATTTATGCTGAAAATATGACATTACTTTTCTCTGAAACTTCGTGTGTCGTTGGGGTTTGTATTTATCATGCCATTTGAATACTGGTAGAAAAAGACGAAAAATACTATGTCTCCGTACGATCAAAGCATCATCCAAGATAAAACTCGAGGGAAATAAAAGTAAATCGGGTTCACGACCGACATTCCAACCGGCTGTCTCAGATAAAGCCAATACGTACCTATAGCAACCTTTTTTGTGATTGGCCTATTTTGGCAATTTTATGACATACGTGTCTATTACGTATTATATGTGTGTATGTTGGACCTTAAGAAAGGACATTACTTGATTAGCACTTTCACCACAAATTCGCCATATGAAATACCTTTGAGTGATGGGATGATGAATTTTTAAAAACTACAACGTGGGACAACGGATGAGCTGCATCAATTGAATGCTGTACATCAATAGGGTCTGTTCTTCAAGGCGCTAGAATTAAGTTTATTTATGGAAAACTATAAATTTTATGCTTAACTGAACATTGGTTAAAAAGCCATAAAATTTTGTTTGTCAATAATGACAATTATTCTGTGCAAAGTGCGTTTGTAAGAAAGAGTGCAATTCGTGATGGATCATTGGTAATTGTATCCAATAAGCTCAAATGTAAAGCGCGTTGATTTAGTCAATCTGTCTATCGAGCGCACTGTTGAGTTGTCTTGTGTTAAACTCGAGCTATACATTATTATTTGCGTATATCGACCCCCCTTAAGTGATTTCAATTTGTTTGAATCGGTGATGGAAGGTATACTTAATAAAATTAAAGCCAGTAAAAAAAAAGTTAACCGTATGTGCAGATTTTAATGTTAACATTTTAGACGTTTCCCCAACTAGTATTAGACTAGTTAACCTCTTTAAATCGTTTAACATAAGCAACTTATTTTTTGAACCAACCAGAATTACAGTATTTTCTGCAACTTGTCTGGATAATATATATAGTAATTGTGATACTACAAATGAATTAATTATAAGTGATTTGACGTCTGACCACTGTGGACATATAGCAAGTTTTCCCAATATTTTGTTTACCAATTCACATAAAATTGTATGCTGGCCGTACACATTTAGTAAATGTAATCGATTTAGGAATAGTTGCCTCTAAAATTAAATCTACGATATTGGAGCATAATAATCCGAATGACATTTATAAAGCTCTATTTATTATGTTGTAAAAAAGGAATTTGAAACTACTTTTAAATAAAAATCGATATATATATAAAAAGTACTACTGCTGCCTTATACTTGACACTGGCGAAATTGTGGAAGATACTGTACAGAAGCCATAATCTAAGAGAAGAAGAAGAAGATAATGAGGAAGGTGTAGTTTAATATGTAAAGAAGGAACACACTACAATAATAATATAATAAGTTATTTGCCATGTCAGTTACCAGATAATCCCGACAGTCAGCATCCATTCACGAGCATGACTCATCGCTTAGCTCAACCATATTGTAGGAAACCCAACGACCCCATACACTATCAAGGAACATCAAGAAACAACAAACAAAGAAAATCAAGTGAGCATGACAGATCAATAGTACCAGGCAAAATACACAAACGATATATCTACTAAATATACAATAACATTAATGGCTACACGATGCTTACACATTTTTGTTTGAATATTAGGTATACTTTAATTTTATAAGAACGATATTAACATAAATAACAGTACTTAAATGTCGTATTATTAAATAAATGTTCAAGGATCATGTTTGAATGTTAATATGCTTTAACAATAAGATTAGGGACAAAATAAAATCTTTGGGTTTAAGATATCTTTATCAAATGTCCCATTGAAAAACTTGGATTAATAAGCTAGGATGTTGGTATAATTTTATATGTAAACATTGCATTAATATCTACATCACGTACATACAAATAGAATTTGGTATAATCAGAGAACCCAATGTTTTCCTATTGCTACCTTCTTTTGTAATGCTGCTGCGTATCTACTTGTAGATTTCATTTATATTTAAAACTGAATGTGCCCCGCGGTTTCTCTCGACGTTTAATTTAAAAGACATTCGAAAACTTCGGCGTACATTTTGTATTTAATGAGTTTTTTTTTGCGCGGAACCCTAATTCTTTTTATTATTCTAAAATAAAACTAGCATAAGTTACTACAAAACATTTGCCATCTGCCAGTGAAAGTCCCGTCAAAATCAGTTTAGCCATTTCGGAGATTAGCTGGAACAAACAGACAGACAGACACAAATACTATAAAAATGTTTTTTTGTTATATATACCGTATACACTTTCATAAGCATTTAGTAAAAAGCTGTTATTTTGACATTACAAACAGACACTTCAACTTAATTTATTTGTATATAGATATCGTAATTGTGTTTCGGAAACCCAATTACTGATGATTACCGATAAGCTTTGGACATTTTGTTAGAATTCCGAAGTTTAGGCTGCCTGTGACCATCGTCATGGGTATTGGTTAGTATCAGCGGCTTCGCGGTCTCCGAGGTACGGTGAATAAATAAAGGTTGTGCACAGGTAAATATTAAACGCGTTTGCCGCGGATAATCGGATATTTATCCATTACAAACATCCGATTATCCGCGGCAAACGCGTTTAGTAGATTGTTTTACTTCTGCGCGTATCCAGTAATCAGCGTTAAAATACATAATGTATAATACCTTTATTTAAAAGCTATTGTTGGATGGTTGGCATTCCGGAGACTATTAATCAAGGGACGTTCGTTGTGTTATCCTAACCTATGCTCTTGACCTATGCTCCTATGGCATTATCAATTTTCGTTAAGTCGACGATCACAACAAAGTCCTACAACATTCCTTTGTTTAGTAATTTAACTTTCCTTTAGCGAATAACAAGTTGAGCGAGTGATTATCTATCTTTTCACATGTTTTATCCAGTAGGGTGTAGGTAGGTACCTACAGGACGACAAGAATTATATGACTAGTTTCTTAAAATACTAGTACTATAATTACCACAAATTAGGCAATATTTCGAAGTCGGATGTATCCGTATCAGATGATCATTATAGTAGGTACATAAGCACTGCCATTCAAATTCTAAGAAAGTAAATAGGTCGAACAGATTCCTTAATTTTACGAATACCCTTTTCTTACAAAGTCTTTGAAGAGAATTTTAGGACTAAGCATATACTTAATTATTTAGAATCAAACAAATACATAACATAACGGTTTAATAATTTAGCTGAGTTTAAATTTTAAATTACAACGTAACATATTATATTATATCTATACTCCGAAGCTAACTTTTGTATCGTTTTAAAGTGAGATGTAGAAAGTTTAAGTACCTAAGCTTTTAAAAGGGAAATTTATTACGAGTTACACGTTGGGCCTTAATTACTTATATTTTATTAACATAGGTGTTTAATTACAGCGCTTACATAAATAATTACAGCCTCGTACGTCGGTTGTCCAAAAACGACAAAATGATTCATATTAATTTGTAAGAGGGACCTACCTGTACCTACGTTCGTTTATGTTTGATGTCACAAAACGAGAAAAGCAGTCAGTGTACTAAGAAATTAATATTTTTGTTGCAGATATATACCATTGTCAAGACTGGGCCATGGTTACTTATTTTATACATCTTCGTGCTCAAGACTTCAACCACAATTCCTAAGTCGCGCCAGAAAACGCCAAGATGTTCGCGCCAGCGAAAAGATAAGAAAACTTACAGAAAGGACAAGAGTCCCACCATGTTTTCTCTTGCTGATGGATGTGGCTGCGTCAGTTTTCGCAGTGGGCGGCGACCTCGCTCCCAGGGAGACGATTCGTCGTCGTGCCGGAGCTCCGAGATAGAACAAGAGGTGCCCAAGAGATTGGGAAAGAGAGTTCTTAATGGAGAATGCACCATCAAGGCCCTCGCCCCCTTTCTCAGATTCTGGAGAAGAGATGACGTCAGCATGACTAAGGCGGAGAGGAGTAAGTAAATACATATTTTGCAAGTCCCACTATGGCTGTAAATTTTCCAAGTAAGACTCTAGGTATAGACATAATAAATAGTTAAAACATAGTAATATCTTAGTAATGTCTCATAATCCTGCGACCACGAATGCTGCAAAGTATTCGAAACGTCAGGAAAAACAAAAATCTACAATATACGCCATCTAATCCTTTTAAAATTGTTTTATTATAAAATAGTAAAAAGTACGAAAAGTGAAAAATTATTTCTGGCGCCAAACAACAATCTGAAACTGATATGAATTTCGAGATTCACATATTGTTTTACATTATTCATACTTATTTAAAATATAAATCTCCGTGAGCCTAATATATTCACGACTCGACTTCGCAAAGAGTAGAAAATACGGCAATTTTCGCTTAGATCCCTTTTCAACCGCACGCTTAGCTTTACGGTCATTGAATAAGTAAGATCTCACAACAGAATAAGGCTCTGATGTTTTGAAACTTTTCATCTAAGCGTATCTTTACGACCCATGAAATATTTTTCAAATACATAAAAATAAATAAAAGCCGAAGTCAATGTAATAGGGATGGATTTTCAAAGGGTAACTTTCTAATCCAAATGCTCACTTGACCCGTTTACAACTTTTACGTTCAACGCACTAAAAGTTACGAACCTTTTTACTTTTCAGACCGGAAATAAAAAGGACGAAATGTCACAAGTGATAACACTCAGAAAATAGGTACAGATTAATAAAATTAGAAAAAGGCTCGGTTTGGTTACAACGTTTGTTTGTTTGGTTTACGAGATTTGTATAAACTACACATCGTAATATGGTTGTACTCAAGGTTGACTAACGTAAATTGGATCTGTCTTACCTATTAATAAACAACAAAGGGCTCAGGCGACAGGTTAAGGTTTCAGTTGTGTGTTATAACCACACAACATTTATAGCAACATTTATAGGACGTCTATATTGTATTGGAACATACCTAGGGGAAAACGGTGAACGTGTGTCTTGCAACGGGAAAAGTTAGTTTCGACTATGTTCAGCTCTTTCTTTATTTTGTTTGGAGATGTATTGTTTTTAAAGTGAAACTTCATTATCATCATATCAGCCAAAGGAAGTCCAATAATGAACAAAGGCTTGGAACCATAGATTTCTACAACTGTGTCATCATTTTAGAGGGGATTTGCCAATTCTCACAACGCTTGGCAGGCGGGTTGGTGAGTTCAATATGGCTACTGTTCCACAGAAGGGACGCTGCTGTCCATCCCTTTGGTTCAGAGTCCCTAAGTCGCCTTTTACGACACCCACGGGAGTAGATGGAGTGGTGCTATATTCTTAACCCGGGCACCACACGGATGGAAGTGAAAATTGTTAATTGTAATTGTCTTTAAACTAATAACCAAGAGACCGTTTTAATCCCGATCATAAAGATATAATCGTAGATATTTTCCCGGCAGTAGGAAATGAAAGACTATATATTTATATGAAAGACTATATATTCCTAGATATTTATTTAGAAATATCCTCTTTCGAATTTATGTGTCTATGACCTTGTCGTAAATTAATTGTTAATATGACAATTTGTATGTAAATTTATAGAACTGGTTACAATTTGAATTTGTCATAGGTAATTTGCACAGACAGCCGATGACTTAGCCACTGCCCCGACCGGGGCGTCAAATGTGTCTGATTACCTTTTTGTCTTGATGAATGACTGTCTTTGAAGTACAATGTGTAGATGCAATAAAATCGGGCTCTCGCCTTGTTTATAATCTTGGCCAGATTATCTGACGCCGGGAGTGCTTAGTGTAGTATCGCAACGTAATAATGAACCATATAGCTATTGATTAAGTCAGATTACTCTCGCAAACTGATTGCGTAATTTAACGTTGAAAGGATTGAATCATAAACATCATGACGTCACTACATATGTGTTACACCCCAACTTTTCAAAAAAGAAAAGAAGAGAAAGCTTACTGTGGGTTAATTAAAACCACATCACTAATATTTCATAATATGAAATAGAAGTAGATATGACAAAAAACGACTTATTATCACAAAAAATATGCAACAAAAATTGTTGGTAGCAATTTTACTTCAAAGAGCCAAATCACCACCTTAAAATAAAATAAATATCTATTTATACATCATAGTTATAAGGGCTTTCTTATCCCGATTGAAAGAACCCGCGGCCCCGATAGCAAATATAAATTTAAAATGTATTAAATACCTTACCGTGTGGTGCCGGCTATACCGTGTGGTGCCGGCTCAGAATGCCATCACCCCATTTCCTCCCATGGGTGTCGTAAAAGTCGACTAAGGGATTAGCTAGAGGATGGGCAGCAGCGTCCTTTGAGTACATTAATAACTCAACTGCGATCGCCAACCCGCCTGCCAAGCATGGCGATTATGGCAAAACCCCCCAATGTGTTCACAACACATCCATATCGGTGGTTGTGGTGATCTTTGGGGGAGGCCTGTGTCCAGCAGTGGACTTCATTCGGCCGAAATGATGAAATACTTACATCCAAGTCAAATTATAACCAGAGGGCCAATTCTCGTAATTAATTTACACTATGACTGAAACTTGACCGAACTGAGATTAAATTATGAATTGACCGTAAAAATTGTATTCTGCTACTCATAAAGTTCAGTCAGATTTCAGTATAATCTCGATCTAGTCTCATTTCAATCTCAATTTTGACGTTTATTTGATGACAGTTTAGTACATATGACAGTTCGAAATGTTAGCAGAATATCGTTTTAACTTGGATCACCTTTCGATCCATTTTCGATCTCATCACAGTGTTCATGTTTGACATTGTTTGTTAGTTTAGGAAAATACCATTTATGACACTGAGACTAGATCGGAACTATATTTTGAACATTTTTAAATTACGAGAATTGGCCCTCTGATATCCATACAAAATGTCATGTTAATAATTAATAGAAGTACTTAGGTCATAGAAACATATTATAGTGTAGATACGCTTTCTTACATCTTTATGATCCAGATTAAAATTGTCTCTTGGTATTAGTTTAATGAAGACTAGCCGTTACCCGCCCGCTTTGCTAGGAATAATTGTATTTATATTCATACCTTTTTTTCATTGGTGCCCTTTGGAAATTCTTCATGAACTTCCTTCACCCCGGGGAAGGGCGAAGGGGTATGTCGGACTCCTACCGGCTAAAACCACTGGAGCGGTCATCTTCGGCACCTAAGGGAGGCTCCAGGTCCTCGTATGATCACACTAGAGCATTTATATTCATACCTATCTATCCTCTGTACCCTCCAAGATATCGAAATGGAACATACTTGACAATTTTAGTAAAAAATCCTGTTTTAATCTCTAAAATCTCGGGGCCTATTCAAAATATACAAACTTTCAGACAGACAGACATTTTTTTTAAAAGCGATCAGTTATCTTTATGCCTCGTATATATTGCAGTTTTCACAAAAAATGGCATTTGTTTTAAAATCACCGACAGACAATTTTATTATATTGGTATAGATTAAAAGTAATATAAAAATAAATGGCTCAACTCTTATGCAAGTAAGTAAAACTATGCGACAGTGTGAATTGACTACTACAAATATAATAGTAGAAGGAGCGGTTGGCGCAGTAGCTCAGCTATTTGCTTTCTGCGCTACGTGTCACGATATCGTATCGACGTATTCGATTCCCGCAGGGAACAAATATTTGTACGACCTACAGTTAGTTTAGTAATGTATTAGGTTATCGCGATTATTACACATTATAATAAAACACTTTTAAACGGATTCCATCACGTATATTTTAGATTTTTGTTTGTTGGGGCTACAGTTAGTTGTTTCATGTATGAGTGTTTGGACATGTGAGATTATGACGTCTGTAAACTGTACCTACGACATAGGAGAAATAGCAAGGGAAATCGTTTTCTTCTTTGTTAAAAGTTTGAATTCCAGCACCCTATAAAAACAATAAATTTTCTGTGATTTTACTGTGTACAGTGATGTGGTTTACCCGCTAATGATACAACACACCTCTTATGTTTTACATACACGTTGTCCACTGACCTTATTTCTAACATCTATGTTTATCCTGTCAAGCGATTAACTGGTTATTGAGTGGTTGATGTATGATTAAACTTTTGAATAGCATTTTACATTTTGATAAATTAGTTTGCTAATTACCTTATAAAATATGTATTACATAATTTCTACACTTAAGTATATCATCAGTACTGAATTACAAACGATCTAAGTAGGTAATGCCGTTGAGCCAACAGTAGTGTCGGCTATGCTAGCACAGACAGAACATTGGGGTGCTGTGGTCTCCTTTTATGAGAGTGTCATGCTCCAGATGTAAACCCCAGAGCCCCGCTCGGATGAGCCGATCCTCGTGGGCAATCGACTCGAAGGTTTTCTCATAGTCCACAAACGCTAAGCATAGTTGCAGATAATACTCTTTGGTCTTCTGTATAACTTGGCGCAGCGTATGGATTGCGTCTATGGTACCACAGATATGATGGTCACCATCAGGTGCGTTGTTATTTTTAAGTCGTTCAAGGCAATTTTAATCTCGTACACGATATCTTCGGTATCATCATTTCGGCCGAATGAAGTCCATTGCTGGACACAGGCCTCCCCCAAAGATCACCACAACCACCGATATGGATGTGTTGTAGGTTCATTGAAGGGTTTTGCCATAATCGCCACGCTTGGCAGGCGGGTTGGCGATCGCAGTTGAGTTGTTAATGTACTCGAAGGACGCTGCTGCCCATCCTCCGGCTAATCCCTTAGTCGACTTTTACGACACCCATGGGAGGAGATGGGGTGGTGGCATTCTGAGCCGGCACCACACGGTGTATCTTCGGTATAATGTCAGGTTATTTTGTCTTGTGGGTCTTTGTCAGAATCAATGGTAGGTATAGGTACCGAGGTATATAGCTGTCGGTAGAACTGTCTTGACCTTTATAATTTGACTTTGCCTAATGGCATGTCTCTTGCGAACACTTTGAAGCCTTCATCATATCGGCCATTTAGACGTCCACTGCTGAACAAAGGCCTCCTCCATAGATTTCCACAACTGTATAATCAATTTGGGGGAATTGGCCAATACTCACCTTACTTGGCAGGCGGGTTGGTGAGCGCATTATGGCTACCGTTTCACAGAAGGGACGAAGCTGCCCAGCCCTCTAGTTTATATTCCCTTAGTCGCCTTTTACGACATCCACGGGATGAGATGGAGTGGTGCTATATTCTTAATCCGGACACAACACGGACTAAAGGCTTTTTAAAGCCTTAAAGGTACGAATATCGTGACGCAAGGATTTCCATACCTAATTGTCTATTGAACAGTCGGTATGATTTAGCATCACCGGAATACTGGAGCGTCATGGCGCGTTCTTCTGCCAATGAGGTCGAAACTGTGAGCGGAGAAGTGTTTAGGTCTACCTTTACGGCAGGTTTTAAAGTAACCCAACCGTTTGAACAGTTTTCAGAAACCTATGATTTAAATCGTCCACAGATACGCAATGTTTGAGGTAATCGAAGCGACTTTGGAGTTCGAGTTGAAATCTCTCGGGGTTTTGGATATGAGCGCTAGATGGCCGGAGCGTAGACCTCATCAGACGAGGCTATTTAACTTTGAGATTAATATACCTCTTACCATTCGTGATCACTACCAATTTTCACCCTATGGATCACAGAGATATCACCAAATATTTCTCTTTTATTAGTCATTGTGAAGTCAATATAATTCTTTGAGGAACCATTGGGACTCATCAAGGTCCATTTCCTGTGAGGCGGCTTTTAGAAAAAGGAAATTATCACGAAGAGGCCCTCCTTTTCCAAAAAAGTGCCAGCCAGCCTCTGTTCCCTGGGGTTCCGTTGCCCATACCCACATTGGTCGGTGCGTAGACCTGTATGACTATCAACGAATACCTCTTGGATATTCTGAGTATAAGGTACGCTACCCTACTCGACACACTTCTGATAGTCACTATGTTGTTAATGAGGGACCTGTGGACTAGGAACCCGACACCACCATGAAACAGATGGGCGCCTTCCCGGTAGGAGAATAGGTTGCCGGATTTCAGGGTTATCGTGTCCACGCCCTCTCTTCGGAATTCTGATAAACTTATGGCATCCCAGTGCAACTTATCTATTTCTTCTTCCAGCTCAACGATCTTTTGTCTGCCTTCAGTGTGCGCGCGTTGTATGTTACGAGGGCCTTTTTTCGTTTTGGATGGTAGGAGGATCCCATCCGGAGACCCTTAGCACCCTCTGCTCGCCGTTACCGTGGCTACCATGACCAGAAACAGCGGGGTTGCCGGGAACTGGGGGGCGGGCTTTAGTTTTGTCGTTATTTTGGGAGAAATTTAGCTATTGTTTAACAAAAGGGACGATTGTACAGAGCTGACTGTAAAGCGCATAGATTATATTTTCTGCATGCCTTACAATCTAGGCATAGGCATATCTTGCATGCATATAAATGAATCTAAAATAAAATTCCGTACTCTAAACGACTTTGAACTAGTACACTGTATTAAATTATTTTACCCCAGCGGATTAGGATTATTTTGTGTTTTATTTTTACACGACTGTCAATATCTAGGATTGGCAGTTGTGTAAATAAATTTTAGATTTTAAATACAATTTATCGACGAGAAAAATGACGCTATTCATTGACCTTGGTGCCTAACATAGCTCTTAGTTGTATGCGTTGATATTTTTGTGAGGCTGTTTTATTTACGGTCCAGACTTGTACTAGGTGCCTCGGTAAAATTAGCTTACTCAAATTTCTGAAACAGAACCCATTGGAACTGTAAATTTAACAATAATAAAAATATCTCATTCATGTTTGGTTTTTAATTCAATGGAATTCGAATGAGAATATTTTCATAAAATGCTTTTGTACGATTATAAAGTGAGAAAAAAAAAAGATTATAAAACGATACTGCCATGACTGATATACTCGCCGTTGATGTTAATGCCGAATCCTTTCCACTCCAAGGGTGCAATTCTCTAAGCTCAAACATCCATACATCCTTAAGTACAGTATTGAAATAATGGTAATAACCCAATCTGGTATTCGCTTAGACTGGTCCTTATGGCTATCTGTAATGTGTCCTTGAATAGCTTCAATCACGTCTTAGTGAATACCAAATTGGTTTTTAACCGTTATTTCACTTCTGTATTCAAGGATGTATGAATGTTTGGGCTTAAAGAATTGCACCCCAGTAGCTAGAGCATCCTCCATTAATTCGTATGGTGTCCGGATTAAGAATATAGACCCACTCCATCTCCTCCCGTGGAAGTCGTAAAAGGCGACTAAGGGACTCCAAGCTAGAGGGATTGGCAGCAGCGGCCTTTCTGTGGAACAGTAGCCTTTCTGCGCTCACCAACCTGCCTACCAAGCATGGTGAGTACTGGCAAATTCCCTCCAATATGATGACATAGTTGTGGAAATCTGTGGGGGAGGCCTTTGTTCAGTAGTGGACGTTGTAGGGCCGCAATGATGATCCTCCATTGCACCGGTGAACAGGATGTTGTCACCTTTATTGAAGAAGAGCTCCACCTTATCTATTTTCCATGCTTCCGGCGTTGTGCCCTTGAGTAGGACGGAACTGGATAGCTTCTTAAGGACTTTAAGTACCACCCGCTTTCAGATGCTCTGTCGTAATTCTGTCACCACCTTGTTATTTTTAACAGCTTAAAAATAACAAGGTGGTGACTCAAGGCCATCCTAATCTTATGCAGGCTGAGGTCCGGGATATCTTCGGCATAGGGTCGGCTTATTTTGGCTCACGGGTTGTTGTCAGAGTCAATGGTACGTATTGTTACCGAGGTGTATAACTGTCGGTAGAAGTTCTCGATCTCTCTCAAAACCTCTTACTTTGTCGACAATACACCACCGTCCTTGGTCTTCAGCCTCATAATACGACTTTGCCCAATACACCTGTCTATTGCAAACACTTTGGGGCCTAGGTTCCATTCGATCGTCTCTTTAACATCGTTGGTGTTAAAGGTACGTATATCGTGACGCAAGAACTTCCATATCTGTCTATTGAGCAGTCGGTATGCTTCAACATCACCGGAAGACTGGAGCGTCATGGATCGTCTTTCTTCCTTGAGGTCGGGAGTGTGATCGAATAACTTTTTTGTCTACCTTTACGATGGGTTTTATAGAACTTAGACCCAACCGTTTGGACCGTTTCCAGTTTCTACAAACCTACCATTTAAATCGTCCACAGATACGCAATGTTCTAGGGACTCGAAGTGGTTTTGGAGTTCGAGTTGAAAGCTCTCGGGGTTTTAGATATGAGCACGATAGGGCCGAAGCGTAGACTTCATCTGACGAGACCTCTCAACTTTAGAGATTAATATTCAATGTGCCTCTTACCATTCGGTAATCACTACCGATTTTCACCTTATGGATCACAGAGGCATAATTGAATATTTGTCTTTTATTGGTGTCATGTATGATGAAATCAATCTCATTCTTTCTTGAACCATCTTGAACCATCGGGAGTCGGATGACGATGAGGGCCATTTCCTGTGAGGTGGCTTTTGAAAAAGTAGTTCCATCACGAAGACTCCTTTTCCATAACGTCAGCCAACCTCTGTCCCTTGGGGTTCCGTAGCCCATATCCAAATTGCCCCACTCTCAACTCATCATCGCATCGAGTGCCCAGCTTTGCTTTGCGTTAAAGTCCCCCATCATAACAGAGAAGTGTGCCTTGGAGTTATGTATGGCCCTAATTACGTCCTCATACATACTCTCTACTTCATCAACTGGTGTGTCGAGGTCGGTACGTAGACCTGTATGACCTTCAGCAAATACCTCTTGTATATTCTGAGTATAAGGTATGGTACCCTGCTCGACACACTTTCGATGGCCACTATGTTGTTAATGGGGGAGCTGCGGACGAGGAACCCGACACCACCTCGAGACAGATGTTCGCCTTCCCGGTAGTAGAATAAATAAAGATAGATTAGTATATTAAAAAGATTATATAGCAGTTGAGGAGCACTTATAATATAGATAATATTTGAAGCGACGCGGTTAACGCAGTGGCTAATCGCTTGCTACGCTACGTCTGGCGATTTCGATCTCCGCACGGAACAAATATTTCTATAATCTATAGATAGTTGTTTCGGATCTAGATTTTTGTATATGAGGGATTTATGTCTGTAAACTGTACCCACAACACAGGAGTTAGTTATATTAGTGCGTTGCCCCAAAAATAAAAATACTCAAAACATATATTAGTTTAAAACTTTTAAACAGAGTATATATTTTACAGTTTAAAAAAGTACCTCGGGTTAATAAAATATTACAGAAATAAATTTGAAACTAGTGTTATTTCCCTGTGGTGTCCTAATTAATAAGTATATAGCACCGTCGTATTAGGCGACTGAGGGACTCTAAACCGGGATGGAAAGCAGCGTCCATTCTATGCCACATTAGACATCACCAACTTCGCAAATTCCCCCAATAGGTGGACACACGACGTGGCCCTCACACAGCTGGATCGAGAGATGCTCGTTGCAGCTGCCAACGTTGCGGCCTGGCCGGAGGTCGATCAAGGGATCTTGCCCGATCCGGAGGAGGAAGCGTCCTGGTTCCGGGAGACGATGACGTCAATATGCGACGCATCCATGCCCCGGGCCAGGCGCTCCCGGCGTACGGCAGTGTACTGGTGGTCGGATGAGGTCGCACAGTTGCGTGCGGTCTGCCTGGCATCCCGCCGGCGGTACCAACGAAGCCGACGTCGTCACAGCGCTACAGTCGGACAGACTGACGAGGCCTATAGAGCCTATCGGGCGGCCACGCTGGTGTTTCAGACCGCCATCAGCGAGGCGAAGGCTCGGTCCTGGAGCGAGCTCCTGGAGGGACTAGATAGGGATCTGTGGGGGAGACCCTACCGTATGGTAGTAGGCAAGCTGCGCCCATATGTCCCCCCGGTGACCGAAACCATGGCCCCGGATTTGCTGGAGGGAGCACTTTCAACGCTCTTTCCGGCGGTCCGGGACCAGCCTGGTCCCTCTCCACCCCTGATTGCCTCGGACTGGGCCGAGGAGTTGGGGGTTTTGGAAGGGGATCTGAGCCGAACCATTGGCCGCCTGAAGAGTCGCAACACCGCACTGGGTCCGGACGGCATTCCGGGCCGCGCGTGGGTGTATGCCCTACAGTCTCTTGGGGACCGCTTGAGGCGGCTGTTCACCAGTTGTCTCCGTAGTAGCGTGTTCCCGTCCGGCTGGAAGGAAGCCGGATTGGTTCTCTTGAAGAAGGAAGGAAGGGCTGCAGAGTCTCCCTCTGCATACCGTCCCATTTGCCTGAAATTACCCCAATTACCCGAAGACTCGTTGAGCACCTGTCGCGAGTTGGCCCCGACTTGGCCGAAAGTCAGTATGGCTTCCGGCAGCGGCGGTCCACCATCGACGCGATTATTCGCGTCCGCTCGCTGTCGGAACAGGCAGTGTCCCGGCGGGGTGGGGTGGCGTTGGCGGTCAGTCTAGACATCGCCAATGCCTTCAACTCCATCCCGTGGGGCGCTATTAGGGCGGCACTAGTCTATCATCGGTGTCCGCCCTACCTGCAGGGTATCATAGGGGCCTATCTGCGCGATAGGCACATTCGCTACGTGGGCAGGGACGGTAGCGTAAAGCGGAGGGAGATTACGTGCGGGGTTCTACAGGGGTCAGTTCTCGGCCCCCTCTTGTGGAACCTCGCCTACGACGCGGTCCTGCGTGTCGTTCTCCCTGCTGGCGTCAGCTTGGTCTGTTATGCTGACGACACTCTGGTGTTGGCCAGTGGGGAGTCCTTCGAGGGAACCATCCGGCTTGCGGAGCAAGCGGTGGCAATTGTCGTGGCCAAAATCCACGCCCTGGGTCTGCGGATAGCGCCTCAAAAAACCGAGGCGCTATGGTTCTACAAACTGCCGAGGAGCAGAGAACCACCCAGTTCGTGGATACGCGTTGGTGACGCGTGAATCGGGGTGGGCCGGTACATGAAATACCTGGGGCTCACCCTGGACAGTCGCTGGGGCTTCGAAGAGCACTTACAGCGCCTCGTCCCCCGAGTCGAGAGGGTAGTGGGTGCACTACACCGGCTGCTGCCCAATCTTCGCCGTCTCTACGGGGGGGTCGTGCGGTCCGTGGTTCTATACGGGGCGCCTGTATGGTCAGCTCGACTATCAGGCGCCCAGCGCTGCAGAACCAAAATTCACGGTCTGCAGCGCAGAGTGGCTATCCGGATTGCACGAGGATACCGAACAGTGTCCTACGAGGCGGCAACTCTCCTGGCGCGTTTCCCGCCTTTTGACATCCTGGCGGAGATGGATGCGTGGGTTTACGATCAGACACGCTCCCTCCGCCAGAGCGGCGAAGGCGCGCCTCCAGGGGCGTTGGACAGGCATGCGGCGGCTGGCTGGCGGCGCGCACATGTAAAGTGGCGTCATCGCCTGCGGATGCAGTTTGCAACCAAGCGCGTCGTCGATGCCGTCTTGCCGCTCTTTGGAGCCTGGCTCAGAAGGAGCGAGCGCGTCACCTACCGCCTGACGCAGGTGCATACCGGGCACGGTTGTTTCGGCGCGTACCTGCACAGGATAGGACGCGAGGCCACGGCACAATGCCACCATTGTGATAGCGACCAGGACACCGCACAGCACACGCTCGAGGCGTGCCCTGCGTGGGCCGCTGAGCGGCGGATCCTGGTCGATCGGATCGGGTAAGATCTCTCTCTACCAGCAGTAGTGTCGGCTATGTTGGCAGAGCACGAAAACTGGAATGCAGTGGTCTCCTTCTGTGAGAGCGTCATGCTCCAGAAGGAGACCGCAGAGCGGGATCGGGAGAGAGCCGATCCCGCTCGAAGAAGGAGGACACGGCGCCGGGGTAACAACCGCCGTGGCGCCTAATTCCCATACGCCTGAAACCTGCCGTACCTACAAGGCGGGGGACCTCTGGGTTCGCAGGTGCGTAGATTGGGGAATCTGCGCGCTCACACCAAGCGACCCAAGAGAAGACGGTAGCACGCATGTGGCCACGCGCTGCCGTGGGACGCTTTGGGGGATCCTTTACATTCCCCCCGGGTGAGTGACCGCTTTACAGTCACCCTCTCTCCGAGATGTGCCTATAGGCGTGGCACCAATGGGCGGCTCTAGTGTGATCATACGAGGACCTTGAGCCCCCCTTAGGTGCCGAAGTTGACCGCCCCAGTGGTTTTAGCCGGTAGGAGTCCGGCATACCCATCCGGCATACGGCAAGGAAGTTCATGAAGAATTTCCACTGGGCACCAATAATAAAAAAATAAAAATAAATGTGGACACACATAGTTTGCTAATCTGTCAGCTATATCGGCAACTTTAGTTCTTCTACGGATCTCCTCCATACTGGTTAAAGACTTTCGTGTTAATGCATTGCGGTATTGTTGACAAAAAACGTTGCGAAGTTCCCCGAACGCTGCTCAGCCGAGACGGATTCGACGATTAACCTCCTTCTTGAAGTTGGACCCATCTTGCTGGATAGTTTGTTCCAGATATACATCATCTTCAAATAGGCCTATCGTCCGACGTCCACTACTGAACAAAGGCCTCCCCCATATATTTCCACAATAGGGTCATCATTTTGGGGGGAATTTGCCAATACTCACCACGCTTGACAGGTGGTTTGGGCAGCGCAGAATGGCTGCTATTTGACAGATGGGACGCTGCTGCCCCTCCTTCTGATTTTAAGTCCCTTAGTCACCTTTTACGACATCCAGGGGAGGAGATGGAGTGCTGCTATATTCTTAATCCGGACACCACACGGAATTCATCCATCCAATCCATCACGGAAAAAACCATTATTTTGTATAAGATAGGCATACTCGTCAACAACTTCAAGAACAAAGCTCCCAACGGATCACCATCCGGCCTTGTTATTTTTAAGGTTTTTCAAGGCCATCCTAATCTCGTACCGACTGATGTCCGGGATATCTTCGGTATAGTGTTGGCGTATTGTGGCTCGCGGGTCTTTTTCAGAGCCAATAGTAGGTATAGTTACCGGCACAGAATAGGACACAAGGTCACGGCACAGTGCCACGATTGCGGAAGCGATCAGGATACACATCACACGCTCGAGGAGTGCCTGCGTCTGCGAGAGCGTCATGGTGCAGAAGGAGACGGCATAGCGGGATCGGTAGAGAGCCGACTCCACACGGAGAGGGACGAGACGAGACAGCGCTGGGGTAACAACCACCACAGCGCCCAGGTCTATCATGCCTGACCCCCTGCCGTCGCTTTATGGCAGGGAGCCTCGCGGGTGCACAGATTGGGGAGTCTGCGTGCTCATAATGAGTGACCCCCAGGAAAACGGTGGCGGGTATGTGGCCACGTGCCGCCGTGTGCGGAGCACAGTGCATAACGAAGATTGGGGGATCTTTTACAATCCTCTCCGAGAAGTGCCTTTTTACAGCCGCCTTCCCTCCGCTAGAGGGGGTGACCACTTTACAGTCATCCCCTCCAAGATGTGCCTAAAGGCGTGGTATCATGGGTGGCTCTAGTGTGATGTTACGAGGACCAGGAGCCCCCTTTCGGTGCCGAAGATGCCTGCTCCAGTGATTTTAGCCGGTAGGAGTCCCCGGGGTGAAGGAAGTTCATGATGAATTTCCAATGGGCAGCAATACAAAAAAAAACGAGGTGTACAGCTGCCGGTAGAAGTTCTCAATCTCTCTCAAAACCTCTGGCTTAGTCCACGCTACACTACCGTCCTTGGTCTTCAGCTGCATAATACAACTTTTCCCAATAATAGACCTGTCTTTTGCAAACACTGTAGTTTGTGTGAATTGGATTAAATTCGGTGGAAAATTTCGGTGGACGAAAATTCAGACAAAGAACAGAAGACGGATAAATTAGAATGTGGTCCAATATAAGATTCTTGCAGCACGCCCGAATTCATGATGTACATAGAAGAGTTGAAAATCGACCGACACAAAGCTAATCCGATCATACCTAAATTTTTATGATGACAGATTAAAAGTTATAAGAATCTAATTAGTAGAACGGGAATATACTATGAGTGTATTATCTATTTTATATCTATCATTTTGTATAAGAAAGACTCACAATAATAGGTCATCACTCTTCTTTTAGAGACAGAAATAAAAACATAATTGTTTTGCAGCAGTGAAATGTCTGTCGTCGTTACTTAGTATAATGGAAGTCCATAATCAATTTTTATGTCAAAGCGAAATCCACATATATTTGTGTTCGAAGAAACGCGTTTGCTTTGCTCATATAAAAGCACACCCACACACACACTTTTTATTACGCTTGTGAGAATGTCTCAATTTAGTTGAAGTGATCATAATTTATAAGGTGGTTAACGATATTAATGAGTAAGTACTATTTTGAGGATCTCGGTTAAGCAAACGTAATATCTACGCTTGTTTAGTTAAACGGAGTTTAAAATTTAGGTACCGTCAATGATATTATATATTAAAAGAAGGGTACTGTTAAAAAGTTCACCTGACCAACATTAGCCATTGGCCGCTCAATTTATTGAAACTGCTTTCAATCTAATTCATTAAAAACGCCCTACGCTTTCGTTTTAAATCTAACTGAGAACTTCAGTTGATTACATAACAGAAACACTGACTGAAATAATATTTCTTTCACGGTTTAGAGCGTCGTTAAAAGAATTGCCGCGATGCTGTTTTCTTTTACTACAACATATTGATAGTTTTTTGTACGTACTTGTGGTACTGACCAAATTTCGTTTAAACAGGAACCTCAACGATCCAACTCCATCAAACGATTCAGCTCGACCACTAGTATTCCAGTTAACGTTGTTCAGTCTCAATTTTTACTCATTCCTACAAAGGATTCTCGCGCGCTTCGTGATAACTGTACTTTAGAGATAATCTCTAACCCGTTAAGTCGAAGAGAAGTATGTCGATCTTTTATAAAAACGTAACCTCGTAAATGATAGAGATAAAATGTCGTAGAATTATGGAATCTCTAATAACACACGTTCCGTTTTTCTCGACTACGTTAAAACAATCACGAAATTAGGATTTACCTAAAATGAAATTTTATATACCTTCAATATAGCAAGGCAAAGGCCTCCCCCATCGATTTTCACAACTGTGTCATCATTTTGGGGGGTATTTGCCAATACTCATCACGCTTGGCAGGCGGGTTGGTGAGCGCAGTATGGCTACTGTATCTCAGAAGAGACGCTGCTGCCCATCCCTCTGGTTTAGATTCCCTTAGTAGCATTTTACGAAATCCACGGGAAGAGATGGAGTAGTGCTATATTCTTAATCCGGATACCACACGGACTCTCCGGATACCACACGGACTATCCGGACACCACACGGACTATCCGGACACCACACGGACTATCCGGACACCACACGGACTACCTGTCATTCTGTATGGTTCGGTATATTGGGCCGTGAAGAAGATTTGAATTTATTGAGAGATAAGAAACTTCACGTTGCGTAGATGAGAATGTTGAGGTTGAAGTGCGGAGTGACACGAATGGATAAAATAAATAAAAACTAAATTAGAGGGAGTATGAAACAGGCGCGAATGACGGAAATGTTTTGGTATGGGCATGTAATGAGAAGGGCTGAAACGCTTGTGATTAACATAACGAAGAGTATTAATGTTAATAAATGGAGTAGGAGAGAGAGTCCAAAGAAAAGATTGGAGGGTAATGGGTGAGAATATGAAGAAAAAGGGAGTAAATGATGAGGTGATGGCTGACAGGAAAGACCGGAAGAGAAAAACATATTGCATGACCCCAAGTGACTTGAGACTAAGGTAGGAGAAGGATCATAGGTTTAAGTGATTTTGAAGATCGGTATCATAATACTATTGTCACGTGTCAGCAAACTTAGGAACTAGTTAATACAACATTTAGAAGTAGGTTAAAATTAAGTTATAAGATTTTTTTATTCACTAACTGTCCGCCCCAGCTTCGCACAGGCAGATACATGCAAAACCGATTGCAGTGCCACCTGTCAGGTCCAATTGTGAATCTAAACCATCTAAAGCATCCCACGCAAACATATATTCAGCCAAAAAAGTATCGGGAATGGATGATTTGTTTATGGTTCCAAATTAAATTTTTTGTTTTTATTGTTGTTGTTAGATTGGCACAGCTGTTTTCCATTTTGGCGCGGAGTTTGAGTTGTATCTGTTATTTATATTAAATACAGCGCTGTTTTTAGTTATATCATATCTAGTGTGTATAGCGAATTTCTTGTGTTCGGAGTCACTGAAAATGTTACAGAAGGCTTACGGTGAATCGACTTTATCCAAAACACGTGCTCATGAGTAGTACAAAGCGTTTAAAAGCGGTCGAGGTGTGATGGAAGATTTGCCTCGCTCTAGTAGGCTATCAACGTCTGCAACTGAAGTTAACATCGCAAAAGTGAAGGAAACAGTGACTGAAAATCCTCATTCAACTATGAGAGAGATAGCCACCGAACTTTCTGTATCTCACGAGTCGATCCGTACCATTTTAACTAATCGTTTGGGTATGAAACATGTTACCGCTTGGCTAGTCCCAAAAGACCTGACTTTTTTTTGAATAACTCAATCGCATGAGAGTAGCTGAGGACATGCTAGAACGAGTCAATTCCGACTCAATATTCATGAAACGCATTGTTACTGGTGACGAGACGTAGGTTTACGAGTTTGACATGCAAACTAGTCAACAAGCTTCGAAGTGGCGCCTTCCAACTGAACCGAAACCGAAAAAACCACGCCAAAGTCGATCAAAAGTCAAAGTCATGTTGACTGTTTTCTTTGACTATCGCGGTGTTATGCACTCGGAATTCTTGCCGGAAGGTCAAACGGTAAATAAATAATATTATTTGAGCGGCATTTAAGACAGCAAATTCGAAGAAAAAGGCCAGATTTGTGGAAAGAAAATTCTTGGATTTTGCACCACGATAATGCGCCTTCACACACGGCCATCATTGTAAACGAATTTTTGACCAAACACTCAATAAATACCATCGAACAACCACCATATTCACCAGATATGGCTCCAGGCGACTTCTTTCTTTTCCTAAACTCAAATTACCACTTCGTGGCACCCGTTTTCAAGTTAGCACTTCTCCCTCCCATCTCTTGCTCGCGCCAACCCGTGCCGAGCCTGTAGCTTTAAATGTCTCTTAATACATTTTAAATAATACCGATCCAGCTGTCCCCAAAACAATAGCTTGTTATCCCCAGTAACGTGTTAGAATTATATAATGTTTCTAAACGCAACCAGACTTCTAGTTTATGGTAATGTATTTGCTAATTAGACATATATGAAGATTCTGTACTCTCTGACTGGCCGTAACTCACTGTCTGATTGTTCTGTGATAAATCGAAGTTAATCTATCTCAAATGGTATTATTTCAACCTGTTTATTCCAACATGGTAGCAGAGCATGGTTGTTGAAATAAGAAAACGTGTATATTTGCGAGGATTAACCTAAAATCTTTTCATTTCAATTCGAATTCCAAATTATCACACCAAGCATGGCATCTTCAACTTCGAACGTTTTAAATTCAATTGAGAAATTAAAAGGAACAGATAATTATTCCACATGGAAGTTCACAATGAGAATGTTACTGATACACGAAGAGTTATGGGAATATGTGGAAAAAGAAGGAAATGATGACAAAAAAAAAAGGTGAAAAGGCGTTGGCGCGAATAGCCCTTTCTGTACAACCAGCGGTAATTCCTTATATTCGTACAGCCAAAAGTGCTTATGAAGCCTGGAATGGCCTCAAGAAGGCATATGAAGGACGTGGATTATGTAGAAGGCTAGGTCTACTCAGAAGTTTGTTTGGAACAAAACTGTGTGACAGCGGCTCAATGGAGAACTACCTGAATAAAATTAAGGAAGCCTCGCATCAATTGAGCGAAATAGAATCTGCATTAGACGATGAGTTCGTCGCCGTCATTATGTTGAGTGGCCTTACTGAGGATTACGATCCCTTAATTATGGCCATAGAAAATTCAGGCAGTAAATTAACTACCGAACATGTCTCAGCCAAGCTATTAGAAGAGACTCAGAGACGGGGCGACAAGCATGAAGGCATAAAGGCCTTAGTCACCTGGAAACAACCAAAGTGCTTTAAATGTAAGCGTACTGGTCACTTATCACGAAATTGCCCAGAAAAAAGAGGTACAGGACAACTTATGAATAATAACAAACAAAGCTGTGCCCAGGATTACAATAAGAATAAATATTCACCTAAAGACAAAGCTCTTGTAACAGCACTCTCTGTGAAAGTAAACAGTGATGTATGGTATATAGACTCTGGGGCAACAAACCATATGTGTTGTAATAATGAAAAACTGATGGTTAATTACAATCCGAATAAAACTGCGGATGTGAGTATTGCTAATGGTGAAAAGTTATTGTCTGCTGGATTAGGACAAGTGGAAATACATTTGAAAAGTTGTGTAAGGACAATAAGTGATACATATTATGTGCCTAACTTAAGTACTAATCTATTATCTGTTAGTGCGATGACCAAAAAGGGATATATTGTTTCTTTTGACAGTAATTCATGTATTGTTTATGATGGTAAAGAGATTTTAGCTACTGGCACACAGGTCAATGGTGTTTATCAACTCGATACTGTGTCAGATAGCGGCGGCACCAAGATAAAGGAGTGTTCATTTATGGCCGCAACAGTAGCAAACTCAATATCCCAAGAGGTGTGGCACAGACGTCTTGGACATCTCAACTCAAGAAGCATGCAGCTTTTACAAAAGGGTATGGCAACTGGTATTAATTATAATGTGTCTGAATATAAACAGTGTATACCTTGTATTCAAGGGAAACAAAGTAGATTGCCTTTTCCTAAAAAATCCTATAGTAGAGCTACACAGATATTAGGGTTAGTTCATACAGACTTGTGTGGACCTATACAAATTCCATCTCTAAGTGGAGCCAAGTATATCTTGAGTTTTATTGATGACTACACAAGGAAACAATTTGTATATTTTTTGAAAACAAAATATGAGACGTTTAAGTATTTTAAGCAATCTAAGGCCCTTGTGGAAAATGAAACAGGAAAGTCATTAAAGGTACTTAGAAGTGATAGAGGAGGAGAATATATGAGTTCTGAATTTCAGGAGTTTCTCAGTACAAAAGGCATCAAGCACCAAAAGACTATACCGGACTGTCCACAACAGAATGGTGTTGCTGAACGAGCAAATAGAACTGTAATGGACAAAATCCGGTGCATGCTGCAAGATGCTGGACTGGGAATGAAATTTTGGGCGGAAGCAGTTAACACCGCTGTTTATCTGAAAAACAGAAGTCCGACCAAGGCTGTCACTGGTGCAACACCGGAAGAAAAGTGGAGTAAGAGAAAGGTAAATCTGAACCATTTAAAGATTTTTGGTTGTATAGCATATGTTATGGTAAAGAACAGAAAGAAACTTAATCCAAAGAGTAAACCATATATATTTGTGGGTTATAATGAAGAGTCCAAAGGATATCGGCTCATTGATCCATATAATCCTAGAAGTTGTATAAATTCCCGTGATGTTATTTTCTTAGAAGATAAATTTTATGTAAAAGAAAAGTCACATGATGAAAATAGAGACCAGCATCTTTATGTTGACCTCAGTTTGAATAAAAATAATATTCAACAATCTGAATCATCCACTGTGAATTCTGATGTATCTGATGACTTAACATTATCACAGAACAATCAACAAAGGATCAGTACCATCACATTAGATGATTCCGACAGTGAAAAATCAAGTGGTGAACCAGATAATCGCTTGGATGTTACTTACCTTCCAGGAGAAGAGTCACTAGCTGCAGCAGATTCAACGGAAGACTGCTATAGCGATGCACCTGATTCTCCTATAAAGGCCAACTTTGTCAGACTGATTGACTGTATTCCTGATGAACCTCAGACTGCACTTGAGGCATTGAATGGACCAGAATCTAATGGCTGGCATAAGGCCATGATTGATGAATATAATTCATATATTAAAAACAAGTGTTGGACTCTAACAAAACGAGAACCTGGCCATAAGCCTGTAAAATGTAAATGGATTTTCAAGAAAAAATATGGTGTTGATGGTGAGTTGTTGAAATTTAAAGCCCGCTTAGTAGCCAAGGGTTATACCCAAAAATATGGTATTGATTACCAGGAAACTTTTTCTCCAGTGGTAAGGTACTCCACAATTAGAATGCTGCTTGCACTAGCAGCAGAGTATAACATGAGCATTGAACATTTGGATGTTAAAACAGCATTTCTTAATGGTGACCTTGAGGACACAGTTTATATGGAGCAACCGGAATGTTTCCAAGTCAAGGGGAGTGAAAATAAAGTATACAAGCTCAACAAAGCTGTTTATGGCCTTAAACAGGCATCAAAATCGTGGTATGATAAAATTACTAAGGTCTTATGTGACAAGTTGAACTTCAGTCGTTTAACTTCCGAACCATGTGTTTACCATAAGTCCAAGAATCAGTCAATAATTATCATAGCATTGTATGTGGACGATTTGATTTTATTAACCTCTCCCGAATTTCAAGGAAAAGACGAAATAAAAGGTAAATTGCAAGATGAATTTGATATCACAGATCTAGGGCCAGCCCAACATATACTTGGTATGGAGCTGTCCAGAAAAGGTAATCAAATTTATCTTAATCAGTCTAACTATATACAAAAGCTGATAAATAAGTTTCGCATGGAAGACTGTAAGCCTGCTATGACACCAATGGAGACTGGTTTGAGGTTGACCAAGGAAACTCAAATGGACAATACTTATGATTACAGAGGGTTGGTTGGTTCCCTTATGTATATAGCAGTTTGTACAAGGCCAGACATTAGTCATGCGGTGAGTTACCTCAGTCAGTTTAACAGTTGCTTTGGTGAAATTCATTGGAAGACAGCCAAGAGAATCTTACGATATTTGAAAGGTACAATTAATATAGGCCTTACGTTTTCTAAAAGTGGCATGAATATTGCCGCCTACGCTGATGCAGTCTGGGCATCTAACAATGTAGATCGTAGGTCATATACGGGTTATGTGTTTTCTATAGGTAAATCCATCGTAGCTTGGGAGAGTCGTAAACAACGCACTGTTGCCTTATCTAGTACAGAGGCAGAGTACATGGCGTTGTCTGATACTTGTAAAGAAGCTTTATTTATTAGGAAATTTCTATTTGAAATACTTTGTATCTTACCTAAAATTACTATTTATAATGATAATCAGTCTGCTATAAAATTGTGTAAAAGTTTCATGTTTCATTCTAGGACAAAACACATAGATATACGTCATCACTTCATTAAAGAAATTGTCAGTAGTGGTGTAGTTGAAATCAAATACTTATCAACTCATGATATGTTGGCTGATGTATTAACTAAAGCCCTTTGTAGAGAAAAACATTGTAAATTTGTTAGTTTGATGTTAGCTATATAGTTATTATTAGTTATTTATACTTCGTGTATTTATTTCTTAGTATATGAAATATGTGATCTTACAGTTTGCGTTTAAGGGCCAGTGTTAGAATTATATAATGTTTCTAAACGCAACCAGACTTCTAGTTTATGGTAATGTATTTGCTAATTAGACATATATGAAGATTCTGTACTCTCTGACTGGCCGTAACTCACTGTCTGATTGTTCTGTGATAAATCGAAGTTAATCTATCTCAAATGGTATTATTTCAACCTGTTTATTCCAACAATCCCCAGTAACGCCCTGAGCCGAGGTCCGAGTCCCGCAGGGGGCGCCCTTAGCGAAAGTTGCTTAGTTTTTAATATTAAATTTAAGCCTGGCTGGAGGCCTCTTTTGGCTTCGCTAGAAATGACCGGATAAGCAACCACATTTACCTGAAATGTATGCGAGAAGCCCTCATTATAATAAAAGAACTGAACTCTATTCCGGAAACAGCGTTTAAAAAATGTTTTGATGATTGGATTATTCGTTGGCGTAAGTGTATCGTTTCTGAAGGAGCATACTTTGAAGGTGATAAAATTAATTTGGATGAATAACAAACATTTTGTGTATTATTGATCTTTTCCCGTTACTTTCTTGACAGAGTAGTACACAAAGACATTCATCAAAATCGGTTCAGCCGTTTAGGAGGAGTTCAGTGACATACACACGTACAGAAGAATTATATTCATAAAATGTTAGTGTGCAAGTAAGTTACAAGTGAAGCTTATAAAGCCGTTACCTACAAAACGCTTGTAAAGTAGGTATTTATTATCCATAATAATTGCTTTACGACCCATCCCATTGATTTTATTTCGACAGCTTCTCTGTTATTAATTCCTCCATTTCTTAGTAATTCCCTAGTGTAGGTAGATAAAAACGGTTCGCCAGGCGGGTCCCATCTCTAAACGAACATTTTATATTGCAGGGAATAATGTAGCACTTAGGTACAACGAGCACTTTTCCGACGATATCTTCATGCGGGTTCCCTTAATAACTTACAATTGTACGTGGTTTTGATGTTATATTTAAAGGGCCATAGAGCAAAGTGCGCACTAAACATCGAGAGCTGTATAAGAATAACTTATTTAAAACTATTATCTACGTATGTTTTGGATGTAATAAGCCCAAAGATTTAGTGCGAGCGTCGACGATAAAAATGCGATGGAAATTGGGTTTCTGAATTTGCAATTCAGAATATCGAATATGTACGGCTGTGTTCGCCAAGATGACGGTTGACACCGTTGTGGGTATGTATACCTCACTGAAAGCAATATGTGGACAATCTACCCAAATACCTATTATATTAGTATTGTCTTAGGTTTTCGCGATTATTACACATTATAATAAAACAATTTTAATTGTTACTGTTTGGAATCCGGTTATTAAATTAATAAAATCCCAAACAACACACCAAACTAAAAAACATCAAGACACTGTGAGTGATTACTGCGTGCATCGAAACAATTTTTGATTAGTTTTGTAAGGTAGATAAAATAACTTTTTAAATCTGTAACGACGCTTGTCACCTTAGTCATCCTGCGACCACGAACCCTGCAAAGTGTTCGAAACGTCAGGAAAAACAAAAATCAATAATACACGCGATTTAATCCGTTTAAAATTGTTTTATTATAACCTATTATATTGTCTTATTAATCCGTCTTAACACTCTTAACACGAATTGACTTTGCCAAAAGGGTTTTGTTTAAATATGAATTATATTGACAATCATAACCACAAAACAAAGTCGTTATCTATACAAATAAATAAAATTGAAGTGTCTGTTTGTAATGTCAAAATGCTTTTTACTAATTGCATATGAAAGTATGTACGTTACATATATCAAAAACACTATTTTTTAATTTTTTGTCTGTCTGTTTGTTTGTCTGTCTGTTTATTCCGGGTAATCTCCGAAACGGCTGGACCGATTTTGACGGGACCTTCACTGGCAGATAGCTGATGTTATAAGGAATAACTTAGGCTTTACATTTATTTTAGAAAAATAATTAGGGTTCCGCGTAAAAAATAAAACCCTTGAAATCCAATATATATATTCTATGTCAAGTCTCTATGCCAAAGTACTCAAAATTTCTTTTAAATTAAACGCGGGTGAAACCGCAGGTCCCAGCTAGTTGCATTAATAAAAAAGTAGCAAAGTGTGATTCTATTATTCTATTGTGTATTTAATTTTACGAGATAAATTAACGTTTTCATGATATTGTAAACTGAAGTTACCTTTTCGCCTAGTGCCTTTCATTAAAACTGGTTCATTTTTGGCTTGAAGACGTTACAAATAGAAACAAATATAATAACGAAAGAGAGACAACAATAAATGTATTTATAGGGTGTAGGCTTTGAGAGAATGAGATAAAACACGTTTCTATATAGTTTACCTATTGTCGATCAATCGCAATCTACACCCTCCATAGAGTATTTATCTCGTTCTCTTACAAATTACCCCGTGTGAACTCACACTCGACATTTTCGATTAATTAAGATGGCGTTCATATTCTAAAGAGAAATACCAGCACTTTATAAAGGGGTAATATTATTTACGCTTTTGAAAATAAAACAATAATAGACGTCGCAAATCAATACATGAGACTTTGAAAACTGCACGAACATAGTGTTCATCATGTTTTCAGATTTTAATGTGCATAAAGTTCCGTAATCCTTATACAAAAGTATGGATAACTAAATGGCTTACATAGTAACTTGTTCGTAACTTAGTAGAATTGTTGCATAACGCAATTAGTTTTGCAACTGTTGATAGAGTTAATTATGTTTTGTTACGCATTGATAACTTAGCTGGAATAAGCCAAACTTGCAGTTCTAACTTATATTAACATTTCTTGGCTGTGATTCAATTATCTGGAAAAAAAGAAGAATTTGTATCAATCATTTTTATTATTAGTTTGATTTGAAACGCCGCTTACTTATTTTAGTAATTTGTCATTAAGCTCTGGAGTATTTCGCCGGGCTAGCAAAATGTCAGAAATTCTACCCGTATTCAAGGTCTGTGACGTATTTCAGTCTTCTAGTGACCACGGTCAATGCATCTTGGCCGAAACGTTGAGGTTAATCAAAATGATGTTTTGATTTATCTTTGCGCGAAAAGTCTCGAAATCATAGTCTAATATAATCTCCTTTATCTCACCATCATCATTTCAGCTGAAAAACGTCCACCGCTGCAAATAGGCCTCCCTTAAAAAAATTAAATTCTCCCATAAAATTCGCCACAATGACCGGTCTGGATGTTGTGTGCTCAGCCAAAGCCAAACATGGCAATTATGGTAAAACTTCGGGGGGTTTTGTCATAATTGCCATGGTTCGCTGGCGCTGACCACCTTGTCGACCTTGATGATCACTTGGACATGGTAGAGCCGGATCAGGCAGCCAGTTTAGTTTCCGCCGGGTACACTTCACCGTCAATGCGATCATGCGCGTGAGGGTTGCGAAGGAAGCAGTATCCGAAGCCAGGTGGTAGTGCAGATGTCTCTCGGCATCGCTAACGCTTTGAACACCTTCCTCTGGAGTTGCATTAGGGAGGCACTCGTGTATCATCGGGTGCAAACACTCACAGGAATCAGTCTTGTGGCCGCTCATGTGGAACATCGGATACGACTGAGTGATGCGCGTTGCGAATCCCCCGGCCACAGCGTAATTTCCTATGCTGGCGACACGCTGGTGACGGCGTCGTGGAGGAGGTACCAGCGCGCAGCCATGTTATGTTGGCGATGGGAGCTGTACAAGTCATTGGAAGGATCAGGCGATTGGGCCTTGAGGTAACTCTCAACAAGTCGGGAGGCTCTGTCTTTTCATAGGCCCGGGCGCGTGCTACCCTCGGGATTTACATGGGTGGCGACCAATTTGACCCAGAAAGATGCGCAGCAGCATACCGTCGGTGAAACAGCAGTCATACTGTGATAACTAACCCTCCTGCCAAGTCATTCCTTCCAAAATGACGACACAATTGTGGAAATCATTGGGGGAGGCCCTTATTCAGCAGTAAACGTCCTTCGGCTGATATGATAAAAATACAGAAATCATATCGATTTTTATTTCCTAAACTCAAATTTATTCTGTCAGTCAGTGCTTGTCTTGCTTGACAATAAATTAGATATATGCAGTTTCTATACATAGAGCGTCCCACACTGTTGCAATTTAATTTAATCGAGAACTTTAAGGGTTGACTAAATAAGATGACTGTTCACTTTGTTTATTTGGTTAACTAATACCTGCTACCGGCCAAAGCTCACGAGTATCCTTTGACCAACCTATCGGTGGGTGTGCGGGGTCGCTCGCGCGGGCCTTAAGCTCGCTTTAGGGGGTCACAGGCGCGCAGATTGAGGAGTCTGCGTGCTTATACGGAGTGACCCCCGGGAAGACGGTGGCGCGCACGTGGATATGCGCCGCCGTGTGCGCAGCACAGCGCTCAACGAGACTTGGGGGAATCCTTTACAATCCTCCCCGAAAAGTGCCTAGGGGGCGGCCTTTTTACAGTTGCCTTCCCTCCGCTAAAGAGGGTGACCGCTTTACAGTCATCCCCTCCGAGATGTGCCTAAAGGCGTGGCAACAATGGGCGGCTTTAGTGTGATCGTACGAGGGCCTGGAGCCCTCCTTAGGTGCCGAAGATGACCAGTGGTTTTAGCCGGTAGGAGTCCGGCATACCCCTTCGCTCATCCCCGGGGTGAAGGAAGTTCCATGTAGAATTTCCACTGGACAGCAATAAAAAAAATAAGCTAATAGGTCTTAGCTCGCTACTTGGTTTGACGGGTCCCGCCGGGCCTGGCCAGCTGCACGTCCATCTCAGAGAGGCGTGCGCATAACACAGCGCTCAGCCTTTTCGGACCTGCTTCTGGTTGAATGACGGACTTCCCGAAACACCCATATTCCACGTGGAGAATCTGTGTCTGTACTTACTGGTACCGCTCACCGTTGCACAAGTGGCTTCTACCATTCCGCTACTAGGATCCGCCGAAGCTCGGACTGCTGCAATTCGATCTTGTCGGAGTGTTGCCTTCCTCTGTGGGCAGGTTGCTAGCGCCTTGGGCTCTGGCTTCCAGATCCCAAGGCAGTGATCCGGCACAGAAGCTCGCCGCCTTAGGTGAGACCGTACGGTGCACCCTTATGACCCTGACGTCCATTGCTCGCTGCAGTTTTTAGTGTTGTGACATTGCGGGCCGTCAGATCGTTCTCTATTTGCCCTACCATAATGTCTAAGACTGTTTATTCGATTGTCTTTTCATATCTATTAGAACATTAGAGTTGGCTATCGACACCGACCAATACTCGTAATAATAAAATATTTAATGGCTATGCTTTTGTGGTAAGCCAAAAACATGTTATTTTATCTGATGATGATGGAAAAGTGGTTATACGATTTTTCCAATCCTAGACGATTCCATTGTTTTCACATTTTCTTTTATTTCAGAGGTAATCTCAAATACGATTTTTCGACGTTCAGTTAAATCGGTTCGCGGCTTTCGAAACCAGCTTATCTCGATTTTATAAAATCAGAAGTCTGCTTTTAAGTTTTAAAAAATACCTATGTAAAAGTAGGGACTGCTATCTTTGCATTGTAACATTTTACCATAAGTTATTGTTTCAGCGATGAAGGCTGCTATCTTGATTCAGCAGTGGTATCGGAGGTATTTGGCTCGGATGGAGGTGCGAAGGCGTTACACTTGGACAATATTTCAGAATATCGAATATGCTGGAGAACAGGACCAAGTCAAGGTAAGAACCAATTAAATCATTTGTCTAGTCTATGTAAAATTATTGAAACGTACATATTATGCGTGCCGTGAGGTGCCAGCTACGAATAGCACCAACCCATTTCATCCCGTGGGTGTCGTAAAAGGCGAGTAAGGGATTAGCCAGAGGATAGGCAGCAGCGTCCTTCGAATACATCAACAACAACTCAACTGCGATCGCCAACCCGCCAGCCAAGCGTGGCGATTATGGCAAAATCCTCCAATGAGCAAATAACACACCGATATCGGTCGTTGTGGTGATCTTTGAGGGAGCCCTGTGTCCAGCAGTGGACTTTATTCGGCCGAAATGATGATGATGATGATATACTATGCTACGTAGCAGTAGTGTGTAATGTTTAGTAGTTGGTTACTTTCAATTGAATTATCGTCATCTTATGTCTTTACGTTAGAAGAATTGAAATGTAGGGCGCACTGCCATTGCCTTTTGAATAACGAAACACCTGCAGCTTATAAGGTACTATCGTACCATTGTCATGCTTTCCGTCGATCACAATGAAGCATCTTCGTCCAAATAATCAAATTCATAAGAAAGCTTATTTTATCCTAACATTAATCAAATAGTATTATTATAATAAAACAATTTTAAACGGATTACATCGCGTATATTATAGATTTTTGTTTTTCCTGACGTTTCGAATACTTTGCAGCATTCGTGGTCGCAGGATGACTAAGGTGACAGGCGTCGTTACAGAATTTAAAAAGTTATTTTGTTTTATCTACCGTACACTTTTAATAAATAAAAATCGTTTCGATGCACGCAGTAATCACTCACAGTATCTTGATCAAAGAGTATAGTAACTATATGGTCTTGATGTTTTTTGTGCGGTATGTTGTTTGGGACTTTATTATTTTAATAACTGGATTCCAAACAGTGTAGTAATACTAAGGAAAATAAAAATTGCGTAAGCTACATTTTTTATTTTCCTATGGCCCGCATTCAATCTGATAGGAGTAAACTTCGTTTTGGATTAACTGATTTCATAAAATATCTGCATCTTACAAACTCCATTTTTAATTTAAGTTTATGTTAAAACTACAGGGTGTACAAAATGTTTCTGTCTGCTATTTGCGATAGTAATAACGGGAATAATGCAATAACTTATCTACTTAGCAGCAGTATTTCAGGAGCAGACGTCTGACAACTCCATTTTATAACAAACTGGACCAATTCTGAACAACTAAAACAACCTTATATAACTGTTAGTGTTCTAGTGACTACTAATCTGACAATAATGTCAAAATATATTAAAATTACAAACAATATCGGCAAGCTCGGCCAAGGGGCGTTCGTTATCCATGATTTATAATTAAATAGATAAAGGAATAAATTACACTTTGGGGCGATTAACGTTGCCGTTTAATTTAAATTTATCGTGGCGGATCGTCCAACTTTCTAAAATGTTAATTGTGAAAATGTTCTGATGTATCCTACATTTTGTTAATAACTTAACTTCAATAAATTGGATTTTAAGACTGTTACATCTGCATTATCTGTTATATTCGATTCCTCAAAGAAATGTGCAGTTAAGACAATACTTAATACATGTCCATTATCCTTTATTCCAATATAAGTCGAAGCCAAGGAGTTTATTGTCGATGCCATATCAAATTAAGTCGAATGAGATGAAGCAATCTAGCCGAAGGCAAAGAGGCGTCGTGTGTCGGTTCCATTGACTCAATGTGCTCACTGAACATTTCAGTGCGATCATTCGGTTTCAGTGAACAATGCCACGCAGGGAAACACCACATTACCATATTATGATATTTCATCAGTTCCCTCGATATTTTTCTTACCTTGCTATTGGCTCATGAAGAAGTTTTCCCAATTTCACAGAGAATTTGGTGCCTTTATGGCCAGGCCATATCCACGTATACAGGAGAATTGTGTAATATACAAAATTTGATTTGGTTGCATTTGGAATTTAATCAAGTGTAGGATAAACAAGTATGTAATCACTAATCAGTTAAAGGATGCGGGTTAAAGTATTTAACCTGCTTAAACTGACGTCGTTTCATAGCCTCAATTTTCGATGTAAAATGATGAACCTAATTATTCAAATTTTATGGGCGCTTCTACCTAACGATAGAATTATCCTATTGGGGTTAATAGTCTCTTCATTGAAGGTTGTATGTTCCACGTCGAGACAGTGTGGGGGACGGTTCAATGCGTTAGCAGTGCAGCGGTGAGACCTACGTGATTATAACCTATTCACGTGAATGCACAATTAGGTTCGCATGGCCAGTAGTTCAATCAAACAGGCTGAAAGCACATAAATGTAAAAATAAATGTCCAATACCATAAATTTCATCTCAGTTTTTTAGTGGTGTAGGTAGATGCCTATTTCTGTGCTTTCATTTTTGCCTGTTCTTTAAAGAGCAGAATTTATCATGCATGCCAATGTTTGCGTAGATTAGGTAAGTAAATGTTAAACTAGGCTGGATTTAACAACAAAACCAAGAACACAAGATAGTAATGCTTGGAGTGCTTAGATAGAAATTTGGTAACAAATACATCAGTGTGCATTGTTATAGTCAAAACTAATTAAATTACAGTCCACTTAAATTAGTTAGTTTAGTGTTTTATTATGCCTAGAGCACTTTACAGTACGGTATATATAACCGCAGTTATTCAGTCATTCTTCCTGTAGGTAGGGTTACCCTACACTTGTATGCTTATATGCTGAAGTTATGATTTTATGCATAAGTCTAATGCTGGTGGTATGCTATGTCAGGAATGCTAGAGTGCGAAAAGGGTTGATGCTAAATAAAACCACTCACGTTGGATGCTATTAACACACTCAATTTATATTACATTAATGAATGTATGTATGAATGTCTTGTATGTTTGTATAGTTATTTAAATTGTTTGCCTTATAATTATTATGAGTGTTTTGTTACTTGATTATGAATAGTTAATAATAATTTAAAGTATTATAAGTGAATAATTGATTATTATTATTCGTTCAGTTCGCCGTGTGGTGCCCGCTCAGAATACCACCACCCCATCTCCTCCCGTGGGTGTCGTAAAAGTCGACTAAGGGATTAGCCGGAGGATGGGCGGCAACGTCCTTCGAGCACATTAACAACTCAACTGCGATCGACCTGCCTGCCAAGCGTGGCGATTATGGCAAAACCCCCTAATGAGCCCACAACACACCCATATCGGTTATTGTGGTGGAGGGTTTGGGGGAGGCCTGTGTCCAGCAGTGGACTTCATTCGGCCAAGATGATTGGTTTATTGAAAAAAAAAAAGTATTATGCTACATTAAACAGCGAATCTGCCTACCTATTACAAATTAAATATAGAAAACCTGTAGGTACGGTTCCGTATACTTCCAGTTAAAAGTCGTATCTCACAGCTGCAGTTCAGTTCGCGAGTTGTTTGGTTATCAGAGACCTAAACTCAATTGAACTGTGCGTTCATGCTTACCTCGTCGCGGCACCTATTTTGCTTCGACTTCGGCTTCGACAAAGGACTCGCTACATGGTCGGCAATTTTCAAACAAAGTTATGACAAAGCTTCTTGGACAAAAGCATGCGTCAAAACTTGTTGTTGACATATTTATAGGGGAACCTTTACAGGTTCATTTAGTACACGCAGCTCGGTCTATTTATGACATACGACTCGATTCATTAGCAATATAATTAACGACGCCATGTCTTAAAAACTGCATTAAAGTCGTGACTTGATGCCTTTGTGGGTGAAGCGAGGCATTAAAGTAAATGATATAGCACCATGCAGGTCGTGTTGCAATTTAACTTACGATCTAGTTTCTCAACTGCAATTACATGCTCTATAGCTACGTTTATTTTGTAAATTGTGTTTACACCCGCTTAATTTACTTTTAGCGTACGAGTGCGCTAAAAACAAATGTCTTATAGTACCTAAAATTACTGAAAACTTTGTTTAGTTTGACAACATGTATTCCATTATTTGCACAACATGTAGGCACATACTTTTTGTGAAATTATATATATATATATATATAGAAATTCTTGTGGTTAAGGATAGCGGACAAAACCCAAATGTGTCCACGTCCACCAGAACAACTTAAAACCACGGAATAAATTGAGTCTAAATAAAATTAAAATAGTATTTTTACTACAGAATAACATTTTATTATTTTGTAATGCTTGTAAAAACGGCATGACTGTATCACAAAGAACATTAAATGTTCACCCTTGCATAAACAGATACCCAATTTCAGTGAATATTAGGCATTCAACTGACATTTGATTAAACGTATATAGGTCTTAGTTAAACTTGATAAGGGATATTTGGGCTACAAATAACATTTATTTAATCTTATTGTGTTAAAAACAAATTGTTTAATCTCGTCAATCCTCGGGTCGTCCTTTAAAAGTTCGTTAATTAATTGAATGTAACTTTATATAATTTGTGTACAGTGTCACGCATTTACTTTATATGTTACATTTGTTACAGTTATACAACTTCTTCAACGCCTTGCTAAGTCATATGAAGGACACCAGTGGGCGTCCCTCTTCCGAACGAACTTCGAGGACTGCTTCCGTTTGTAAGTCACTTCACCTTGGCATTTTCGCCAAGTAACAGACAAGAGTAGATTATATCTTAATGATGACTCGCGAGCCGCTTTCGAGGGGTTCAGAGTACCTAACAATGATCGTGATACTTACATAAACGAGTTGCGAGGCATTATAATCATTTATTATGTTATAGCAGGGAAAATAACATTAGGGAATTTTACGAGTTGTAATATCAACAGCCACGGTTACAACATTTGGGCTAATGAAGACCCTTCAGTCGTGAGTTTCCGTGGATAGATACAAATAAACTAAAGTTGAGAAACTGCGAGGGAGACATTTTTCGAATAAGCGCTAGTTCCACCACGACTTTTTGAAACGTTCAAAAGTTCTTTGCTGACTAACTTGTGAACTGTCCGTTGTATCGTTGCAGTAAATACATGGTTGTTATTTATATCGTTTGAAACTAGATATGGTTGTTAAAACTCTATACAATATACGCAAAAGAAATAAATATAACAATATATATTTATATTATTATACTAGATAATAATAACTCGCTACTTCGTCCGTAAGGTGACTAATTAAAACATTTAAGGGAACTCGGTAATGCTATAGAACGTTCTTCGTCCATCGTTCATCCTTTGTTATTCAAACACATAATATATTCCTATACCACATTTCACTCAAATCCATTGAGCCGTTTCGCCGAGATTGTGTAACAAACATTCACATTAATAATCTTTGTATGAGTATAATCTTTATCTTATATATTTTTATGATTATTCTTCAATATCTTGAGATTTTTTCAAGTACATTCTCAGCTGTATCATGCACACGTAATATGCACATTATTTTGTTATAAACCTATTATTTTGTCCGCGCCGAGGCAATTTCATTAGCGTAACATACAGAGCGTCCGTTTTACCATTCTGCTCATTCCTTCGGTTCCTGTTTTGTTTTTCTTGTTCAACGGGCTTCGAGCACGCAACGCTGCGGTATCTTTACCTTCACATATGTTGCGAGCTACATAATACAACTAACTGCATTGACCTCTGCCACCGATGCAAACAGAACTAGGTCTCCGCTATTCTTGGAGCGCTCTGACACTAAATATCTGTGAAGTCAGTAATTAATATATTGGATGAACCGAAACGGTTCCGGTAAATACTTTTATATTTTCATAAAGATAGGTTGATTCAATTGAAGTGGTCCAGGAATACACAATATAAAATTATTTCTAAAATATTGTATTGCGTCATTATGAAGCAAATGTATAAAACTGGCTTAGTAGGAAAATCATATTTATAAAAAAAATATTGTTCATTTGTTCAAAATCGCAAATCTCCTAAAGTTCTTTATTTCTTTATTTTTAAACGTTGCCCCACACTATGATTTCTCCTGTGTCGTGGGTGCGTTTACAGACATGAATTCCACATACAATACAACAAACACCCAGACCCGGAACAAACTACCTGCAGATCATACAAATATTTGTTCCGTGTGTGAATCGAACCCACGACCCGGAGCGCAGCAGCCGACTGTATCAGCAACTGCGCCAAGTTTTACCGGTCGTTCTGAAAATTTTACATATCGTTGTATTCATATACGCGCAAGTTTTTAGTATTAAACCAGGAGCACCATAATTATTCTTTTTATTTAGAACCAAAATTGTGTTGTATTAGCCTGTTGTAGCCTGTTGTATTAGCATTTAGCCACAGCAACGCGTGGCAGGGTAAAACTTGGCGCAGTTGCTGATACAGTCGGCTGCTGCGCTCCGGGTTGTGGGTTCGATTCACACACGGAACAAATATTTGTATGATCTGCAGGTAGTTGTTCCGGGTCTGGGTGTTTGTTGTATTGTATGTGGAATTCATGTCTGTAAACGCACCCACGACACAGGAGAAATCATAGTGTGGGGCAACGTTTAAAAATAAGAACTAGTGTACTATAACAGTGAATCTATGACTATATCGTAAACGCATTTCACTATTGTAATCCACACAAATGCGAATAGAGGTTTGTATTGCCGGGAGCTGACTCAAAAATGTATATTAATTGTGAACACAGCACAGCAATCAATGTAGTCAGTTGCACGAAATGTAAGCAATATGCAACTGTAACACTGAAGATAATATGTGTCTAAATAAAACACAATGAAGTTAATACTTCGGGATTATTGGAGTAACCTGTGTACTTATTTTGTTGAATATTTTATACTTACTAATATCTAGGATAATGCTCCCTTTCTACTTGGTAATACATTTTCACTAAATAACTTTATCTGCAGTATGTTTTGCACTTTACGTAAATGATTTCGCAAAATTGGAGTCGTGTTTACAATACTTAATAACTTTGTAAGCTAGACGTGGGAGCTGCTTAGGAAAAAATAAGATGGATGTTTTTGTAACAGGCTATAATTATTTTGTTACGAAAAATCCTCATCTCAATGTTGTAGTGGAGCAAGTATTTTCCGAGGAGTCTGACGAGGGTGGGGGCGTTGACGAGACAGCTCCCCCGAAGCCTTCCCGGGGCCCTGACATAGAATTCCCACTGCAAAGAAAGGATATCGACCTGCTGATTGAGGCATTTAGGAAGAAGAAGGTAATGTCAAAGACGTGTTACCTTATAAACTTATGTAAACAATAAACTATTAAAAAAAATACCGAGATTATTTTTATGTTAAGGCAAAGCGCTTCGCCTTGTTACGAGCTCATCGATCATTATGTCAGCCTGAAGACTACTGTAATGTAAGCTTCGTCGAGAGAATACTTGTTTAGGGGGAATTTGTCGGTATCATCACGCTTAACAGTCGGGTTGGATCAAAGTACGATGTTATCGGTTTGCAGACGAATGTGGCAGCCCTAGTATTATCCCTTGGTACCCTTTTACGACAGACAAAAGAAGACATGGGTTGATTGGGCTAATCCCCATTCGTAAACAAGGACTAGAATTAGGGTTATTACGATTTTGCGTAAGCAACATAGTCCTGAGTAGTTTCCTAAATTACTTACATTGTTTTAAACGCGTGAACACTTATTAACTGGGCATCAGCGGTCAAAATACACAAATCACATTTAAGAATTTGTCACACATATTCGAGACTTCAAACATACGAAAGGAAATGTCAATTTGTTCAAGATTTTATTTTTGCTATGGCCATGAAATGCCAATCAAAATGTTTTTCTTACACGTCGTACAATCTCACAAATTACGTTGGTAGGTACATTTACCAAACGTGTGATACGGCTAATTAGTGTTTTTTATACGTACATATTTTCATCAGATACTATAAACTATTTCGCTATCTCTGTAACCTAAGAACCAATTTATTTTTGTAGCACCGCCTTCATCCCAAACACGTCGGGCAGATATTAAAAGAGGCCACCCAAGTGCTGAAAAGAATGCCCAATATCAACGTGGCGACCACTTCTATCTCCAGCCAGATAACTGTGTGCGGTGACTTGCACGGGAAACTTGATGACTTACTAGTTATATTTCATAAGGTAGGAAAAATATTTCCTGATATCATCTTCTTGTGTTTATTTTAAATCTCTACCCAATACTGTTACTGTGACTCAGCATGTCAGCATCTATTACTACAGTAACTATTCAAAATTAATCAGTAAAGGATTAGATTTTTTGTCATGCTTAGAGACTTGAACTTTTTGTCATTTTGGATACTAACAGTTGGATTTCGTAAGGCAGTTATTATGTACAAACTCATCCTTAAAATATAGGGTCGTGAAAAAGAACCCTACGAATTGTTTTCACTTCTTGTAGCACGTAATAATTAAAGTAGGTGGTGGGGAAGAAAAGCTCATAACGCTGACAAACATTGACTGTTCCACGGATAACCTCCACGTAGGTATATTAAACGGAAACGTTTTGCGTTGATAGTCAACAAAGCCGCAATTGATTCCCAATATTTCACTATTGACATTATATAGGAAAAATTTCCATTGTTTTAATATTTGTTTAATGTTTATGTTTACTTACATCTCTAGTTATATAGCATTTATAAATAAATTTTGATTACATCGTATTAAGTACTCTTTATCTCACTAGCATTTATACTACATTCCTATCGTCTTATGAAATCAATTAGAAGCTACAATAAACCTTTTAGAATTCTTTAAGCAAGAGTTTTATGTTAGTGGAATCTAAGTGACACGTTATAAGATTCTCAGTCAAAAATATCAAAGCAGATTGTTTCCAGCTCAGCGAGTTTGTTTGTGAAATCATAATTTAAACAAAAACGAAGTACGGTTATATGCATACCACTTAAAGTAATCGTTTTAAAGAGCGTGCGATGCGAACTCAGAGTCAATTAATCGTGAAACGCTGCATCTAGAGCGCCGCCAGCCGCCGTGTTGCGAACTTTGAATTTAATATCCTCTCGCTGAGATACCTACCTTTTTTTTGGTTTATTTAAATAGGGCTTTCCATATTCAAAATAGGTATAGCTACAATTTTAACACATTCTGTTTAAATTATATAACTATTGGTCCTATTTTTACCACATTCGGTACCAACCGTTATTGGTAAAAAATGCGAATCATGCAGCTATACAATTATTGAACCGCAGACAAAATAGCGTATAAGGGTTTACACCCTTCCAGCCGACCGTTAGTAGTATCCGCAGCTGTAATTGGCTTATTTAAAGGAACAATTTTGTATTCCGTTTTGTAACATATTTTATAGTTACCTACATTTATAATTTTATAGATGTTTTTATTAGTAAGCAAAACATTTTAAATATGTTACCAGTTAGGTATTATTAAAAATATTCCGTCTGAATCAAATTTTAACAGTTTGTATTGCAATTAATTTAGTTTAACTTATCTTAGGCTATACTTTTATGTACTATAATAAATTTCTTGTGAATGTTGTGGCACAACTTGCGAAGTGTCTTCAGGTACAATTAGATCATAAAACCCAATTACCCGTTTATCTTAGATGATTTACAACTTGCGCTGTAACACTAGCTGGCACTCTCTTTTTGCTTATACTACGGGATTAGCTACAAAGTATATTTTATGTTTATAGTTTACGATAAGTTAGGGAACACTCCAAAATTTCGTCGGAAATTGGGTTGCAAAAATCACGAGAGGTAACAATGTTGTTTTTGCTTACGCTGTGGAAAAAATATTCACGCGATGCTGACGTCACTTCGGATATTAGTAGGGTTTACTTCAAGTTATTTTTCACGGATGCTCGTTAGAGGTAGTGTGACGTCAAGAGGGCGATAGGACGTTCGCGGCCTGGGCCTCGGTAAACAGGGCAGGGAGCGGCGCACGCGTCATCTAATTGGTGCCACCGTCGCACCGCCACGGTTTGATTGATAGACCGCCTGTTACGCCGGACGACCTCGTCAATTTGCAGATATTGTTTTACTACTGTTATTTCCGACTTACGAGCTTGTAACTCTATGGTTCACTTAACTACTATTAAGAAACGTTTAGTGACGAGCGGCTATTACCGCCATACCACCATATTTTTACTACGCCGTTATCATTTAAACAGACTTAATTTTGGCACGTTTATTATGTAGTCCAAACACAACATGGTATTAAAATATTATTTTTATGAGGGCATACAATGATATGTATTTTGGTTCGGATCCAGTGGGAATGGGAAGGGTTTCCTAAATTGAGTTTACACAACAGGCGGTTTGTGAAAACGGGAGGGTCGTTAAACAATAACCGATGTTTTGTCATAATCCCGGTTAATCCCATCATTAAAAAACATCTGACAAGTGAGTTATGATTTAGCGGCCCTTAATGTCAAGGGTGACATTTCATGTAAAATAAAGTCTACAATATAATCACCAATTAGTCCTTATATAACCAGTCGTGTGCCATCTGACCGTGACAAAATAAAACAGGGATAACGTATCGGCTAAAAGATAATGACTATGTAACCGGCTTCGTATTGATTAGCAGTAACATATTGCGTAAGCAACCTTCGTTGGGGCCACCGCTGCAGATATAAGGATTCACGAAATATGTCTAGCCCTGTTGCTCTCGTATTTAAATTCCTTTATTGATTGAGCTTTATTAACATTTCCTCGCACACTAGTTCAGTCGGTTAATTTGATAGATTCGCACTGCTAGTAATTTATTCACGCTCAAATGAATTTCCCAATGTCTAAAAATTCAATCTTACAAATTTGGTTGCTAAGTTGTGAGTAGTTTAAATGTCAATATAGTAAAATTAATTGCTTCGATGCTACGCTTTTGTATAAATTAAGAAGTTCTCAAATCTCTTTCAAAATCATTTTGGCCGTATATAAGGGCCACACGAATGTAACAAAAGCGTAGAGCATTAAAGATGTATCTTGACGATCGTTTGGGTCGGCCTTTTGTGTACCAGCTTTATATGCTAACGGTTTTGTGCTTGACTCCCAGGTGACTAATAGAGATTTTTGTATACGTTCATTGTGGTTACTGTCCTCGTATACAATTGCGACCTAATTTTTTCTTTCCCAAGACACTTAATGTAAATAAAGATTGCAAGGTCGTTAAGAATAAAATCTAACAAAGGTCATATCACTTAATAATGTGTAAAAAAGTTAAATACTGCCTTTGTAACTATCAAAACTATCTTTAACTTATATTAGTTTTTAGGTTGAATTTCAGATAGGGCGTAGAAACGACCTGTGTCTAGGTTAAGATATATCCACGCACATGCGTGTATTTTCGTCAGATACATCTTTAGCGACATGGAATGGGCGGAGTCACACGTGGACAATGTGTACCTTTCTCGTATGTCTGCAATATCGCTCATGTTTAATGTTCATGTCGCCACCTTAACAATGTCGCAGTGCATATAAAATCTCCATTAAACTTGATACTTGCACAGAATGGGCTGCCGTCTCCTGAGAATCCATACATATTCAACGGGGATTTCGTTGATCGAGGCAAGAAGGGGTTGGAGGTGTTCCTCTTACTGCTATCTTGTATGTTGGCCTTCCCAGGAGGAGTGTTCTTGAACCGCGGCAACCATGAAGATCTCATTATGAATTCTAGGTTAGTCCCACATAAGCATGTCTCATATTGTATGCTGTTCAGCTAGTAGGTTTTTGTAGGGTGCTTTTTTGTAATAATGTTAATCTTCCATTGCCTGATCTGTAAGGCTTTTTGCCAATATGATGAAATATATCTAATGCAGTAAGTTGGCCCGAGTTCTAAAATAAATAGTTTGAGTTAAATGTTTACCTGACATACTTTTCCAAAGAATACTTACTTATATTGTGCGCTAAGGTTTCTGTTGAGATATAGAAGAAAACTTGTAATGTCTTCAACGCGATTGTAATATTGAATACATTTAGAACTTCACATTCCGAATAAAATCGGTGAGAATTGTACTAACTTTAATGAAACAACTCTTCTGGAAGGAAGTGTGAAACTGCGAACTCCCAAATTTTGGTTCGTTGTCATCGTTTCAATGGAATTTTCATATCTTGATATCTGAATAGCACCGTTAAAAGAAAAATGAGAATGAAATTGATTTCAGATCTTATGTACAATACTTTACTTACTAATAAGATTTAAAAGTAGAGATATACCTACATTATAATTTTTATTTCACTTTTGTTTAGGTATGGTTTCATAAAAGAAGTCCAGCAGAAGTATCGGGTAAGTAAAATCTAGCAATACGAGTAGTACTTAAAAACTTATAATCTACCTAAAACAGTAAAAATACGGTCATTATATTATATAAGGCCGCTGGATACAAATCGGTGATCGTAAATCCGATAAAAGGTGAGCCGAACTAAAAACTAATTTGGAATATCGCAAATCCAGATCAGTTATTTTTTATCCTTCCGAAATAGACGCTGCTACTAAGCTTCGGATAACGAACAATGGAGACAAAGAACCTTTGTAGATCTGCACAACCTATTTAGGATTGGATATTTTGGAAGTTATCATATAAAGAAAACAAAATAACCCCTTTTATTTCAACGTTTTTCTGATTGTAGAGAATATAGAATCTTTGAAGCATAAATGTAAACGTAATTGTAGGTGTGAGCAAACAATATACACAAAAAATATATTGTGAAGAGGTCTCTGTCTCTTCAGCATAGCTTCCGACTAAGCAAAACCTGAGATTCCTCGCAACCTTGTATATTTGTTCTCACGGAATAAGATTTTTACGAAATTCTCAGCACAAAGAGTGTCCCGAACATATTTGTCTTAGAAATCACGTTTAAGGAGATTTATTTTCTTTGTGTCTGACGTGTGCCTTCGCAGTTATCACCGGTGTTCTTTTATCTAAACACAAAGTTATTATAAGTACACTAGCGACTGACCTCAGCTTTGTGTACAGTTATTGCCTCATTTCCTTGATGCTTATAGCGACGTAGATATTTACTCTTGTAAGTTCAAGAAAGCTTTGCTGTTAACACATATGAAAATAATTTAGCAAAAATATATTCAGTGTACCTACATGCTAAATTTCTTATATATTAAGCTTTATCCAATTTTAATATCAAAAGCAGTATTTTCTTTAAAAAGTATTTCAGTGTTGACAGACTTGTGTGCTGCGTAATTCGGGTATTCGGAAAATATATAAGCCCGCGGTTTCACCCGCTGTTTATATTTATGTACATAGTAAAATTAGTATCTATATATATTGGATTTCATGAGTTTTAACTTTTTTGCGCGAATCCCTAATTATTTTTCTAAAATAAAAGTAGCCTAAGTTATTTATTATAACATCAGCTATCGGCCAGTGAATAACTGTCAGGTCAAAATTGGTTCAGCCCTCGCTGCTGTCGAAGCTTAGCGGGAACAAACAGACAGACAGACAGACAAAAAATTCAATATAGTTTTAATCCATGTATTTTTGGCGTAAAAGACAGAAATTACAATCATTAATACATTAGAATTATGTGGAGTTATAATCGTGTAACAATATCAAAACTACTAACCTAAGAATAGTCAGATGTCAAAACTGCTAAATCATATGTAACCACTTTAGTGAATTATTTAGCTATTTTGAAAACTGACATAAATACTTACACTGTTGATTGTAGTATTATGTTGTAGCACAATGCAGAGAGGTTGCTTAAACTAATCGAAGGTGTGTACCGCTGGCTTCCTCTGGGTACTATCATCAACAACAGAGTGTTCGTCGTGCATGGTGGCATATCTGACACTACTGATCTAGACATGATACGAAGCCTTGAACGAGATAAGGTATGCCACACACTTACTTTATCCTAGTCATCTTAGGGCTGATTGATTGACGTTCAATGTATCAAATGCAGATTAGTTTAATCTTCATTTACTTTAACATACAAACGCCCAAGCACATTATAGATTTATATTCTGAAGATAGGCTGTATAGAATAGTTATTCACTGGGTTCACTTATCTGGAAAAAAAAAACCTAAATTACTTGTTTATAATGAATATACATCAAACGTACATATATCATGAGGGCAGCACATGAAAAGCTAAGATCCCAGCCTTCTTTAAAACAATTGTGTGTACATACCATGTTTGTTTTATCACAACGCTAAGCAAAGTATAGTTTTAATCTTTCTTTCACATCAAACATTGTCAAATGTAGGTAATGCGATCGTAATAATTTTCTTTCATCTATGCCTGCAGTGCAATTCTGTAAGAACTCACTTGCAAACTCACTTCTGAATCGGCAAGAAAAGTAGTAAAAGTGACGACACGGTTGGTGCAGTGGTTGATACAGTCGACTGCTGCGCTCCGGGCCACGGGTTCGATTCCCGCACGGAACAAATATTTGTATGATCTGCAGGTAGTTGTTCCGGATCTGGGTGTAATGTGTGTGAAATGGTTGTCTGTAAACCCACCCACGACACAGGAGAGAGGATAGAGTGGAGCAAAGTTAATTTAAAAAAAAAAAACACGATATGAGACTTTTCATTGCGGATTCAGAAGTGTTTGCAAGTATAGAATAGCACCGCAGATATGCAGCATCGTTTTTCTGTTTTATGTCCAAGTATAACCTTTTCAGTGCTAAACAAAATTGTACTTCTGTAAAATTTAATATTTATTTTATGTCTAAACTAATTGCGAACAAGTGGAAGGACGAATCGACATCGCAGTTATTGTATATGTTATACGGTTTTTGTTATGTTTATCATATATGGAACTGAACATAAAAATGACTTAAAATTCCAAACATTTTTCCAGTACGTGTCTCTACTCCGCCCACCAGTGACCGACAGCTCGGCGACGGCCGCTGAAGTTATAGACAAAGTAGAGTGGAAGCAGGTTAGTCGTTAGTAATCAATCATTCACGATTCAATCTAAAGGTTATCGATCGTTTCATTGCCGTCTTCTTGGCACCACGAGTTTTTATCTATCCGACAAAGACGCTGTCAAGTCGTTGCCAATTTCTTTGCTCTGTGAATGTGATAAATGAAACACTACGTACAGAAAATTTGCATGCCTCATATACATGATCATTACCATACTCAATGCGATCAATAACGTTTCCATAAACATTATTATATTAATTAATTAATATTCCTAACCAATTTATATTTAACTAGCTGTGCCCCACGATTTCCGCCATTTTATTTGAAAGAAATTGGATTGTTTATATATAATTTACAGTTCTTACAGCATATATACCGTTGACATAGGGTATAAATATTGGATTTAATGGGTACATTTTTTTGCGTAGAACCCCTTATTATTATTTTAAAATAAAAGTAGCCTAATTTACTTCTTATAACATCAGCTATCTGCTAGTGAAAAAAATGTCAAAATTGATCCAGTCGTTTTGGTTATTAGCCGGAACAAACAGACAGACACGGAAAGTAAAAAAAAATTAAAATGTTTTTTTTTCTATATACTTTCATATGAATTTAGTAAAAAGATGTTATTTTGGCGTTACATACACAAGTTAGCAGACAATTCAATTTTATTAATACGTATAAATGAACTGGTCAGACTAATTCGCGCACCTAGCTGGGGACGCCCAGACATTTTTGAGTTCAACATCCATTCTACGTCGCGTCCAACAATGTACAACTAATCAAAACTTTTACTTGAAACTATCAGTCAGATCACGTTCCATCCGAAATTACAAGTTATAATAATGTATGTACTTGATTCTTTTATTATGCGACGCAGATTGTGCGCTGAATTTACAATGTTCAGTAGAAAAAGCTTAGCTATACTTACTCGAGTCTTGGAAAGAGCGGTATCAACTTACAAATGGATCCGTTTCATATTTTGTGAGGGAAAGAGCGGAGGTCGTTCTTTTAGGTGTTAAGTACGAAATGAAGCTCTATTCACGAGCCGTGGTTTCAGGTTGCGCGTAATTAATATTTCATTAATATTGTAAATAAAAGTTTATTTCTGGATGTGTCGGTCCCTACTCACTTTCTTTCAATGTTTGACTTGGTTTGTTTGAGCATACTTTACTTGGAAATCGTAATTATGAATCACGTAAAGCCAATTGGTTAAATATAATAGCGCGTCATGTTATTACCGGCTTACTTAGAAAATGTATTTTGTACTCAGATCAATATTTGATAGGGTAAGTTGAGATTGACGCGGTTTCGTATTTATAGAAATAAATAGGATTTATAAAAGCCTTTTGATCATTGCAGCCTGTGAAGATCTTTTATATGTTATAGCAATTCTCTAATTATGATATTCATAAAATGTATTACAGCCTCAGGGAAGGAGGATTTTATCCCATTTGTCGAAGATTGTCGATTTGAAAACTGTGTCAATTTTAAGATTTTGACTGATATCCACAATTTATGCTTAAGGTATAGCATAATCTGATAGAGAATCTAATAATTCAGTGAAAGCAAGTTCTACCACGACGCCAAATGTCCCGATCAAGACTAGAACGGTATCCACAGACTTTTAAAAATCCGGATGTCCCGCGCGATTTCGGATACCTGGCAACACTAAATAGGACCCACAGGCAGGAACAGTAAAACTTTAATAATTGACATATCATACGCGTCTACAAAGGGCAAATTGAAAAAAAAGGTTAAGTTTGTATTATAACATTCTATTTTGAATAATAACAATTTTTTACAATTTATTCATTGACCAATACGTTTTTCCATTTGAAAAAAGCATCATATTATTTATATATTTCAAATAAATATCACGCCATAAGACCCTGTAAACGTCCACGTCAGTGTGGATAACCGCCGGCCGCCCTACATTACATATTATCTCGAAATATTTATGTGCGTAGTATCACTGACAAAATAATACAATACAATATTAATTCAGAATTCCTCATGCGCAAGTATAAGGTTATCAAGATAGACCTGGCAATAAAAACGGCTCAATGTTGGCTTTGTCGGTCGCCCTCATCATATGTAATATTACATCTGGTTTTAATCTGAGCTTTTGCAGGGTAACATTCAGGCGAAATTCACATAAAACCCGAAAAGTATAATCTTTCGCTGCTGGAGTAAAGTTTTAAATGAATATAATTTTTGAATGGTAATGTAAACTACATTACCATCACATTCAAAAATTATATTCCTTTAGCTACGAATGAAGCTGATTGAGTGGCTTTGTCTCCCTTATTGGGTAGATCAATGATATTATCTCATTTCTTTCGCTTGAAACTAATTTCAGCCACCACCATCCTTGTCGTAATACAATTTACCCGGGTCGGATTGACACAAGATAAACTTGGGTACGTTTTGCGACCGCTCTATGAAGTTTCTGTCACAAAAGGATGGTTCTCCTTCCAATTTGTCGCCCGCTCCACACATTTATACGATCCAACTTCAACGTTATAATATCTCTCGCAACATATACGGGAGATTGTTCAAACAATACTAACAAGCAATGAATAAGCGGCGACGACGATATTTCAAGATATAATGAATTAATATTTCTAGAATGGCGTTCGCATTGTTCCCCCCAACTGGGATTCGCAGTACAATGAATATTGTATCAAAGAATGACACACTGAAATTGTACCAACCCGGTATTTAATAATACGTACGTTTATTTTATGCTTTATGGCTACGTCATGAAAAGGAATTGAACAAGTTCTGTGGTGATCCACCATTGTAGTGGATTTATGCCGCACATCAAATAATATACAACTTGAAACCATAACCTTGTTATCGTGGTTAAAAGCCAAGACACTAAGACAACTGGAACTTTAATTAACTGAACTTTTTGGACTATGGTTGCAAAAACAAAGAGACGAATAGACTAAAACACACAAAGAACACATAGAAGTTTTTATTGTGTATTGAAGTCAAGATAAACTCGAAAGAAGTAGGTGTTTTAATTTTTGAAATAGTCAATTACTTAAAGCGGATGGAATAAGAAAGTATTATGATTAAAACTACTTATGTCATGGTTTCTAACATAAATAAATCCATTTACGTAAATATCTTTTAATAAATTAATGTAAGAGTAAATATTAAAAAACAGTTTCAATGTTGTTGAGAGCTTTTCACTTATTTATTTACGTTGATATTTCTATTTCTTCGGCAAGGAAAATTAAATTATTAAGATATAAGAATAATACACTAATTCGTATAACAGAATAAGAGAATCGTGGCTGGGAACTGAATCTTATTATTAAGGTAGAACAAGGATGGGAACGCAGAACAAGAGGTTTGTGTTCGTATAAATGTTTCTTATTCCTAGCTTTATCCTTACTATGTGGGGGTCGCGGGTGGGGTTTCAAGCCTCACCAGATATGTCTTAATATCAGTAGTTTACACGGACATTTGACCTCGTCAACCCTATAATTGGGGTATGCCGATATTATTGAGTATAGACTGGGGCGCACGGAGGCGGGGTCCGTATGGTCTGGCTTTATTTGGTCTGCCAAGTATGCCTTGGTATGCCGATACATGTAGGGAGTGCGGTATCTACTAGGATTTGGACCGCGCGGGTGCGAAGATTGGGGAATATTCGTGCCCACATCGAGCGACCCAGGAAAAGACGGCACACTATACAGTCACCCTCTCCGAGATGTGCCTATAGGCGTGACACCAGTAGGCGGCTCTAGTGTGATGTTACACGTATCTTCGTCTTTCTCCGGGGCGGAAGAAGTTTATGACGAAGTTGAGGAAGAAGTAAAATATAGATATTGGGCCGCATTGTTTTTGTGGCACATTGCCCGACTGGGATTTCTCCTGTGTCGTGGGTGCGTTTACAGACACTAATTCCACAGACAATACACCCAGACCTGGAACAACTACCTGCATATCATACAAATATTTGTTCCGTGTGGGAATCGAAACCGCGACCCGGCGCGCAGCAGCCCACGATATCAGCCACTGCACCAACCATGGCGTAATTACCTTGAGACGTTAAGTTTTTAGTCTAATATGCCTTTTAATTTCATTAGATACTTTTCAAACCTTTTTTTTTTTTTATTGGTGCCCAGTGGAAATTCTTCATGAACTTCCTTCGCCCCGGGGAAGGACGAAGGGGTATGCCGGACTCCTACCGGCTAAAACCACTGGGGCGGTCATCTTCGGCACCTAAGGGAGGCTCCAGGTCCTCGTATGATCACACTAGAGCCGCCCACTGGTGCCACGCCTATTGGCACATCTCGGAGAGGGTGACTGTAAAGCGGTCACCCCCCCAGGGGGATTGTAAAGGATCCCCCAAAGCGTCCCACGGCAGCGCGTGACCACATGCGTGCTACCGTCTTCTCTTGGGTCGCTTGGTGTGGGCACGCAGATTCCCCAATCTACGCACCCGCGAACCCAGAGGTCCCCCACCTTATAGCAATGGCAGGGGTTTTCAGGCGTATCGGAGTTAGGCGCCAGAACGGTTGTTACGCCGGCGCCGTCTCCTTCTTCTTCGAGCGGGATCGGCCCTCTCCCGATCCCGCTCTGCGGTCTCCTTCTGGAGCATGACGCTCTCACAGAAGGAGACCACTGCATTCCAGTTTTCGTGCTCTGCCAACATAGCCATCTACTGCTGGCAGAGAGAGATCTTGCCCGATCCGATCGACCAGGATCCGCCGCTCGGTGGCCCACGCAGGGCACGCCTCGAGCGTGTGCTGTGCGGTGTCCTGGTCGCTATCACAATGGTGGCATTGTGCCGTGGCCTCGCGGCCTATCCTGTGCAGGTACGCACCGAAACAACCATGCCCGGTGAGCACCTGCGTCAGGCGATAGGTGACGCGCTCGCTCCTTCTGAGCCAGGCTCCGAAGAGCGGCAGGACAGCCTCGACGACGCGCTTGGTCGCAAATTGCATCCGCAGGCGGTGACGCCACTTTACAAGTGCGCGTCGCCGAGCCAGCCGCCTCAGCCTGTCCAACGCCCCTGAAGGCGCGTTTTCGCCGCTCTGGCGGAGGGAGCGTGTCTGATCGTAGACCCACGCATCCATCTCCGCCAGGATGTCAAAAGGCGGAAAACGCGCCAGGAGGGTTGCCGCCTCGTAGGAGACTGTTCGGTAACCTCGTGCGATCCGAATAGCCACTCTGCGCTGCAGACCGTGAATTTTGGTTCTGCAGCGCTGGGAGATACTTTTCAAACCTGAGTGTGTGAATGAATTTTTAAAATTTAAATGCTACTGCTTGGCGCTAAAACACCTGGTATCTGGTACCATACCTGCTGAAAGACAGCTTAATGTGCTCAGAAAGAATTATCACTTACCCCCGCAGATCGACCGGTTTGTGCGGTAGCCATTTGGCCACAAGCTTCTCAATAGCCAGCACGCCTGATTTCATATAAAATATGCTGAAACAGTCCTACAAAATCTACGGTACTGAACTGCGGTTCGTTTAGAGCTAAATGCAGAAACACCGCATCGGATTTATCGATGGCAGTATTGTATTTATAGTGACACGTAGGTATCTTACCTATTGACGGCAGTCCCTAAAATAACTAGTTTACGGTTAGGGTTGCTGAACGTCCGGAATTTTTCAGGCATGACCGGGAAGTTGTCTTTTTGTCCAAAGTACGGGGGGAATTTTAACATGTCCGGAAATTTCGCAATTGAAGTGAAACGTAAGAAATGTAGTTAAACCCAATAAATGTTTTGATATAAAATTAAATGTAAACAATCTACATAATTAGAGTATTTACATTCAGTAAAAAAAATGTCGAGAATGGATGATTTGTTTATGGTTCCAAATTCAAATTTTTGTTTTTATTGTTGTTGTTAGATTGGCACAACTGTTTTCCATTTTGGCGCGGAGTTTGAGTTGCATCTGTTATTGATATTAAATACAGTGCTGTTTTTAGTTATATCGAGTGTGTATAGCGAATTTCACTGTGGACAAAAACACCGAACAAAGATTTTGTCTTAAATTTTGTATCACCAATGGAATTTCGTGTTTGGAGTCACTGAAAATGTTACAGGAGGCTTACGGTGAATCGACTTTATCAAAAACACGTGCTTATGAGTGGTACAAAGTGTTCAAAATGATGTGATGGAAGATTTGCCTCGCTCTGGTAGGCCATCAACGTCTGCAACTGAAGTTAACATCGCAAAAGTGAAGGAAATAGTGACTGAAAATCCTCATTCAACTTTGATAGAGATAGTCGCCGAACTTTCTGTATCTCACGAGACGGTACGGATCGGTACCATTTTAACTAATCATTTGGGTATGAAACATGCTACCGCTCGGCTAGTCCCAAAAGACCTGAATTTTCTTTAAAAACTCAATCGCATGAGAGTCGCTGAGGACATGCTAGAACGAGTCAATTCCGACCCAACATTCATGAAACGCATTGTTACTGGTGACGAGACGTGGGTTTATGAGTTTGACATGCAAACTAGTCAACAAGCTACGGAGTGGCGCCTTCCAACTGAACCGAAACCGAAAAAACCACGCCAAAGTCGATCAAAAGTCAAAGTCATGTTGACTGTTTGACTAACGCGGTATTGTGCACTTGGAATTCTTGCCGGAAGGTCAAACGGTAACTAAAGAATATTATTTGAGCGTTATGCGGCATTTAAGAGAGCAACTTCGAAGAAACAGGCCAGATTTGTGGAAAGAAAATTCTTGGATTTTGCACCACGATAATGCGCCTTCACACGGCCATCATTGTGAACGAATTTTTGACCAACCACTCAACAAATACAATCGAGCAACCACCAGATATGGCTCCAGCCGACTTCTTTCTTTTTCCTAAACTCAAATTACCACTTCGTGGCACCCGTTTTCAATCGGTAGAAGACTTAAATGAGAATTCGCGGCGATAGCTGAACTCAGTTCCGGAAACAGCGTTTAAAAAATGTTTTGATGATTGGATTATTCGTTGGCGTAAGTGTATCGTTTCTGAAGGAGCATACTTTGAATGTGATAAAATAAATGGATGAATAACAAACATTTTGTGTATTATTGATCTTTTCCCGTTACTTTCTTGACAGAGTAGTATATTATATTTTTGTACCGTACACAATGCAAGTATTTTTTGAGCAAACGACCATAAAGCTGTTTAATTATTCGGAATTTCCTACGAATTTCCTTTTTTTTTGATCTGGTTGTCCTATTTACAGTAGGTTCTAACATGCTTGGATGGTGATGTTAGCAGAATATATGTACAATTAAACAATACTTTAGATTTAAGAGTAGTACTGCAGAGTTTTATTTATACCACTGAGTTGGCAAATAAGCATACAGCCCGCCTGATTGTAAGCGGATACCGTAACCTATGAACGCTTGCACCACCAGATGTCTGACACGCCCAAAAATCTTTTAACGCCCTTTTTGAAGGGGCCCAAACTGTTAGTCTCCTGGGAAAACCTCGGCAGGGAGCTGATTCCACAACCTGTGCGTACGCGGGAGGAAGTTCCTCTGAAACGGTACGAGACCATTTTGGCTTAGGGTATATGGATGAACTCCCTGTCGATGGCGAGAGATGCGATGGTAGAAAGAAGCTGTTGGAATCATGTCGAACAATTCCATAGAATACTGTCCATTGTACAAGCGCTAGAACACACAGAGAGACAAAGTTTGACAAAGGGTGTATCAAATCGAAAGGTAGTTAATTCGTTTTTTAGTTCGGAATGAATCGCTGATCACCGATTCCTGATATCAAACAAAAACCGAGTTGTTGTTCCTCTGTATTTTACGTGACCCACATAATCTTACTAATATTATAATTAATGTGGAAGTTTGTATGTTTATTGCTCAATCACGACGAAACGGCTGAACGGATATGAATGAAATTTGGCACAGAGATAGATTATATCTTATATAACACATATCTCTGCGTTTATGTTTTCAAGTTCCCTTTAGGTTATAATTTAATTCCCTCGAGGACGAAGTCGCACGTAAGTGCTAGTCCTGTGGCTATCCTTGGGTTTGATATCAGGAAAACCTTTTGTATACAGGAGGTTCATTTAAACAGCAAATCTGTGGAGTTATTCTACACGAGTGGTAACTTTACGTGTCGAAAACGTGTCTACAAAGATCGGTATTAAAATCTACCAGTGCTGATTGAGCCTTACGAAAATATTATTTTTTTAATCAATGTGTGAAACTAATAACTTTTGTCTTTCAATATTTTCTAAGTATTTATTATTGGTGGCTTTTTAATACGAATATCTGTAGACATGTTCTCGACACGGAAAGTTTCCACGATAATATGCTATAGTATGATGTAAACACATGGTTATGATACGAAAAAAAAATCACCAATTTAAAATGATTTTATTGAATTTATTGCATAGAGAATAAATAAATGACAGAATTTTCCGTATAGTAGACACTAGTCCAAAGAATAAAGCACCACCTCATGTGGATGTCATATAAGGCGGCTAACGAACTCTAAACCAGCGTCCCTTCTGTGTAATTACACACTATTGCGCTCACCAACCCGCCTGACAAGTGTGGTGAATATTATGAATTGGGGAAATCTATGAAGAACCTTTGTTCGGCAGTGGACGTCTTTAGGCTGATATGATGTAGATGATGATGAAAAAGAAAACATACAATATATTTTACTTTACATATGCTAATCCTGCTGGTTTTACAATATTTAATAATTTTTGTAATTGCATTTTATTATTGTGCCCTTTCATCTATTTAAGCAGGTGCCTATTTGCATGGACTCCCAATGTAAATATGTTTAAGATTCAACAGTTTACTACATTAAACGTAATAGTCGTGTCTATTAATCACACAGAAGATCGCAAATCAATCTACGCTCTGCAGTCGTTCGACAGAACGGACTGTAATTATGTCCGCTTCTCCATATATTTTTGCTGTGATAGTTGATAGGTCTGTTCAGATTTTATTTTCTTTTGCAAAATACGATGCTTTTTATTCATTATAGTCGTGTCAGGAAACAGGCACGATCGTTTCGCTTTGAAAGCGTAATTAATCAAATGGAGAGTATAAAATACGTTCAGTATCGTCTTTAGAGCACATTTGTTTATTTTAAAGTGTATTCATTATTATATGATTGTTTACATTATTGTTTGCCGTGTTGTGCCGGTTAAGAATACCACCACCCCATCTCATCCCGTGGATGTCGTAAAAGGCGACTATAGGATGAGCCGGAGGATGGGCAGCAGCGTCCTTCGAGTACATTTATAACCTAACTGCGATCGCCCACCCGTCTATCAAACGTGGCGATTATGACAAAACCCCCCTAATGAACACATAACACACACCTATACCGGTCGTTGTGGCAATCTTAGGAGGAGGCTTCGGTCCAGCAGTGGACGTTTTTCGGCTGGAATGATGATGACGAATGAAATTGTTGTGTAGCAATTCTTTCGTGGGTTGGCTTATAATATATAGCTTTAACTCAATCTCATATCGATTTTGTTTAGATAGATGATTAATAAAGTAAAAATTGCCTTCGTTTAATATTTTTAAGTAAATAATTAACTGAGTAGGTCTCCCTATTTCGTAATACATTTAACTTCATGACACTACGCGCCCGACATTCTTTATTATCCATTCGTAGTATCGGTTTTGTGACTGATTGCAAGAACTCTGCGTAAAGTTAAAGGCGTGCATGAGCCCACGAATCGACCAATTTTTGCTCGCATGTAATGTAATACGTGTTTCTAATAGTGTGCTAATTTATTAACTGCACTTTCATTGTACATATATATATACAGTGATTTTACATTAAATCTAAGAAAAAATTACATTACAGTTGGTGCGGTGGCGAAGATATTGGGTTTTTGCTTTACGGGTTGTAGGTTCTATTCCCACACGTAACAAATATATGTATGGCGATTGATAAATTGACTTGATTTTTAAAGAAACGTTGCCGGACTATAGAATTTCTCCTGTGTCGTGGGTGCGTTTACAGACAGTAATACAGTACCCGGGCAACTAACTGCAGATCATATCAATATTTGTTTCGTGCGGGAATCGAACCCACGACCCAGAGCGTAGCAGCCACTGTACCAACCGTGCCGTTATATATGCCTTATGGCCTACAGATAGTGGTTACAGGTCTTGGTGCATCTGAGATTTATGTGGGTAATTGTGCCCACTATACAGGAGAAACACTTGCAAACGTGACATCGTTATTAAAAAAATACGTATCTTTACGATTTATTTGTTGGCCGCCACTCTGTTTATTCTTTTCAAGTAAAAAGAAGTATACATATTCTTTAAAATAATACATCAGTAAATCAAAATTACAACTTAAAACATAATGAGTATTGATTATATGGCAGATAGCAGAGTGATACACGCTGACTCTCAAAGAAGGTTACGAATCTGTACTTTCGTCATCATCATCATTTCAGCCGTTTTTAGAGTCATTTAAAAATAAAATAAATCGGTACCCAAGTTACTTAAATATAATTTCTAGATCCAATATATAAAAATTGTAATTCGGATTGCTGTTTAAAGTGAAGACTTCGTTTATAAAAATAATTGTTAAGTCGGTACTTTGGGGGCCAGTTAATCCCGCGTGTCATGTTTGAGGATGAAAATAGGCGTCTGCAATATGAATCACAATGTAAACTTAGTACCACCATGTATTTATTAGCTTTAATAACGCCGGGGCCACTTGATCCACCCGGAATACAAATAACAGACGGAAGAATATTGTAGGTTCACACAGAGAGGTTCTCCTCAGACTTGGGGTTCTAGATAGCTTGTGATCGTCGACAATCCTTACTGCACGTATCCGGGTGCTCCCGCCCATAAATGGCAACAGTACTCCATATGGGGCCGGACCTGCGACCTATAAAGCAGAAGTACTGCCTTGCCCTGTTAAGGACACCGAGTTTTTGGAAGCCAGCTTGACCTTATCATCTAATTGCGAGTGAAACTGGACGCTGCTTGATATGCCCGACACCAAGGATCTCAATACTGTTATCATTGTTAAGGGATGGTTCTGGAATTCTGAAGATAAGCAAATGGGATTTTCTAAGCGGTGAATGCGCAGACTCGTGTCTTCGTGGGATTAAGGTGGAAAACATTTTGTCGTCCCCAATTGGAGACTCTATCTAGAGTACTCTTGATTTCCAACACAAGTTGTCTATGGCTTTCTTCCACTATAGAACGAGGGCCGTAATGAGTATTCCCGGTAATTTAGTCCGCATAACAATGAATGCCGTCGATAGACAGCATATCATTGACATGCAGTAAAAACAATGTTGGGGGCAGCAAGGAACCTTGTGGGACGCTAGTGCTAATGTCCAAGCTATCGGAGCAACTGCCATTGACAACGGCTCTTATGCTTCTGTTGGACAGAAAGCTGGTAATCCAGTTGCATAAACCCCTGTAGTCCGGATGACGGTGACTTCGATAAAAGGCTGCAATGGCAGACCCAATTCCAGAGAAAGTAATTCTCGCCGGACCTTCCGTTGCGTTATGCTGATTTCCGGCATGGATTGCCGCACCACGGAAAAGCAAGGTGGTGCGGCGTCGTTCAAGGTCGAGTTCGAGGCAAAGAGGGAGCCTAAAAGAGTGGCTTTCTCCTTGGTACTATGGACCAAGATACCACCAGCGCAAGGACGACTGGCAAAAGTTTCCCTCGACAGCTTTGGTGAGTGACCAGGAAGCGCGAATCTTGGAGGGATAGCTTGCAAGCCGCTCTCCCATTCTGCCAAAGTAATCGAACTTAGCTCTGGTAATAATTTTCTCACTGAAACTCGAGGCGGCATTTAGTTTACGCTGCACATCAGAAACGTCCGGGACGTGATTTGTACGAGCCGTGGTCCAAGCCATATATGCAGTTTGCTTATTGAGCCTAGCTTTCTGGCAGGACCGATTAAACCACGGTCTCCTCCTCGCCCCTGCAGCTACTAGAGGATTAGTAATGTAACCTTCCACATCCTCCAGGATCGCCTCAGGGGCGATAGCCGTACAAGTTTTGAGGTCGTCTGATGAAAAGCAAAGCCCCGTCCATGGGAACGATGCGTAGAACTCACGCAATCCATTCTATTTGTACCACAGAATACCTCAAATGGGAAATAAAGCAACTTCATTGGTAAATTGACGGTTGGTGTATTGGATAAGCGATTGGCTTTCTGCGCTACATATTACGGGTTTGGATTTGGGTTATATGTAAAGAGGTTTGAGGCGAGATTTCGCCTTTGCTCGTCCTGTTGTCCTAGTTTTTTCTAGAAGGCTGGTCAGTATTTGGCATACATTTAATTGCCATTCAGCATGACAATGCTGTATCAATGCTTCCAGTTATTTGAGCATGTTACCGGATGACAGCAATGCGGACAACATTTTTGGATTTATAGTTTTTTTTTTGTACACCAATAAAGGTACAAGTTTTTGTTTCAATATGTGTATTTTTAAATAATACAATTATTTGTTCAATTGAAATAGGTTACGGAAATATATCGCGTTTATTTCATTCATTCTATATACTTACGTACAGCATCTATTCGTACAACATATACTAGCACATACAATGATCGTTTTCGTAAAAAAGCTCTCCCACATACGCTTCTCACGTGTACTCTCTCAGATGCACCCACGCATACTCTTTGACATACCCCCACCTCCACACACACACACACTCACACATTCATACACACACGCATCACACTTATCTTACACTGCATTTCTTTATTTTGGTTTCTTTTAATCTTCTCTATAATGTTATAATATTTATGTGTTTAATATTTTTGTGTTTATAGTTTAACGTTCATTAGACTCACACATTGTATACAGGGAAGGAACTGGCTTCGGACATACAGGTCACCCTAGTTTAGAAGCCAGGGCTACATTACTTTGTAAAATTGGACTGAACAATAAAGTTATCAAAGTTATCAAATATAAATAATGAAGCGAGAGCGAATATTACTGCGCGGCGTATGTAATATCTAATAAAACTCCGGTTTAAAATATGTTATTAAACATAAACTATAAAAAAATGATCATGTTATTAATACCCAAATACATGAATTACAAAATAAAATAAAACAATATTTTATTGTTCCACCCATATTCACATTTGTTCATAATAATAGCTAAAAAATCATACATGCAAATATTAAAAATGTTAAGGAGATTTTATGGACTTCAATCACAATAATGGTGAAAGTCATCATAAGATTGTTTTACTTTGTACAGTTATGTGTAACTTCATAAAATAAATAATTAATCTGTGGTGTGATAAACCAAACCTGGGTGGTTCATTGTTTCATAAAATGTTTTTTTAATTTGAACACAAAGAGATTATATTTAGTACTCGTAAAGGTTAATCTCGAACAGATCCCAAATCCATACCTCAAATATACTGGATGTCGTAAGTAACTGCGTTTCTTGTGTTTTAAACGGTTTAGCATAATTATGTCCCATATTCGTTACTGCATACAACCTCAGTTGAATGAGTGTGCAGTATTTTGAAATTAATAAGTTTGTTATTATTTATAACTAGGTATTTATTTTAACGATCGCCGACTATGAGTTTCCATAACTCCTGCGTAAATATTCAAATCGCTTGTACAGTTTCTTTTTATGAAGTTTCAACTGACTTTTGAAATTTTGAGAAGTCTTACAAATGGCAAACATTAATTCTAAAGTACTTGCCAAATGGTTTTTTAAAAGTTAAATTAAAAGGTAAGTACAAGTAGGTACCTTTTTTAGTTACGTGATTATACAAAATTCTCAGGATGATATTATTGATTTAACGATAGGCAAGAAGTTAGTTCATTAAAACCTATTTATAACTGGAAAATAATTAAAATAGGTGTTTAAAACGTTTTATATTTTTATAAATGAAGGCATATGCTTACCTTTTTCAAAAAGTTATAGGTAACGCTGAAATGACACATCTGCTCAAAAGCTTATAATCCAGCATATCTTATGGCATGGTTGATTTTAAAACATACGTTATAATTTCGGCCAACAACCAACATAAAACGTACAGAAGGCAGGAGCATTAAAACGGCAGCCGGCTCATTAAGGGCCCTCTAAGATCCAGATTTAAACAATCATTGCGATGCATACCCTCGTGTTAAATTGGATTTTCCCTATCCACGTTTCAGGTATTTAGGTCAGCCGCCTAAAATTGATTAAAGTCTATAGTTGACAAAATAGCCGTAACGAGGGCACGGCGGGCTACCTTCGCGCACTTTGTCAGCTTTATAGAGGTGAAAACCCTTTCAATTTAGAGAGCAGGTTGCCGATAAATGTACAATAATATACTATTTCCTCATTCGTTAGTTTATTGTTCAATAAATCTGAGCATATTCAAGCGTTAAATACATAAATATCTACGTGTTTCGAGCTTGGATATTTATTCGAAATTTATTTACGTACACGCATGCATTCATATTCGTTCAGTTATAAATATTTGATTTTAAATTCAATATTGCTAAATTGTCCTTGGATAGGTCGGAGGTCACATCTGAAAGCGGTTAAATTGTTCGATAAATCATTGTTGGAGGCGCCGACAATTTAGAAAAAGAGAAACGACTTTTACTGAACTTTGTAAGTATTTTTTATCTAAAAGTATCTTACACTTTTATTTTTTACACGTCGAAACACATTTACCGTCTAATTCGTATATTCCCATACTTAGTTGTTGTATTGAATTGATGGTCAAGTATCTCGAATATGCTCAGAAATATAGTTTAGATTAAGATAATTGTAATGTGATTTTTTATTTATAGAACCAACCATAGTTAATTATCTTTATGATGTACCAAATATCAGTGGAAGTATTTAGTCAACTGGCGCGAAAATTGTGTTGTAGCGATGCTCGTAAACTATCTTTTCTCGCTTACATGATGTTTTTATGTTGTTAGATATATTATTGGGGTTTCCTATCAGACAGAATAATATTTTAATTCGCAATCACATAAAGCAATATTGCAGGGCTTGTGAAGGGAAGCGGTTGGGGCATATGTCCCGAGTTGCCATACTTAAGTTCATGATATGTCATTCAGGTTGCCGCGTTCCTAATTTTGAATGCAGTGCACTGTTTATCACTTAAAAAGTTGTCATATATTTAGATTTATCTGCCCATATATAAACTGAGATCGACCGTTTCACGTCCTCGGTGACGAGACCCGTCGCGATGTCTCCTCCCCTTGCTTGAGCAGACTCGTGTCCGAGTGAGCACCTTAGCCTATTCTAACCCCGGGCAACGCCCTAAGCCGAGCCCCAAGTCCCATTGGATCTTAAGTATGTTGCTCTGTTTTTCGATCGGGACAGGACCAATTGGGTTTGGGGATCGGGGCATCTGCGCGCTCATTTCCAGCGAACCCTGGAAAGACGGCGGCACGCATGTGGCACATATGCGCTGCATGGCGCACAGCAAGGCTTTGGGTGATCTTTCGCCCCGCTCTCCTAGACAGTAAGGTCGCTTCCCCTCCGCTAAAAGGAATAACCGTGTTCCCAAGTGGATTAGACAGCAAGAGTCCGGTTAACAACTCCGTCCTTCCCCGGGGCGAAGAACTCCATAATGGATTTCGACCGCACTAAAAAATGGCACTAATATTTACTGTGTAGATAGTATAGGTAACTATAAATAATATATATACCCCATATATATTAATTTAAGATTATAACCCGACATCTTATTCTGACGCAAGAGATACACCTTTACTTACGTTTATTTTTCTCAAGAGGTTAACAGACGTTTAATTAAACGAGTAAACCATTGTTGTGAATTCAATTTCCGATTTCCGTCGTTGAGGCTGTCTTGCCGCTCTTCGGAGCCTGGCTCCAAAGGAGCGAGTTCGTCACATTCCGCCTGACGCAGGTATTCACCGGACATGGTTGTTTCGGTGCGTACTTGCACAGGATATGACGCGAGGCCATGGCACAGTGCCACCACTGTGGAGACGATCAGGATAACGCACAGCACACGCTCAGAGAGTCCTTGCGTGGGCTGCCGAACGGCCGATCCTGGCCTATCGGATTGGACAAGATCTCTTATCCCAGCATAGCCATAGCAATTGGAGTGCTGTAAGAGCGTCATGCTCCAGAAGTAGGTCGCAGAGCGGGATCGGGAGAGGGCCGATCCCGCTCGGAGAAGCAGGACACGCAGCCGGGGTAACAACCGCCGCGGCGCCCGTGTCCAACACGTTTTACTCGAACCTTGCAGTTTCGTATTTATCTGGGCCAGGGATCTGATACATTTATTGTTCATGATAAATAGTTAGTATAAATTGATGTTATTTGCCGTACCTTAACCGCGAATTATAAGCATACGCGTAGTAGGCTTATAGAGTTGGAGCTGTATTAGTATTTCCCGTTGATGTGTGTAGGTATCTATTAGTTTATGCCTAACAAGTAGAATATTTTTACTTTTTTAAAGGATTGGTTTGGAAGTTTATGTTTAACTCAAAGGCTGTGTGGTGCTAGCTAAGAACAACGCCCCATCTCATCCCGTAGGTGTCGTAAAACGCGACTATGGGATTAGCCGCAGAATGGGTAGCAGCATCATTCGAGTACATTTATAACTCAACTGTTATCGCCAACCCGTCTGCCAAGCGTGGCGATTATGGCAAAACCCCCTTAATGGGCCCACAACACAACCGGGAGAGGCTTCTGTCCAGCAATGGACGTTTTCGGCAGAAATTATGATGATGATGAAAGGAGGAAGCTTTATATGATTTGAATTGCATTATTCTTGTTTTACTATAGTTTATTTCTAGGTTATATTTCTGGAACTATTGTGTTATGGTTTCTAGAGGGTTTTATAGTTGTTGGACAGGATTGTCGGTTTATCCACATCTAATTAATATAGAAATGTCAGACCAAATCGGTGGTAGTTTTCCCTTATCAAAAGATTTTACACGTAGGTCGTGTATGTATATTAAGAATAGCACACAGCCTAATATATACTTCCTTGTGGGATTAAGTATGTTAAAGTCTTTGTTTGAGATCGAACTATTCCTATTTGGTTGTTTTTGGAATTGTGGTTCTCTATTTTAAGTATTTGTTATGTATTATTAAAATAGGATTTGAAACATTCATAAGTAGGTTCGCGGATGCCCGAGCCATATTACTTTGATAATAGTATGTTATATAAAACTTTATCGTAAGCTTTCGTCATATCTAGTAACAGACCGAATGCATTTTTTTATCGTTAATATGTAGGGAGTGCCATTCAAACATACAGCTTAAATACCAGTAGCTAATGTTGTGGATCTAGATTTTCTGAAGCCATTTTGAGAGTCGTCTAAGAACTATGTTATGTTTTTCTAAGTGTCCTATCAACTGGCACAAGCCGCGGGCTGACCAGGCAATTTTTTTTTAATTGTGTCTTTGATCGAGTCCGTTAATGAGATAATCTATAATGAACACATTGCTTTTCAAATGTTTTCGATATGGTCGGCAAAAGGGCTATATGTCCACCCGTCGGGGGTGAAAGTGTTATCTTTTTTATTAATACATATAATGGAACTAGATATCCAGCAAGCTAAATTGTGGCCGTAGCTAGTTCATGAATAAACCCAAAGCTTTGGTCAGTCCGCGTGACGTGAACGACATTGATAATCGTTCAGTAATTTCGCTGGTGACGATGTAGCTTAATAAGCACACCACCTATTTAATTTATTATCTTATCTTATGGGCAAAAGAGACCTTAGACGTACTACTATGTTAAATTTACACCATTCATACACTATAATTAGTCAACCCGCGTGTAACATTGAGGTTGAAGCTAGTAAATTAATAAAATTTAATAAATCAAAGACAAAAATTTATAAAGCTGTAAAATTCGTCAAAACCTTAATCATAATAAAATTTGCGACGAGATATTTAATTAGTCAACCCACGTGTAACATTGAGGTTGAAGCTAGTAAATTAATAAAATTTAATAAATCAAAGACAAAAATTTATAAAGCTGTAAAATTCGTCAAAAACTTAATCATAATAAAATTTGCCACGAGATATTTAATAATAGTTTTACGCAGCAATATCGATGAAGAACAAGAACTCTTATTTCGTGTTTTCATTTGGTATAAAAAGGACATTGTTATTTTGTTATCAGTACCGTATATACTTTTATATGCATTTAGTAAAAAGCTGTTATTTTGACATTACAAACAGACACTTCAATTTTATTCATTTGTATATAGATTAACGTGCATAACCTAAAATTTGAGAACCACTTACCTTTATGTTTTTATAATGAAGCTTCGACTAGAGTTAATACTGAGAAGCTTAAATAGGCCTAAACATAGATAGCTGGGCCACTTGATAACCTGTTTTTAAAACTATCACAGTCATGGGTACACACTTCATGTGTGCCAATGATATACACGTAGCAAACGTAAAAATATACGATACCCACACTCGAATTTCTCCTGTGTCGTGGGTACAGTTTACAGACGTAAATTTCACATGCACAAACTTCAGACCCAGAGCAACTATTTGTAGTCCGTACAGGTATTTGTTCCGTAGCCAATCGGAATTCTATGGTCAAATGTCAGAGGACCCACCTCTACCTACTGTAATAAAAGTATAAGGAACTGCTGCTAAAAGTAATTTACGAATTGTCTGATATCTCAAAACAGTATTATATAATTACTCGTTCACTATGACTATTTACCTCCAACAGAGAAAGTAAATAAAGAAGCGAAATTAATGACCGTATTCTAAATAAATATATAAGTATGATATTGAGATATTTTTAAATAAAAATAGTTGCAAAAAGGGTCATACAAACACAAAAGAGCATAACTACACGAATAAGCACCATCTGTCTGAGACAGCCACGAACGAATTATGGCAAGAAAAGTACGTATGAAGCTATATAATAAACTAACCAATATCATTAAAGAAACACACTCTTTTACTTTATACAAAAATACATTGCCACATCTTGAAATACTTCTCCACAATATGATATGTAGTAACCACAATAATGCTTATCTACTGGATAAAAATATGTTTGGATAAGTTATATTGGCCAAGCAATAAAATTGGAATGTAGTGACTAAAGACCGCAGAGCGGGATCAGGAGAGGGTTGATCCCCCTCAGAGATGGAGGGCACGGCGCCGGAGTAACGACCACCCCGGCGTCCATGTCCAACACACCTGTGCCCTCTATCTTCGTTATGTGGCGGGGGACCTCGAGAGTTGCGACCGCTTGAATTCAGGACTCGTACTCATATCTAGTGACCCCCGGGATGACGGCGGCGCGCATGTGGTCACGTGCCGCTGTGTGCGCAGCACAGCGCACAGCGAGGCTGGGGTGATCCTTTGCAATCCGCCGAGATGTGCCCGATGGGCGGCCTTTTACAGTCATCGCCTCTGAGATGTACGATAAGGTGTGGCACGAATGGACAGCTCTAGTGTGAACTTACGAGGACCTGGAGCCCCTTTTCGGTGCGTGTTAGTTTTAACCGGTAATTGTCCGGTATGTTTCTCCGCCCTTACCGGGGCGGAGGAAGTACATGTTCTAATGGGTGAAAAAATAATAGGATAGAATTATGTTCAAAAGTATTATTTAAGTCACTTCCGCTTAGTTTACACCCGTTGCAGTGTTACGCTAAATGATTTGTTTCATGAATTTTATTCACGTCATTGTCCGAGGCTTTCCTTTTTTTAAATTGTTATACCTATGTTTCGTCCTTCTTAGTCTTACTTTTATATTTAGTTAGTTCGCCATTTATTTCTTATGTTAAGTGATCTGTATTCGTTTTATGGAATAAATTTCTTAAACCGTAATTGATAAATCAATATCTATAGGTTAAACGTACTCTGTAAGGCATAAAGAACATTATTTTATATAGACAGCAATGAACGACATAATATATAAACGACAGCTGACTTACACACGTCGCGAATGAATTCATTCATTCCACCGTACTCGAACTGTATTTCAGTCATATATTAGATGAACGCAAAACAAGTAATAAACATCTAATTGATTTTTATACACTGATATGAATAGTATTCAGCTGAATCTACACCATTCATATAATAAATGTAATTGCACAACCGTTGAATACCTTACGAATAAAATTGTGGTCGAAGCTAGTAATAAACCTAAAGCTTAACGTACTCGACGTGACACGAAGGACATTGATTGTCGTTCATTCATTCCGCCGGTGACGGGCCGACAGCTATTTACACCGTATCGATTATCGTGACACCGCAAAGCTATTTTATGATCAATACAATAACACGTATGTTGTATGGGTTTGGTCAAAACAGAATGTAACTCCGCTTTATTTGGTTTCGATTATATATTAAGTAAAATTGGAAGCTTTATAATGTCGAGATTTCCCATTTATCATTTCAGGTGTTGCTACTCGTATAATGCTCTTAGTCTGTAGTCTGAGTATTGTGCAGCAAGTCAGTTTGACCCACTTTAAAGTTTTACTTGTACACACGGCTACATATCAAGCTATAAAAAACTAGTATAATCTTGTCGCGGAGTGCCTCCCTCCGTGTTCCTTCCCGGTTAGCTCAACTAGGAGGCTCTCCACGGCAGCAAGTAACGGAGTTCAGTTATTGTGATTCATTGAAACGTAACATATATATTGTTATAATGGTATATTGATATTCACAACTTCAACACTTCATGCTGATGATTATACAAATTTTAAAATACAGCTTACTAACAATTATTTAAGCTTGTTAAAAATAAGTAATTGGAATATTACAGGAGACTATTTGTCAGAGCGACAGCTGTGTATCGAACCACTAGCGTTCAGGATCGAATGTGTAATTATAATGATCAAAATATGAACGATTCGACCACAATACTAAATTTGAATTATGATCTGAATAAAGAATGAATCATGAAGTGGACAGTGGAGTGGAGATAAAAGGTATGAAGTCATGAAAGAGGTTGATTGAAATGAAGATGAAGGATGACTTCGTCACAATCTGATCTCGTACGTACGTCGGCTTTCGGTATGATGAGAGATCGGCGTAAACTGGTTTCGTATAGTTTGATATGTAGCCTAGCCTAGCTACATATTATATTAAGCTATAGCACCAGTTTACGCTGATCGTATCGAAAGCCTGCCTGAAAGAATCAGATCAGCTTTAACTGGAAATAATAGCTTGATATGTAGCCGCTACAATAATAGTGAACTTTATTTGGACAATCAGTAGCTTATAGGGATCGCGTTTATTTGAATTTGTATTTTGAAGTCGTAATTTTTGAACGAACTCTTACAGGATCACTCTTGTGTCTGTCTGTCCGTCTGTCACAGCCTATTTGCTCCGAATCTATTGGACCAATTACTTTGGTACACATATGGATTTCTGCGACCCAAACACGGACGTGTAACGTAAATAAATTAATTTTGGATATAGGGGTCACTTTTGGGGCAGCAATATAGAAAATTAAAGAATAAAGTTGTGCAACCTGTACCGTGCAACATATGAAATTGAATGGCTCGTTGAGAGGGTCTCAAATATATTTATCATTATCATTTTGAAATATATAGTTCTAAAGTTATTTAAGAAAATTTACGAAAATTGACCATTCCTCCTCTATCTCCGAAACTACTGAGCCAAAAAATTTGAAAATATGTAGATAATAGCTCTTTACTTATATAGATTGCAGGAAAACCTACAAAAAGTCTATGGCATTCAAATAACATGGTAAGTCTTTCAATATTGTGCGTACAAACTTACGTTTGCAGTTGGAATGTATGGGAGAACATGTTTTGCAACTACGATGTTAAGTTTATTCTTGGGATAAATTATTGGTACTACTCGTTCGCCTTGACAAGGCCAGGCATCCGTCACTCCTTGTACCTAAAGATAACATATTCATCGTACGGAACTCCACGCGAGTTCAACTCGCACTTGTCCGTATAATTTTTACGAGTAGTAACTTTGCTCGTAATTATTGTCTGGAATTTAAAACTTGTTTTTTTAATATACGCCATTTCTATGTATTAATATTATAATACCTTCCTATTGTCCCCTCAAAATTTGTATTTTGCGGATCTAGGGAAGATCACCAGTTCGGAAAGTTTATAACAGTGATGATTTATGTCATTTTAATATATTTTATTTTAGGTGTTCGACATCTTGTGGTCTGACCCGCAATGCACTGGTGGTTGCGTGGCCAACGCTCTTCGCGGTGCAGGAACATACTTTGGTCCAGATGTGACTGCCAATTTTCTTCAGAAGAATAAATTGAGCTTCCTTATTAGGAGCCATGAGTGCAAACCTGGTGGATATGAAATTTTGCACAATGGAAACGTAAGTGACTCTTTTTATAATAAATACACCTAATATAACGCATTATTTTGTATTTCTTCGCATCAATTAATCAACTTGCTGAGCGTTGGTCCACTGTTGGACAAAACACAGAAAATAGGGTTAACAATACAGAGGCGACACATTAGAGAAAATATATTTCTTTCACATAAGTACATTTTATCATCGCGTCCGATTTTATATAAGACATTAATTATTAAAAAAAATGTATACACTCTCACAATTGGTTTCATTATCTCGAAAGAGTTTCTTTTTGCCGTTATTGTTCTTGGAACATTTTGGGTCATTCAGAACTAATTCGGTTATCCTAAAACACTTTTGGATATACTTATTACAAATCTAATTATTATATTATTGTCGTCTTAAATAAGTGCCTTAGACACTATTTTTTAGTTTGAAGAGTTTTTTATCGTCTTAAAAATGCTAATCAAATTATTACTGCTGAGCACTTGGTTTGCAATGAGTTTTCGTTTAAGTAGGTACCTAATAAACGAAATTGGTACATCTCACATTTGTCTATTTAAGTACCAGCTTCATTTCATTTTTCAGCCACAAGATTGCGTATTGCTTGTTAGTAATTAATTTAATAAATATTTAATATTAATTTCGTCAGCAAGTTAGCTAGTTAATGCAGCTAGTTTATATCTGTGTTGTGTTATTAAACAAAGTTATTAAGTTTCACAAGTCCGCACGTGCCAACAATTGCGAAAAATTATTGTCATGCTCTTTATTAAATTTTAGATCTGGGTCATTACTTTGATTAGGTAACTTGTTGTTTAGTGAAAACGAAAGTTCATACCTAACAAAACACATTCATTCGATTATTGCGTCATAATATGCGTTCATATGTTAATTATTATTCTAGTTATTACTTATTCCACTTTGATGAGGTAGGCGGTATCGAGGGAGATATAATATTTTAAATTCTAATATAATTATAGTTTGTTCCTCCATATTACTTACTTACGTTATTGCTTTACGTTACTTTGGTTCACGACCAAATATAATAGCGCCATAAACTCAAATCTCTTGTGGCAGGTAATTACAATCTTCTCTGCATCAAACTACTACGAACTAGGTTCCAACAAAGGAGCCTACTTGAAGCTATGCGGGAACTCCTTAGAGCGTCAGTTTGTCCAGTACACTGCCGCCGTGTCCCGCACTCGTCGTCTCACCTTCCGTCAAAGAGTTGGTCTGGTAGAATCTTCGGCGATGAGAGAACTACACAACCAGATTATGATGGTTCGGAGATCCTTGGAAGTAACATTTCGTAGCATGGATTTGGATCAGAGTGGTTTGTATTTTGCGTTCCTCTCGTTGGTGGTTAGTAAAAAAATTGCTGAATGAAAATGTGAGGTTATTCGCCATTTGTAAAGTCATTATAATATTACTAACATTCCCATGATAATTGGGACCAACATGGCTAAGCATGTCACCCAAGGTGCGGTGGGTTCCCTATATACAATCAGCGGTCAACTGTCCGACACATGATCGTTATTTAACCTACACCGGACGTCCCGCTAGGTAGCCATTTAGGTACCCACGAGACGCTAATGCAAATACAATATCAGCAACTATTCATTGCGTACTATGAAAACTTAATTTACGGCCATGATTGTTTCTAGGCTACATATCGATTAGTGACTGGTGCCAAGCGATGGAAGAAACCACGCATTTGGGGCTTCCCTGGAGAATGCTCAAAGATAAGCTGGTGCGGACCGACCCCGACACGCGGCGTGTCCGATACATGGATACCTTTGATTTGCCTACTAGTGTAAGTATATATGTATATACATATTTTTAATTCCCTTATAATGAGTTTTCTTAATTTTGTGTTATTGATCTACTTATCACTAAGCTGATTTTGTGCTTCGCTTTGGTTTTTTCATATAACTTGGATAACCACAGGATATTAACTATAATAATAAAGACAAGTCATCCTGCGATCACAGACGCTGCAGTGTTCGAAACGTTAGGAATCTATAATTTACGTCTAATCTTACGTCGATCTAATTAGTTTAAAAATGTTTTATTATAATGAGTAATAATCGCGAAACTAAATGCTAGTTTTTTGTATTTTTATATGGTAATTTTTTTACTATCTTCCTATTATAATTATGTAGATAATTAAAAGTAGTACGCAGCACGTTGTTCAAAAATCAATTCATAACATCATAACGTTATTAGATCTTATACAAACTCTTTAGAAACTTCATGTATTGTATATCACGGTGGAAATTAATAATCAAGAAAAGATCTTGGTAAGTCCCGTAATATTTTAATCCGATGTCTAAAGAATTATAAGTATCAAACTTTCTTAGTTTTAAAACTAACAAGTTTTACATAAATATCTTTTAATACATGAAGTTTCTAAAGAATTTGTATAAAATCTAAAGAAGATTTAAGAATTTGAAGTTGATTTGTTGTTGTGTTAAAGTCTCACTAAAACACCAAAACTGACAAATCTTCAATTCCAAATTCAAAGATTTTGGACTCGGTTGATTATTAATTTTTGCCGTTAGACAGCAAAAACATTAACATATTACGTAAAAATATATAGTTTTAAGAGCCTTTTTGTCATCATGGTGGTGGGGCTTTTTTTTTTATTAGACAAGGTCAAGAGCGGAACCAGTCAAAAACAAAAAAAAAATATGTGTAAGATGAAATGCTCTTAAACTGGCGAAGACAACCAATCGGATTTTACGAAATAAGTGTCAAATTACCACATGTCACGAATTTACAGTTATGTTATCGAATTTCCCTTTCAGAAAATTGGCCGTAAAACTGACTCTTCCAATGTCGTTGAAACTCTATATAAAAATAAAAGCAGTTTGGAAGCAATCTTCAAAATATTGGACAAAGATAATTCAGGTAAACAGTAATTCACTTTTCTTTACTTCTCTAGGTATTAGAACAAGTAATAAATTAAAATTTTGATTATAGGTTTTATTACACTAGAAGAATTCTCGGAGGCCTGTCAGTTAATTGGTAAGTATATGCCGAATCCTATGACACAGGAGCAGCTGGTCGATATTTGTCGTTTAATGGATATCAATAAAGACGGACTGGTCGATCTGAATGAGTTTCTTGAGAGTTTCCGTCTCGCTGAAAGGAGTTTACAGTACGAGGACAATGAACTAACGGAAATACAAGCCACTTGACACGAACTAGACCACCGTTCCAGCAGGACGGCGGTCGATAAAGATGAGATCGGTGTTGAAATAGAAATCTTCAACCTGGAAGATAAAGATAAAAGTAAAAGTGTAAAAGGTAATAAAAACGGACAGGCACACTGGATGGGTGAAAGTGTACCTGTGTCGCAAGACATGGAGGACATCGAACTAATTGATTGTGAGGAAGCGCCGAAGCGGCCGGGCCTGTTAGAGAAAGATATTTAAAACTTCTTCGATAAATTACAGTGCCGGAGTCTGAATAATCGGAATTAATATCTCATGTCCTACAGCGACACTTTTCCACGTTTTCTAGATGTGCTGTATTTTCATAATATGTGTGTATAGATTTGTTTTTGTTTACGTCTAATGTTTGATGTATTTTCAATTATATTTGAGGTATAACTAAACTCTTATATAGGTCATTTGATATATGATAAATTTACGATTTTGATTATGAATTAATAGATACAATTGATATTTTGCTAGGAAAGCTCGTATGGGCCTAAGATACTTTAGTGTTTATTTTGAAAATGTTACCAAATTATGAATAATTCTATGTCGAATATCGAATTTTCTTAAATTTATGAATTGGTGCCAATTTAAAACAATGTAAAACATAGAGATTTGTATTTACACGAACCGAGCTGATCGGAAATTACACCAACAAATTATATGTAAGTGCATTATGAAAGTTTCATGATGCGATCAATTAACGAATGGGAACAATGATACCGACGACTCTACTACTTTTTATTGGTATATTCGCTGTAGCCACAATTACTGATTATTAACTTATTATAAATGTAGTGTAGTAACGTGCTATTTTATATATCGCCTGCATACATTTTAGATTGGAATAACTTTGATCTTAAATAAAGTTCCTTATTATGATTAATTATGATCTTATGTAGGGAATACAACCGATTAGATATATCTGTATTTTGTCTATAAAACTGCAATTAATAAAATAATCTGTCTTAGCGTGTTTCTAGTCATTAGTAGAGCAATTTCGTATACATATCTTTATACTCAATTATTAAGCATTCCAATCTATCTTTACCAGAATGACGCATTACATTACTGAATATCGAATGTATTATTCCTAACGTAGTCGGAGTGTATCTATACAACAGCATTAGTCTGATGAGTCTCGTGATTTTTTAACGGTCTGCGATAGGCAGGCCTCGTATTTACTAATCAAATCTAAACTTTAATAATCACTGAATATTTTATTACATATATTACTCGTGTCTTTCACTTCTAGAAATATATATTAATATAGCTCCAATTTAAAGATGCATACTGATTTGATTTCCAAACATTTTTGATTTATATACAACGTAGGGAATATTTTTGCGACCATGCTATTTCTATAAGATTTCTGCGAGACAAGCCATTTTCTATATTGGATCTTATTTTTGTTATTTCTGGTGTTCAGTAAAGAGTATTTGTATTGTTTTGTATTATTGCTATCTGTGTCAGCAGTTGGCTATAGTAATGAGCTGAAAATAATTCTTACACTGTTATCGATAAACAAATCAGTATGTGCTTTAAAAATATGATAAAATGAAAATGATTTTATCGCTCTCAGAATTTACGAACTTTAAAATCTTATGTATATTTTATAATAAATGAAAACTATTTACGAAAATATAATAGCTAATTTATTCTGTATTATTAATAATTGTCCATTAAATTGTGATATTGCTATCCTTTGTTTTATTTATAACGTTTTTATGAATTTTTGATCGGTACTAATCAACAGTTTGCACTCCTTATCATTAGAGAAAAACGTATTCGTGTTCTGTGGTCACTGCCGTAAATTATATACTTAATAACTTATTCTAATTGTATCAAAATGCCATGTATGTACATATAGCTACCTACATAGTTTGTTCAAGTTAATAATAAATTAACATTTTAAAGATGTTTTATCAAATTATGAAATGTATTGGTAAAAATTTACAGTATTAATTATATGCTGCGAGTTTTTTTCAAATAACGAGTAAATACCTTACTAATTTCTATACGTACAAATAATTTTAAACACCATATTGAAAAATGGCTAAGAATAAAATTTAAGCAAGTTGGTCGAATTAAACGACATATTGAGTTTTTTTACAATTATGTATTGACTAGAATAAGTCACAATTGGCGAACAGTCTCGAATTATGTTTTTTCATCCAACGTCACGCGGACGGAACTCTCCGCTTGCATGCGATTTCGAACCAACCGACCACTACTCTCCACCAGGGGCGCTAGTAATCATGTTACCTCAATAAGCTTGTAGACCACGTTATACTCTCCTCCTTTTGACCGGGCATTAGTGGTCTCACGAACGGTCAAACAATACTTAAGAGGAACGAACCGACCGTCTGGAAAAACAAGTATCCTAAACTAACACCTTGAGTATATGTAACAAAGTCTAAACTCTAGTGTTCTATATCCCAATGTAGGCTCACACCGATATTACACTGAACTATTCTAACCCGAACGAACTTACGAACCTAAGCTTTACGTCTACAAGGACATCTGCGTTTACGTACAGGATTAACTGGCTATGGTTCCGACTGACCACCCTCAGGTGGTCAGGTCAACGTCGCATATCCATCACGTGGTACTTGTCTAGCACCTCTGTCGGCGTAGCTTAATGGGATACTAGGTATGTAGTCAGGCTCACCTTCATGATCCGGTAAGGACCGTCTTCCTCAAGGAGCGCGAACAGCAAAAAAGAAAAGAAAAAGAAAACCTTCCTATCCTGTGCTAGTAGACAGTGCTCTCTTTTTCCTAAAATGGCTAGCGCCGTCTTCAATTCCCTGATTTTTCGTTCCACGGGGTCGGCTTTGGGATACAAGGTTCTGTTTCACACCTAAAACAAAAAACATAGCATGAGAAACATTTCTGAAATTAATACTTTCGCACAAGCTATAAGGAGTCACCTCTCGCCCTTGAGGCAGTGGCCCGAAGAGGTCGACGGCTAAAACTTCAAAGCGCTGCGCGGGAACTGGTGCCTGAATGAGTTCATTAGGCTTCTCTGTTTAGAGGGCGTCTGGTTAAGAGGACTTGTACCTCTGATACTCGACGCATGTCTTAAAGTAGTCTTGTACATGTCAACGCATGCCAGGGATGTAAAAGCGTCTCCCGAGTCGAGAGGGTAGTGGGTGCTAATACATCGGGTGCTGCCCAATCTCGGGGGACCGAGCGAGGAAGTTCGCCATCTCTAATTCGTGCGGTCCGTGTCCTCTACGGGGCACCTGTATGGCCATCCCGGTTTTCACCTGAAAGCCGGGAGCTGTCCAGCGCCAAAGTCCAGCGCTGTACAGCCAAACTTCACTGTATGCAGCGCAGAGTGGCTATACGGATCGCACGGGGATACAGGACAGTGTCCTACGAGGCGGCAACTCTCCTGGCACGCTTTCCGCCTTTCAACATCTTGGCGGAGACGTATGGGTCGTGATCAGACACGCTCCCTCCGCCAGAGTGGCGAAAGCGTGCCGCCAGGGTCGTTTGACAGGCTAAGGCGGCTGGCTCAGAGGCGCACACTCGAGACGTGGTGAAATCGAACGTTTGCATGCAGTTCGCGACCAAACACGTCGTTGAGGCCATCCTGCCGCTCTTCAGAGCCTGGCTCAGACGGAGCGAGCGCGTTACCTACCGTCTGACGCAGGTATTTACCGGACACGGTTGTTTCAGTGTGTACCTCACAGAATAGGATGCGAGGTTACGGCACAGTGCCACCATTGTGGAAGCGACCAGGATACCGCACAGCACACGCTCGAGGAGTGCCCTGCGTGGGCGGCCGGGTCCTGCGTGGGCAGCCGGGTCCTGGTCGATCGGATGACTGCAGAGCGGGATGGGGAGAGGGCTATCCCGCACGACGAAAGACGAGACGGAGCCGAGGTAACAACCGCCCCGGTGCCCAGGTCCAACACGCCTGAAGCCCCTGTCGTCAGTTCATGGTGGGGGGCCTCGGGAGTCACGGGTGCGCAGATTGGGGAGTCTGCGTGGTCATACCGAGTGACCCCCGGGATGACGGTGGCGCGCAAATTGTTATCGCTGTCAATGGTTTTGCAACTACAATTGATTATTTCTATATAAAACATGACGACATTGATCATTATTGTTATTATTCCTACTATTTACATAAAAATCACAAGCAAAGAACGAATCGTTGTTGTCACTATGATTACAATTTGCACATTGTGAACGAATTACGCCCGGTGCACCATAGCCATAGCACTTCACAGAATTATAATAGGGTTCACTTTTGATAACTTTATTTTTTAGCTGAGGGCAGTCTTCCAGAGTATGTCCACTTTTTCGACAATAAATACAAAACTTGTTACCTTTCTTTTTGTTGCTATATGCGTTTACCGGCCTCTGCGGGTGGGTAGATTGGCGTCAGGGTAGTCATCGTGGGCAACGTGGACTTCAAAGCAGCATCACGCCCTGTAGTTGCACCGGGGTATACAGTACATGAGCATGTACATGAGGATACAGTGGCATGAGCAGAGCGATTCAGAGGCGTGGACAGCGTAGCGCGCGCGCTCGGACCGTAGTCACATGCTTGGCCTTGCGGGCACGACAAGGACGATGTAGTGGCGAGCACGTCCAGCTCCCTTGAATCCTCGATTTCTCATGCACGACGAAGTAGTAAAGTAGAAGATGTCACTTCTTCACGACTTCCTCTCACGGATTCGTTTGTGACGCAAACCAATCATGTTGAGCTGTACCTTTTTGTTGATATCATCTTTCAGGAGACGCGCGAGGTGGGCACGCGCTCGGTCTATGAAGATGTCTGTCTTCTCTGCACCCTGAGGGGCAGTAAAGAGCTCTCTGTAGACAAGGTGTGGTGGATGACGGTCACCGTAGGCACTGCGGAGGTTCTCGAGGGCGAAATCCCACGACGTAATATGCGCTTTCACGCCTTGCCACCACGTAGTAGCTTCGTGCGTCAGCAGCGTAGGTAATCGTCAGAGCGTGGCGGAGGTCGAGACTTTGGCATACTCCCCTTAGCTTTCAACGGCGTCAATAAAACGGTCCACGGATTCATGAGGTGCCCCGCTGTACCGCTAGCTGCACCTGGTAAGACTATTCTCCGAAATCGAACTCGAGGTGCTAGCGGTCAGTGACGATAACGCCATCATGCCAAGAATTGAGACAAGAACGCGCCCCTACATTTTCTCCATTGATTCGGCCTGGGCACGCTGCAGGTGCTCGAGCATCGCGGTGACGCTAGTAGGGCTAAATGCCTCTATGGAGCGAGTGACGACGGCGGCGGTGGCGGCACCGTGGTATATTGTGGCATCTGCGAAATGGTCAGTGGCATCGCTGTCGGCGAACTGACCTTCGCCACGCGAATTGCGACGAGGGCATTTGGAAATACGTAATACAACAATAAACTCGGTTAACAATACGTATGAATACGCGACGAACCATCCAAACAATGAGCGGTACGTGTCCTTGCGCCGACAACGTCGGCGGCATCAAGACGCTCAGAAAAATAAAATGGGGCGGATCCTTGCCTCACGTTGGGTGCCACTTATAGCGAGTTAGTCGAATTAAACGAAAACTTGAGTTGTTTTACAATACACAAATTATAATTGGCAAACAGTCTAAAATTAGGTTTTTTATCCAACGTCACGCGGACGGAGCGCGCATGCGATTTTGAACCAACCGACCACTACTCTCCACCGGGGCTCTAGTATTCATGTTGCCTCAGTAAGCCTTTAAACCACGTTACAAACTGTTGTTTTCACGATGTTTCGTGTGCGTTCCTTTGTTATGTTAAAATTATAAAATGCTTTTGTTTTGTTGCAAGTAATCCTTTAGTACTCTTAATAAGTGTACACATACTATCGTGGTATAGTTTACGGACATAAATCACACAAGTACAAAATCTGTAACAACTGCTGTAAGTAGGCCTTACGTCTGTTCCGTAGGGGAATCAAACCCTTGACCCGTGTGGCATGAAGCCAATCGTTTATCTACATAATTGGACCACTGCCCCTATCAAAGATTCATATTCCAACACAGGACAGCGTAGTTGGACCACGACCCCTGAATGAGTGCGCCAACCGAGCCGTCAAAACGGCAAAGATATGTATTCTAAATATCTAGGGCCCCATAAAACTATATTATGATCCTGGTAATGGATTTACGGCATGGGATATTATATTCTACGTATGTAAGTTATGGTGGCCCGGAGGTTTATGGACTCGCTTTTCAACCGCTCGATACGCCAGTCTTAACTAATCAACTTAACATGGATGCCGATACGGTTCGGGAATACTGACATTATCCGTGTGTTTTCCGGCAAAGATTTAAATCGGTGTCCGGAATAAGATCTAGTGCCACTCCGTCTCCTCCCGTGGATTTTGTAACAGGTGACAGGGGACTCTAAAACAGAAGGATGGATAGCAGCGTCCTTTCTGTGAAACAGCAGCCATACTGTGCTCATCAATCTTCCTGGCAAGTGTGGTGAGTTGTACGATACGATGTAGGACTATACTACTATACTATACCTATACTGACATTTTTAGCATCATTAAAAGCGGCATTTCTGTTCTACAAATTTAGGTTTTTTTTTGTTTTGTAAAACGTTGCCCCACACTAGGATTTCTCCTGTGTCGTGGGTGCGTTTACAGACATAAATTTCACACACAATACACCCAGACCCGGAGCAATTACCTGTAGATCATACAAATATTTCTCATCATATAGGTATACAGGTAAAAAAAAAGGTATACAGATAACCGAGTCGTCAACGTCAATATCAAAAACTTTTAAAAATATTGATATAAGCGTGCATAAAAATATCAATATAATATATGAGCGTTGCGTTCTTTGTAAGAGGCGCGACCTTGTACGCCATGATCCGTAAGCATTATAGGTTTCGGGTTCTAAATATGCCAATATTCCAGTGTGACCTTTTCGTCATCATCATCATCATTTCAGCTGAAAAAACGTCGGACCGATGTCACGCCCGGGTTTGTGTTGTGTGCTGTGAGCGGCTCTAGTGTGATCATACGAGGACCTGTAGCCCCCTTAGCTGCTGAAGATGACCACCCTGTGGTTTTAGCCCGGCGTGCCCCATTGTGCTTTCCCGCGTCGCAGGGAGTTCATGTAGAACTTCCCCAGGGCCCAATAAAAAATTAAAATATGTTAGTGCCTTTCAATTTTATTTAGTGTATTTACAATCAGAGAATACCTTCAGTGCCAGCATTAGAATCAAAACTTACTCAGTAAAGTACTATTTATTGTGACGTCAGCTCCGGCTAATAAAGCTACGTAATCATACCTAAATAACAAGATAAAAGAGATAGTATGATAGATGTGCTCTGATAACTTCAAACTAAAATAAAATAAACGGTTCAATGACGTCACGACACCAGGATGCTATTCCGCTTAATTTTCCCACCATTAACGGCCGAAATTAATAACTGCTGTTAAACAAAGGCCTCGATTATGGTATAGTGTAATGTGATTTTGGGGGGAATTTGCCAGTATCTGGCTGGCGGGTTGGTGAGTGCAGAATAGCTGCTGTGCCACAGAAAGGACGCTGCTGCCCATTACTCTGGCTTAGAGTCCCTTAGTCGTTTTTTACTACATCCACGGGAGGAGATGGAGTGGTGTTATATTCTTAAACTGGACACCACACGGATTAAGTTAAGGAAAGTTATTTCGCGTCATATTCCGTTTTAAATCAAATGCTGAGAGATATGACAATATCTCACTTAATATGTTGACTTTGTCTCTACTCCACATATTACCGGTTGTTAACCATAAAAATAAATCACCGTATACAGACATCGACCTTCCAGCTTCCCAGACACACCGAAAGGTGCAACCGTCAGACCGCCCTGTGCTTGCAAAGTGATGGAAAAGTGGTTTCGTCAGCAAACCGACTTTTTACATAATTCAAAATTCACTCACATTAACGTTACGATACTAAGGCTAGGGCTACAGAACCTCGGAGAGTGCCCTGCGTGGACTGCCGAGCGGCGGATCCTGGTCGATCGGATCGGGCAAGATCTCTCTTTGCCAGCAGTAGTATCGGCTATGCTGGCAAAGCAGGAAAATTGGAGTGCTGTGGTCTCCTTCTGTGAGAGCGTAATGCTCCAGAAGGAGGTCGCAGAGCGGGATCGGGAGAGGGCCGATCCCGCTCGGAGGAGGAGGACACGGGGCCGGGGTAACAACCGCCGCGGCGCCCGTGTCCAACACGCCTGAGTCCCCTGTTGTCTTTATAGGGGGCCTTGGGGGTCGCGAGCGCGCTTATTGGGAAATCTGCGTGCTCATACCGAGTGACCCCCGGGAAGACAGCGGTGCGCATGTGGTCACGTACCGCTGTGTGCGCAGCACAGCGCATAGTGAGGCCTCGAGGGAACCTTTTACAATTCCCTCGAGAGATGCATGGGGGGGTGGCCTCTTTACAGTCGCCTTCCCTCCACTAGAGGGGATGACCACTTTACAGTCATCCCCTCCGAGATGTGCCTAAAGGCGTGGCGCCAATGGGTGGCTCTAGATGGAGATCTTTCGAGTTCCTGGAGCCTCCCTTCGGTGCCGACGATGATCACTCCGGTGGTTTTAGCCGGTAGGAGTCCGGCATGCCCCCAAAGGAAGTACATGAGGTATTTCCACCGGATCAATAAAAAAAAAAAAAAAGAAAGAAAAAAAAAAAAAAAAAAAGGGCTACAGAACAGGGGATTTTTGGTGCTGCTCGTCGGACCTTCGTTCGTGTTGTTGTCTCTCTGCTTCGTTCCAAGTTACTACGACTTCGATCAAATGATGTGACTATAGTTTCACAGGTACTACTAGCTGGTGTTTCTCCGTTTGCGGAGGAGCATGGGTGGATTAGCGGGGGGTTGGTGTGCACTCATCCTGCCCTGAACAGGTATTGGGAAGACTTCCCATCCCTGCCACCATGGATATCGAAAACTCAGCTGGAGTGTCGTGGTCATGTCTTGCAGCTTCAACCGGGACCGAGGATCTTGTCTTAACCGCCTGGATGGTAAGGAAAAAGGCCTCTATAAAAAATCTCCGAACCCAAGCTTTGCGTGCGGCGAGGGATGCATGGCTGATAGGAAGTTCAATCACGAGCACGCCAACCAAGGACCGGTGGTACCTGAACATGGGTTACGCTTGCTCGGGTACAGGGCTCTGGCTCTGGCCGGGTCGAATGAATGTATGCCCCATAGTCGTGGTGCCGGCTCAGAATACCACCACCCCATCTCCTACCGTGGGTGTCGTAAAAGTCGACGAAGGGATTAGCCAGAGGATGGGCAGCAGCGTCCTTCGAGTACATTATCAACTGCGATCGCCAACCCGTCTGCCAAGCGTGACGTATAAGGCAAAACCCCCCAATGAGCCCACAACACATCTGTATCTCTTTTTTTTGTATATTTTGTGCTCATTGGTATTGCCATAATAGTACTGCAGCATACTGCTGTTTCTAAATATATTGTTTATTCATTAATTCACAGTGATTATTTTTTGTAATAATTTTTCTTCTGGTTTTCTCTACTCACTATCGTTTCGAGTTTATTGTTATGTATTTTTAGGAGTTATCCCAAGGAAACCAAGTTTACTCAGTTAGATGTAATTTAATCAGTGTATGCAGTTTATGTAGTTCCGCATCCACCTATTTACTCGCTTCTTACATTATCTGCGGTAAGAGAAATTGAGTGGGAAGAAAAGAGACATTGTGGTTTATTAGACGGGGAAGACAGAGCTTTACCACAATATGGGAGACTTTAGTGCAGCGGTACAAACTATACGATCACTAGGCTAATCAAGTAGAAATCTAATTTATCTTCCTGTAAAACAAAAACAAATTATAAATCTTATTTATTAAGTGGAAATAAATCCACATATAAGACTTTTTGAGATTGATTACATCCATAGTGTGACTGGAAGCCAATATGCTATAATTAATCTCCCTGGGAAGGCAACGTCATCTTAATTTACGAAGACCGTCATTAATTTGGCTCTTCCATTCTACTTCTTCCTACATAAGAATACCGTTAATAAAAAGTAAAATGTCCGTGTTTATTTATTGCTTACACAACACCTACTTCTTGTATGGCAGCTGGTAATTGTTGGTGGCAGCCACTCATATAAAGTAATTAGGAGAGTGCCCATATATTAGATACTGTTTCTTGAAAATTATCAAAAATAATAACATCACTTATATATAGATTTAACGTGGTGTCATCTTTTGTTATTTCTTTATATAGAAATACTTAAAACTAGTTTTGCCACCACACTTTTCACACATCACACATCTCAAATGTTAGGTTTTTTATTGCGTCCCCAAAGTTCCAATCGGCTTTTAGATTAAGGAAACTAATTATTGATAAACTAATAAAATACATATCTGTAAATTTCTCTCATTTAGCACCTTCTTACATTATTATTAAACTTACTTCACATGCAATAATATTCTTAGAAGTTTTCAAATAAACTTACTACCACAAAAATATTACCAGGAAGATATATATAATAGCCTGCCACACTTGCCATATAGGCATTTCAACAAAGAAAAAGGAAAACTAAATTGAAGCACACCACATTTTCCTCTCATCAGACTTACCTGATGAGAGTAAAAGGTGGTGTGCTTATACTAAACTTAACCATTGTGCCCGCTAGATAAACAAATAATCCGTATTAGCGCTTTCATATTAGGTTCGTACATATAAAATTGGCGTTTTATATGGAAAAAACAAAACGAAAAATCAAACTATGTTTTTTTTTTAACCAATCAAAGTTTGTACCATTGCTACCTATGCACTTTTGCCATTTCATAGGTAGTTCATTGATTCCTTTGCTGAAGAAATTGTGGAAGCGAGAATCGATAACATTTTTGAAGGCGGTTTAGATTGCCTCATCGGAATAGATTATTTTTCCTTGCAGAAAGTTGTCCAAATTTCGAAAAAGTAGTAGGTAAAGTGGTAATCTGTTGGAGGCAAGGGCTGGGGAGTATGGTGCTTGTCGGAGACATTCCAATCGCAACTCATAATTTAGCGACCATCTGTCGTGCAGTGTGTGGTCTAGCGTAGTCCTGAAGCAGCAGTGTGGTAGAGGAATTGACCAACCTTGGTTGTTTAACGGTTAACTTTTCCATCATGGTTGGCAGTTGTTGACTATTCACATCTGCCATTGTTATCTGGCCAGATCTTAGGAAGCTGTAGTGGATGACACCAGCACTAGTTCACCAAACACTCCGCAGTACCTTTTCTGCGTCAACTTTTTTTGGGGTGGGATTTGGTCTGTTCTCCTCAGTTCAACCATTGTGATAAGCGTTTCCGATTATCGTACAGGATAAAGAGGTACATTTTTCATTATAAGTAACGTACGATTCAAAATCCCCTCATTACTGTGCCGGTTGAGTAATGTAACGCAGCACTCGACGCGTGTTTGTCGGTGTGCTCTCAATTCATGCGATACTCATTTTTCGAGCTTCTTCACTGTTCTGTTTTTCACTCACACTGAAGCCTGTAGCTAACTGACGTGGTTTGCAATTGATCCGTTTCCACGGTCACTTTTTCTTCGTTATTAACTTGGGTCTCCAGACGTCCACGGGGTTTGTTCTGCCGGTCAGAATTTCCAGAAAGAAAACGTTGAAACATAAAACGTACGGCATTTTCGTTTGCAGTAGCTGCCCCATACACATCCCGAAGGATGTACAGCGTTACAGAAATAGCTCGAAAGCTATTTCTGTAACGCTGGTGCCACGGTGGACCTCGTATACGTAAGTAACGTGATATTTTAAATTGTCCATATTCTGAATCAGACCGATATCGAAGAAAAATCTAATGACGCGAAAACAAATTAAATGAACACAAATATACGAGCTTAAATAATTGGAAGTAACATTAAATTTGGAATTTCTAACCAAACGCCAGATATTTGAGAACAAAGTGGACTTCGTGGTACTTCTTGTCCTTGGCAAAATGGCTTTGGCTATAATTGCTATACAAGCAGAAAAAGAAAATGTAAGGACCTAATAATATGATACCATTCCTTTCTGTACGTACTATATACTGCGGTCCGTGGGTCATCGTCATCATGATATCAGCCCGTAAAAGTCCAATATTTATTATGCTGCCTTCCTAAAATTAACTATGGAACCACTCTTTATATGGCGCCCCGCCTTACGAGACATCTGTAGAGAATTTCAGAACTTGCAAAGGTTAAATTATAAGTTAAGTTTCACGAGCACAATAAGAGATGGCAGGATTGAAGGTGTAATTATTACCGCCATCTATTACACGTATAATATATGAACAGACTCTACTTTGACTCTACAGTTTCACAATTTATGTAACAGATGGCACTCTATTCAATTATATCTTAAACAAGTACTTAGCTGACGTCTCGAGATGGCGCCAGCAGAGTAGGCTTGAGACAAAAAAGTTAACTACTCGTAATAGAGATGTTTCATAACAATGATACCTACTAGATGATTGATCTCTCCTAGCTCATTTTGGCATGCCCCTCAAATCATATATTGTTTTGCTAGAACTTAGTATAGTATCTCCTGATAGTTAATTTATGTTTTGATTTATCAGTAACTAAAGTACGCCTTTTATAATAATAACACAGGACTATTGTTGCCAATAAGTCTTTTATAATTGTCATAATATAGAGTAAAAGCACTCCACATTGATTGTGGATAAACCCCTCTGAGGCATCCCAGACAACTCAAAAAACGCATTCCCAGAGGGCAGATTAAAGTATCTGCCTCAACGTTTTGATACAAAAAAGTCTATCATAAGGAGATCTATTAAGTAGCTTACAAAACGCAGTGCAGCTTATGACAAGCTATATATACCCCAGAGAGTCGATCAGGGCCTCGAGCGCAGCTTGCCTTTACTGGTTGGCTAGAGTGGAACTCCATGAGTGCCCGCGGGAATCTCAACTCTGGCTTCCCTTAGTTGGCCGGTCAGAGATATGTGCTTGGGGGTGAAAGTGTCTAATGGCGTGATAACGAGGAAACCCCCTCCGAGTCTTCGAGATGTGCGATGGTGAAACCGGTGCCGCACCACATAACAACCTGAGCCACTCACGCCAATGTTGCACCCTGTTAGTTGTAGTGATGTCCATTTATGGGGCCCATCAGGTGAGTGGCGAGTCACCATCTGTCAAGTAATTTAGTTTAAAGGTGGAAAGGCAGACTATTTCAGGTTTACCAAGTTTTCAATCCATTTAGTACCGATTGTAATAGACCTTGTAATTATAGTTTCTATCTCATACAATAGTTTTATACCTCGGGGACAATCCGCGACTGTATTTTTACAGTGCAGCCATGGAGAGTCCCGGGTTAGTGTCCCGTTACATTTTAGATTAAAATTCTCTGAAGGGCCATTGCATGTTGGACGGATGTCCCCATCCCTGTCCCCGCGTAAGCCTATCAAAAGATTGGTTTCCCCCAGTTTCTTACAGGAGATATAAACCGCCACCGTGTGGTGTCCAGATTAGGAATACAGGTCCACTCGAACTCTTGTAAAAGGGACCCAAACCAGAGGAATGTCAACCCACCTGTCAAGCGTGGTAAGTACTGGCAATTTCCCTGCAACATGACTACACAATTTTGGAAATTGGTGGAGGTACGGCCGAATACTCAAACGCCATTTAACGTTAAGTCCCCGCTTAAACAATTTATGGCGCACGGTTTTGTACCAAAAACCGGTTTCTCGATAGTTAAAGCGGGGACTTAACGTTAAATGGCGTTTGAGTATTCGGCCGTAAGCCTTGGTTCAGCAGTGGACGTCCTTTGGCTGATATATGATAATGATGAAGAAATAAAACTACTTTCGAGAAAGTGATGAATTGTTGTCCGTTTTGGTACCAAAAAAATATAAAATTTTATTTTCTGAAAGACACAAGACTGTTGCTTTGCGTCGCAGAAACAAGACATAGAATCTACTTATCGCTAAGTTTGTCGCAAAATATATATAACAACAGCAGATCAGCCATACATACACGCTTTTTTACAATAACATTTTATTTTTGTTACTCAGGCTATTGTTATTTTAAACTTATTGAAAATTATTTTCTAATTTTTAGTTCTGTTATCAACAAAAGCGTGTTTTTTTAAAGATTTTTAAACTTTTATTTATTTTATATTTTTTAGTGCGGCTAACTACATTTGTCCATGTTGCCTGTCCATAGTCTCAATAACTCCGGTGGTAATTATTTACACCAAGCATCTTCCTTTCGTCGTTTAAGTAAACAAATTCTCCCTCCATTACGGATACGGATACTATTCGAGTATCATCACACTCGTGCGGCGGAAAATTAAACCGCGATCTTCTGAAGTTTTTTTTATTTTATGCAAGTTTGTGTAAGTATGTCGACGCTTCTGTAATTTTTTCCGGGTATTACAGATGAAATAATCGCTAATCCTGAGGATCCTAGCAAGGGTAACGGGACAAACTATTAAAATTATTGCGTTGTCATCGGTCCTTGAAATCAATCCGACGTTTTGCGGAGGACGAAAATTGAGTTCTAAAATTCCGTTACATAGATACATACCAAGCTAATAAAAGTGTGTTAAAAAGGTCATCCGCTATATCCCAAGATTTTCATGATCACGTTAGAAGAAGTCTATCAGAATGGAAATGCACACTGGCGGGATAAGAGTGTTGATGTCGGAGAAAAAGGATAAACTAATCTCCGTTTTGCCGATGATAATTCCTTTAATATCTTCGGCACCTTGTTTTCTCTCATGCTCGAACAACTACCCAACGCTAGCCAAGAGATCAACTAATGATGAACATGACAAAAACCAAATTAATGACGAACAGCACCGAACGCAACATAGTAATAACGAGTCTGGGGATTTAATTAAATGAAATAAAATGTTGAAATGATCTTTATTAACCGACTTCAAAAAGGTTCTCAATACGATGCGTTTTTTTTATCAAGTTAGTTATAAGAAACACTTTCACATCAATAAATTTGAATGAAGCCAGCACTTCCTTCTCTCCTTCCTCTGAGAAGAAATGCCGAAACAGAATCAAAAGTTTCTGTTTTAAAGTTCAGACATACTTAGACACAATATTACGGGAGAAAAATGTTGGGCAACGTCAGGAATGACTTTTTGAGGAAAGACCCATTTGCAATGTTCTGAATCAGTCATCGTGTAGCTCAACCTTATGTTTGGGGGCTCAACGACCCTTCGCACAAAAATACCCTCTGCATGACAATTGTGTAGGCCACATAATTACCTAAAACCACCAGATAGAGTTTAAATGTACTTAACAAGCCTACATAGTACTTGCATTCACAATTAATTTATCAAATATAATAAATCAAATAAAAATAATTAGTTACACATTAAAATTCCATAAAAATAATGTCCATTGAAATAACTAAATTCACCAACACAACCATGCAAATAATCATTATCGCCATCAGCATATCAACCAAAGGACGTCCACTGCTGAACAAAGGCCTTCCTCATAGATTTCCACAACGACTGGTTCACTGAAATAGGAAATAAGGAGAAGTGGTACGGGGGCGTAACCGCGCCATCGCGACATGCCCAATTTGATCCATCCGGAAAAAAAGGCCGTTTTATAACATCAGTTGAGATTCGATCGCGTAATTGAAACTTTGTTAAAATGTCGTGTTGTTCGGGGATAATATGCAAAAACCGAAGCGAATATAATAACTTCATCAAGGAAGGTATCATATTCAATATGCAAGTGAGGGAATTTTCTTGTAATTGTCTACAAAAAAATAATGTTTTCTTTATTATGTTACATTTGGATTGATAGAGCAGAACGACATTATTATACTTGTACAAAATACAATGCTTCTTATCTACCACTTTTAACTAGCAACCGGTGAATAACAATTTCATTACCTTTTGATAGCAGTCATTTTTATTAGTTGGCTTTTACCGTAATTTGTCAGTTTTCTGCCTCGCCACCACAATATAGCACAGACGAGGCGGTTGGTTAGCACAGTAGCTAAGTAACTTTCTTGCTGCTCCGGGTCGTGGATTAATATGCACGGAAGAAATATTTGTATGGCCTACAGATAGTTGTTCCGTATCTGGGTGTTTGTGCATGTAAGATTTATATTCGTAAACCGTACCCACAATACAGGAGACATCACAGAGGGAGGCTACATTAAAAATACTAACTGCTGTGCTTTATCTGAGGTGCTCAGAACCACAACTATCAGTCTGGCACTCAGCTTCTCTGCGGATGAACATGCAAACCCAGTGTGGAATCGGAAGTACCTTAATATTGCCTTAAATGAAGCACGTCGGATTGTTACAGGTTGCCTTAAGCAGACACCTCTTAATATGGTATAACTTACAGCAAGCAAAGTATATTCTCCAAAATCCCTCGAGGCGGTCCGTGCGCAGGGGTCAAACATAAACAAGAATCTGTTAAAAGACAGCCACTCTTTGCCGTTTGATTATCATGTAGTACATTTTAATTTATTTGATAGATGTGTGAGGCCTCGCCTACGAGCTACATTAAGCCTATCAAGATACTCCCCGTGGATCATGAATTCTCGTGGCCCACATAAAAGTTCTTAAATTGACACCAGTCCCAAGTAGGCCGTTGCAGCCTGCAGCCCGCAATAACAACATGAGCTAGCGGGGCCATAACTACGAAAGAACGACAGGATGTAGATATGTCAAATATGACGGAACGGTTGGTGCAGTGGCTGATACAGTCGGCTGCTGCGCTCCGGGTCGTGGGTTCGATTCCCGCACGGAACAAATATTTGTATGATTTGCAGGTAGTTGTTCTGGGTCTGGGTCTATTGTGTGTGGAATTCTTGTCAGTAAACGCACCCACGACACAGGAGAAATATCAGTGTGGGGCAATGTTTTCAAAAAAAAAACTCAACGTGTGCATTTTGAGCCTTAAGTTGCAACAAGGGTTTCGCCTGACTACAGTCAGGACTAGCAAAATAGCAAGCAAACTCAATATAAGGTACTTACTTATAAAAAAAAGCGGCATTATTTGACGGCACGGTTGGTGCAGTGGCTGATACAGTCGGCTGCTGCATCCCGGGTCGTGGGTTCGATTCCCGCATGGAGCTAATATTTGTATGATCTGCAGGTCTGTGTCCGGTGGCTCTAGTGTGATCATACGAGGACCTGGAGCCCCCCTTAGGTGCCGAAGATGACCCGCCCAGTGGTTTTAGCCGGTAGGAGTCCGGCATACCCCTTCGCCCTTCCCCGGGGCGAAGGAAGTTCATGAAGAATTTCCACTGGGCACCAATAAAAAAAAAAAAAAAAAAAGGTCTGTGTCCGGTGTATTGTGTGTGGAATTTGTGTCTGTAAACGCACCCACGATACAAGAGAAACGCTAGTGTGAAGCAAAGTTTATAAAAAAAAAACTTGAGAGGTGTCAAGGGACAAAGAAGTTCCTTTTCGCTATTAAAATTAAAAAAACTAAAAAATTGAACATATACATACTCACACATATCGTTTCGGCCGAATGAAGTCCACTGCTGGACACAGGCCTCCCCCAAAAATCACCACAACGACCGATATGGGTGTGTTATGGGCTCATTGGGGGGGTTTTGCCATAATCGCCACGCTTGGCAGACGGGTTGGCGATCGCAGTTGAGTTGTTAATTTACTCGAAAGGACGCTGCTGCCCATCCTCCGGCTAAACTCTTAGTCGACTTTTACGACACCCACGAGAGGAGATGGGGTGGTGGTATTCTGAGCATGAGCATATTTATGGCAAAACCCTCCAATGAGCCCACAACACACCCATATCGGTCGTTGTGGTGATTTTTGGGGGAGGCCTCTGTCCAGCACTGGACTTCATGCGGCTGAAATGATGATGATGACATACAATGTTCAAAGTAATGAATATAATGCAGTCGTGATAAGTGACCAAACTTCACGAAAATGATAACGCTCTTGCGTGGCCTGTAAAAATCTTCTGTACATGCTTTGGTATGGTAGTAAAATCGTCCATATAGATTTATTTAAACAAAAATTAATAACAGGTAAGAGTATCAAGCCATGTTTTTGATAATATTGATAAAATGTCTAACAAATTTAAAAAACGACCTAATCGTACTTTCCTTTGATATTTTTTCTCAGAGGTTGTCATGGAGTGAAATGCCCTCCGTTGTTTTAATATTACATGCAAAAGTATATGTTCCAACGTATAGTACGAATAAACGTTTCTATTCTATTTTAAGCGTTTATTGAGCTCAAGTTTATATAGATAAAGGTATTAGTTCCCCTCCCTATTGTCTATTACCTTAACGAATAAAAGCGGAACCAATAAGCACGTATCCTAGACATCAAATTAACTATTAAGTAAATTACAGTCCGAAAAAGACCGTTTACTTAAACGGTTATTCTTAGACATAATTACCCGCTAATTATTTGAACCCATCTTTCGTGGTCAACCACTTATTACGCAACCCCATATTTGCGCCAATTCACAAAAAATATTTCCCAAACTGGACAAAGATTCTAGGTTGGTGCTTACTGAACGCCACTCGTAGTTTAATAGTTTGAAGCTATTAGGATAATTTATAGCCGTTTAATATCCAACAAACTCGCAGAGATTTGATTATCGATGTTATATTTTTTTTCGTCAGACGCCACAGATCGCGTGTCGCGTGCTCCTATGTTTTTTTTTCGGCTTGTGTTTCGGGGGTGTACTTAACGCACAAAAAATATTATAACCGGCCAGCGACTACCGGAATATAATTTTTGACAATTTTATAAATTATACAGGCGTATCGCTTAATAATGGGTAGCTACGGGCATGTTTTTATTGTTCCTAAGACAGTCAGTAGCGTTAGGGTTCTTTTTGTGTTAAAACGAATATGGTGCGCATGTAATAGGTTGGGATTAAAAAAGTTATGTTCAAATAATAACTTTATAAAATAATTATATGAATGTAATACGTCAGTGGATCTTATAACGTTTGGAGTCCTGGGTGTTATAATAATACTAGTACCAGTCATGATGGGTAATCAGAAGCCTAAAAGTTTAACGACTCTAATAACCTTAGGAAATTAGTATTCTTTAATAATTGCCTTACGAAGGCCTTGTTCAGCTGCATCTGGTCAGCCCGATTGATAGTGTAGAGGTAGAGCGAAATATTTGTTTCTAATATAGGTACTTAGGTACCACTTTATTAGGTGCTACTTTATTTTCTTGTTATAAATACCTAAACTCAAAATATTCAATAATTTTAATAACTTAAGCATCACAATGCCGGCAAATTGGCGCGGGCGCAGCATTGCGGTGAAGAAATTGCGCGGTCGCGCGCGCCTTTGCTCGCGAAACTTGAGATCCGGTGCAGCAACCTGGGCTTACAAATATGTCATTATTTTGTATTACGAACGTAACATGCGCTTCGAATGTTGAGATTTTTTTTTTCTCTTTTGCAATTAAGAATTGCTTATAGTTTTAGACTTTTTATTAAATTTAAATATAACTTACGTTGGTAAATGACGACGACCTTTGAAAAAATCCTGAAGAACTTCGTTAGTTTAACCATCAAAGTTTAATTTTGACGTCATGTAAGATTTTGATCCAATTTTCTCACAAACTAACAGTTGGAATTCTTATAACGTGATCACGTTACGGGGCGGCCGGAGCGCCCAGTAGCGATGCACGCCTGACTCCCGGGCCGAGATTTTTTTGTCTCATCTCTGACAGATCGAATTAAAATAAACGCTCCGATAAAGCTTCCTATAATATCATCCTGTATTTGGTTACGTGAACGACTGACGTGCAGTGGGAACAAACGAACGCCGTAGGTGGGACCAGCGACTATTTTTAAAGTTGTTCTATTTTTTATAATTTAAATTGGGATTATATCAAAAACGTTTAATCGTTTTGGTTGTTCGGAATCGAGTTGTATTGTTTACGGTCAATTTTACTTTATCTACTAGCGTTAGTCTAACACTCGTTTACAACAGGTTCATTTTAGAAATGAATTTGTTTTTGGCCAATAATATTAGATTCCATAAAAGTAGGTGCTGATACTTAAATCTTCTTCCTAATTTCAAGCTCCTATACTAGTCTATCGGCCAAAAACGTCTACTGCTGAACAGGGGCCTCCACCATAGACGATCGGTTACATGCCGTATGTCGTCAATTTGAGGGAAATTTGCCAGTACTCACCACGCATAGCAGGCGGGTTGGTAAGCGCAGAATGGCTGCTGTTCCACAGAAGGGATGCTGCTGCCCATCCCTCTGGTTGAGAGTCTCTTAGTCACTTTTAACGACATCCACGGGAGGAGATGGAGTGGTACTATACTCATAATACTGACACCACACAGAATAAACAACAATTTGGCATTGTATAATGGCTCATAATGAGCACAAACTAAATTATATCGATAGCACTTTGATACCTCTTTTAAATGTTCGTAAATATTTTATAGTATTTACAATCCGAAGAGACAAATTTTAACGAAATTAATATTAATACGTAATAAAACCTACTACTACTGTGCCTTGTGGTTCCTAGCAAACAAAAGACCACCCCTCTCTTCCCATGGATGCCGTAAAGGGATCATCCCGTGTGTTAATAACATTCTGGGATCACTTATTCACCTGCCAAGTGTGGCGATTATAGTAATATCCTATGATGGCTCATTGTAGTGATCATTGGCAGGCCCATGTTCTGCAGAACATGAAGGAGGATGATTTGTGTTAGTGTAAAATGTTGTTTTTCAGTGGAAGTTCTACATGAACTTCCTCCGCCTCGGGGAAGGACGAAGGGGCATGCCTGAATCCTACTAGCTAAAACCACTGGGGCGGTCACATTTGGCACCTAAGGGGGGCTCCAGGTCCTCTTATGATCACAGTAGAGCTGCCCACTAGTGCCAGTGAGTGTAAAACGTACTATGCTTTTCCCAATAATTTTATATATGGAACTACTTTGCTACACATGGGACCAAACATCAATTACAATACAGAGCGAGAACGCTCGCGAATAAATATCTACTGAGGTGAAACCTAACTAAATATGTATTGTAAATGTTCCAACAATAAAGTGTTATAACAACGTGTAACTAAAATGTCAACCAACAGGTACATTAGATAACACAACAGTCCACAACAAACCCAGTCAGGCGTAAAAGCTACTGAATTCAACGGGAAAAGGTTTGCCTTTTTTTGGCCGACCGTTACAAATTACCAGATGGTCTATTTTCTTGTTTCAACACATCCATAATAATGATGGTAGACACGTATGATATATGCTCCAACGAAACTTGGGAATTCAGTTGCAAACACCGAGGAAAGTAAACATTTTAGAGGTTTGTGAAGAAAATCATGACTGTATTGTTTGAAGCGCTCTGTATATATATCTATTGTGTGATTCGATTTATGTGTTTGCGATTTTACAGTCTCATAACAATAGCTCGGTAGTGAAAAATTGTTTGTGACTACTAAGCTTATAGATTTACTAGCGTCCGTTTGAAATTTATTTTTTAGAAAGGATTCCTTGTCCTCTATTCTAAACTATCCCCAGCGTGGCGTTTTTGGTAAACCTCTTTTGTGATTATTTTGTTTAATTCTGCTATTAATGGTTTAAATGAATAAAAATCTTTTTATCTTATCTAATGTATGGGATATCTTTTCTATAGGTATCAATTTTGTAATAAATATTGCAGATGGTCTAGCAATAACATATGGCACAGAGATGTGGTCACTCACTGTGGGCCTCATAGGCAGGGTTAAGGTCCCTTAGCGAGCTATGCTTGGTATGCTTTTCGCTTTTCGAGGTCTAATCATAAATGAGGAGATCCGTGGAAGAACTAAAGTTTCCGACGTAGTTTAAAGGAATAGTAAGCTGAAGTGGCTATGTGCGGGACGCGTAGCTCGTCGAACTGATGACCGTTGGGGCAGAAATGTTCTCGAATCCTCGGCCTCCAACGAGATGGACAGACAAACTGGTAAAGGCAGCTAAAAGTCGTTGGATGCGAGCGGCATGTAAGCGTCGTTGTGGATATCTATGCGGAGGCCTTTATTCAGCTTTGGAGGTCCTTCGGATGATATGATGATGATGAAAAAAAATACTCAATATTAGTCGGTCCCATACTTTTTATTATATTAAGTGTAATGACGCTATAAGAATCCTAAATAAATTAAGAAGTAACAACATAGTTTAAAAGTTTACCGAACAATATGAACACGTAGTAGCTACTTACACGTCCAAATTTTTTACATACTAAAACAAAAGTAATTTCATCTTAATCGTACGAAATACTTGAGCGGAGGCAGAGCGATATCCACCTTATCGAGTTACCTAGGCTACTGGGCATCTACATGGAGGCACGGCGAAATGTTCTAACCATAACCTTGAACGAAATAAAAAAGTCTCTATTGATTTATCGTTAAAGCTTAATGTTTAATGATTGTCGGACGTCGACTTAAAACAAAGAATGAACACACAATAATAGTCGCTTCGGTGATTTTATGGAAACGTGATATCGTGTTGGCCTCTTACAAAAAGAATAAAGCGAAACTCGAACGAAATTGTTTTAATCGTCGGAAGCCGCGGTGTTCTCGTTATTACTTAGTAATTATATTAAAACGATTACGCAATGTGTTGCATTATTAAATATGTTGTGCCTTTGCTTAAGTAAAAAAGTAGCTCGAAGGATATCGAATCAAAACATAATTAGAGACGAAATTTATTAACGATTTTTTTTCCGCCCAATGGATAAACGCGTGTGCTATTGTCATGCGGGCACAAAAACATGATTGCCCAAACAATAAGTTGTCCATGCTTCGTTGTAACGAGTTTATTCATCTCGATCGTGACCGTTGACGTAAAAACAATGACGTGATGAGATGGGACACCGTACGATTTGTTTGAACTAACTTGCGCATGAAATATCGGTTGGAGTCAGCTACCGATGGTTCGCTGGCTTACCTACCGCCGCCGCGGCCATAGAAAAAACTCATAGCTCTATCTTAAGGCATCCGAATTCCTTTGAAGCAAATACGTGTGTGTAATCGCACGTAACAATTTATTTAATTCAACGCGAGTTAAAATACTAAGCGAGAAACAAAAAGTCGATTTTGTAGTTCGACATGGTTATTCTTATGTTATGAATTATGATAGAATGTTTCTTTGTTTATTCACCGAGCAAGTTGCCAAGTTTAGCATTTGCGTCGGTGGCGCTTGCCTACCTGAGGTTTCCGTGAAGCGCGGATCGCGTGTCGAATACAACGGCGAACATTCACGAATTGGACTTTAAATGGAACCCGATAACTGAACGTACGATATTTCGCTCATTACCTATAGCGAAACGAAAGCACCAGAAAATCTTTTAAAAATGGTGCGTTTACTATTATTTAAAGTACTTATTGTATGCGCGCAGTATGTTGGCTACTTAAAACTTTCGTTTTAATTTCATAGCATGCATGACAAACGACATATCGGAAGAAACAGCAGCAGGTGACAGTGAAACAAAGCCCTAATAGATTTGCAAAGTTGACATCAAAAGGGTGAAAAGCGAATGGTATGTGTTTACGAAGTTTTGGAAACCACAATGAAACCGCATACCATTTAAACGGTGTCACGTAGCTGTTGCTAAAAACTTTTACCAAATTACGCTTCGCCATTCAAAGTATTTTGGCACATGGCTTGCGTGTTTAATAAGTCTGGAAATACCTTGATTAGTATTAAGTATGGCTAACGAATTAATTTAAGAAGCTTTGTAAGGTAGTTTGGATCTAATGAGGCTTTTATTGTAACAATAAATATACCTACATCGAGTATAAACAACAAGGATTTTATCTAACATGGACGGATCAGGAGACAAACCATCGATCAATTAACATGTGGATTTATGATCGTTGTAAACTTGTCTTCAATTAGCTAGTAATGAGGCCAACTGTTTTAGAGAACTTTTATAACGTATAAAGATTACGTTACCACATTTTGTTATTTTTGGGACAAATTCAGTAATAGGTGCGTAAATGGAGTCAGAATTATGTCAAAGTTATGAATATTAGGTATTCCTAACTATATTCATCATATCAGATAAAGAACGTCAACTGCTGAACAAAGGCCTCCCCCGTAGATTATCACAATAGTTGTGTCGTCATTTTGAGGGGATTTTGCCAGTACTTGACGCTTTGCAGGTGGGTTGGTGAACACAGAATGGCTGCTGCTTCACAGAAGGGGCGCTGCTCTCTAGTTTAGAGACCCTTAGTCGCCTTTTAAGATATCCACGGGAGGAGATGAAGTGGTGCTATATTCATTATCCAAACTGCATACGCAATAATTATCAGACGAGATCTGTGATAAGTTGATTAAAGAAACAATATAATAACGAAAATAAAAATCTTTCTCCGCTTAAAAAGTACAAGCCTTTTTGCATTTTTTTGCAACATTTATTATGTTTTCCATACTCACAATTTGGAGATGCTCTCATTTATTATTGAAATACAGACCTTTTTGTTGCATATTGCATATTATACCCACATAAATATTCGGCATCTCCGTCCACGGTGAATTGAATAGTAGGAGAAAAAAACCTGATATAAGTTAAATCATGTCGCAGGCACGTATTAAGAGCTACATTATTGCTACAAACCTGAATCAGTGGGTGAGCAGGCGATGCATCAATTGAGCGCCGCAAGGGGCCGCCACCGTCCCATCACTGTACCTTCAAGAGCGAACAATGTTTACCACGCCGAATATCGATGTCCATACATTTATTTATACCAAATCATCGACTGTCGACATAATTTTATTAATATAATATTATCTTTATTATTCTTTTGATCACAGGTATTACCGGGTTTACATTCAGCGTAGATGTTCATTTGTTATGCTGCGGAAAGGAGTCTAATGTATTAATATTATTTGATTAAATTGAATCGATAATGATAAGTTATACATTTTACTATGGAGCCCATCTCTCGAAACGTTCAAGCGATATAATAAGGGTATGGTCAGTGATGCAGTTCGGAGAAGTTACTGCGCGTCCACGTCACATTCCCGCGCTCCTTCACAGCGAATGCGCGAAACGCCGCCGACACAACTCGATCGTAGATAAAAACAACTTATGACATGAACCATGCCTTTATTCCAACAAATTGATTTCGGACATAACAGTCATATCGGCGATTCCGATCTTAGTTACATTGAAACAAACGTAATGTTATCGTTTATAAATTGACACGTAACTTCAAAATGCACTTCACTGGGAGCTAATGATTGATCGCGCGGTTTTATTCGATTATTACATAACGTAGCCGGCACATCGCCGAAAATTAGTTTGTATTTAATTTATAGGTACATTAAAAAAAGAAAGTCGGGATTCGTAATAATTTCTAACAAAACACGTTCAATTATTATGGTATCCGAACTAGTGATCAAGATAACCGATTATTAATCGTCTCTAATTACTGCTGGTGTTAGTTCGACCTTTATCTGGACACCATTTACCTATGGCTAGCAAAAAAACCCACAAAAAGTGTAAAGGAAGGTTGGTTGATTTGTACCGATGTGTTCCGCTGGTGACCGTTTCACCTGTTCATTGTTTGGCTGGCGGCTGTTATAAACAAAAGGGGTTCAAATATCACAGTTTTTGGGATATAATCACCGTGAATGCAATAAATCTCATCGGTAATAACTGCACTTGCGAAGCCTTAGATTATCGCTGTAATGTATGGGTGAGGAATTTATGAGTATGTGTGATTTATTGGAAGGATATTCCTGTTTCAGTTAACATGTGAACGGCTTCGTATTAACACATGATGACTTTAATTGGTTACTCATATTTGTTAAGATAAATAAGATAATAGGTGAGAAATTGATTTCTTTTATAAAATTAGGTTAACGTAACATAGTTTATTTCAATTTCTATCATTATAGACTGCACCTACTTATTATACAGTATTACAAAGGTACGTTATAATATATTTATTAAATTTTAAGCAGGATGGTGTTAAACAAGGCGGACCTAATGTCATGTGACATTCTCCAGTCAACTATTGAGTTAAAACGAAACACATCGAAATAGGCATGAATAAAAAATAATATGAAGAAAGCATGACAATCTAATTTTATTTTTATTGGTATATTGCGATAATATATTGTATATTATATTCGAATTTCGAAATTCGAATTCAAATAAGTTTTAAATATATTCGAATGTTAAATACGTACCTACATCTTAAGCCCTTGCAACATTTTTTAAACGATCCTTATAACCATAATCTACTGTCCTCCGGAACTTTATCAAAATGCTAACTGCAAAATGCAAAATGAAAATCAACACGGTTTAATCCACCGTTACATGTGCCATTTGCTTCGTCAAACTACAGACCAAATTCTTACATCGTGCGTGCAAGTAGAAACTTTAATAGAGTGTGTAAACAGCATGATTTTGATCTTTTTAGAACTAGTGTGTCTTCAGCCAGAAAGTGCATAAGTAAGCCTTAACATTTTTAAATAAATCGGTAATACCTATATCTGTTATTTCAATACGTAGACTCTGTATTTTAATTTCCTACCTATGTAATTGGGTTATAATGTGCAATGTGCGGTAATTTGTTTTTTCATATTCTTGTTTGTAGTTACTATGTTGTTCACAGTTCTCTTATAGATTACAATTTTTTATACGTGAAGACCTTTAATTGGCTGTCACTTTAACGTACTGTCATTATTTTGTTTTGTTTAGCTGTAAGTCTTCCAAAGAAGTTAAATAAATAAATAAACTTAATACTGGATACTATGAGCTAGTCGATTAAGAAGAGATCATAATATATACGGGACAGCTCTTTGTGTGAGTGAATTTCAAACAAATACATACCGATCTAACATATTTATATCACCTTCCTCGTTTACCACTAATCTGAGTATGTAGTGATGTACGTTCGTTGTACGTGTCGCATGGTGAAGTGCCACGCGGCCTCGTTTCCCGTACAGCGGATGCAAACGTCGGAGCTGGCAGTCGCACCGATAAATCCCGGGATCGCCGCCGGCGCGGGATTCGGGAGCCATCAATCATTGTGAAGGAGCAACGTCGCTGGGGGTTCTGTAGAACGCTTTGTAAAACAGATCAACTGCGGTTAAACGTTATGCTTTGAGGTCGATGTGATGTGTGTTTTGAAAGATTTTATATGAATGGTGTGATAGCATTAAATATTTAATATTAATATTTCAACAGGGAGCCAACTAATTACATGTTTAGCAGTATTTATGCTCAGAATCATCCTTTACCGTCTTAGAAACTTTTTGGATCGGCTTTGACATACATAGGTACTAAATTACCTTGTGTACCGTCATTGTGCATAAAAGTATAGATAAATACCATCATCATCATCATATCGGCCATACAACGTCCACTACTGAACAAAGGCCTCCCCCATAGATTTCCACAATTATGTCATCATATTGGGGGGGAATTTGCCAGTACTCACCACGCTTGGCAGGCGGGTTGGTGAGCGCAGAATGGTTACTGTTCCACAGAAGAGACGCTGCTGCCCATCCCTCTGGTTTAGAGTCCCTTAGTCGCCTCTTACGACATCCACGGGGATAGATGGAGTGGTGCTATATTCTTAATCCGGACACCACACGGAAAATAACATCAATTGGAGGTATTTTCTTCTTTTTCCTTTCGTGTGATTAGTGGCCAAGCTAGTATCAGTAGTTCAAGTCGTGCAAAGGCTTCTGAGTTGGGTTAACGACTGCCGTCTAATGACAACAACCGGGACCAACGCTTTTACTTGCCCCCCGAAGCACGGAGACGGTCAGTTCAAATACCTGTATGCGGTCACCCATTCATGGACTGACCGCGCCATGCGTTGCTTAACCTCACCGATAGTTTACCGATCAGGAGATTCAATGCGGCTATGAGGTTATCCCATATCACAATTTGAGGTTATCTCCATGTTTCCCGGTTTGTAGAAAAGCATCACACTGCTGATTATTTATTACCAAACTACATCAATATTTATGCGTGATTCCGTGTCTGACGCTCGCCGCAGACGGTCGTGCAGTGCTCGCGCTCCCCGATCAGTGTGCCGTGTAGTGTTTTTTCGCAATCCGTCCCGTCGGATTGCAGTCACTTCACATAAATCACGCGTTGCCTTTGTCAAGGCGACTACTGATTTTATTTCTTTCACCGACTATATTCATCGAGTTATTGTGCCCCTTCAGGGAAAAGCCACTGTTTGGTGGTCCTCGGCGGATACCTTACGGTGCCAACGAAGCCGAGTGGGGTGTTGACCCGGCACACCCGCCTAGCCCCATCAGGGCAAAGCAGTTAGTCGGCAGCGGACTAGGACCACCGGCCTTGGGGGCTACCCTAGTCGACCCTAGTTCGAGTCTACGTTTTCAGGATATACAGTCTCTTGCGGGCGATACCTTATCGCCCCTTGCAAAAGAGCTGTCAGGGACCCGTTTGCCCATTAAGACTGGCCACGGATGGTACTAGCTTAGGGCTCACCACAGGTACACACACCTCCCTGCCTACACCCGGCAGGGAGGGGTTGTTACACACCCCCGGGCCCATCCAACCCGGGAGGTTAGGGATCGCGTAAATCGATTGTCCTCTACGCTTTAAGCGTATTTCTGTTTTTTCTTTTTGTCCCACGTCCGCCATTTTGTTTGCAAAACAAAATGGCCGACGACGCCACGCTACTTAAAAATATTAGGGAGATCCTTCTAAAAGACCCCTACATTGCTGCCAACTATGGCAGCCTTCTGTCCCCAGGCACAAAAGTGCAGCCCCCCTATCCCGAACCCAAGAAAAGGGGCACAACCCCTGAATTGGATGCCGGCATCTCATCCGCCCCTCAGGCAAAAACCCCCCTCCCCACCGCCAGCACGAACGCCTCCACGTCCCCCGACGCCGACATGCCCTCGGACATGTCGGACATGTCAGAGAGCGAGGACTCTCCTGCTCCTCCCCAAAACCCCTCCTCCGATTCGGCCTCTGACGAGTTCCAACTCGTCAGCGGTAGCCGTAAAAAGCGGGCCCGCAAGGCCAAGTCCTCCGCACAAGCTGCGCCCGCTAAAGCCCCGAAAACGGACGAGGCTTCGTCCTCCGCTCCGCCCTCTGCCCCTGTCCCCACAACGGCCACTTCTCAGGCCAGTCTTCCCCCTACCCCTACCCCCGCTAATTCCCAACCCCAATCCCAGCCCACCAAGGTCCCTAAAAAGGACAAAAAACCGCCCGCAATCTACATTCAGGCCAAGGACAAGTGGAATGACGTGTCCAAAATGTGTGCTGAACTAGGTATTAACTACCTAAGTGCCCGCACCACAGCCGTCGGCGTCAAAGTGGCAGTTCCCACTGCCCAAGACTTCAGGTCTTTGACCCGTGCCCTACAGGACCGCAGCGTGTATTTCCACACGTACTCCCTCGCCGAGGAACGCCCACTCCGGGTAGTCCTTAAAGGCATCCCCAAGGAGATCGACACCGACTCCATCAAAGACGACCTTCTGTCGCAAAGTATCCCCGTCCTCGAAGTTCATCGCATGCACGCTGGTCGCAGCGGTGAAGCTTACGATATGGTCCTCGCCATATGCGAAAAGTCCGCCGATAATGATCGGAAGATTTTTAATATCAAGACTGTATGCCACCTCTCAGGCATCAAAATCGAACCTCCCCATCGTTATGGTCCTCCCGGGCAGTGTCACCGCTGCCAACTCTATGGTCACGCGCAGCGACACTGCTACGCCAAACCTAGGTGCGTTAAGTGCCTAGGTGACCACAGCACCTCCGACTGCGATCGCCCCAAAGATCGCACGCTTTGCACAGAGCCTCCGAGTTGTGTGCTTTGCGGTGAGTCGGGTCATCCCGCGAATTATCGCGGATGCCCCAAAGCACCGCGCGCTAACAACAAGGCAGCAAAGCGCAAAGCGGCTACCCAAGCCTTCGCGGCCGCCCATTACGCCTCTCAGGCCCCTCCCACGTCCCAACGACTCAGCCCTCAAAGGCCATCGCCGTGGAACGCGCTGAATCACCAGCAAGCGTTCCCCGCCCTGAGGCCTAGTTTACTGACCCAACAGGCGACCCAAGCGTCAGCGATTCCCTCGCTGATGACCGCCCCCCATACGGCACCGTACCTTCCCGTGCCGTACAACCAACCCGCACCACAAGTGCACTCTCAGAGGGCCGCCCCTCCCTCACCCCTTCTCAAAACTGACGACCTCTCAGTTTGCCTCGGTCTTCTCAACTCTGTCGACCCGAACAGAGTCGCCCAAATGGCCGCAGCCATTAGGGCAAACCAGGGCCAATACGGCCTCATGCTAGTTCTCAGCGACTTCGCTGATGTTTCATCCGCCCTCCTCTCCTACCGCGTTCATCCGTAATGGATTCACAAAGCAGGTGCAGAATAAAACCCCGATCCCTTAAAATAGGCATCTTCAATGCCAACAGCATTAATGGCCAAAAAGACGAAATCGCCTTATTCCTCCGCGACCACCTTATTGACATTATGTTGATACAAGAGTCCTTTTTGAAACCCTCTCACAGGAACCCTAGAATTGCAAACTATGATATAGTGCGCAACGATAGGACCCACTCCCGTGGAGGAGGCACTCTTATCTACTATAAGAGATCCCTTTATTGCATGCCCCTAGATACCCCGTCCCTTTCCAATCTAGAGGCATCTGTGTGCAGAATAGGCATGACAGGTCATCAACCGATCACTATAGTGTCGGCTTACCAATCCCCCAATGCCCAAGACGATCCAATCCAATCGGATCTCGAAGCACTCTTCGATCTAGGCGACTCCGTCATAGTGGCGGGAGATCTCAATGCCAAACATGAGTCTTGGAACTGTCTCACCCACAACCACAGAGGAAGTAAATTATACTCCCTCAGTAACCTCCTCAATTTTGACATCATCGCCCCGATGTATCCCACTCACTACCCCAGCAATGTTAATCATCGCCCGGATATACTCGACATAGCACTTCTAATGAATATCAACCTCAAGTTGCATTCCATTGAAGTACTACAAGAGCTAGACTCCGATCACCGTCCTGTGATCCTTCACCTCACCTCCCGCTTTGGCCCCACGGACACAGGGCTACCCCCTCAGACCATTGTGACGACGGACTGGAGGAAAGTTAGGCAACGCCTCAACGACCCCTCGTCCGCTCAGTTAGATAGAATTCCCGAATGCATAACGTCAGTCGCAGACACGCTAGGCGCGATCGACTCCCTCACCGGGCATGTACAGTCCGTCGTGGACGAGTGTTCACGGCGAGTTCCTGCGATGGAAGACCATCGCATGAAACTCCCTGACGATGTACGTGCACTGATGACGGAGAAGAACGCAGCCCTTAGAGCGTACTCATCTTTTCCCAGCGAACCCAATCGCCTCTTTATGCGCCACCTGCAGCGTGCTGTCAAGGAACGTATCAAGGAGTGCCGAGAGGCTAACTGGGATAAGATGTTGGGCGACTTAGAGCCAACCCACCTTGCGTTCTGGCATCTGCAACGGAAACTCAAATCCGAAACATCCAATGCTGTCCCCCCCCTCAACCGTCCCAACCAAAGGCCGGCCTTTGATGACGACGAAAAATCCGAATGCCTAGCTGACAGTCTAGAAGCGCAATGTTCCCCAAGCACTCTACCTGTAGACCAAGCTCACCTCAAAAAGGTTGACGCTGAAGTCGAACGTAGAGCAGCTATTCCGCCTGCCGAGGACCCTGACGACCCCCTCCCTCTGGTCACGGCAGACGAGGTCAGAAATCTCGTGAAAAAGATTCACCCTCGCAAAGCCCCCGGCTCTGACGGTATCACCAACAAGGTGATTAAACTCTTCCCCGAACGTCTTATCGCCTTAATGACCGTCATCTTCAATGCGGCATTAAACAATAACCTATTTCCGCATACGTGGAAACAGGCCACCGTTATCGGTATTCCCAAACCCGGTAAGCCCAAGTGCGAGCCTTCCAGCTATCGCCCCATAAGCCTTCTCAATTCTCTTGCGAAGATTTATGAGCGGATTATCTATTCCCGATTAAAGGATTATGCCGATTCCAAGAAACTCATTCCCGACGAACAGTTTGGTTTTAGAACCAAACACTCGTGTGTACAACAAGTCCACCGACTAGTTGAACACATCACGTTCGGATTCTCACGCGGCCTGATGACGGGAGTCCTCTTTTTCGATGTTGCGAAAGCATTTGACAAAGTCTGGCACAATGGCTTATTATATAAGTTGTACCAACTCGGAGTGCCTGACCGTCTCGTTCTCATCATACGAGACTTCTTGTCAAATCGCAGTTTCCGATATCGAATCACGGGCGCTCTCTCTTCCCCCCACCCCATTAGAGCCGGAGTCCCACAAGGATCCGTGCTAGCCCCATTATTGTTCACACTGTACACCAGTGACCTCCCCAAAAGACCTGCTAATACGACCCAATTAGCACTGTTCGCAGATGACACGGCCATATTCTACTCTGGTAGCAGTCCCGATAGTATAACTAAGATCCTCCAAACCACAGCCAACGTCTACGGTAAATGGTTTAGGAAATGGCGGATCGAAGTTAACCCTATCAAAAGTAAAGCCGTCCTATTTTGCAAATTAGGCGACGACCACCCACGCTTCAGGGAGATCTCGATGCTGGGCCAATCGGTTCCTTGGGAACCGCACGCCAAGTATCTTGGAGTCACCCTAGACAAAAAACTGACCTTCATTCCCCACACAAAGATGGTGCGTGCCCGCGCTGCCTTTGTGCTCGGTCGCCTTCACTATATTCTGAACGCTCGTAGTAAATTATCCCTTAGAAATAAGGTGAGAATTTACACCACATGCATTCGACCCATCATGACCTATGCCAGCCCAGTGTTCGCACACGCCGAATCATACCCACTCCGTAGATTAGAAACCCTCCAAACCCGTTTCATGCGCAAGGCCACCGGAGCGCCTCTGTACATGCGAAACGACCAACTCCATTTCGACCTTAACTTGCCGACCATCAGGCAATTTATGAAACAAGCGTCCAAACGCTATCTCGATTCTGCCCTGTCCCACCCAAATCCCCTTGTGGTATCAGCCGCCGACTACGAACCCTCCCGTATCAGTAGAGTACGCCGCCCGAGGCACGTTCTGGTCGATCCAGACGATAAAATCACGTTAGATCACATGAAGAGACTCGCGTTGTCTCGTTCACTGAACACCCGACCGTTGTACCGCCCTCGCCGCCGAGGATGCCCGCCTCACCGACGTCGCGGAGGCCTATCGCCGCGTCACCTTCCCGTTCAAGTTAGCACTTCTCCCTCCCGTCTCTTGCTCGCGCCGGCCCGTGCCGAGCCTGTAGCTTTAAATGTCCCTTAATACAATTTAAATAATACCGATCCAGCTGTCCCCAAAACAATAGCTTGATATCCCCAGCAACGCCCTAAGCCGAGGTCCGTGTCCCGCAGGGGGCGCCCTTAGCGAAAGTTGCTTAGTTTTTAATAATTAATTTAAGCCTGGCTGGAGGCCTCTTTTGGCTTCGCCAGCAAATGACCGGTTAAGCAACCACATTTCCCAGAAATGTATGCGAGAAGCCCAACAAAAAAAAAAAAAAAAAAAAAAAAAAAAAAAAAAAAAAAAAAAAAAAAAAAAAAATTATGCAAACTTGTCTGTCAGTAATTGCAATGTTTCTGTACAGCAAACTTCTATGTGCAGATCTCTAACGACTTCTTATTAAAAGCTAAGTGGCGGTAAAGGTGTCGGACACCATATTTGATACATGATAACTAGGGGCTAAGTCACATTAAATCGTGTTGCTCGCACTAACCGAGTATTTCACTTAATTTAATTTACAGGCCTATCAGTGTAATACCGCCTTATTAAGGTTTATAAACATCATTCAATTCTCTTGGTTGTTGTGATAAATGATCGATATGCAAATGGGATAAGTAGCCGGATCGAATAAAGTGCTCGCAACTGAGAACAATTTGCGTCAATCCGTTGGGGATTTTAATGTTCAGTACTGATTTTGTTTTGCGGACTGATACTGAAATACGTTTTTTTATACTACTTGGTGAATAGCATCCTACCTGTCCATGACGATTCTACTGCTAGCCAGGACTAATAAAGAAAAAAACAGAAAAAAGGCCTGCGTCACTTCGCTCGTTACCTCGAAACATTCGTTATTTAGCCTTTTATGCCCAGCAATTTCAGTAACAAGCGCCCTTCAAACTGGAACATGGAAATGTCTAAAGTTGAAACACTACTGGCAGCAGAATAACTGGCACTATGGTGGTACTTACCTAGCCGGACTCTTGCAATAAAATACCTTTCTTGTTGTAAGAAAGTACTCATGAGACTCCTACCGCCTCGGGGAAGGGCGGGAAGTACCAGACTCTTGCCAGCTAAATCCCACGGTGTTTCTTCTATCCACTTGTCGCTGGTCATGTGGAGTTTGCTCAGCATTGGACCGCATGCCCGGCAGGTATCGGTCCGTCACTTGGTCTGACCGGAGCGACTTGGCCAGCCGTACATTCCTTTCAGAGATGCGCGTGCAGAACACAGTGGCAAGAGATCTATCACCCGTTAAATGATACAATAATTGGAAGATACTGCTAGTATTAGAAGTGTAAAGAGTACTTCTCATACTTTTACTCTAAGTAATTATAAATTTCGGTATAGTCTGGCAGAGCTCTGTCAGTTATGGTCGGTTGTCAGATGTGTTGGCAATAAAAAGCTCAATTAGTGTGTGCGGTGACTACTGAAGGTTAGGTCGTAGGTACACTATAATTGATACCAAACCTCCAAATTGTGAGTTCCAATCCTCAGCAAATCGGAGTACGGCTAAGCAACAAAAGGATCGATATTTTAGCACAAATTAAATAATATATTACCTATATTGCGAAATATGTGTAATTTACTCGCTTAGCGGCCGAAATTAATACACAATCAATCCAATAGCTTTAGATTTAAAATTCTGATCTGTGATGATAACATCTTGATCTGTTTTTGTGTTAAGATCACACTTAACACACAGACACTTACTCAGTCCCAAAATCCAAATATTTTAGATTAGCCATTATCCAACATTTTGCCTTCCAAATGAAGCGCTGATCAATCATTTGTAAAGAACAAAAGTCAGCGCCAAGGTGCAAGTCATTACGCTCAAGCGAATTACAGTAAAGAGTGCGATTTGTAAGCTTGAGACCAACAAAGGAATATTCTGCGTGCGATTTTGATTAGTCTTCAGATAATACTCACCCACAGTATATAAACTAAGATCTTATTATGTGTACTCAAAATTGACTTTAAACACAAAATAGTAAAGTGAAATTTTCTTTAAAGGTGAGTTGGGTAATTAATTACAATCGTTTGAAAGATTCTGTTCTTTATCAGCAGGGGTATAAGGTTTTGTGTCAGATAGTGGATTAACAGGTGATGCTGGGTGCGAAACCATCGCTCGACTAAAACGCTAGCCGCAAGCGGGTGATTAGGTTGCAAGCTTTGTTTCTCCTCGTATAGACCTACAAATCAAATATATAAAGATTTTACCATACATTTTGGTGTCCAGGTAATCAATGTAATGAAAGAAAGTGAAAGGCAAAAAAAATTCAACAGGAAGATGAAAAAATGCAGGGCACCATATTACGTACATACATATGGCTGAAGGGAAAAGCGAATTTGAACTTTTTACTGCAGTGGAACATTGTACATTTTACGAGGACATGAAGTCCCCCTTCGGTGCCGAAGATGCCCGCTCCAGTGGTTTTAGCCGGTAGGAGTCCGGCATACCCCTTCGCCCTTCCCCGGGGCGAAGGAAGTTCGATGTAGAATTTCCACTGGATACCAATAAAAAAAAGGAACATGGCAAATCTAATATAGATTTGTTGAACATAAACATGGACCGCAGTCGCAGGAGGGACTGTCCTTTTTTTTATTGATTTCCAGTGGAAATTCTACATGGAACTTCCTTCACCCCGGGGAAGGGCGAAGGGGTATGTCGGACTCCTACCGGCTAAAACCACTGGAGCGGTCATCTTCGGCACCGAAGGGGGGCTCCAGGTCCTCGTAAGATCACACACACGGAGGGGATGACTGTAAAGCGGTCACCCCCTCTAGCGGAGGGAAGGCGCCTGTAAAAAGGTCGCCCCCCAGGCACTTCTCGGGGAGGATTGTGTAAGGATCCCCCCAAGCCTCGCTTTGCGCTGTGCTAGGCACACGGCGGCACGTGACCACGTGCGCGCCACCGTCTTCCCGGGGGGATTCCTGCGACTGTCCTAGTATCTATCTATTAAATATTTGTAAATCGAAGCCCAAATCGAAAACTATGACTATAAAGAACATGATATTGGTAGTGTTTAAAAAAAATACAACCAAATGAAATATGTATTAACTGTTTAAATGGAACCTCTATAAGTTTCTCCGTTCACTTAATTTGTAGGGCCCATAGCTGTGAAAGAATCCACCTTATGGTCATCATTATCTAATGTGTTTGTTATTTAGTCCTACGGGCACTTATTACAGATTCTTTGGCGGCAAGATCATCACCCGCGGCATCCCTAACGTTCTCTTATTGTTGTTTATTACTCTCTGAACATTTTGAACCTAATGATAAAGATTATCAAGGTGCTGTGTGGCTCGGATAAAAATAGGCCAATGGTTTATAATTGTGGGTGTGGTTAGAGTTGTCAAACAGACAATATCAAGTTAATTTAATTGGCAGCGGCTTCTACCAGGACGTTTCTTTTATACTGTGAAAGGCTCTAACACGTTGTGAGGAAAATCAATCCAGCCGTATTTACTTCGACAAAAAGGAAATTATGGTTGGAACTGGATACCGAGTCTTGAGACAATGGGTCAAGAAACTGGTAAAAAGGGTTTCTGAACAATATGTAGTTGTCTTTGTAGGCTGCAATTTTAGATGAAACTTTCTCTCAAAACATTTAATTGTTCCATGTGTTTTAATCTTTGTTGAATGACAGAAACAGTCAATCAAAGTGTTACTACTGTTAGAGTTATTGCAGTAGTACCTTATAAATACAGTTTGTACCAAAAGACTCTGATAAGTAAGGCAGGAAAGAAGAGAAAGTGTTACTTTAATTTAACATTATATTTGAATTTCCAAGCATAAGGGGCTAAATGAAAAGATCATATAGTGTTTGACTAGATAATGTAAGCTGCCATTATTCGCCAAGAAATTGTAGCAATGCAATCGTTGGGTAACCCCGATATTATGGCACGGCACGATAACAGATCACTGCTTGGCTTTTGAACTCGATGAGTGAGCCTTCAACACAGCTTCTAGAGATGGGTCTTGTCGACAAACACTTGACGATGCAAATTGAATGCCCTAAATCGTTCTAACTACATATATGTTAATTTTTTTCTAATATTATAATGTTTTTATCTGGATTACATCGCGTATACATTTTTGTTATTCTATTATTATTAAATAGCAGTAGCTAATAGCATTGTATCACATTGCTTGTTAGATCAGGATCACTCCATCAAGCGAAACAAACTTTGTGAGGGCTTATTTATTAAGCAGGAAACTGAAAGAAGAAAGAAAGAAATACATTTATTCGGTACGGCACAGAATGACAGCATTAATCAAATTATAAAAGAATAAAAATTATATAAAATAAAAACAAGATTACCCTTAACCAACTAATTGACAGTATTTATTGCTGTCGAGCATGCCCGTGCCGAAAAGGTCACCAACTCAGCATTTGCTGGGCGCGAGGCACCCAGCTGGAAAACGCCTGGATAAAGAAGCACGTAAATAAATAATATTTAAAATTTTCATGTAAAGTTTATGATCAGATAACGTACCAAACCCAATTTTTGAGGTGATATGTTTTAATTACGCTTGACAAGTGCATTCGATCATTAAATCAAATTTATGCTTCTCCCTAAATACTCGTAATATCTGAACGAAACAAAAATACCAGAAAGTGTTGTTCGACTCACGTGTCAAACTAAGATTCCATTGTCACCTCTTTAAGGTACAGCCAGCAAAAAGTAGAACAGTAATCAGCAAGCTATCAGTTAGCTGTCAATTTATATCGAGCGATGCATGGAAGTGATCAAAGCAATGTAATCGGCGAAAAATTGAGGACAAGATTTTATTACAAACCAGCTGTGCACGGCGGTTTCAGCCACCGTTTCATTTAAAAGAAATCGGATTGTTTATAAATAATTGAGGGTAATTTTAGAGTTGACATATACACATACACAGATTATAGAGTATATATTATATTTCATTATAATTATTTTTTGCGTGGAACCCTAATTATTTTTATTTTCAAAAATAGTAGCTTAAGTTACTCCTTATAACATCAGCTATATTTGCCAGTGAAAGTCCCGTCAAAATCCGTTTAGCCCTTTCAGAGATTAGCTGGAACAAATAGACAAACATAAAACAAAAATGCTTCTTTTGTTGCAATTACCGTACATACTTATATCTATATTTAGTACATACATACATACATATAATCACGCCTCTCTCCCGTAGGGGTAGGCAGAGACCACTTCTTTCCACTTGCTACGATCCTTACATACTTGTTTCGCTTCGTCCACTTTCATTATTCCCTTCATACATGCTCTTCGGTTTAGGGTACTCTTGACCTGGCCTTTTTCCAAGACGTCCCTGATTTGGTCTTGAAACGTCCGCCTAGGTCTACCCCTTCCAGCACTTTCATTCACACTCGCCTTATACACCTTTTTCGTCAATCGTTCTTCATTCATTCTCTCAACATGGCCAAACCATCTCAGCATGCCTTTCTCAATTTTTGTCACTACATCTTCTTTCAGACCACAACGTTTTCTTATCTCACCATTCCTTATCCTGTCACTCAGTTTAACTCCTATCATACTTCTTAACGCTCTCATCTCAACTGCATTTATTCTGCTTTCATGTTTCTTCTGCCATACCCAACTTTCACTTCCGTACATGAGTGTCGGAACCAACACCCCCTCATGCACAGCCAAACGAGCCTTGTTAGACACCTTCCGACTGTTCATAAAGGAGTGCAAAGCTCCATTCACCATGTTTCCTGCATTCACTCTTCTTTCAATATCACTCTCACACTTTCCATCTCTTGTAAACTTTGAACCCAGATACACAAACTCATTCACCTGTTCAATTTGTTCATCTCCAATCACGATATTGCAGTCTGTCACTGCATCATCTCTTTCAAACACCATCACTTTCGTCTTCTTTACATTTATCTTCATTCCCTTTCTAACAAGAGCTCCACTCATAGTAGTTACCATCTCCTGCAACTCCTCTGCCGAGGACGCAAGTAATACTTGGTCATCAGCATAGAGAAAACATTTGACGAGTAACTCATTCATTCTCAACCCACTTTCATTCTCTTTTAAATCTGTCAAGCAATTGTTCATGAACAGATTAAACAGCCACGGTGACGCTACACATCCCTGTCTAACACCCTTTTCGATACTAAACCATTCAGTGTACGCCCCGTTTATCCTTACACAAGCACTAGAATCTCTATAAAGAGATTTCAGTGCTCGTATGAGATTACTGCTCACACCGTTCACGGACAATGCTGACCACAATTCATTCCTCACCACTCTATCATAGGCCTTTTCTAAATCAACGAAGGCGCAATAGCTTTTCTTGTTTTTAGCTAAACACTTTTCGGCTATACACCGCAGGGAAAAGACCTGATCCGTACATCCCATTCCCTTTCTAAATCCCGCTTGTGCATCCCATACTTTTTCGTCTGTTTCATTCACAACCCTTTCAATCAACACTTTCGCATACAATTTACCGACGACGCTGAGAATGCTTATACCGCGGTAATTTATGCAGTCCTGCCGTGACCCTTTTCCCTTATACAATGGCACGATTACGGCTTTGCACCAGTCTCCCGGTACTTGCCCATTTCGCCAGCATAAATTGAAAAGGTGGTACAGCTGGCTAGCCACTATGCCCTGTCCAGCCCTCAGCATCTCGACGGTAATCCTGTCATACCCTGCAGCCTTACCTAATCTCATTCTTTCCAACGCTTTCACTATTTCATCCATGCTTATCTCACTTTCATCATCATTTATGTCAGTTTCCATGGAAGGTGTCGGACGTTGTATCAGTTCTTCCTCTCTTTCAAACAAACTTTCAAAATACTCTTTCCATCTCTTTAACACACATTCTTCTCCTTTTATAATGCTCCCATCTTGACTCCTGATTGTACTCAGCTCCGAGGTAGAAGATTTTCCTCTGGCTGTTTTGATCGATTTCCAGAAAAACTTGATGTTTGACTGGAAGTCTTCAGTGCGCCTCCTATCAAAATCATCCTTTCGTTCTTCTTTCTTTCTAGACACAACTTCTTTCGCTGCTGATTTCAATCTTTTATACTTCGTTCTTGCTTCCTTTATCTCGTTATCCGTTGCCTTCCAAACTTTTTGGTTAGCTTTTGTTGCTAACCAATCCAACCACGCTTTCTTCTTTTCTTGCACAGCCCTTTGTACATCTTTATCCATCCACACATTATAGTTCTTTCTTCCTTTCCTTCTTTTAGCTACCCCGCATACCTCAATAGTAACATTCACGACCCCTTTCTTAAATGTCTCCCACAAATCCAAAACAAATATTTAGTAAAAAGCTGTTATTTCGACATTACAAATAGAATCTTCATTTTTATTTATTGTTATGTATAGAAGACTTAGACTGAATTGTACTTAAACAGTGTGCAAAAAACATCTGCATTATAAGTGATGTCTGTTATAGTTCAGCGCTACATAACATACATACAATGATGCAAAATCTTATCATCTGCATGCTGATTTGACATTATGACACTTATGGATTAAACAACTAGACAATCTACGATAGTAAATTATCATAAAGTAATTAAGTGTATATGTGTAAACTACAGTAGAAATCACACGTATGATCAAGGGCCTACGGAGTATCGGGTCCCATGTGTGGTTAGTCCATCACAAAATAATGGTTATAAAAAACCGTTAGATCGGTGATCATACCGTGGGGTTGTAACCGGCTAGAGTCCAGCATGCCGCTCGGTCCTTCCTAGGGCAGAGGTACTCATAAGAATTTCCCACGACAAAAAAAGTTGCGTTTGGACTTGATCGAGAAAAATGCATAAGGGTCATTTGCAAAAACTAACGGTTTTTTATAACCATTATTTTGTGATGGACTAACCACACATGGGACCCGATACTCCGTCGGCCCTTGATCATACGTGTGATTTCTACTGTAGTTTACACATATACACTTAATTACTTTATGATAATTTACTATCGTAGATTGTCTAGTTGTTTAATCCATAAGTGTCATAATGTCAAATCAGCATGCAGATGATAAGATTTTGCATCATTGTATGTATGTTATGTAGCGCTGAACTATAACAGACATCACTTATAATGCAGATGTTTTTTGCACACTGTTTAAGTACAATTCAGTCTAAGTCTTCTATACATAACAATAAATAAAAATGAAGATTCTATTTGTAATGTCGAAATAACAGCTTTTTACTAAATATAGATATAAGTATGTACGGTTCCCTATGGCTGAGGCTGCTAGGCATTGAGCCGCGCGGGCGGCTGTCGGCCCGAGGAAGTAATAGTGGGCGACACTCGCCACTCATCCGTGTCCTTGCGCATTGTCTGGGTGCACTGCCAACTGGATGCAGCAAGAAAGGTGGCGTCCGCCTCGCGTGTTTGTGTGGGATGGGCGTCAGCCAAGGTCAAGGCATTGGCGGCACGGCCTTTGTAATGTTAGCGATGTCTTGAACTCGGGCATGTGCGGATCCGATGCGCTTTCCATGGGGAGGCTGACCGAAGCGACCTCAGCTTCGCTTGTGGCAGCCAAGGCCACAAAGCGAGACAGTGCACGGCAGAGTCACAGAATTTTCCGCTATGACCGCTATGTGTATGTCCGAAGTCCTCACTTCGGACTGCCGTCAGCAAGACATGCTCTGCCTAGAAAGATAAGAGGGGGAAGCCAGCCTCCTCTGCCACTGCCAATAGGCAGGAGTTAACGTCAGTCGCGGGCCCAACGGAGGCAATGGAGGCCAAAAATTCCCGGCCTTAAGTTCTACAGGGCAACCTGAACCACTGCCGCAACTCCCAGAATCTACTGCTGTAGACTGTGGCGGAGTGGTCAGTTGCCTTGGTGGTTGTGCCGCCACACGCCTACGTCATCCAGGAACATTCTCGCGGGTTTGGGGGCGCCGGGGACTTCGTCGCCATCTATTGGGCTGGGTTTGAGGGTAGTCCACTGATAGAGAGGGCGCAAGGCTTTGCCGCTGTAGAATGGGAACCTCTTGCAGTAGTGGGCTGCTCCGTCTCCCCCAACGTATTTCTCGCCAACTTGGAGGGATACTTGGACGGGGTGGCACCCAGCATCTGCTGGTCGGTTGGCACCTGCGTTCGGTGGCAGGGGGAGTCCGTCGTGGACCTTACATGGGCGACTCCTTTTCTAGCATGGTAACGGGCTGGCGAGTGGTGGAGGAGGTGGTTACGCAGTCCAACCACCGGCCACATAGTTTTTGACGTGGCCCTCCGTCTGCCTGGCCCGAGCCATCCGGGTCCTGCGTGAGTCTATGATCAGACACGCTCCCTCCGCTAGAGCGGCGAAAGCGTTGAGGTCCTCCTGCTGCTCTTCGGAGCCTGGCTCGGAAGGAGTGAGCAAGTCACCTACCGTCTGACGTAGGTGTTCACAGGTCACGGTTGTTTAGGTGCGTATCTGCACAGGATAAGACGTGAGGTCACGGCAAAGTGCCACTACTGTGGAAGCGACCAGGATACCGCACAGCACATGCTCGAGGAGTGCCCTGCGTGGTCTGCCAAGCGGTGGATCCAGGTTGATCAGATCGGGCAAGATCTCATTCTGCCGGCAGTAGTGCCGGCTATGTTGGCAGAGCATGCAAACTGGAGTGCAGTAGTATCCTTCTGTGAGAGCGTCATGCTCCAGAAGGAGACTGCAGAGTGGGATCGGGAGAGGGCCGATACCGCACGGAGAAGGACGAGACGGTGCCGATGTAACAACCGCCCCAGCGCCCACGACCAACTTGCCTGAGCCCTCTGCCATCAGTTCTGCGTGTCCATACCAAGTGACCCCCGGGAAGACGGTGGCGCACACAACGTTCCACCGCACAATGAGACTTGGGGGCATCCTTTACATACCTCCCATAGAAGTGCCTGTGGGCCTTTTTACAGCCGCCTGTCTTCCGCTAGAGGCGGTGACTGCTTTATAGTCATCCCCCCGAGATGTGCTTAAAGGCGTGGCTCCAACGGGCGGCTCTAGTGTGATCTTAGGAGGACCTGGAGCCCCCCTTCAGTGCCGAAGATGACCGATTGAGTGGCAATAAGAAAAGGCATCGAGCCGCAACGTGGGCATATCAGACCGTCACTTAATCTAACGGACCTCGTCTCTGTGCGTCTTGGCCAGTCGCACTTTCTTTCAAAAAGGCGGGCACAGAACGCTACGCGCCTCCCGCCTACATCTCTGGCCTGCTTTTGGTCTGGCGACGGTCTGTTTCAAGTTCGTCATCCGTGGGCCGCAATTCATGTAGACCGGAGATCGGTCAGCGCCCTCCGACGCCTAGTGCGTTTTTTGTAGGGACCAAGAGAGGTGATCACGTCCTCGTAAAGGAAGGCGACGGCATTCCACGTGCTCTAGCTCCGGATAATGGATTGAACCACAGGCGCTAGTGACAGTCTACCATCTTCGACCGCTGCGATGAGGTCACATCACAGCACACACATCACACACAGTCAAGCTGAGCACTACTGCACCGTGTCCTCCGGACATTCTTCGCAGTGATGACAACCGGGAGTTTCTTCCCAGCCTGTACGACACAGATACTTCCACCCGTCGTAACGCCCATATATGTCCTGAGAGTATCGACATCAGCCACAAGGTAAATATGCCATGCCGCCTCTCCAGCCTCCTCCATGATGGGTTTACCGCCCCGGTGGCGACGTGTCCTAAGTCCGGGTCGTCCTGACTTTGCGATTGTGATATATTATGACATATCTAACCTGGCTGTATCGACAACATTCACAGCCGTATTATTGGCAATCGATACAATTAATAAAGTTGTGGGCGCTAGATGGCATGGAAGGGGTTGCCGCGATCACTTCTATTATCCTGTCGATACCGTGACTCATGCGCACGAACATCGATAAATTACACCTCTATTTACTGTCAAACTTAATTTCCTGGCCATGTCGTTGGCTTTTATTGCCGCTTTTGTTTTTTTCATCGGCATTATCATGCTTTTGGCTAGATTTTTACATGTTGGCTTTATTTTGTTAGTTCATATTTTTCACGCCTTAAAGTGAGCGTCATAACGACAAGTACCGCTTGCGACTATACACGACAAGTTAATCTTTTGTTTAATAATACACAGCAAGCGCGCGATTACTAGAGCCTACAGGTTAATACTTAACCTATGTGATATCCACAGATATTTTCTTAAATACATATAATTAGTAGAAACTTAACGAAAATGCATGTTTGCTTCGACTTCTCCCTTTAGTTTCACCCTAGATAATAATGATCGCTTTATTGATCATAGACTTATATATATATTATATATATAAGTACGTAACAACTACACGATACTAAGAAAAACATGCCATCTTAAGACCTTCAGGAAAACGACAGGTTAGGTTGGAAATTTGATTATAAAATTAGGTTATATGTACGATCAACAATACATGTAAATTGGCAAGACTTTTCAATAGGGCTGGGTAGTCTAGTAGTAGTACCCTAGTGTTCAATCGTTACAATCAATATGAAGAAAAATGTTGGGCACCTTTATACGAAACTCCAAATAAAACAGCTTTTTTTGCATAATATTTTCCGAAGTTTACGCGAATGGCATTCATTGAATCGAAATAGCACGTAGCACGTATGTATACCGCACGTATGGATGCTACACGAAGGTATATACATATAATTAACGAAATAAACGCGATATATTTCCGTAAGCCCTTAGCGTAAGCCATTTCGACTCTAAAGGTTTGGTTTCGTTTGTATCTGCTGATGTAGCAAACGTATCTATAGTAGTTCGTTTACTAATAATCGAGCTTTTACAGATCATCACCATATCAGCCAAAGAACGTTCACTGCTGAACAAAGGCGTCCCCATAAATTTCCACAAAGACCGGCTACATGCCGTGTGTCGTTATTTTGGGGGAAATTTGCCACTGTCTCGGTGAAGAATTGACCCATTCATTTTCTCACGTTGATATCGTAAAAGGCAACTAAGGGACTCTAACACGTCAATAAGAATCGTTCAGTAATAGATCTCGTTTGTATCATGCCCGCAGTTAATATTAAAATATAGTAAAATGCGAGTGATTAGTTAGCTGTTATAATTTAGGATTAGCGTCTGTAAGATGGTTTGTATCGACCGCTTGTTAGCCTCACTTGTTATTGCGCGCGCGCTCATCTACTTACACATTATAAGGAAGATAGTGTGGAAGGATTTTTCAAGAATTTGTCGACATTTTCTTTAACGATTAATATATTTGCACATTGCTCGTAAAACTGATGGCCATTGGGGTGGACAGACGGCCTGGTGAAGGACGCTGGGATTCTTTGGATGCGGGCGGCATGTAACCGCTCGTTGTGGAAATCTATGGGGGGGGGGGCCTTCGTTCAGCAGTGGACGGCCTTTGGCTGATATGATGATGATGAGGTCATGCCAAGGTGAACGGCCGAGCTCATATTTGTTTAATTTATGTTTGAATAAAACAGTGGTACAAAGCGTGTGGACCGTTCTCCTTTATAGCTTTTTTAAATTTCTTCTTTTAGCTCGTGGGTATCTGGTTAGACTGATGTGATATTGTCAAAAGAGCTGTCGAGTTTGCTATGTTATAGAACAGATCAATATAGTTATAGCCAGCACCGTTGTCATCATCACCACACAGTCACCATTACCGCGACCTTCACCACTTTGCAGGCTAGGCCAGGAGAGTACCTACGCCTTGGAACTTGGAAAGTCAAAGAAATCTATGATGGGCGTATGAAAATGCCCTAATTGATTTTATTTTTTATAAATTATGTTTACCTTGAGTTGTTAGTTATTTTATTTAACACCCAGCTTCAACGTAACAACGAAAGGAAAAATAGTAAATATCGGAGGTATTGGTGTAACCAGATGTAGTTGTATGTGAACATCGTGATTGAACATCTGAGTGGAGATACCGATACTTAATTATACCGAAATTAAATGGGGGTATTAGATTTAGCCTTCTGATTTTCATATTGAAAACGGGAGTATTTGCAAATACAAAATGAAATTGTAGTCCCATGATAATTTTTATTCAAAATAATTGGTTTACCGCTATGACTAGCCTGTGCCTACTTCTCGCTTTCCTACACAGTATAATGCTGCCTGCATTAAAATTACTAACAAATATATGTGGAATCCTACTCTACATTAAACCAGCTGTTTCGGACACTAATATATCGCTGACCATTTATTTACATTAGAACCATTTCTTTATCAGTTTATCACTGATTGTCTCGAGGTTCCTATTGAAGTGCAGCATAACTCGTGTTGATTAATAGCCGATGACTAAATGTAAATATGATTGAGCTTTTGTTACACCTCTCCACGACCGTCTGCGCATGATTTTGTTTGGCCACAAGAGCCAATTGCACGATGCTATTTAGTGCCGAGATATTTTGACAGGACAAAAAAAGTTTATTGATGATCACAAAACTTGTAGAGCAATGAAATCATCATTTGTTGATGATAATGAATGGCTAAGTGTATTTCTTCTCGAAGAGTGACTCACTGATATTGAAGACGCTTGTGTAGACGATGCGTGCTTAAACTTAATGAACCATTTAGATGGTGGTGTTTTTTAGGATTCCGTACGTTTGAATGCAAAAACGGCGGAACACTTATAGGATCACTCGTGTGTCTGTCTGTGCATTTGTCACATCCGATTTGCTCCGAGTCTACTCGACCGATTAAGATGAAATTTGGTACACATATGTATTTCTGCGACCTAAACACGGACTGTTAGGTGTTAGTGTTAGTAGTAGTTAGTGTAGGTTACCTTAGGTGATAAGGTAATGGGGACAAATTTGAAAATTTTAAAATTAAGTTGTCCAAAATATCAAATGGAAGGGCTTGTTATGTGGGTTGTGATACCCAAATGTGACCGCAATACACAAAAATCATATACACAAAGTTATTTGAGAAAATAGATGAAAATTGACCATTCCCTTATCTCCAAAACTACTGAGACTAATATTTTGAAAAAAGAAACTGATAATAGTTATTTACTTATAAAGTCTATGATCTTAAAATCGGTAATAATATATAATATGGTGGTAAATCTTTCAATATTATGCATACAAACATAAATTTGCACTTGGAATGCACGTGAAAATATGTTTTGACTACGATGTTAAGTTTGTTTTTGGCATAAATCATTGGTGCATGACAGAATTAATTAAAAGACAGTATATTTAGCAATTTCCCTCTACAATCCGGTACCACACATAGTTTTTAGTTGCCACAAACAAGTTTGGGTCTGATTAAATAAAACATGGTAGATAACATATCCATCGTACGGAACCCTTTACACGCGAGTTGAACTCGCACTTATCCGGTTTTTATACATCAGACGGCATCTATTCTTAAACTTTTATATAAATTATCTTTCGTTATAGCGTCGTCATGATATTCATAGTTCCACAGCAACATGATTACGAAAACCCCAGAAGAGAATTTTGATAGACGAACCCTTTGAGTGCGGACACACCGTATAAATATGAATTAGTAGGTCGACTTCATTCAAAGGTTGTACCACCGCTGTGCTTTTGTGTAGGATCCCTATTAACTGCTTCAGAAGTTCATAGTATTTTTTATCCCCACTCACCGGTGACATCTATTGTTAGTTGAACTTATAGGTGGGTTTCTTTGAGTTATTATGAACACTTCGGGCGTCCAAGGCGTTGATCGTATTATACTGGAGTATTTTGACACATTGCTTTGCTTTGTTTATGATTTTTTTGTGGTCGTAAATTATTTTTTTACGCCTCTTGGTGATTTTTGACGAGGATTCAATGGTGTGATTTGGGATTAGCTTGAGTTTATGATTTATGTGACATATACGTATATTGTGGTGTGGCTTTGTAAGTTATCTTGTTTGTATTATTTTGAGCCGTTATAAATTCACTATCTTTTACGTACCTCTTAGAGTCAGTTTATTTAATGCAATAGCTAAAATAAATTATATCATAGTAATTTCTATAAGTACGTGGTTGTATACTTTATAAAATAATCATTTTAATAAATATTTTAGTATGACAGTATGTTAACTAACAAAAAGTATTCCCGCTAACCCACCTAATACATCATTAATAGATAAAAATACACAAACGACGACGAAATGACGTGTTTAATTATTAAAATGAATATTTATTTCAGGGACATAAGCTGCAGGCAAAATCTTTTCATTGAAAACAACGTTGTCGAATTTATATTAGGAAAGAAGGCACGCACGCTTTACACCACTGGCCTTAACTTGATTATTTGTTTTGGATGTCGGATTTGTTTTTATTTACGTACTTCGTTCTATCGTATTAAGGGTTAACGGGAACGCCTTTTCTCAGTCAATCGACTAACATGGGTACTTCGTATTCGCATTTTATAGTACACTTATTAGCATTTTTATATGTGCTTTAGTAGGTAACTTGCATAACATACGCACGAATACACAACAGCCCGTACACATCCACTACTGAAAAGGCTTCCCAATGAGCTACAATGAGCTGTATGGGATATTGATCATAATCACCACGGTGGATTGGTAATCATAGTATGTTGTTATTAGCATAGAGAGGATGTTGCTGCCCATTATCTTCATATCAACCTTTAATCGCTTTCGACCGGGAACCACACGGAGTACATGTTATGCAGGCAAATACTATATTGTAGTACTGTCTTTCTTTCTTTTCATGGGGTTAGTGGCTCACCTTGTGTCAGAATTATACAAGCCACCCAAAGGCCTCCGACTTGGCGTAACGACTGCTGTCTGATGACAACCAGCTGGGGTCAAGAATTTTAAATGCCCTCAGAAGCACGGCGACGCCCAGTTCAAATACCATTATGCGGTCACCCATCCATAGACTGACCACGCCAAGCGTTGCTTAACTTCGCCCATCATTTACCCATCAGTGAGTGCAACTGGCTATGAGGGCCATTAGAGAAAGTACTGTAAAATAATTGCGTTGATGTAATTTATATTTCGAATCAAATGTTTTTACATTAAAACATAATAAGGAGCTTGTCATGTATTTTATATTCAAGCATAGAAACATTGATCTACAAATCTTTAAAAAAAAAAACAATAAAGGTAAGTGACCCAAACTCAACTAGACTCCAAAAACTACGTCACAGCCAGGTCGGTGTTGTGTCTAGTGTAGACAGGTGACAATGGCGCGGCGTTCGTTTGAAGTTGTCGCGCGTAACAAGTGTGGTAAGTGGTAACCAATTGAGGAGCGGAGAGGACAATGGACGCGCACAGTAGCGGGCTTCCGTGTCACCGCCACCGCTAGCACTACGAACACACAGAACACTGCGCATTGGGTAGATACTTAATGAGGAAGCGCTGAAAATATGGATTTATTTATAAATCAGTAATTTAACATTGAAAATAAAATTGATGATACATAAAACGCAGACTATAGAAATTTTGCTAGTACGGTAGTTGGTAGAGTCATCGTTTGTTTCGGTAAGTACGTTCCAAATTCCAATCGCTGGTATTTTAAATGCTACTTCATTATAGATACTTTTTATGGTAGGTAGGTAAATGAAGTGAATATGTGTGTATTAGTTACTACACACCGTAAATGTTCACTGCCGAACATCGGCCTCCCAATGATCTCTACAAGGAGCGGTCATACCCCGATATTGCCATAATCACCACCGCTTGATATAAACCTTGAGTTGTCTTTTACGGCTCCCATTGGTTCAGAAGTGTAGCTGTTCTTTGCCGGGAACCACACTAATAGATTGTAAATCCATCGTAATATAAGCGCAGCTTAAAAATTGACAATTGTATCAAATCAAATCTCCCATGTTATCTGAAGAAACTTCATGTACATGAGTCTATAACGATAGCGCACGGTTAGTGCCTTTTAGAGTTGACTTTAACAATGGGATAGAGACAGCTTACAAGAGAAGATAAGAGAGATATATATAGCAACAGAGTTCTTACAAAAAATAAAATTATTCATAGAATTAGGAAGTAAATAAAATATTGTAAATACTCGATAATTATTAGGTACATGTAATCCATCGATATGGATACCGAGTCTATGGTCAACGTGGTTGTTATTGCAGCATAATAGCTTGTGGCGAGGCGCACATAGGCCACGGTAAACAATTAGCATAATTTTAAAGGCTTTTCCTTTGAATAGCACCGCTTGCCGCCTTTACAAGTTTTGGTTTTAATGATAGTTTTTTGTGATATGTTAGAATATATACTATTATTTTACATTAATGTTCTTTAAATCTTACAATGCCATATAAAGATCTTATGAAGGGCGAACTTCCTTTATTCCCTACGAGGGGACTCAAGGTCGTATGCATTCTTCCCACCCTACCACCACTTATGATTCTAAAACATAACCTTTACAAATTAGCACAGATCCATGCTCGAGGTTTTTCAGAGAGCAATGGAACGGAGTAAGTATACTGGGTATAAAACTTGTAGACCGTATCAGAAACACAATACCTCGTTCCAGAACAAAAATATCTGACGTCACTCAAAAAGCCGCCACGCTTAAGTGGAACTGGGCTGGACACATCTGCCGTATGACGACAAATAGGGCAATACTTACGACCCAATGGGTTCTACTAAATGGCAAACGCCAACGCAGCAGACCTGGACGGAGATGGCGGAATGAGCTGGAGTCCTTTTAAAGAGACTGGTCCTGCGCAACAATAGACAGGGACACGAAGAATGAGGGTAGGGAGGCCTTTTCCCTGCAGTGGGACGCTTCAGGCTCTTAATAATAATAATAAGCAGCTTGTGGCGATCTGTGTGTCACCACTCACATAGAGTGGCGACACTGCGTACTCCAATGCCTCAAGTAGGTCAGGGTCTCGTCTCCGGCTTGCTTTTATTGCCTGGCTGAAGTAGAATCAATGAGTGTCCGCAGAACTCTCAACTCTGGCTTGCCTTATGGTGATGGCCGGCCAGTGGGAGGCCGCCAGAGCTATGTGCTCGAGGGTGGAAGTGTCTAATTAGTAAGTCTAATAAAGGGGAGACCCACTTCGAGTTTTCGATTCGTGCGGTGGTGCAATCGGTGCTGCAACTCTCGACACCTCGAGCCACTGCTTGTGTAGTTACAGGTAGCAACCTGTCACCTGTATTAGTGGCCATTTAGGAGGCCCATTTTGTGAGTGGTGAGTCACCATGTGCTGCCGAATTTCACTTTATAGGTTAGGTCACTTAACTTTATAAGTAGGCAGACGCCGCTGTACGTACCCGTTTTTCTTTAAGCTTGCTTTTTATTAAACACCCATTGCAATAGACCTTATCGTTATAGTTTCCATCTCATACAATAACCCTACACCACTGTGAACAATCCGTGTCTTAGTTTCATAGTGTAGCCATGGAGAGTAACCGGTTAGGGGCCTATTACATCCAAGTTTTTTTTCTGAAGAGGCTGTACGTGCTAGACCCTTTTCCCCGAGTAAGGCTTACGGACTCAGGACTAGGTTCCTCTTTCCACTAGCTGTTAACCCGTGAATAGAGAGACTTGAAGATTAATATTATGATTATTTCAATGAGACTTAAATAGCAAGGTCGTAAAAAAGCAACAACAGAGAAAGACGACATATTTATTGTGAGCTGTGCTAAGAAATCTTACTTCGAGTTCTTTTGAGATACGAACCAAGCTCCAGTAAGTTCAACAAATGACGGTTAGCACCAAAACCATAAGAAGAAGACTTAATGGCTGGAATATACACATACTTGCATGCCAGAGGACCTTTACTTACCAGAGGTCATCGAGTAGCTTCGTCTTATTTTGCGCGATTTGCTTAGGTAAATGAACTGGGATGATGCGTGGAGAAGAGTAAGTACCTTTCACTAAGGAGTCCCGGTTTTGTCTTAAACCAGATGATGGAAGGATTAAAGTATAAAGATGGCCCGGAGAAAGATAAGCTCAGTGTAACATTATGGGAAGAGAGCCTTATGGTGGAGGGTCTGTAATAGTAGGGGGAAGCATTTGCATAGAAGCACGCACGAAGCTACATATAGTGGAAAATAGGTCCCTGATTGCGGCACGGTACGTACCTATACATAACGGATATTTTAGAAAGATTGTGATGCCTTTTGCCCCAGACGTTGGAGATTATTTTTAATGCAGGATAATGCTCGGCCCCACACAGCAAAGATAGATTTCGGATTATCTTAAAGACGTTAAAATCGAAGTTTTGGAGTGACCAGCACGCCACGCCCTTGCCAGACCCTAACACGCACAGCATGTTGGGATAAACTCAGAACAAAATTCAAACAAAGAAATCCAGAACCTGCTATTATTAGAATGAAGAATGCCTTGATAGAAGAATGGAATCTCAGTGTGAAGTATGCCCAGAGAGGTAACACTAAATATTTAGTGCACCAACCTATAGAAAAAAATTAAGCCGTTTGATCAATATCCATTTTTTTGTATGAAAGCACTAATTTGAACGGTATTAAGATTTTTGTCCCTACTTGATTTTTGTCCTTACCAAACTTAAAACGTAGTCTTTGTTTTATTTTGTTCAAAATTGTTATTTTTAATCATTTACCAATCTATCAATAAATGCGAGTACATCAGTTTTATGCTAATTTGTCACTTTTTTTGCTTTCCTCTTAATACATGGACACTAGTGTATATATTGTTATATCTGTTGTAGATGTATATGTAATATTACGAATACTGAATCTACTATTCGACAAATAGGAATACAAACACTTTAAACGTAATTAGTCAAAATCAATAAAACTCGCGAACCAATATTAATAGGTTTCAAGTTAACAAGAACTTTCATTTCGCCTTGCGACATCCTGGCGGAGATGGATGCGTGGGTCTATGATAAGACACGCTCCCTCCGCCAGAGCGGCGAAGGCGCGCCTTCAGAGGCGTTGGACAGGCTGAGGCGGCTAGCTCAGCGGCGCGCACTTGGAAAGTGCCGTCGCCACCTGCGGTTGCAGTTTGCCATCAAGCGCGTCATGAAGGCCGTCCTGCCGCTCTTAGCCTGGTTCAGAAGGAGCGAGCATGTCACCTACCGCCTGATGCAGGTGCTCACTGGGCACGGTTGTTTCGGTGTGTACCTGCACAGGTTAGGACGTGAGGCCACGGCACAATGCCACCATTGTGATAGCAACCAGGACACCGCACAGCACACGCTCGAGGCGTGCCCTACGTGCTGCGCGGGATCCTGGTCGATTGGATCGGGCCGATCCCGTTCGAAGAAGGAGGAGACGGCGCTGGGGTAACAACCAACCTGGCGCCTGATTACCATACCGATGCCTGAAACCCCCTGCCGTTGCTATAAGGCGGGGGACCACTGGGTTCGCGGGTACGTAGATTGGGGAATCTACGTGCCCACACCAAACAACCCAAGAGAAGACGGTAACACGCATGTGTGGTCATGCGCTGCCGTGGGACGCTTTGGGGGATCCTTTATAATCGCCCGGGGGGTTTTAGCCGGTAGGAGACCGAGACTATACATCTAATAAAACAAGTACACAGGATGTCATCCTGCGACCACGAACCCTGCAAAGTGTTCGAAACGTCAGGAAAAACAAAAATCAATAATACACGCGATTTAATCCGATTAAAATTGTTTTATTAAAATGTGTAATAATCGCGAAAACCTAAGACATTACTAAATATCAATTCATTTATCTGTTTGTATATTGCCAGCTGTTAAAAATAGTCCTTCTGAGGGTACAGTGGAGGGTTTGGTTATTTGGTTTGAGGGTAATATCCGAATAATCAAACTAAAACAACAAAGTGTATTCGAATACAGATTTTTTTTTACGAATGTGATTTTAATATTGGGTACCGAATATTCGGTAATTGGGTGTTATTCGGTGAATATGAATAATTGTATTCACCGTTTTTACTATGTCGTTTTAGCCTAAGTGTTATATTGTATTATTTTTGAAGGCGTGTCAAAAGCTAAGCTCACTAACTGAATACATAACACCTCACAACAATGCTCAGTGACTACTATGTACTGACTTATGTAATCGACCCTAATGCTCATTCATTGGTGAGCTTCACCGCGCATTCCCCTACCGAGGCAATTAACCGTTTATTGCTGCCCCCATTGGTTACTTACGAGGCTTTGAACGCCATGTATTTAGATAACAATGGTAATGATTTTGTATGAATTGGTATATATGTGGTCTGTACTTATGGTAATGCGTTTGTGTTGGTATAATCATAATAATGTTAAGTGAAGACTGAAATCAATTATCAAAACGAAGGCTTTTTCTTCGGTGGTTATTCTGTTCTTTCATTAATAATTTAAATAAAACTCCAATCACCCCAACAATCTCGTATTTAACAAAGCTAATCTAAATTAAATTAATTTAAAATAGTTTAACGTAAACATGATTTTTATTTTGTAAACAAGTCTAATTTATATACCTCTTTGTTGTAAACCGAAATATATTACCTATTTACAGATACTTCAATAAGACGAACAGTACAACAGGCGGCCTTATCGTTAACCGCATTCTCTTCCAGGCAACCTTTGTATGGAGACGTGGAAATAGAAAAGTTACGAGGCAGTCCGAGGTGTAACAATATCATTATCATTTCGGCCGAATGAAGTCCACTGCTGGACTCAGGCCTCCTCCAAAGATCACCACAACGACCGATATGGGTGTTGTGTGCTCATTGGGGTCTTGCCATAATCGCCACGCTTGGCAGACGGGTTGGCGATCGCAGTTGAGTTGTTAATGTACTCGAAGGACGCTGCTGCCCATCTTCCGGTTAATCCCTTAGTCGACTTTTACGACATCCACGGGATGAAATGGTAATGGTAGGTACTAAATATGTGAAAACAAAAATAATAATAAGAATATATATGAAAATAATAACTTTACATACTGAATGTATATATCAAATACAGCGTAAGTAAATCTAAATCATCAGGAGCACTAAAATTTAAAGCGACAAATAATGATCTTTTACTATACTTTTAAGGCTGGCAGTGACTGAGCTCGTCTTATTGGTACGAGTAATGCATTCCACAAACGAGCTGCTTGCATAGTAAAAGATTTGTTATTAATGTAATATTCATTGTTAAGAAAAAACTACCATAAACGTCAATGCTTTTATGTCATCATTTCGGCCTAATGAAGTCCACTGTTGGACACAGGCCTCCCCCAAAGATCATCACAACCACCGATATGGATGTGTTTTGAGCTCATTGGGGGGTTTTGCCATAATCGCCACGCTTGGCAGGCGGGTTGGCGATCGCAGTTGAGTTGTTAATGTACTCGAAGGACGCTGCTGCCCATCCTCCGACTAATCCCTTAGTCGACTTTTACGACACCCATGGGAGGAGATGGGGTGGTGGCATTCTGAGCCGGTGGAATGCTTTTATGTAATAGCTTAATAAATATAATTTAATAAGGCGTAATTGGGAAATTATTAAAACCCCACCGTCTTATTTGCACACCTTTGTCAACAGTCAACATACAAGAAACAATAATATATACGGATATTTGGTATGATCTTGACACAACGTTTAAAACAAGACCATTTTATGATACTGAAGTACCTACTGTTACTGAAAAAATCGTATCAGCCAAATTATGTCCACTGCTCAAACAAGGCCTCATAGATTTCCATAATTATGTCAACATTTTGGGGGGGAATTTGCCAGTATTACTCACCAAGTTTGGCAGGCGGATTGCTGAGCGCAGAATGGCTGCTGTTCCACAGAAACAATAGAAAGGAAGCTGCTGCCCATTCCTCTTGTTTAAAGCCCTTAGTCGATTTTTACAACTTCCACGAAAGGAGATGGAGTGGTGCAATATGCTTAATCCGGACACCGCACGGAATGTACTGTTACCTACTGAGCATTTGTCAATCAGATAACCGAGCTTTAGAAAGCATTCGAATTTTAAAACTATATTTATTCATAGGTTTAATTCTATACATTAAAGTGATTAAAAACAATGTGGCCGTCAACAGATTGTATGAAAATCTTACAAATACCTAATTAAATTCTAACTAAACAAGCCGTCCATATTTAATATCTCCAACGGAACGAAACATATTTTCACATGTTAAAACAATGGCTACCGACAGTTGCTCCGTATTTGCTTATCTGCCACATCGATAAATGCCTTTCTTTGAGCCGTTCAAGAACTTTAGATAGGTACAATTTCAATTTTTATATCCGTCCAATATAATAAGAACTATAATTTGCTAATATCTTTTAGCATTTATATAAAATGTAGATGTCTTTTTATATTGGCTTACGTCCCTAAAATAATGCATGTGGAATGTTTGTGAGTAGAGTATTAGATATGTGTGGTGATGGTCACGGGGTGATCACCATGTGTTTCCGTTGATGGCGTTTTAATTACAGCGGGGCAAACACTCCGCCCTTGCTCGGGCGGCGTAGCATTATCAATTTGTTGTTTTCTTTTTTTGTATTTAGTAAATCAGAACTTTATTCACTTAAATCTTATTTTGTCTAATTTCAGATAACAGAGGGACATATATTTTTCATTACCATGATAAACATCTCCTGCATCACTCCTCCTAAGATTTTCGGAGAGACCTAGGCTATTGTATGTGAAAATTTCACAGTCAACGCTGAAGACTGGAATTGAAAGTCCGTCGGAATATCCTTCTACCAAACTAACAAGTTAATCAAAATAATACTACAAACGTTGTTTCAGGACTGCTCTGATTATACTCTAAATAATATGACAGCAATCTTCAAAGCGACCAACATGTATAGCTCAACTTAGGTTAAGCCTGCTTTAACACACCTGTCTATGCATATTGTTTTGGTCAGATTCTTTTTAGTCCAGTCGAACCCTTCAAATTATGTGCCTTGGGTCTAAATGCTTTAAAATTCTAACAGTCGGACATCAGGGGCAGCGCAAGGTGCGCGTTTGAATATGATTAGCAGCTTGTCAAAAATGAGTTAAAGGTATAATATATTCAAATTTAATCAGCAAAGGGTTGAACTTATAAATTTTAAAATAATTAATGAAGAACGAGTATGAATCGGTTTATAATAATTTGGAGTGTCAATTATTTAAGAAATATAGTTTTATTTAATCGAATTAAACCATGGCTATAGCACCACTCCACCTCCTCCCGTAGATGACTTAAAAGGCGACTAAGGCACTCTAAATTAGAGGAATGCAGCAGCATCCCTTCTGTGAAACAGTAGCCATACTGCGCTCACCAACCCGCCTGCCAAGCATGGTTGGTGGGTGGCAAATTCTTCCCAAAATGACGATACAATTGTGACAATCTATGGGGGAGGCCTTTATTCAGCAGTAGACGTCCTATGGCTGATATGAGGATGATGATAATTATGTGGCAAAACTTTAATCTCTAAGTTAAACTGAAATACTAGTAACTTTAGGTGACAGAAAACATTGTGAGAAAACATAGATGGTCTGAAATCGTGAACACGCAGCTAGTAAGCGTGGTGATCAATCCTTGTTCCTTCTTTATTTGTCCTGCAGTGGGACAGCTGTAGGCTTACACAGAGATCAGCAAAATCTTGAAAAATCTTGACTGCACATAGTTGATTTTTAGGTCTTAGGATCATGGTAGACACCAGTATACCTAGCAAAGTATATTTTTTAAACGTTGCCCCACACTAGGATTTCTCCTGTGTCGTGGGTGCGTTTACGGATATAAGTTCCACACACAATACACCCACACCCGGAACACCTACCTACAGATCATACAAATATTTGTCCCGTGCGGGAATCGAACCCGCGACCCGGAACGCCGCAGTCGACTGTATCAGCCACTGCAGCAACCGTGCCATCAAAAGCTTCCACTGGCCTAGTGCGGGTTGGCAAACTACACACACCATTAAGAAATTTTTTTGCAAGTGCAAGTTTCCTCACGTTGTTTTCCTTCACCGTTAACGCAAGTGATAATCAATAATCATACATATCCACATGTGTATGTATGGCGTATATACACATGAATATATAAACATGTATTTATATTCTCCGAACTTTCTTCCACTACGCCGCTTTTTGCTATTATGAAATATCGCAAGTACAGCTTCATTTATGTTGATAAATATTTCTTCAATTCCAAACTAATTGTATCAATGATAACGAAGCTAAACAAATTAACAATATCTATTAACATATACTTAAGTGTTTCGGTTCGATGAAAATAATGATTACCGATATATGATCGAGATAATGATAAGCTACCCTTACCCCGTACTGTCTGATGCGAAGGGGTGCTAAATCGTCCCGACAACTTATTAACATATCAGTTTTACATTGTTTTGCATAATTATTTGTCTTGTAACTAAATTAAGTTTTGTTTGAGATATATTTTGTGGGACTGTTAATGAGGACGATGGTATTTACATGTATGAATTTGTGTCTTATGAAATTTTTCTGCGTTACATGTTGCCCAAGACATTTATGTTTGCCTGTAACGTGGGTACAGTTTACATACATAAATCTCACATGCACAAGCACCCAGACCCGGGGCAACTATCGTAGGACATACAAATGATTGTTCCGTGCGGGAACAAATCTCGCGATCGCTAGCGCGCAGATCCAATTGCATAACTGTTGCGCCAACAGTGCGTCAAACTTAGGGTACTTTTAACTGTTTATTATGTTTAGAAAACGAATCAATCTATATTTTTGTTTCTTCAACAACTCAGCCTATCGCAGTTTACTGCTGGACATAGGAGAGCCCAAGCCACACCATAACACCTGGTCCTCTGTTTCTACATGCAATCTGTCCCAGCAGTCTTCTTCTGGCCATCGGTTTATCTGGCTTATTATTAGTTTATTTTCTTTTTGACAACCTTTAAACATTCGCGTCACATTAATTATCATGCGCATATTAATGCAAATGATAATCACCGTACCAACCAAAAGACATCCACTGATGAACAAAGGCCACCCTCATAGATTTCTACAATATTGTATCGTTATTTGGGAGGGGAATTTGCCAGTACTCACCACGCTTGGCAGGCTTGTTGGTGATTGGCTGCTGCCCATCCCTCTGCTCTAGATTCCCTTAGTCGTCTTTTACGACATTCACGGGAGGAGATGGAGTGGTGGTATATTGTTAATCCCCGCACGAAACGCAAATACTTGTAAAATGGGAATTTTTAACGCGAAATTATCTTTCAGTAATCGCTTGACGTTTCGATCAGGTGCTGCTGATCCTGGTCACAAGCTACATAAACAACGACAAAAACAAGCCAACTGTTAGCAGTTGGCTATCGAGGTACTATTTTAATTTCAGGAATACAGTGATAATAATGAAAAAAAACCAGAATGGATGAAGCGACATCTACCTCACCATACGGAGAGTCATCACTCTGCTAGTGCACATTCAGCACAAACTGGTCGTAACTTAAAAGATTAGTAAGTAAGTACGTCATTTATTTTCTCACCATAATAATGCAAAAGTTGCAACAAAATACAATATTACCTAGTTACACTATTATTAAAATTTATCGTGGGAGACTGCTGCCTAAGATAAGCTGAAGCTTGTGTTTCAGGCCACCAGGCGTTCACCCCAAAAGTCCAAATTTGCTCTATCATTAACAGTGCTAAGCGAAACGTTTCTATTTTCTTCTTCTTCGTGTATCTGATTCTATCAAGTTGTTTCCTCTTGTTAAAGTTCTCTTGCTGAATACTCTCCAATGCTTTGATATAACTTTATCAGGCCCCGATACTGGTTGATTTTGTCCTTTATAACCCAGATATCATCTTGCATCCCATGAATGCGCACTTTCGCTGCGGACAAAATCTTAATATAACAATAAACTCGCTGTAATAAAATGGGTATATTATGGCTTTGATACACCTAATGTTGACGACTTATCAAAATGCTTTTTAAATTTTTCATATCTTTGTTTTACTTTGACATTGGCTAAAAATATTAAAAAGATCACATTAGACTAAAAGTAATGTGGTGTTCATTCCCATTTCATGTTAAAAAAAATCTACCGTATCTGGATTTTCCACAGCGATGAAACAAGTATGGCCATTTTCTCTGGAACCCGCCAGGGTTTCGACTCACGGCCAGAAACGACAGACGGTTTACCCGTATGAATGTCGTCAAAGGCAACTGAAGGATCATGAAAGTTGGGCATCATTCATCATTTCGGCCGAATGAAGTCCACTGCTGGACACAGGCCTCCCTAAAGAGCACCACAATAACCGATATGGATGTGTTGTGCGCTCATTGAGGGGTTTTGCCATAATCGCCACGCTTGGCAGACGGGTTGGCGATCGCAGTTGAGTTGTTAATGTACTCGAAGGACGCTGCTGCCCATCCTCCGGATTAGCCCTTAGTCGACTTTTACGACACCCACGGGAGGAGATGGGGTGATGGTATTCTGAGCTGGCACCACAAAGTTGGGCAGCAGAGTCCTTTTTTGTGCAAAATGATCTTTCTATCTGCAGGCCGTTTGTAAAGCGTGGTTTACGGTAGTAAATTTTATATCCGGCCAATGGGATAGGCCATGTTCAGCTGTGGGAAATCACGGGCTGATATCATTGATTGATGATGAACACGAATAGCAATTTCGTGCTCCTTTTTTGTGTTGTGTTTGATACCTTCAACGTGACGAACCAGAACTCCCTGGGTGCTTTGAACGGCATACGACTTATACAAGTCACGTAATAAAACAAATTATGTAGTATTTGTAAATTACATTATCACTTATTGTCTCTTATTAGAATACGGTATTTGGAACTGTATTCGGGGTTTATGTGAAGCATAAGATCCAAGACGCGACCATCCCGAAAAGTACTATAGTCAGAAACGTGTTGGTTATCAGATTTATACTGTCTAACGGATTTATATTGTCATTTAAATCATACCAATGTATTTTAACTTGTACACTGTAGTATGTTACGCTGATATTGCTACAATTTGCAATGAAAACAGCAGTACTATTGAATTGTCTCGCATTGTCACCTCACAAATTGTCTAACGTAAACATGTGCGAGTCTTGTGTGCAATGTTCGTGTTTCCTCACCAGGATAGTGAGGGCATTCAATTGTTGGAAGTGCACTTCGTTGTTACCGCGGTAAATACACACTTCGAACAGTAATTTTCCTATGACGCGCGTATAACACGCAAATAGATAGCGAACGACATTAATGCCGTATACACACACATATTATCCGAACAAGCCAATTAACACGATGGGATTGCTTTTCTGTACGACAGTGGTTTGTACTAATATATTTTCTACAATAGGTTTATAATGTCACGGTCTGACAGTAGATAATATTACAGATCCGAAGATAAAACCTTTAATATTAAAATCCAGACTGAACAGGTACATGAATAATATAGACATTATACGTTCAGTACTCACGTAACATATTGCAGATAAGCCTCCGTAAAAATGAAAGGATTCGCAAGCATGCTCGGGAAATTTATCATGCAGAACCGTATAAAGTGTCTCAACCTTCCCCTCTAGTATTGAAAAGTCACTAAATTAATAGCTATAAAGCTCCGTCATATGCAAATAGTGGCATCCCCTCGGCTTAGCGTATCTAGCACATCACGGCTCCCATCGTACGTCTTGTTTAAAATTCGTTCCACCGCGACTCTGATATGCAAATGGCGGGCGACATTCGAATACAAAAAGCTCGAGCGCGGTGGCAGCGAGTAAATCAATCGATCAACGCCGGATATACTCGTAGGAATACGTCTTCATTGTGTTCATTAGCGTCGTCGGGGAGCCGGGGAGCCCGGCGGCCGCACCTGCCTCGACAAGGTCTTGCATTCCGCAAAAAGCTCACGAAATTAAACGCCCCTGCCGTTTAGTGAAATGATCTTACTGTAAGTATCAGAAAGGATGTTTTTAAGTGTTCTGTTTGACCGGATGATATATGATCAGTACTTGGTTTGGTTTTAAAAGTACACTAACAAAGACACTTCACAAGTCGTTTGCCTGATGTCATTAGTTTATTACAATTCACACTCATCTGCATTCTGAGTAATCTGCATAATATACTCATACGAAATACGATGTAAATATAATAACATCACGGCATAATAAGGTAAATAGATACGTGTTATTTGTATGGTATTTTATATAACTCCTTTATTAGGGATGTTGTCCTATTTTCTTACAGGAATGATAGAACATTAAGTGTTATCATTATCATCATATCAACCGAAGGACGTACACTGATGAACAAAGATACCTAGGTGTCAAAATACTCCTCTGCATCGCTATTATCTGGTAAAGTATTTAGGAGGCTGGCAGCATTGCCACGTAGGATGGCAATGCTAATTCATTGTCCAAAGGAGAAACCCTTTGGTCATGTAAAGAGTCGATCAAGCGTCTAGCATGACGTTGGAAGCCCAAACAGCTCCAACACAGCATATACAGTAGAAAGTATCAAAATACGGTTTGTCAAACGATATAACTAGTATTACATCATTAAAAAGCATTAGGTAATTATCGGAAAAGGACACGCATTCACCGAAGTTTTTTCCACGCTTTCGATAACAAGTTGAGGTGCTTTAAAGTTGTACAAAAAATACAATGCTATTCGATTGAAAGCCGTTACGAGCTATTATGCTATTAAACACCCTAATTACAGATCAAACGCTGTAACCACAAAGGCTTCATCTCGCATCGCATTTTCGACTTTTGTGTCGTAAAATTCATGGTGTCCGGACTGGCTGTATTTAAGCGATTTTTAAATTACCTACTTCGGGTCCCGTTGACTGGTGTTGTACAATTAATAATGTGGAAGACTCAACTGTTTACTAAACGCAATGAGGCGCTCGTAGCCAGTTGTACTCACTGATCGGTAAACGATCGGTGAGGTTAAACAACGCTCGGCGCGGTCAGTCTATGGATGGATGACTGGAATGTGGTATTTGTACTGAGCGTCTCCGTGCTTCGGATGCACGTAAAATACATAAACATAACACAAAAAACATAGATACGAAAGAAAAGTAAATATTAGTTTTAAGTAAAGTCAAATCTTTTAGGTGCTTCTATTATGTGACTGCAAGTGCAACAGAAGTATGCAACGGACTACGAAAAGAAACACCGTGTTCTATGGTAAAATTAAAGTATATTAGAATATTGAATACTTAGTTTAGAATATTTATTTATTTCTCACCACAATAATGATAAAGTTATAGTATTATATAAATTTGTTGTGGGAAACTGGTGCCTGAACTAGGCTGAAGCCTGTATCTCAGGTCACCAAGTCTTCCACCCAAGTCCAATTTTGCTCTTTCATAGACTGTGCCAAGCTAAACTTTTGCATTTTATTGTTCTTCGTGTAGAAATCTGATTGTATCAAGTTGTTGCCTCTTGTTAAAATTCTATTGATGAATACTCTCCAATACGTTGATATAACTTTATCAGGCCCTCTCATTTTCATTTTTTCATATCTTCTTCTTCTTCTCTTAGATTATGGCTTCTGCAGAGTATCTTCCACAATTTCGCCAATGTCAAAGTATAAAGGCAACGTTGTACGGTGTTTAGATAATTAATCTGCACATATCCATAAAACATTTCACAAAAAAAATTCTTTTCTTTTTTTGAGTCTTTGACACATGACATTTTTGACGGAATATATTTTATTATTAGTAACTTTTTATATTCTTTAATAAGGGTCGGCTTAATTCATTTCTATACTTTCGTTAATTATTCACATTTCAATACCTCTTTGTATTTACAGGTCGGATCAAGGGCAACTGAATCGATTGTTAGAGAAAGCATCAAGGTTGTATTTTATTTGAGAAAGTCACATAACATATAGACCTATACAAGTCCATGAGACCCCCTGACCCCATTTTACAGAAGGCATAAAAACGTTGTGTACTTTATGCATGCTCGTTAGGAGTTATACAACTGTGGGGTAACTAAAAAAATATTGCATAAAATTATTGCAGAAAGATATTGCATAATATTTATAAAGGTAAGGAACATAAATTAAAAAATCATCATCATCATTATAATACAGTTAAAAAGATATTAAAATATTTATAGTAAAATATATTTAAAATCAATTATCAGTCAGTAAAATAAACATGAACCTACTTTAAATTATCTTTGTATGCCAACTTCGTGACTATCGTCTATATCTATATGCCCAGCTCCCAATTTTAGTCTAATCAAACATTCTTGACGGCCAACTTCATTTTAGTGAGGGTATGCGCATTCAGCTCTCAATTAGGCGGCACGGCTGGTGTAGTGGCTGATACAGTCGGCTACTGCGCTCCGGGTCGTGGGTTCGATTCCCGCAAGGAACAAATATTTGTATGATCTGCAGGTACTTGTTCCGGGTCTGGGTCTATTGTATGTGGAATTCAAGTCTGTAAACGCACCTACGACACAGGAGGAATCCTAGTGTGGGGAACAGTTTTTTTTAAAGTAAAATTTTTTTTAAATCTAATTTATAAAAATGCATCAGTCTAAAAATCCATTTGGTTAAACTAAAGTAATACTAGGACTATCTATCAATTATTATATTTTCTATGACAAAAAATAAGAATTCTAATCCCACACTTGCTTATAAAAATATATATATTTACTCATAAATAAAGTCAATGGACTTGTGGGGTTTCTTAAATACATAAATAAAACGTTTGTGTTTTATTTGAAACAAATTACGTACTTTATCTGTTTATTAAAGAGAATATTAATCTATTTAATAGTGCAACCTTCACCATGTTCGTTACATTTTTCGCAGTGACCGCCAATTTACATATGGTATGGTTTCATCATCTTATGATATCATTTTAAACCGATATTTCTTAAATAATCATCAAAAAATAATCTACTGCAGACTGTATACTTTTTTGCAGAAATAATATTTAAAATAGTTATGCAAGCGTTTCTAATAAAGGCCATCGTGAATTGAATGCATTATTTTAAGACCATATCGAGTCTTTTCGCTGACCGATAAACGAAATAATATTTTGAGTAACCTCGACATTTCGATCGAGTTGCATTAAACATGGTCGCAAGCAGACCCGATCGAAAAATGATAATTAAAGCCTAACTGTAAACTAAGTTAAATTAAAGACAGATAGTCAACAAATTAAAACAAACGCGTGTTTTAAGCTTATCTATACACATAAATAAAATTGAAGTGTCTGTTTGTAATATCAAAATAACAGCTTTTTACTAAATGCATATGAAAGTATATACGGTACCTATAACAAAAAAACAATTTTTACATTTTTTGTCTGTCTGTCTGTCTGTCTGTTTGTTCCGGGTAATCTCCGAAACGGCTGGACCGATTTTGACGGGACTTTCACTGGCAGATAGCTGACGATATAAGGAATAACTTAGGCTACTTTTATTTTAGAAAAATAATTAGGGTTCCGCGCGAAAACAATAAAACCCTTGAAATCCAACAACTATATTCTATGTCATGTGTCTATGTCGAAGAACTCTAAATTTCTTTTAAATTAAACGCGGGTGAAACCGCGGGTCCCAGCTAGTTAGTTATATCGTATGTGCACATTTTATCATTAAATGTTTAAACCCTTAATAGTACCACCATACACCAAGATAACATGAATGTTTTTCTTTGATAGAACATGATAGTGCTAAATGTTATAATAAAATGCTTTTAAACAGATTATATTGCGTATATTATGGTTTTTTGTTTAGAACACTTTGCAGCGTTCGTGATCGCAAGATGACGAAGGTGGATGGAGTCGTTACAGACTTTACAAGTTATTTTATCTACCGGACAATTCTAATCAAAATATTATTTCGATGAACGCAGTAATCAATCACGGTGTCTTGATGTTTTTAGTGTGGTATGGTTTTTGGGATTTTATTATTTGAATAACAGGATTCCAAATTGGTGGTACCTGCCAATTATCTTCTCTATTGAAATTCAGATTCGGATTGATTTGTATGCTTTGGATGGTTTTAAATTTCAATAGCCTCACGAAACTTGGTACTTGTTGGTTCTATCGAGGAATTGAGGTTGATCATAACGAGAAAATGGTGAGGTTAGTTTAAGGCATGTTCATACACTGCAGACTTTGTAGAGCGACTATGCTTGCCGTCAGCTATAGTATATACCTTTACATGAACCAGCTGATCGTCGAACTCAGCAGCATGAATGCTGGATGTCACATAGATGGCACATGTATCAATAACATTAGTTATGCAGATGACATGGTGCTGCTGAGCCCGGCGATCAGTGCACTCTGAAAACTTATACTCGTGTGTGAAGGTTATGCTGTAACACATGGGCTCAGGTACAACTGTAAAATGAGTGAGGTGTTGATTTTCAAAGCAAGGAATTACAGACCAGAAAACGTGCCTCGAGTTGTGCTTGAGGGTAGTAGACTTAAGGCAGTAAACAGCTTTAAATATCTGGGGCATATTGTGACAGAAGATTTGCTCGATGACTCTGATATAGAGAGGGAGCGCAGGGCGCTGGCGGTGAGAAGTAATATGCTTGTCCGCAGGTTCGCTCGATGTACAAACGAGGTAAAGATTACGCTTTTTAAGGCATACTGCCAATCTTTCTACACGAGCAGCCTGTGGGTGAGGTATACGAAACGAGCCTACAACGTCCTGCGGGTACAATATTACAACGCTTTCAGGATGCTGTTGGGGCTTCAGGGTCGCTGTAGTGCCTCTGGAATGTTTGCCGAAGCACATACGGACGGTTTTCACGCAGTTAAGCGGAAAAAATTGCTTCCTTACTAGATCGTCTTAGATGTAGCAAAAACAGCATTTTCAAAGTAGTTGCTGATAAATGGGATTGTCCGATCCAAACGATCTGGGTGAAACAATTGATTGGTTTTGCCAGATATGGCAAGTGAGAAAAGCGATAACACCTTCTCACTTGGCATAACTGGCGTGATTTGACTTTTGTTTTGTTTTGTATAGTATCTATTTTTGCTACTAACATAGTTTAAGCCTTCACTAACAATAATATGGATGTTTTGTCTGAATTAAACAGTTTATTTATTTATTTATAGTAGTTATAAGTTATTTATTGCAATTGCTAATAAAAAGAAAATGTTAATTTTACCGATTGTGTTTGCATAATCTATTTTACTAGTGATTAAGATGTATTGATTCGACATAGCTTACGGAAATATATCGCGTTTATTTCATTCATTATATTTACTTACGTACAACTTCTTTACTTGCAGTACACATAGTACATGTATACGGCACATATATATGTGTACGTAAGTAATAAAGCGACATTCATTGTATAAATACCAGAAATAGACATAAAATCTAAATTTAGATTGTCCAAAACCAACAAATCGTTTTCAGGTAACTGCGTTCGTTTTTATAATAAGATACATAAAGAAACTACTGATCTGACAGTTGGGATGTTTAAATCGCACGCTAATCAATTCTTATAAAAAAGCATATTATAGGATTAAAGACTATGTTTGCGATAGGGACATATGGCGTTAGTCCTTTTCTGCACATGTGGCTTCCCTGGAAACCAAATATATCTGAAGTGATTGTATAGCTGCCATATTTATCTTTTATCTATGTATAGATAACTAATTCAAATACTTTGTAACGAACAGATTTGTAGAAGACATTAAAATAAAATGACAAAAAAGACCCTAACCCTGAATTTCTTCTCCGAGGTTCTCATGTAGCGAAATTACCTCCTTTGTTACAATATGACGTGTAAAAGTGTCTGTTAGGACCTATTTACTCCGGGGGTCGCGGGCGCGCAGATTGGGGAGTCTGCGTGCTCACACCGAGCGACCCCCGGGAAGACGATGGCGCGCAAGTGGCCACGTGCCGCCGTGTGCGCAGCACAGTGAACAGCAAGACTTGGGGGGATTCTTTATAATCCTCCCCGAGAAGTGCCTGGAGGGCGGCCTTTTTACAGCTAGAGGGGGTGACCGCTTTACAGTCATCCCCTCCGAGATGTGCCCAAAGGCGTGGCACCAATGGGCGGCTCTAGTGTGCTCGTACGGGGACATGGAGCCCCCCTTCGGTGCCGAAGATGACCGCTCCAGTGGTTTTAGCCGGTAGGAGTCCGGCATACCCCTTCGCCCTTTCCGGGGTGAAGGGAGTTCCATTTAGAATTTTAAAGAAATGGACCTATTTACTGAAGAAATTATTCTATTCTATTCTTTTTAAGTATATAGAACGAATGAAATAAACGCGATATATTTCTGTAAGCTATTTCGATTCAATGGATGCTATTCGCGTAAGCTTAAATAAGATGTACTTTTGGACCTTTTTACATCTTTATACAATATTTTAACGAGTAGTACCTAGTTAAACAGTGGCGGTCTTAGATCATTTTCTATGTGGTACAAGATATCTATAAGGGTGTAAATTATAGGAATTAGGGCGCTTTACGTGCCGAGATTTATCTGTGGCTGAGCCACATTTAGACAGGCCGACAAGAGAATATTTTTTGCACTTGCATATATTATATTATGTATACTTAATAGAAGCAACGTCAAATATTCTAGTCGAGGATCAAATACATTTATTTGATAAGGTTAATTTATAATATCGGCTCCGCTGCCAACTACGCGGTTTGCACACATTGGAATATTTTGTATTGTATTGTATATTCATCCTCTTGATGGCGCCCCCTTTTATGGGCGCCGAGTGTGGGCGGTGCGACCCTAGGGCCGCCACTGAGTATTGCAGCGTATACTTGACCTTAGGTCAAATCTAACACCAATTTAACACCACTTACGAGAGAATCTGCTTATGACAATAGTCTTTAATGCGAACAGGTTACAGCTTATGCTGCGAATAAGATTAGTGGCAGTAAATTTTTTTTTCACTTGTTGTTACTATTTAGGCTTTGTCGTTGCGTCTATTTCACAAAAATATTTCCGGCAATTATGATCTGACGAATAGTGTAGGTAAGGGGGAAACACGCTACATTTATGTCGTAGACTTTTCGGCATAAAATAGGGTTACCCCTTTCGCCTTTTGGATTAAGGTGGTTGGTATTTGATTATTCAGAGACTGGTGGATGGACAGCGGTATCCTTCTTGTGCACGAATAATAACTTACTGCAAACACATATCCATTTGGGACACGTAGTAATAAAGCTCTTTCTTTCTTTTCCAAATCTCTTTCTACAATGTCAACCTCACGTGCAGGTGCAGGCTGCCTGAGCATCCCGCTCATAGATGGAGGGAACTTTACCGACTTTGTCAACTGCAGTACCGTGGCGACGTGTTGGCGTCGTTTGTTTGAAGGCATTACCCAGCGAGGTGACGACTCTTTTAGGAATAATTTATCCAGTTCGGCTAATGAACAGTGGTTGTTCATCTGTACTATTATAAAATCATATCTACTGTGTCATCGTCAATGCCATAACACATTATTATTATTTATTGCACTGGATGCTAAATGGATTGAACTCTTCGAATAAGGGAATAAACGACGTCAACCTTTCTACCTTTTTTAATTTTGTGGCAGCAAGTCACCGGACTTGCTACTTACAAGATGGGCCCCCTAAATGGCCACAACTACAGACAACAGGGAGCAGCACAAATGATTAATTACGCAACCGTAAATTAACACATGACGACCCTTCTATTGTGTTAAAATATTTAAGTGTTCAAAATAAGTGCATTGAACAAAGAGTCAATATTCCTTGCATTATCCATTGTGATGTTTTCATTTCACATTATTAGCCAGTTTTATAATTTAAAACTGATAACCACAAAACCGCAAACACATTCATATTTTTGTTGAGATTTTTGTAGCTACGCAGATACGCTGTTATTTTTCATTTGTTTGTAACAGTTCCCACGTAGCAGTTGGCGAACCTTGGTGTTTTTGTTCTCTCTGTTAAATTATGCGAACATACGTCAATAGTCACTGTAATTCATCATCTTAAATAGCGTAGTGTTAATGCACACCGTAGCTTCCGTGTTTTGTTGTTAGCGCTCTTTTCCCATAGATACGTGAATACATTATCAAATTATCACATTCGATTCTCGAAACTGCGGTAGAATATTTTTGGTCGATTAAATATTTGTCTAAAACTTTTCATTCTTGTCTCTTTACAGGCCGGTATTAGTAGACAGGCTGTCAACGTTAAGTTAGTGTATCCCAACAGTTTACACACTGACACTATTCATTCACTTAATGTGTAGCTCCAAAGTATGCGGTCTCTACCAGTATGTAGATACTTACTATATAAGTAGATCTATTGTATGTGGAGTGGATATACTTCGCAATTTATTTAAAAGCGTTTCGCTGACGTATTAATAAGGCTCGAATTTGGTGAATTACTCCTGTAACCTTTTAGAAAACCTACTTAATTAGCCAGCCCAACGATCATTTCATCACCTACGACCATTTTTTCATAACTCTTAAAACGCTTACAACTGCAAATATAGATGGAAACATCACAGACTAATCAATCAGCGACCTTTTTGTATCGTAACAATAACACTATATTATTTATTTATTTCATACTTTATGCATACGGACTTAATGCAATTAGGCTCTTTTTACCAGCAGTCGACCTTAGGGTGATGCAGAGGCAAGCCATGGTTGGTGCACAAACAGTGTAACTGTGACCAGTCAAATAACGAAAGGCAATTTACGCAAGACGTTTTAAATCGTTAAGATAATATAAATATACGTAGGTATATAATAATAAATCCATGCAGTATATACAAACATATAAATCATTTATTAAAGGGAGGATTAACATAGAGATGATTGTGTATACTATTTTGTTTCTAGTAAATTTCTTATAAACGTTGTCCAAAACTGTTAGTCTCGTAAAATTCAAGCAAACGACACCAGACTGCGGTTGTTTAGAAATAAACCTTATTAAGGAGCGTTATCGCACCATAGTTACGTGTAGCGTATTTACGACCATATATAAACCTTAAATCCGAGCACAAGCGGGTAAGCCATAAACGTAGTCAACCGTCCATTTTCCCGCTATCGCGACTACAGGCAGCCAACACGCAGACCTAACTAACCATACCAAAAACAACAGTAATAATTGCTACTCTTAGCTCAAGAAAAAGTAGACTTAGTTTTCTTAGAGTAAGGTTGATTTTTAAGTGAGTTTTAGGGTGGTTTGTATGAATGTTTGTCTGTCAGATGGTCTATTAGCATAACGACCCGCGCGCCCCTTAACGCCGCATGCTTGGTCACGCTGCCCCCCGACGTTGGTCGCAATTTCCACAGCGGGACTTTTCGTGAAAAGTGGCGCGGCGCTACCTACGTTTTATTTTAATGAACATTATAAAATAATGGCATAGAAATGGGAAATTATACTGAAACAAAGAAAACTGCGTGTAGAAGAAAACTATGTGGTCTTACCTACTTTTATAGTTTTGTTTTGACTTTCGTATATTACAAAAATAATCAATAATTTATCGAAATTAAATTGTTATAGCAATAATTCGTGTAGTCATTTTAATACGAAAGAACTGTTATTCCTTTGTTCTAAGAAATGGCGACGTCATTTCTTATCCATAAAGAAAAATATCGACATCCACCTAAGTGAGATATCATCAAAAATATTTTACTTATGCATTCATTCTTAGCGTATCACCCTAAAAATACATACATCATGTCGGTGTCGCGGCTAAACTTGCTTTTCACGTAAATCCAATTTGTGCGGTTCGACCGAAAGGGCAAGTCGTGGCTGGCCGTAATTATTCACGTGTTATGACATATCATTTGCATATAATCGGTGAGCCAGTCCCCGATGCGTGAGGTAACAGAGGCAACTGTGGAGGCAACCGAGGCAACCGCAGGCCATTCACACGAATACGAACGCCTATCTTGATCGACGCCGGCCTATGGAAAAGCGGCCACTAATTAAAAAATAAACTGTAGTTAAGATCGTTCGTAAGTACACGGAAGCCGCCGGAAGAGATTTGCTTTCATGTACTTCTATTAGTTACGAAACTCAAATGAATGCTGGTAATTATATAGAGAACTTATGGAACATAGCACTTACTCTCGATACGCATCAAACAGTTCATGTGACCTGTAGGCAATTAGGCAAAGTACCGTGTGGTGCCGGCTAAGAATCGCACCAACCCCTGACATCCCGTGGGTATCATGAAAAACTACTATAGGATTAGCCGGAGCATGGCCAACAACCTGTTTCGAGTATATTTACAACTCATGAGCGATCGTAAACCCACCCGCCAGGCGTGGCGATTAAGGCATAAACCCAATGACCACACATTGTAAACCTAGACCAGTCGTTGTGCCAATCTTTGGGGAAGCCTATGTCCAGCAATGCCCGTCTCTCGGCTGAAATGACGACGATGATGTAGGCAAGTAATTTTATTTAAGGCTTATTTTAACCAGATAATTTACAAATTCATTTTGTATATTTACATTTCTCTAATTAAACATGCTACAATAACAACAAACAAATGAAAGTCACTGGGACCAAAGGGACGTTTCGCTTTAGGTTCTCCTTTTCCTTCTCAATGTTAATTGGTTAGTAGGTTTACCTACATTAAATTTTACCGACAATATTTAGCATAACAGAATTTAGTATCTTCTAGTAATATAGTCTTAGATCGACAGTGAATGCGGGTTGTCATACATACGGCAAACAAAGCGTAGTATAGCCATCAGAATAAATGAACACATAGCTAACGTCAAGCATTCCACAAAGTCTGCAGTGTGCGAACATGCCTTAGACGAACCCAACCATTTTCTTCGTTTCGATCAACCTCAAGTCCTCGCGATAGAGATCCGGTATGTACCGAGAATGTATCGTGAGGCTATTGAAATTACAAAACACTCTAATTTTAATAGAGAAGATTGTTGGTACCTTCAGTTTGGAATCCTGTTATTAAAATAATAAAGTCCCAAACAACATACCACACTAAAACAATGTTTTTGTTTTTTGACACTGAGAGAATGATTACCGCGTGCATCGAAATACATTTTGATAAGAATTGTACGGTAGATAAAATAAAATAACTTTAAAATCTGTAACGACGCCTGTCACCTTAGTCATCCTGCGACCACAAATGCTCCAAAGTGTTCTAAATGTTAAGAAAAACAATAATCCACAATATACGCAATATAATCCGTTTAAAAGTGTTTTATTATAATTAGTATCTTCTGTTATCCTTCCATAGTAAAGAATATTGTAGTACTCACACACCGACTAGGCAAAAGAAAACTCATACTTTTTGTTCACATTCACGGAAAGAAAGTAAAATAATTTATTTGCCACAGATATATTGGACACAAGTTATGAAAACTGGCGAAATAACACATATTTACTACCAAAACGAAATAGGTGATGTTAAAATAAAAAAAGTAAACTTAAAATAAGAACAATCATGTTGCAGTGCCTCATCTCTGCCAAATAGACGTCCAGCTCAGCATTATGCCAGCCTGAGATAGCAAGTATTGGTTTTCAGCTGGAGCTCAAAGCACGCACTCATGGTTCGACAGGCATTGATTCGCCTAACAGTAGCAGGATCGTTATATTGTTGTTAATAGAAGGAGTTTCTTGCATTCCAATTAAACAACTACTTGGGAATATTATGCCACGAATTTATTTTTAAATACAAACGAAACATGTAGCAATTTTTCGTGTGGTTCCCGGCAAGGATTAGATCAGTCCTATACACATGGGTATAGTAAAGGGTGAGGAAGGGTTGATACCCTGAGTGTTGATACACGTAGTCACCATCAATAGGATAAACACCAGCATCCTCCAGTTACTGCGTTTACCAATATGCCTGCCAATCATGATGATTCTGAGAATATAACCAATGACCGCTTATAGTAGTGATCATTGGGGGGCTCATCTTCAGCACCTATTTACGGGCTGATGTTTGTGTGTGTGTGTGTTTGTATAACGCATGCAACTAAGTGTTCGCTACAACTATCCAATCACATGGTTTTATATTGATCAGTAATCTAATCAAGCAACATTTCATGATGATAATTTGTATATGTCTTCCATGATCAGTTCTGGTATATTTAATGTAAAAACGGTGCATCTATATCTATCGTTTCTTTGCCAAATGCTAACTTATTCCCTGATTAATAACAAAAATTAAAAGTATCCTCCCAATTTATCAGTAAATCTGATCTAAAATCAAACAAACTGACGAAGTCAACAGTTCACAATATAAATGATGAGACGAGAGGCAATTTCCTACGGCAGCACAATAGCCAGCAATTGGAAAGCGTGGTGTGATGTGTGTGTGAGCGGAGAAGCTGGCGAATTTGCATGACCTGCATCGTTTAGCCATATCTATGCATATCGCCGACCCATTGTGGCCGCCCGGACCGCGAAGCGAGCAAAATCGCCTCCTTTATTTGCGAAATGGTGTACAGATACACACAATGTTGTTACTGTTTAAGTGTATCTGGGTTGGGTTTGACCGGACCTATAACAATGTGCAGGACATTATTGAAATTCCTGAATATTTTAGTATAATTAAGTGCAGATAGTTCTATTAGCTAACACAATTTATGCCAAATTTTAGTTAGATATATGTTTTCGTATTCAAATCTACGTAGCTGCATTTATATGTTTGTGGGATTGTCAGTATTTTTATTACTAGAATATTAAAGTGTTTAGGCGTGTGCTTTAAGCCTCATGATACTTTGTGATGTACCTACCAGCTGAAACTACGCGCAATTGTACTTAACATAAAAGTAGGTACAATAAAGATAAAAGTATTGAAATATTAGTTTTCCCCAACTGTACTTTGCAATCCGGACATTCCCTAAGTACTTACTTTCAGGTTAAAATAACGTCTCATGTGAGTGGAGAGCGTATGTGAAATGACGATTAAGAACAGTTGTAAGAAGCTTTTGTTCGATTGTGGTTCAGATAACCGCAGCCATTGTGGCAACACTGCCTCTATTCAAACGGTACATAGCTGAACACATTAGCATGTATTAGATCTATATGTATATCTAGCTAGAGTCAGAGGATTTTTTTTCTTGTAGAAGTAAAGACTTCGTGTCTTTACTTCTACAAGAAAAAAAATCCTCCAACACTTTCATAAGAGCTATTTATTCTTGATAAGAAGTTAAGTTAAAACACATGCTATTCTATTAAGTTACTGGTTGTAAGGCTCTTATTACAAGACTCCAGCTAGGCAGGTAACATCGCAGTGCTAGATATTCTGCTGACAAGCTCAGAAAATCCCACAGTAAGTACAAAACACAAACCCCGCTGGCTGATTAGCTAAAAACATCAACAGCAGACGCGATAGCAGCTATCGCGGAGTCTTGGATCCACCGGTGGCAAAGCGTCAAAAACATTTTTATTACGTAAAGCATCGCCCGCCAGTCGCTATTGTGGAAGATGCATCTAGCGCCAGTAGCCACCAGTGGAACTAAAAAGAATGAACGTTTTAGTTCATTGATTGTCCGACAGACACATTACATTACATTACATATTACTGGATTCTGATTTGAAGAGCACTGTAGGTAGTGAAATTACTGGGCATAAGAGACTATTTAACTACTGTCCCGAGTTGACGAGCGCAGTGTATCCTACCACTAAGACTAGTCCTGGCTAGCATTACCTACAATTGTTACGGGCAGATATGATGCGTCATCATCATCATTATCATCATATCAGCCAAAAGACGTCCACTGCTGAACAAAGGCCTCCCCCATAAATTTCCACAACGAGTCGTTACGTGCTGCCCGCATCCAATGGCTCCCTGCGACCTTCACCAGGTCGTCACCATTTCTGAGAAACAAACAGTTCTAGACACGATACACTGCCATCTTCTATTTAATTCGATAACTTTACTATAGTTCTTACTTCATCGCGTCAGTCCTGCGAGCTCTGTGCGTATAGCAGGACTGTTTTGATTTGACGACACTTAAAATCTTTTTCAGGTACATAAACATTATTAGTTTTATTTAATTAATTGTGCATGAGTGTGTGATTCATATGTGAAATGTTTTATTGATGTTTGTTTCAATATTTTCAGGACATTTTATTGTTAAAGTGTAATGACTTGCAAAATATGAACATAAGTTTACCCCGGGCTGAAATTCCAAACATGGACGTTCATTAGGGTCTTATTATTGAATATTCCATATTTGGGTTCTTGACTGAAATAACAATACCTGAACCTAGACATATTGCAGAATATGAACCTGAACCCCCAAGTCCAGATTTAATCGGAACAGTTTAGTTCTGGTTGCTCTATATAACATAAGCTCAGTGCCATAAAAAAAGAAGAGAAGTATCTAATAGGGGAAGAAATGCCGATATAGCAGTAATCATAACATCATCACCATACAAGAATGATTTGGTGGATAGCAATGAAGAAGAAAAAGAAGAATAAATTGACCAAGATAAATAAGTACTAAATAAGTACTTTGCCGTGTGGTGCCGGCTCAGAATGCCACCACCCCATCTCCTCCCATGGGTGTCGTAAAAGTCGACTAAGGGATTAGCTGAAGGATGGGCAGCAGCGTCCTTCGAGTACATTAACAACTCAACTGCGATCGCCAACCCGCCTGCCAAGCGTGGCGATTATGGCAAAACCCCCCAATGAGCCCACAACACATCCATATCGGTGGTTGTGGTGATCTTTGGGGGAGGCTTGTGTCCAGCAGTGGACTTCATTCGGCCAAAATGATGAAATAAGTACTAAGAAGAAAACTGGAAAAAAAACAAGGAAAATGAAAAGTAAGACTCATCGCCCACCAGATTCTGAAGATGCAGACACTGGGGTTGAAAACGAATTCCAGTTTCATACAGAAAGTGAACCGGATGCATCAATAGTCCAAAAAGCTCCTAACTTTGGTGATGCAGAATGTATGTTTTACCGTAGACTGTATTATGAAGATATTGAAGGAGAAACTTGGATCAAATGCTTATGTGTAAGCTCTGGGCACATATTCATTGCTCTGGTCCAAAGTTCATATTTTTCAAACTTCCATTTGTGAGTTCTACAAGTAAATTAAGTTGATTTTTATTTTTGACCATAAATAATTATCTGAGGGCCAATTTTCGCAAAACTGAAAGTTGACCGAACTGAGATTAAATTATGAATTGACCGAAAAAAAGGTATTCTATACTCTTAAAGTTCAGTCAGATTTCAGTATAATCTCGATCTAGTCTCATTTCGATCTCAATTTGGACGTTTATTTAATGAAAATGTTGTACATGTGACAGTTCGAAATGTTAGCAGAATACCGTTTTACCTTGGATCAACTTTCGATCCATTTTCGATCTCATTACAGTGTAAGTTCACGTTTGACGTTGTTTGTTAGTTTAGGAGAATACCATTTGTAACATTTTTGACACTGAGACTAGATCGGAACTATATTTTGAACATTTTAAATTACGAGAATTGGCCTTCTGAACTCTTAGAGTTCAAAGTCTATTATTATTATTTTTGTTATGTATTACTCTAATATGTCATATTTGGGGTACCTATTCCATATTTAGATCCCTTTTTCTTATTTTACTTTTTATATAATGATTATCTAACACAAGGCAAGACAAGACTAACTAATTACTGATCCAAAAATGTCTGATTAGGATTATTTTTGATTTTTTTATTTGTGATGTATTTTGTTATTATATCCATAAATCAAAATGGTATTCCATTATGGGGAGCAAGGTGTAGTGTTCATCTATAGAAAAGGGAGGCTCCTCCAGCCAGGCGGATGGTATGCTTGGCGGGCCGAAGCCCCAACGATTGATGTTGGGCGACTGTATATATGCTGCGTTGCGCAAATACTTTATTAGCGTGATTCAGGATTCTTTGACGTCATCGGAGAGTTGCATTTAATAGTTAAGTAGATGTCGTTGTAAGTTGTAGTTGTATTGCTGGCGATGTAGGTGTCGCCACACCATATTTGGTTACTTTCTTCTAGGTACGTAAAAAAAGAATTAAATATGAGAGGTTATACTACTCGTATAGTCTCGGCACCATCAACTATGGCCACTTTTGTCAGAATCTACGGTTCCAAATAGTTGCTCCTGTGAAGGAAAGCCGGCATGAAAGTCCAAAAATACTATTTTAAAATAATAGAGGTTAGAATGTTGAAAGAGAGAAATCATTGTTTTTATCTATGATATTAATCGAGAAAAATGAAGGTAGGTTAATGAGTAAAGACGTACAAGAACATATTACAGTTACATGATAATAAATTATTTGCCGTGGCAGTTAACGGCTCACCAGTCCCGACAGACGGCACCCGTTCACGAGCATGACGTATGCATTAGCATCGCTTAGCTCAACCATTTTGTGGGGAAATCAACGACCCAATACACAACACCAACGCCAGCAAGACATTTAAGTGAGCAAGACAGACCAATACAGCCAGGCAAAATACAATCAATATAGATACTACTTAAACATATAACATTAATGGCTACATGATGCTCACATATTTACAGTTTAATATTTTAATCTGATCATTATAATTTAATGTCACAAGAACAATATTAACAATGAATAATAGTAGAAGAATGTCATATTATTAAATATAAGGAAAAATCATAAAAAGTGGAGAGACTTCTTAAATAATACAATAATCGTGACATCTGAACATTATTATCACAATCAAACCTAAAAAATTAACAAGAATAGACGTTCCACATAGTCTGCAGTGTATGAAATATGCCCTAGAGCCAGACAAACCTAACCACTTTCTTCGTTTGGATCGACCTCATGTCCTTGCGAAAGATAACCGATATGTACAAAGAATGTTTCGTGAGGCTAATGAAATTAAAAAACATTCAAATTTCAATAGAGCAGATGCAGATGATTGGCAGGTACCACCAGTTTGGCACCCTGTTCTTAAAATAATAAAGGCCCAAACTCCATACCACACTGAAAAACATCAAGACACTGTGAGTGATTACTGCGTGCATCGAAACAATTTTTGACTAGTATTGTCTTAGGTTTTCGCGATTATTACACATTAGAATAAAACAATTTTAAACGGATTAAATCGCGTGTATTATTGATATTATTATTATTGATATTGATCCTGCGACCACGAACCCTGCAAAGTGTTCGAAACGTCAGGAAAAACAAAAATCAATAATACACGCGATTTAATCCGTTTAAAATTGTTTTATTATAATTTTTGACTAGAATTGTACGATAGATACAATAAATAACTTTTTAAAATCTGTAAAGACGGCTGTCACCTTAGTCATCCATGTGACCGCGAACACTGCAAAGTATTAGGAAAACCAAAAATCTATAATATTCGCGGTATAATAATCCGTATAAAAGTGTTTTATTATAATGAGTAATAATTACTATTAAAAAGTTCGATATTTAATTTATCATTGTACTGATTTGAATTCGTTTTTTATCCTAAACCTTCGCTGCGGCATAAACTGTTGCAGCATATGCTGAGATAGGGACTTTTTTGGCCACGAAAAGTTTTCTGCTTTAGTCTTATATTTTTTTATTATCTAGTGTTATTATCAAATTGTACGAGTCCAATAAAACTTAATATAGAAAAATGTATAAAATACACAAAACATCTTGTTTCTTTATATTACATTTTATGTGTTTGACACGTCTTTTCTTTAGATTCTTGGCGTGTAACTATCCTGGACAGATTTTACCGGTACCATTTGGTATAGTAGTCAAATAAATAATAATAGGAAATTATGAAGAGATTATGCACGGCGAGGTTAAATTATCATTTATAATTATTGCTAGCCGCCTTAAATCAAACTATAAAGAACAAATATTGAATTATCTATACTACATAAGAAGTGAATTGCTTTCGAAAGAGTTTGGTTTTTTGTTGCCCTTTGTTACTTTGATTTAGTTATGAGAAAAAATAATTATGAATACTTACATACTTTCCTTTTATCAGTATATCCAATCTGAACAACAATCCTAAAGATGCGATTCCACAGAAAATGTTGGCTATTTTTGTGTTCGCAAGTGTGTGCAATTTTTCAAAAAGTACATCTCTGTTGCTATTTCGTCTACACATAATTAACATAAGTCGTCAACAATCTGAGGAAGATTTCTGTTGAAAACTAGCTGTCTCCACCAAGACTGTTAGTTGACAAAATGTCGTCGAACGACGATGATTGACTGTGCTGGCAGCCGCAGTGTTTATTATTGTAAGCAAAAAGAAACGGAAGCATACATATTGGGCACGACCAAGCCTCAAAGCCAGAACTCCAGATTTATTGTCCTCTTTTATATTAAATTCTCTCTGAAAACTGTGCTGTTAGTTTTTTAATCTCCTTCGAATATAAACTTCATTTTGCTCCACAGAGCAATGAAATATCTGCAACACTCGTATTCCTTTGAAGTTTACATCCTAAAATGGAAATCATTGTCAACTTAAAGTAATTTTGGCACCAACACGTGTTGACAGCACAAAAATTGGCAATTATCCTTCAATGGAGAAGTCTCTACCGAAGCTAAGTAGTAAGCTAAGTAGCTTAAGTGTGTGAAGTGCACAGTATTTATTAATTTATATACTTTTTTTTGTACATACAATACATATCAAAAACAAAAGGTCACAATAGTCAATGCACAATGGGCAGTTTTATCGCATACAGCCATCTCTTTCAGACAACCTTTGGATGTATTTGTGAAATAGGAAAGGGATAACGGGTAGTCTAGGTATACATGTACAATGTTGTTATATACATATTTTATAATACACAAATATAATAAATTTAATACATACTAGTAAAATAAAATAAATAAATGCCATATATTTATATACAAATAAATGTTGTATGTGTATATAAAACCGAAAATAAAATATTGAAGAGGACTGCGTAAGAAATAGGAAATTAATGTGACAAATAATGTTTTTTTTTTTTTTTTTTGTTGGGCTTCTCGCATACATTTCTGGGAAATGTGGTTGCTTAACCGGTCATTTGCTGGCGAAGCCAAAAGAGGCCTCCAGCCAGGCTTAAATTAAATATTAAAAACTAAGCAACTTTCGCTAAGGGCGCCCCCTGCGGGACACGGACCTCGGCTTAGGGCGTTGCTGGGGATATCAAGCTATTGTTTTGGGGACAGCTGGATCGGTATTATTTAAATTGTATTAGGGGACATTTAAAGCTACAGGCTCGGCACGGGCCAGCGCGAGCAAGAGACGGGAGGGAGAAGTGCTAACTTGAACGGGAAGGTGACGCGGCGATAGGCCTCCGCGACGTCGGTGAGGCGGGCATCCTCGGCGGCGAGGGCGGTACAACGGTCGGGTGTTTAGTGAACGAGACAACGCGAGTCTCTTCATGTGATCTAACGTGATTTTATCGTCTGGATCGACCAGAACGTGCCTCGGGCGGCGTACTCTACTGATACGGGAGGGTTCGTAATCGGCGGCTGATACCACAAGGGGATTTGGGTGGGACAGGGCAGAATCGAGATAGCGTTTAGACGCTTGTTTCATAAATTGCCTGATGGTCGGCAAGTTAAGGTCGAAATGGAGTTGGTCGTTTCGCATGTACAGAGGCGCTCCGGTGGCCTTGCGCATGAAACGGGTTTGGAGGGTTTCGAATCTACGGAGTGGGTATGATTCAGCGTGTGCGAACACTGGGCTGGCATAGGTCATGATGGGTCGAATGCATGTGGTGTAAATTCTCACCTTATTTCTAAGGGATAATTTACTACGAGCGTTCAGAATATAGTGAAGGCGACCGAGCACAAAGGCAGCGCGGGCACGCACCGTCTTTGTGTGGGGAATGAAGGTCAGTTTTTTGTCTAGGGTGACTCCAAGATACTTGGCGTGCGGTTCCCAAGGAACCGATTGGCCCAGCATCGAGATCTCCCTGAAGCGTGGGTGGTCGTCGCTTAATTTGCAAAATAGGACGGCTTTACTTTTGATAGGGTTAACTTCGATCCGCCATTTCCTAAACCATTTACCGTAGACGTTGGCTGTGGTTTGGAGGATCTTAGTTATACTATCGGGAACGTAACCAGAGTAGAAAATGGCCGTGTCATCGGCGAAGAGTGCTAATTGGGTCGTATTAGCAGGTCTTTTGGGGAGGTCACTGGTGTACAGTGTGAACAATAGTGGGGCTAGCACGGATCCTTGTGGGACTCCGGCTCTAATGGGGTGGGGGGAAGAGAGAGCGCCCGTGATTCGATATCGGAAACTGCGATTTGACAAGAAGTCTCGTATGATGAGAACGAGACGGTCAGGCACTCCGAGTTGATACAACTTATATAATAAGCCATTGTGCCAGACTTTGTCAAATGCTTTCGCAACATCGAAAAAGAGGACTCCCGTCATCATGCCGCGTGAGAATCCGAACGTGATGTGTTCAACTAGTCGGTGGACTTGTTGTACACACGAGTGTTGGTTCTAAAACCAAACTGTTCGTCGGGAATGAGTTTCTTGGAATCGGCAAAATCCTTTAGTCGGGAATAGATACAAATAATGTTCCTTCCCTAACTTTTTTAAAAGGACAGTGATTGTGCATGTCTCACAGGAAGTGGTAATGCATTCCACAGTCGAACAGCTTGAACGACTTGACAATGATTAGTTGAATACATACGGATTTTATATTTCAAATTCTCTGATAATCTCAAGAACTTAATATGTGTGTCACTCAGGAACTCAAAACGTTTTATAAGGTAAAAGGCGGTAGAAGGATTGAATAGTAAATTGTCTAGTAGTGAAAGAATATGCATATTTTGGCGAAGGCGAATAGGCCATTTGAGCTTAGTGCGGAATTCAGAAACATGGTTATATTTGCGTAGCCCCAATATGAATCTAATACAAAGGTTTTGAGGACACTTTCACTCACACACAGTTTATCGAACTGGCAGTCGGTGAGATCGAGACTGCTACTACCAGCATAGCCGAAGATTGGGAGGAGGAGAGACAATGCTAGTGCAATTTTAGTAGTAATAGGGAGGAAATTTCGAACCCTTCTCAGGGATCCCGCCAAAGAAACATCTTACGACTGACTTCCTGTAGTTGCGCAGTCCACGAAAGTGTTCTGTCTAAATAATTTCCCAAGTTCTTTGTTTTCTCACTCATAGGAATGGTATCAAAAGAACCCTGGAGAAGCAAAGACCAGTCTATTCTTGACAGTAATCGTGGACTACTTACGGTACAGTAGGTACTAGATTATCAGTTACAGTATTATTGTACGGGTAGACCTGCTGGTAACGTTACCTAAGTGCCTATAGAGTAATACAATTTTATTACTAAATGGTTTGCAGTTATTTTGGTGAATTAGGTACCAACTCTAAATTAAAGACCTTTCTTTGTATTGCGGTATAAAGTTAAGCGAATTAGTGTTACTTTTTGTCATATTGCTATCAGACCCTATTTACGTTCATACAAATATCACACAATGCAAGGCATTTCAATAAATGCGCCTCATAACACTGAAAAGCCATTCTAAACAATTAATTATCAATTCAAAATTTGATGATCAGCTCGTTCTAGAACGCTAGTGGCAAATCCAAATATTTTATCTTGTATATTAGGTCTATGCCCATTGCCGTTATGTACAAAATAAAGTATAGTAATTTATTTTTCTATCTTTTTTATTTATTTTAATCAAAGTAATCACCCATGTAATCGATGTATCTTTGCCAACGCAGTGGCAGTTTATCGATGCCCTTCTTGAAGAAACCAGATGGACGAGAGGCGACACACTCTTCAAAGGCATTTTGTACTGCTTCTCGGGTATTGAATTTTTTACCTGCCTAAAATTTATCCGAATTTTGGAAAAAGTAGAAGTCTGTAGCCGCAAGGTCTGGTGAGTACGGTGGATGACGGAGAGCTTTCCAACCCAAGCCTGACGCACTGGTACCGTCCAGAAAGATAATTTTCAAAAAGTCTGAGTTGCATTCCCCTGATTCCTAGTCTATCAAGTTTCTATATTAAGATAGAAACAGAGATCCTATCAAGCGCCTTAGCTAGATCGAGGAAAATGGGTAGAGATTTCTTTCGATTGTCAATTTTCAAGCGTGTAGCTTGGAGACCGTCTGTTGTGAACCCGTCTGTTGCGACCCCATACGGGTCGCGCGTTGTCGTGCAGGAGCAGCGGGGACGAGTGACTGATCAAGGGTGGTGGAACATGTGCGAGCTTCTCCGTCATAGTGTTCATGTCTTGATAGTACACATCTGCAGTAATGCTCCTCCCGTTTGGTAAGAAGCTGAGATGAATCACACCGGCACTAGCCCACCAAACAGTGACCATCACTTTTCTAGGGGTCATTTTTCGTTTAAGACATTGATTAGGTGCTGAACCAGGATCTAACAAACTTGCTGAGCGCTTGCGATTGTCAATCAGAATCCATTTTTCGTCGGCAACAGTGAGGTTCAAAATTCCTTCGTTTCTGCGCAAGGTAGGCCTCGACGCGCACGTTGCGCTGATGATCGTTAAGTTCATGGGGCACCCATTTGTCAAGCTTTTTACCATGCCAATTTAACGCAAATAGACTAATATTATTTTGATGCTAACATCGTAAGCTGCTGCTAGTTCAGCCATAGGTCATCATCAGCTTCCACAATCACCTTGAATTCGTCGTTGTCGACCAACGTTTTCGGACGACCACGGGGTTGATTTTCAGATCGAAATTTCGAGAACGAAAGCGGGCACGCCAATTATGGTTTGTGCGTTCATTGGTAGTGTTCGTCCCGTAAACGTCCTTGATGTTGCATGCCACTTGTACCGTGTTGCTGCCAATACGGTACTCATATTCCATAGTTACTCGAATTTACAACGTATCTATGACGACAAAACAGATTCAAACGTGATGAAAACGTAACACTAATAAATATAAATAAGACTGATTTTGAATAATGAATAACCTAACCTAACCTAACCTAACCACATCTCACTTAATATAAAATAGTTTTGACAGCTGTAAGTTAAAATATTATTGTAACTATGTATTAAGAGGCCTATCCTACCGTAATACAGTTTTTACTAGTTCGGAGAATAGTGTTAATTTTACCTGAGACAACTGATAAGATATTTATTCGCCTTCGTGATGGTTAAAGTGAATGTGTTTATTGTGCAAATCTAAGGTACAGTAACCTACTATGTAAAAATCTTTTTGTTTTTCCATTTGTTTAGTTGTCTTTTTGGATTGGAAATAAAGGCTTTATTTATTTATTTAAAATAAATTTGAAATTAGAATTCATAATCAAACAAAAAATATTTTTATTTGAAATGGCCAGTACAGCAGAACAGCAATTTCATAGGTAAATACCTATAACTATGGTGCAAATGCTGTACAATTTTCATTGGGAACCCAATGTTTAAGAGTGGATGTTTACAGGCTGACATGATTCCTACGCTTGAAACGCAAAAGCAGCAAGCTTGTGAAATTTAATTATGGCTGGAATCCCTTTTTTTGCGACGAGCGGTCGAACTTATTTGATATAATCTTATGGCTTTGTAACTTTACCTTTTAAGCGTCCATGTGGATCAACGCCATCTTATTAGCCTTGCTATCCTTCTGATATATTCTCTAAGTCATCTTTGCCGAACCCTGCAGCAAGAGAGATAGTGGTCTATTCATAACCGTGAACCACACGGTAGTTTTCCATAATAATTTACAAACATTTTCATCTTTTAGAAGACTCAATCAATAAATGTCGGGAATTACGTCAATAATTTAATACAGATTGCAAACAGTGGATGTGCAAGTGTGTATGCATACGCAAGTAGAGCAACTCATGTACACAAAGAACAATGTGTTTCTCTCCAGCAATCGGCTACAGATTTCACAAAACGTTCGACATTGCGTCTATTATAAATTTTGTATCTCAAATTAACTTGCTACTTATCTATTGTCAGTTTTCGGTTCTCACCGTCATTTAATTACCTAACGTTTCGTAATTAGCGGCTCATAATTGAATTGAAAGGATAATTAGGGACTATACGTCTTTTCTCAATAATAGATAATATCCGATAAAGTAGCGTTTAAACTATTTACAATTGATATTTCGACAATGTGGGACGGCCGTTACGTTTTAATATTTCACTCGTACATTCCCATGGACGAACCAAAACCTGTAATTAGACGGAGGCATACGGCAATTGATTTCCGTTATTAAACTTGGTAATTTGTATATCGGTTTGGTCGGCGCGGTTTTTGTTATAATGGTGGGCTTAGGTAGCTACATAGGTCTGTATTTACATAGCAGGCTGAGCGTCAGTTGTGGACGTTTTTTTTTCAGTTAATGTATGTAAATGGGAAGCAATTAGGCGAGTTAAAACACGGGGTAGGCAGTCTAGGCAAGTGCGCCTCGCGCCCCTTCCGACAGACGCCATATGTTAAGGGCGGGCGGCCAACTATATAGCGTGTTGTAAAATGTTTTATTACATTTATTTTTGAGTCATATATTGTAAATAGTTGCATTCTAAATTGTTCAACTTTCGATCCATTTTCAATCTCATCACAATATAAGTTCAAGTTAGACGCTGTTTCTTAGTTAGTTGGAGAATACCACTTATGACATTTACGAAATGGAGAATAAAACTATATGTAGAACACTATTAATTACCTATCTATGAGAATTGATCCTCTGGTGTCGAAGGGTGGAAATATATAGATTGGAGCAAAAAAGCAAGCATCGAAATTGTAAAAAAGGTTTCATACATTACCTATACCTAAGAACAAACCAGGGCCACGTTACTTAAGTTATTTTTACTCAACTATTTATTTCAGGTATTATTTGAAACTAATAAAATAATAAAATAAAACTCATATTTTTATGTCAAATACAACTTTTTACTGCTCTAAAATTATGTCTGCAGTTTCAATACTATACCCATGTTGCTGCAGTCGATATGTTTATACCTATATATTCATCATCATAATCATATTAGCTGAAGGACATCCATGGTGTCCGTCCATCCTTCCGTGTGGTGTCCGGATAGTCCGTGTGGTGTCCGGATTAAGAATATAGCACCACTCCATCTCCTCCCGTGGATGTCGTAAAAGGCGACTAAAGGAATCCAAACCAGAGGGGTGGGCAGCATCATCTCTTCTGTGGAATATTATCCATACTGCGCTCACCAACCCACCTGCCAAGCGTAGTGAGTACGTGCAAATCCCCCACAAAATTACGACACAATTGTGGAAATCTATTGGGGAGACCTTTGTACAGCAGTGGACGTCTTTTGACTGATGTGATGTGAAACATGGGTATCCCGCAATGATCTTCAAAACATATGACCCTCCAGCCCCCCTGAAGCTTTATTGGTGGTTGGGCTCTTATTGCAAGAATTCGGCTAGTTAGGTAAGCAGTGCAGTACGCAGTGCCAGATGTTCGCCACCAAGCAGTAGTGTTTAAACTTTTGACAATACTGAGTTCAGTTAGAAGGGCACTGTAGCTACTAAATTACCAAGCTTAAGAGACTATTTAAATAACTATTCTCTAGGGTAGCGAGCGCAGTGTGGTGCCACGCAATACTACGTCCTACGTAAAATTGTTATGGGCAGGCATGCTTACCACCAGGCGATTGAGTTGCTCGTGTTGTGACCTGGTTCTATAGTATAAATCCCCCAAAGAACCTATATAAGCTCAGGTACGTAGACGAGAGAATATTTTACCCGTTATCTTTCTACCGTGGACATAGGCCTCCCCCATAGATCGCTACAATAAATTGGAATGAATGAAATGAAAATGAAAAATGAACTTGCAACTCTATTTATTTGATCAAAGATTTGTCATTTCAATTTACAAGGACAATATCGTTATGAAAACATATTTAATACCTAAGTATGAAAGCAACGAACGTCTTCTACAGGGCACTGGGATTATGAAAATAAAATAAAGCGTCTAAAAGTGAATATGGCACCTGTTAAATGTGAAATCTTGGACAAAGATATGGTTTGAGTGGCATGAAGCGAGCGTCGAAGAAGTTTGATCAAATCGTGGACAAGGATGTTGGACCAGTGACATACCACCCTTATGCTCATTTACATATCAGTAGGTAGTATTCTTTAGTAGAGTAGGTCGGTACGTGTCTATGGTGAAATAAACAACTTGAATTTAGGTTTAATCGTGCGTAATTTAGTCCGATTCGGGTTTAAGACAACCATTACGACATTAAGACAACCACCAGACAACCTCGTCTTACGACAACCATTGTACTTAAATATGGGATTGTCATCACATTCAACAGCTAACGGCAATGGCGATAAAAATATTTTATTTTTATTCTAATAAGTTCTTTGGTCGTCATTACTCGGCTATGTATAATACATAAATAGGTTTAATTTATAATATAATTACGATAATTTTTGTCTCATGCTGCGTTTTCTGAGAACATTTCTGCCCGAAACGCAAGCTATGGGAGTCCAAAGAGATGGGCTGACGATCTGGTGATGGGTGCTAGGAGTCGTTGGGTGCGAACCTAACTGGTAATTTATTCAGTTAAGTCGACGTCTTTCAGTTGATATCATGATGGTGAATTTTTGTAGCTCTAATCCGCCTTTAAGGAATAAGTTACCAGCCTGTATCTATGCGTATCTGAATGTCTCTCACAATTAAAGGCACAGGTAAGTACAGAAAATATTGAGCTCTTTTGTTTCGGTTTAATCGGTTAAAATATTATGAGCTCTACATTGCGATAGTACTCATTCATACATACCTATAGACGGTTATTACTATAGTGCACTGTGGTGAATACCTATTAAGAGTCACCCTAGTAACTTATACGTAGGTAGGTACTATAAGTAGAAAGAAGAAAGAAAGAAGTGGGCAAAAATATTAAGATATAAGGTATGATCTATTTTCACTACTTTATTTCATCATGGAGGAAATTTATAAAATTACAGAAAATGAACTAAAACATTGACTAGAAAAAAGTTGTGGTCTGAGGATCGCAAAAAGTGAAAATATTCTTTAAGATGAACGATTTTTCTCTTAATATAGGTAAAGGTAAATTCCATACCTATACCTAGTTAATCAAAAAAGGATCTCTTTGGAACTGGGGGATAAAAGTTGATATTAAAAATAATGAGAATCCATTTAAAATTAAAATAAATTTAGAATTACTAAAATAGATCTTTTTAGAATTTGAATAATACCTACCTATACATTTTTAAATTTAGAGACGTTCTTCAAAACTAAACATTAGTTGGAACATATGAGTAGATAAGTATTTACGTAAACTGTAGGTATATTTTTTGTTTTCATTAGCAGGCCTTTTGTTTTAGCTGTGAATAGCATATTGTCGGGTCGGCATGGCGGGGTGGGGCTTAGCGCTCCGCCCCGCGTGCAAGCGCGCCCATTGGGCAGGGCGACGCGCTGCGCTATTGCCTTGCCAAGCATCATTGAATTCGAAAACAAATTTATTTGCGCTGAATTTTTACTGTCAAATATATATTTTTAGTTGGTTTCAGCTTTGATGTTAAACAGGAAGTTATTTTTTATTATTATAGGTATTCCTGTCTTTTTTTTGATGATGTCGGTAACTACCTATGTCGTAGGTAGGTACCTACATCATCTCAAAAAAGACAGGAATAGGTAGGTGCATACCAAAATATTCAGGGTTTCAACTAATCAAATGAACATCTCAATATCCTGTAGAGTGGGTACCAGTTAGGTTTATAGTGATTAGATATCATCTTGATACCTACTTAATGTGTAGGAACTAATAATGACGATAAAAGAATAAGTAAAGTACAATAAATTTATAAATTAGAATAATACTAGGCCAGGATACAGAAAAATAGAAAATACCTATTAAAAGCCTTTTTTATTTGCTCTCAAATATCTGTATAACTACCAGAAAAACTTATTTTTTATAGGGTAAAAATAATTAAACTTATGATTTAAACTATATATAAGTAATCGCATGATTCATCATAATAAACTTCAGGGATTCTTAGCATCTTATAAGACCTATTTTGAATGCACAACGCAGCTCTACATTTTATAAAATGCATATCAACGTAATCGAGCAGGAAGGTAGCGAAATGGAGAACGATGGCCCATTGTTCTAGCAGGTACTTGAGGTGCAGCTCAGATCATGTGTCAGCCCACTTGGGTGGTCCAAAATAGATAGCACAAATATTTTGAACACATTATAATGTTAATACGTCTGTCTGTGTGGAAGCCGCGGCTTTGTCGTCACAAACCACGACGAATGTCGCGCGATGTTTAGTAACCCTATCCATTATACGTTGACCCCAAAGGGATAGGGTGTAGGCTAAGTTTACAAACGAGTGTTACGTAGGTAGGGGTCACCGTACGCTGGCTATGTAGGTGCGCACGCGATGTGTTGAATCCTGATTCCGTATGTGCTGTGGGTGATGATTCGTTAGTCCATTGTAGACGGCCCTATTGTTTGGCCGGTGCTAATGCGAAAGGCACACAAAGAAAGCTGCCCGTGCTTAATATGAGAAAAGCTTTCTGCCGATGTTTTAGTGAAAACAAAGTGGGAGAGAAGGATACTTGTTAAAAAAATTTCAAGAGAAATTATCAGAGCTAAGTAATTACTGATAGCTATAGGTACCTATCTATTCATATAATCCATGCTCCACACTAAGTAGCTTTATTTTACCGTTGCTTCAGTTTACAGACAACAATCTCGCTTACCTACGTATAAGTAAATGCCCAGACCAGAAACAACAATCTGTAGGCTACATTTTTTCCACGCGGGTATCGAACCTTCGACCCATAGTGCAGAAGGACAAGCAAATAGCGACTGCGCTAAACGTCCCGATAAACATTCAGCCTATACACGACAAGTAGGTACTTATAAAAAAGTAAATTTTGATGTGATAATTCTACACAATAGCTATCTAACTTATCTTAGCCAACTTAACCAACGGTTTGAAACCTTCATTTTTCCTATATTTCCTTCTTTCAAAGCAGAAATCCAAAGATAGGTAATTAACGTTTTATATCTAACTAATTTAGATCTACGTTTAATGAAAAAGCAACAACAAAATGATTAATTGCTGTCTGCCTTTTGTAGAGGTATTTATTGAATAGGTACTTACTTGTTAATAATATATTATGACAAGACCCGTGCGAATTTCTTGCACAGTATCGTGATCAGTCACCGAATCATCATTATCATTATTTCAGCCGAGAAACGTCCACTGCTGGACAGAAGCCTCCCCCAAACATAACCACAACGACCGGTATGGGTTTTTGATGTGTGCTCATTGTTTTGCCATAATCACCACGCTTGGCAGGCGGGTTGGCAATCGCAGTTCAGTTATTACAAAGTACATGTACTCAAAGGACGCTGCTGCTCATCCTCCGGCTAATCCCATAGTCGCCTATTACGACACCCACGGGATGAGATAGGGTGCACCAACCCGCCTGCCAAGCGTGGTGAGTATTGGCAAATACCTACCCTCAAAATAATGACACAGTTGTGAAAGTCTATGGCGGAGGCCTTTGTTCAGCAGTGGACGTATAAATGGCCGATATGATAATGATGAAGTTCAAATAACTAAAAGGCAGCTAAATTGAGGCTGATGATATATTCTTAATAAAGGTTTGTTAAACACTTTGTTAGAAACAATAAAACATAACACATTTAATTAATAAAACAACTATATTATCTCTGAAACCGTTTACTCTACAATTCATTTAAAAAACCCAGTGAAAACATAAATCGAACCCCGGTCTCTCGCGTGACAGGCGGGGGGATATTTACCACTATTATCTACTACCGAAGACTTGCCAGTAAAAGTTCATGAAGAAGGAAATAATGATAACCGTCTCCGTTGTATGTATACGTATATCGTTGCATTTATATGGTGTCCGGATTAAGAATATATAAGTAGCACTACTCCATCTCCATTTATGACTGTCGTAAAAGGTGACTAAGGGACTTTAAACCAGAGGGATGAACTAAGTCCCTTAGGTATTTGTGTGAAACAGCAGCTATTCTACGCTCACCAACCCGCCTGCCAAGCGTGGTAAGTTACAGGCAGGTTCCCCAAAATAGCGACACAATTATAGATACCTATGGTATGGCCTTTGATCAGCAGTAGACGATCTTTGGCTGATATGTGATGAATAACCGCCTTAACTGTCCGAAGTCGAGCCAATTTGATGTCACGGTTGGTGCAGTGGCTGATACAGTCAGCTGCTGTGCTCCGGATCGTGGGTTCGATTCCGGGTCTGCGTGTATTGTATTTGGAATTTATGTCTGTAAACGCACCCACGACACGGGAGAAAGCCTGTGTAGTGTGGGGCAGTGTTACATAAAAAAAGAAGTTTATCGTACCTATTTGTAGTTACTACTAAGTTAATTAAGTTAAAATATTACCCAAAAAATGGCAATAGTCTTATATAAAGAGGTAACATCTCTTCCGCTTCTCTGGTGGTATAAACTAGTTTATACCACCAGAGAAGCGGAAGAGATATTACCTCTTTATGTAAGACTATCTTTGCTCAAGTCTAGGACAAAAATCACCGTCTAAGGAACCGTATAGGAATTTATATAGAATCACCGAACAAACCCGTCTGCCAAGCGTGACGATTATGGCAAAACCACCCAATGAGCACACATTACAACCTCATACCGGTAGTTGGGGAATCTTAGGGCGAAGCTACTGTCCAGCAGTGGGCGTTTTTCAGCTGAAATGATGAAAAAACTATATTACCCAAGTAATTTGATTATATCAATATTTATGGGTGATGGTCTAATAGAATAGAAGAATTTATTCAGTAAATATGGCCTAACAGACACTTACACGTCTTATTCAGACAGCAGGCAGGCATTTCACTTATGACAACATCTGCGAAGAAATGCCGAAAGACACTTAAGGCTTGGTCAGTTTTAGCTACTTTTCGTCTTTTACGATTTTTGTCGTTTTCTGTACATTAATAAAAAAATGTCGAGTGTGACACACGCGGTGGAAGTGAAACTTTTTATTTTGGTTAATTTGTAAGAGAATGAGATGAATACACTATGGTAAACAGAGAGGGAGACAGAGAGCGATTGATCGACAATAGGGAATAGGGAAACTATATAAAACGTTTTTTATCTTATTCTCTCAAAAACGTTTTATAAATACATTTATAGTTTTTCGTTAGACATTTTCGTTTCATAAAATCCGATTCACTTCATCCCAAAAGAAGTTAACCTTCAAAATGCAGCTATACAATACAAATATTACTACAAATACATTATGTTTGCAGAGAAGCCACATGTGTAGAAAAAAACTGAACTGACGCCATAATATGTTCCTATCGTCAACAATTACGACATAATCACATACCGACCATATAACAGGATAACCCTAAAGTAACTGGTTAATTGTAACTGGCGTGCAACAACAGTTAGATATACAAACACCATCGGCCAGATAAAAGTGGCCGGGTCCACATAAATAAATATATTCATTAGGTGACACCCACACCATATCGCTGCACTAAATCCTCCTTGTCGGCCTCTGTCTCGCAGTACGTAATGTAAAAAGAAAAAAATGTCATCATTATAAACTTACATCTATAGGTACGTGTGTTTGTAAGCGCGCTCCGAAATTGGACGACTGATTTCATGAGCGGATTTACTATTAAATAATTTTTTTCAATATAATGTTGAATTAAGAATAAGTAGCATGAAAATAAAATGAGAGAAGGCCTTACACTGAAGGTGTTGCTTATAATGGAAAGGCTGGCCACTAATGGGTATTATGTAATCGTATCCTATTTGAAAGAAAAAAAAACATAGATAAATGAAATAGCGCGAATGAAGAGTACTCTTTTAAATTTATTTTTTTAATCGTGCCACACACTAACATTTCTCCTGTGTCGTGGGTACACCCACAGGCCCAGTTCCGAAACTGCTATCTGTAGATCATATAAATATTTGTTCTGTGCGGGAATCGAACCCGCCACACGTAGCGCTGGAAGCTAATCACTTAGCATGGCGCTAACCACCGTCAATTAATATTTGTATTTTTATTGCAATTATAATTCAAATTGCATATTACTGTCCTTACAATTTACTTCAATTGAATACATGAACTTGGAAAGGATTTTTATTTATGACGAAGACTATTGAAATAGGTAGGTATACCTACTTATATCTTAGGTAAAATAGAACTTACTGTAGAAAGTTCAATGGGAATAATAGGTATTTATATAATAGCTTTAAATATTGTTTTCATTAATTGCGCTATTCTAATTGTCATTTCTCACAGGTGATGTAAATATTTAATGTTACATTTTTGACGTCGTAAGATATATTTTTAATTCTCAACAGTGATAATTTATGCGTAAAATAGACATACTTTAAATGGACATGTATCCAAACACTTACTTGAGATGATATTAAGAAACTGAACGACCGTAGAGACGCGTGCGCCGTGCGCCGGCGCGTCGGGCACATCTTATCCGGTAGGAACCAACTACTTCATCATTTCGGCCGAATGAAGTCCACTGGTGGACACAGGCCTCCCCCAAAGATCACCACAACCACCGATATGGATGTGTTGTGGGCTCATTGGGGGGTTTTGCCATAATCGCCACGCTTGGCAGGCGGGTTGGCGATCGCAGTTGAGTTGTTAATGTACTCGAAGGACACTGCAGCCCATCCTCCGGCTAATCCCTTAGTCGACTTTTACGACACCCATGGGAGGAGATGGGGTGGTGGCATTCTGAGCCGGCACCACACTACTTACCTTTATTTATATTTATTTATTGGTCGCAAGTGGAAATTCATCATGAAATTCCTCCGCCCCGGGGGAAGAACGAAGGTGTATGACGGACTACTTTAAAAAAAAAAAAATGTGTCCAGTGGAAATTCGTCGGTCTCTAGGTCCTCATAAGATCACACTAGAGCCGCCCATTGGTGTCACACATTTAGGCACATCTCGGAGGGGATAACTGTAAAGCGGTCACCTCCGCTGATGGCGGGATGGCTATTGTAAATGCGTCGCCCCCAGGCACTTCTCGGGGAGGATTGTAAAGGATCCCCCCAAGCCTCGCTGTGCACTGTGCTGCGCATACGGTGGCACGCGCCGCCGTCTTCCTGGGGGTCGCTCGGTGCGCCTGCGACCCCCGAGAGGAACCATCTAACTAACAAACATATTTGCTCAATACCTAATTAGTTGTACTAAAAATCAGTTCTGACACTGTTAAAATACCAGCTAATATGAGCACTTATGTATATATAGTTTCATCATTTCGGCCGAATGAAGTCCACTGCTGGACACAGGCCTCCCCCAAAGATCACCACAACGACCGATATGGATATGTTGTGGGCTCATTGGGGGGTTTTGCCATAATCACCACGCTTGGCAGGCGGGTTGGCGATCGCAGTTAAGTTGTTAATTTACTCGAAGGACGCTGCTGCCCATCCTCCGGCTAATCCCTTGGTCGACTTTTACGACACCCATGGGAGGAGACGGGGTGGTGGCATATATAGTTTGCAGAACTGTAATAACGTGGTAGATCTCTTATTGCAACAGGCCGGCTAGATAGGTACCACCCCAGTGCCAGATATTTGCCGTTGAGAAGTAGTGTTTAAACTTTAGACATTATTGTGTTCCAGTTAGTAGGGCACTGTAGCTAGTGAAATTACTGGGCATAGGAGACTAAATAACTTCACGTCTCGAGGTGACGCATACTATGTGGCAGGACTAATCCTGGGTAGCATTACAATTGTCATGGACAGGCATCACACCTACCACCAGGCAAATACCTAATAAGCTTGTCATGTCACCATGACTTATAAAAAAATATGCCTATCTTAAATAAAAAATTATAAGTTTATTATATGAAAAAGTTGTTTTTAATTACCTATATTCTACGAATGGATACTCTGTTTCTACTTATGACCGAAATGAATAAGTTATCTAATCCAAAATCTTCATATTTAAGATTTTAAACTTCATCCTTTTTTGTGTTAGGATCATATTTAACACGAAGAACAGACAAATTATTCCGAAATTCAAAGATTTTGGATTAGCCTGATTATTAATTTCGACCGTAGCTCAAGAACACAATAATACATTTTCCTCAAGTAATGCAATAAACAGTTCCTCTAAGTTGCACCCTTGTACCATATGTTTAACATTATGAAAAAAAAATTGCGCAGGTTGCAAGTGAATCGTATGTCTTTTGTACTGTTTTCATTAAACAGTTTATTTTATACAAACCGTAACTATTAAAATCTTAAAAGCTAATTCCAAAGAACAAAAATCGAATTTAAAATCCAAGTACAAAACGTATTTATCTGTGCACAGGAAACCGCAACTTCGGAAGAGATTGATACAAGTTATTGAGTAACGAAAACTGTTCCAATTAAATTGTAAAGAACGGATACAGAGGTACGTAGCTGAACAGACGCGTCAGTTGCTCGGCGGCCCGGACCTTCCACCGATACACTTTTCCCTGTAATTATAATATAAAGACATGGCAGTGATACAATTCGTACACTGTAATCTGGTGGCATCAAAATATGCAGCTAGTTACAGAATACAGAAAGATTTTTTTTGTTATCCTGCTACTATATTTTTCACTCTAATTAACCCACACTTAAACACATTCAAGCTATTTCTGTTTGTAAAAATATGCAAAACAGATTGCTTGTACACATGACGCTGCTACATTTTATTTACGCCAAAGGGTGAATAGTGGTATTAAATATTTAAAGTATACTACTAATAATGTCACCATCGGCATGCTCCCACAATGTCCATGAATAAATAATCCGTAATACTATCACATAAGCTCTTTGGAACGATAAACTTTAGAATATTGAATCTACTCTTCGACTTAATTAGAATGAAACTCATTCGATATAGTAAGTATTAAAGCGGATGCTAAGCATAGTCAACTAGAGCCAAGTTTAATTAAGAAGTTAATCGGCACACTATCGTCGTCTCTGCCGGTGCACATAAAACTATGTAAGAAAGAACGAGAGCGGTATATATTAACACCTTCTATATGAAGACATGGTAAAAGATCACCTGTGCTCACTACCGTAATTCTACTGAGCGGTAGAGCACCTGTCCCTTTCATACGGTTCATGCTTAGGCTGAACCAAACGAGTGCGAGTAGGAGTAGTTTCATTTATGTTTCATGCAAAAAGGTCGTATGAGCAACGATAGCGTAAAATAATATAAGTATTGCTGTTCTGTGATTAAGGGACATATTGTTTTAGTATTGTTATGTGTAAATTTTTAAATCTAAGAATGGGACGGAAGGTTGCTTTGCAATCGAGCTGCGTTGTAATTTTGACGCGTTCGGAAATCGAATTAAGAGCGTTAGAGTGAGAGGTGCGCGGAGGTTCGCTTGGCGGAGGTAGTTTTTTGTTATTGTTTGGCGGTGGAGATTTTTTCTGAGGCGTGCAAATGGGAGTAGGCGCGCGAGTGGGCGCGCCGGCACGACAAGCGCGCTCTTCAGTGTTCTGGCTGAGCTTCAAGCGAGCGCGTGCGAGCTGGGCCGCCCGTCCTATAGGTGCTTCATACCTTATCACTATCACAAACCGAGTTCATAGCAACAAACGAACTGTTAAATATCGTGGACCTTTTGAAGTGAACTATTTGGTTGGTGCCGCATGCTAGCGTTGCAGAGAGCTCGTGATCTGAAGGTGGCTCGACCATGTTGATATCGGCGGGCAGTGGCCCCACGCCCGAGTTCTCCCCCGTCTCGTGCTGCGCCCCCTGGAAAATGGAGCCGGCGCCCCCAGCCCCTGCTTCCATCACACAATCGCTAAACATATCACCCAATGGTAAGCTATTGTGCACTATCAAATATTTATTTAAACTAGAAGTCGTCCAGAAGTCAAAATTTGACCGTAATTTGTTAAAATTTTAGATTAGATTTAATGTATATATTTGTAACAAATATTATTACATATATTTTAACTTTCTGAACTCCTCCTTCATATGAACTTTAACTATGCCAAATCGCACACTTCTACGTGCGCGCAATGTGCTCGAAAAGGGTACAAATGTTATTTTCTTCACGTATTAATATATAGATTCAGTCCAATAATAGCCTAAAAATAGTCTATAAACATTTTTTGCGACAATAAAACTTTTATGATTGCTTTATTATTATCGTCTCAAGCAGTATCCAGAGTTTAGGTATAAGTTATATGTATTATTTTACAACATCTAATCGAAGTCAACATAAAAAATTACTTTGTGTCTAGCACCTACTAAAATCACAAATCTTATTGATTAAATGAAAAGCTCTACCTACTTTCATTTAATTCATCATCATCATCATTGCGGCCATAGAACGTCCACTGCTGAACAAAGGCCTCCCCCAGAGATTTCCACAATTGTGTCGTCATTTTGGGGGGAATTTGCCAGAACTCACCACGCTTGGCAGGCGGGTTGTTGAGCGCAGTATGGCTACGGTTCCACAGAAGGATCGCTGCTGCCCATCCCTCTGGCTTAGAATCCCTTAGTCGCATTTTACGACATCCATGGGAGGAGATGGAGTGGTGCTATATTCTTAATTCGGACACCACACGGACGGAGAATAGTTTAACTATCTACGTGAAAATGTTTAAATAGGTAATCATTCATTTTATATGTTGTATGTTTTTATATGTGTAAGTGTTATATATCATATAATATATCAGACACTTTGACAGCAGATTATCTAAATAACATAAAACGATAAAAGTTTTCTGGACACAGGGAAGCAAAGATCGCCATAACGATGATTTGAATTTGTGTTGTTAGCTCATTAGGGGGTTTTGCTGTAATCGCCACACTTGGCGGGCAGGTTGGTGATCGCAGTTGAGATGTAATTAATGTACTCGAAAGATGCTGCTGTCCTCCGGCTAATCCCATAGTCCTTTCATAAAACCACATGTGTCATAAACACCTGCAGGATGAGATGGGATGGTACTATTCTTGCACTACTACACCACACCACAACCATTCCATCTTGACTTGATAAGCATATTTAAAACAAAAGCACGATTTTCTAATATGGTCTCCTATTTTATCTGTTATTGCCATCAAAGCTTCTTTAGCCTTAGGTAACTCAAGACACATTCCAAAGTAGGTACTTATATAACTCAAAATGAGTTTTTATACCTGATTGTCAATTCAACCGTTCAGCTTTATACATAAGTATGACCAACTTAGCCATTTCATATATAAGATAACAATATTTTTATTCATATAAAACCATTTACAGGCACTTATGAATAGTCAAACTTTAGTTGCGGCGTCACAAGATATAGATTTCTTAGGGAAAAAAACGGGCAAGAAACTCCATGGTTAATCTTTTAAATCATATCATTTATGTTTCAATATTCGAGTACATTTATGTTGAAATTAAGGATATGTGAGGACAATATAGGAGAAAAGTGTCTAAATTACCTAAATAAAGTCTACACTAAACGAGTCAAATTTGAATATTCATTAAAGCTTATGATTAAATTGCCATGGCAGTATTAAGCTGACTCGTCCCTACAAACAGCACTCGTTCACGAGCATGACATAAAAACATATATCATATAAAAATCTATATCAAACACGAAGCAAACCTCTTCTGTGAATAGATCTCAAAAAGCTATTGAAGTTTATTAGGTACCTAGTGCATATGTAAACAGTTCAACAGGTTTGTTTCAGATAACAATAGTATTTTTTGTAAGAAACAATTTGAGAACTAAATAAATATCACGTGGAGCTCGTAAGAAGTCAGTTTATTATGCCCGAATAATAAAACATAACATTATGTCATGTCTTTATTATCCGCAGCTATGTGAATTAAAAGTAATGCATGTATTAAATACTATTATTAATAAGAAAATAAAAGTATACTATGACATAAATAAATGGTAGCACGGAAGATTATGAAGTCGCTTCTTAAGCTCTGAGTTATGGGTTCAAATTTTCAATGTTATATTAATTTTTTTAGTCAATCTAAGATTGTAATGTAAAAATTTAAGTTTACCTGGATCTAATGGTCTGAAATCAGCAACACGCAGTGATCGAGCATTGTGATCAATGTTCGTTCCTTCTCTGTATAAGAATAAGCCTTCGCCCAACAGTGGGGCAGGCTGATATTATTATGAATGTCTCTCTGTTCACCTTTTGTTAGGCTAACGCGGAGATGTGGGTCCAACACGTAGAGGCCCTTTAGATAATTTTAATCTGGAATGTAATGGACCACTGACCGGGGACTCTCCATGGCTGCACTATAGGAATGCATGCACGATTTTGCTCCGGTGCTGTTGCACTATTGTATGAGATGGCAGCTTCAATGAAGCTCTATTGCAGTGGGTGTTATATCGACTGAAAACTTAGGCTTAACTCATTTATACTATTATATGATTAATTATTATAGTCAGTGTGGAATTGTTAACTCTATGTTAAGCACACATGTTTCTTTATTATTATTTTCAACTTTTAACCAATATTATACAACAATAAAAGTAGAAAACAAATATAGAACCAATAATTTGCATTAGTTGGCCATCTACAGATTAGTTTTATACTTAATAAATAACCAAATGTGGCAAATTGAGATGAACTAAATTAAGTCTTTATTGGTTTGTATTATAATTTGTTTTCCGGTTTCTTCTATTAATAACTTGCAATGGAACTATGTATAAAAATATTTGCGGTCATATATCAGCCATATATTTCCACAGCTGGGCGTAAAATATGCTGTGTTTTATATTTAATAATTTGTGGAAGTTCTCTGCCCGATAGCCGGCGGCAACCGTGTTAGGTTTATGCAAGTTATATCTTCTAATAATATAAAGCTACAATTTGGAAGTAAGTAGATATGCAATAGAATTGGTGTTACAATTACAGTACCTACATTATGTTAGATGTAATTTATTCATATAAAAGCCGAATATTAATGTTAATTAATATTTAATCCATTATTTTTATTGATATAACTACTAATAACATTTCTTAATGTATACTACTTAAATTTAGTTCTTTTTGTACCTCTTAGTTAAGCAAAACAGTACTTAATTATTAATTTTCATGAACGAGTTTAAAAAGAAAATTAGTATAAAATAAGTAGGTAAAGAGGTTTTTCAGCGTACATCTAACATGGAGAGCTCATTTAAAATAATTTTTAATCTGAATTTAAAATAATTTTTAATCTGAATTTAAAATAATTTTTAATCTGAATTTAAAATAAAATGATGTATTTTAAGTATACTGCAGTTAGAAATACTAAACGGTAATCATAAGACGGTAAAATCTGCGTCGCTTAACTTTAAAAGCAAAAGGAAACTTGGGTGTAAAGTCACAACGCTGTGGAACCGACAGCTATAAAATCTTTTCACAAGATCTGAGTTGGTAGGTACATAATGTAATTAATTATTAACCTGCTCATTACATAATATTATGTAATTAGCAGGTCACGTTCTGCCAAAGCAGTAGATTTACTAGTAAATATAGCCCTTTATATTAATACAACCTTTTAGTTAACACCGGGGACAATCCATAACTGTATTGTTTAATGTAACCATTAGAGAGTTCCCGGTTACTGTCCAGAGTCCGGTTAAAGGCCAGCGGCTGAAATTTCATAATAAAAAATGTTCAAAATATAGATTCGACCTCTTTTTTATTGGTATCCAGAAATTCTACATGAACTTCCTCCGCCTCGGGGAAGGGCGAAGGGGCATACCGGTCTCTTACCGGCTAAATCCACTGGAGCGGTCTGCTTCGGCATCGAAGTGGCGCACCAGGTTCTCGAAAGATCATACTAGAGCCCCATTGATTCCACGTCTTTAGGCACATCTTGGTGGGGATGTCTGTAAAGCGGTCACCCCCTCTAGCGGAGGGAAGGCGACTGTAAAAAGGTCACCCCCTTGGCAATATAGTTCCGACCTAGTCTCAATTTCAAAAATGACAATGGTATTTTCCTAAACTAACAAACAACGTACACATAGCGCGCAGAACTAATGGCAGTCCCAACGAGATGGACATGTTGGATGCGGGCAGCGTGTAACCGGTCGTTGTGAAAATCTATGGGGGAAGCTTTTGTTTAGCAGTGGATCCTTTAGCTAATATGATGGTGATGTCATGAACATAGAACGTCAATCGTGAACTTATATTGTGATGAGGTCAAAATGGATCAATAGTTGATCGAAGTCAGAACTTTAATCTGCTAACATAAATTGCCTTAGCTAAGCTAAATTGACTTAGGTAATGTAATGTAATTGATATTCTTACCCTTAAATAAACATCATAACTATGATTTAATTGAGACTAGATTGAGATCATACTGAAACTGGATTGAATTTTAAGTAGAATAAGTATACATTTTTATTAATTCATAATAATAATTAAGTCTCAGTTCGATCAATAGTGTAAATTAATTGGGAGAAGTGGCCTTCCGGTTCCTAGTTATAGTTACGAAAGATTCAAATCCGTGAGGTAACGTACTAACGGGATTTTTGTATGGCTATAAACCTTATAGCTCCTATATCGAATTCGGGCAAGCTATTTTGCAGGCGTTCATAGCATCAGACAAAAACGGTACCTCAAAATCAACCAGTGAGGATTCTAACATTGTATTATAATCTTTGCAATACTGTGGACCGAGGATAGAAACACTGTGGATCACAAGGTGTCCGTGCATTGTGCTCGTGCATTGGTCCAATTATATTGATCTTGTAGATCAAAGAGTGAACTTCAATATTGCTAATGGATACAGATTTTGTGCAATCTTCTACTACACCGTTCTTTCCCCTCTCTTGCGAAAGATATAAATTTATTTATTTCCACGCACACAGCACCTACGAATAAAATAATAAACTTGCTGCAACGGTGGAACATTGCAGCACTGGTTTTCAGAAAGGTCATTATAAGTAACCAGAATATTAAACTTGTGTAGTTACTGAGCATATATAGTATAATTTCTAAAATAGCTATTTAAACCATTTCTTTATTATAGGTGTAATGTAACGCCTACATAACAGTTCAAGATATGGATAAACTTGTCCAGTAAAGTAGTATTTTAATTTCATTTATCTGATCTTACCAAGCCTTTTCAGCAGCAACGACATTTATCTAATGGCCGCAAACGATCTGCTTGTGTGTGTGTGTGTTGATCAAATTGAGGAGAAAGAACGGAAATGGACCGCTAATTCGCTGGTCTCTGATAGTCGTCTTCGGATACTTGGCTTCTAAACTCCAGGCGTCTCACCAACTCAAGGTATGACGAAATATCGATCCTCCAAAGAAACTGCTTAAATTTGATTATTGGGATAATAATGTCTTATACACATTCTCATTCTCTTCATTTTTATCAATTCATGGCTGTCATGAACTCCAGTATAAATTCAGGTACATTCTCTTGGTACATGTATAGTCAGTCGATCTCATTATTGTTTGCAAATCGATGGGGCAGAAGTTATAAGCTGTACATACAAAAAAATGAGCACTTTATTGCTAAAAGTGAAACAAAAAGTAGAGATTTACTTTAGGGTTGAGATTCATCTTTGTAAGATATAGAAGGGCTTGCTGAAGTCTGCTCATACCGACGCATGTGACGATGACGTGGCTTTAATATCCAATGAATGATCATCCAACTTAAATACCTTGAGCCCGTGTCGGGCAGCAGCGTCACTAGTCCATTTTTATGCTTCTTTTTGTTATATTTCTTCTTCTTTACTTAATTCTGTTTCTTCTGTCATATCGGCAAGACAATTTGAAAGTGAAATAGCTTATTCCATGGGGAAAAGATTAGCCAGTCAGCAAGGTTGGTAACGCGGCTTTCGGCTCAGGGTGTGACTTAAGTATCACTTGTGGAGTCCTTTTCATGTATTCTCTCGTTCATCTAGAAAATTATTGCCTGTAGTTCAGCGACTCCTACTCCTACTACAACTCCTCAGTTACGTGCAAAAGGTACCCTGGTATCGCTAAAACTGGGAGCATTGCCTGATTTGTCAGAAATGTGAGATTTTATGTCTCTGGTCTGTGAATCCTTTTTACTGAGGGGTACTGAGATTTCTGACTTATCAGAACAGTCTTCAACTGGTTATCAATGTGACTGGACAATTTGCAATACCAAATATTTTTTCGCACGAACAGAATTGATTTAAATGAAATTCATATTAAATATTTCGCTTCTGTTAGTTGCTTTTTTGCAGTATTATAAGTCTAAAGAGGCTTCTATCCTTCTATAAACAGGGTATTTGTTAATTAGTTTAGTAGCATTTCAATAAAACGAGGTAGTAATTGAATTTATTGTTATCATCACAGGTTATCTCAGATAGGGCTTTTCGCATGATATTTTAGGCAATGCCCGAAGGTACCAGTCAACAGGTTTTGTCACCGTAGAGCCTGATTCGAGCACTTTTGGGCCTTCAACTATTCGTAAAATTATTATCTGAATTTAATATTTCCCCCCAAAATGATGACACAACTGTGGAAATCAATGGGGGAAGCATTTGTTCAGCAGTGGAAGTCTTTTGGTTGATATGATGATATCTAATATTTCACATTTTTTATTTCGCCCTATATCGGGCCATACATTCTTTAGTGCCGGGGGTGCAACATCTGCGATTTACGTTGACATTTAGGCATTTAGATCTAATGAGCTTCTGCCTCACACTACTATGGTGATAGAGTTGTAGAGAGTTCGAAACGTCAGAAGCTGTTTAAAATATATTTATATCAACTCTGTACAGGGTATAACTATAAAAAAAATGTTTTTATTGTTAATTGTATGTAACGAAAGCCCTAAGCCCGTTTAAATTAGCTATGTTCTTGATTGGTTAAGTATAACATGTTGTGATAGATATTTTTTTACCCGATTACGGCGAAGCAAAAAGTTGGGTTATAATTTTGACCGGTATGTATGTATGCATGTTCATCTGTTCCCTCAGATCGCCTAATAAACTACTCATCGCATTTTGTCAAATGAGGTGTTATTGGAAGCGTCGTGCTTTTTCGCAGGTTATACGACGTCACATAAAATTTTATGTGGCGGTTCATAGCGGAACTAAACTGCTAAGTGCCAACAAAAGTATAAAACATCGTATCATATTCAATGAAAAATCTTAACGAATATATTCCAAAAATACATAATTACCTATAATTTTACATACATTACCCCATTCTCTTTAGAATTTTTAAATTCATTTGACTAAAATTCTTTTCGAATGACGATATCTAACGCCAAAATAAATAAAATTAATATAAGATAAAAAGCTAAAACCCGACTATAGAAAAGCACAAAACAAGTTTGAAGAAAATTTCACAAAACAATGTTAAACTAATAAATATATTTCTGGTAGTCGAAGGCCGATAATCGTTAGTTATACTTTTTGAATCGCGGTTGGGCCTTCGACTACGTGAAATTTTCATCAAACCTGTTTTGTGCTTTTCCACTGTCGGGTTATAGTTTTTAATCTTTTTTTTATATAAAAGTAAGTGTGTAAAATTCATTGTAATGCTAAAATAAATATTTTAGACCTTAATTGTAACTGAGTAGGTACTAAAATTTATTTGAGTTTTTTCTTTTTTCCCCAAGTAATTTCTAAATGATATACAAACTCCGCGAAAGAAGAGTGTCAAACTGGCCATTACGCCATATATCTTACATAATTGTTTAATTAACTTAAGGTGGTGGTATGTACGCATTATTTTTCACGTCACTTAGTGCAATGTGAAACTGTACACTGGCCACGTCGACATCATGTCGTTTGTCATCACTGTTGCCAGCTGCGGCGATGAGTGAGCGAAAAGTGCCGACGATCGCACAACATTGTCCGCATTGTACCGCCGATCGAACTAATTAATCGATAGATCGGCCACTAGATTGCCCAGTAGCGTTTCCGGTGAAGGTTGCTCAATATTCACCCACCGATTTGTATGCGATACAGCGTTCGAAACGTTTTGATTGACGATAGCAAATAATTGGACAAACAGAATTGGTTACATGTTTACTAAAAAAATTATAAAAAAAATATGTTGAATGCGCTTGTAATTTAGATAGATACCTACGTAATTATGAGAAATACTTACTTAAGTACTCATCAACGTCAAACATAGATGGGTTAACTTTATTTGATTGAGTCCTAATTGGATACTTCACCTTTAGTAATGTTGACAAAATGTAAATAGGCGGAATAAATTCAATGATAGATGATTCAATTGGCAAAACGGTAATATATGTATGTAATTGAAAATATAAAATATTTTCAAGTCGGTTACCTGACTCATAAAAGTCGAATAAATTTTCATTGAGTACAACACATCGCAGGCAATGTTTTTTTCACGTCAACGTTTACATCGAGACGCGTTTGATCAGGTGCCTTAATAAATCTAATTAACATTTAAATGGTGATCACGCATAATAATCAGGTGGCTTTGTAAACTGAGACGATGCTCGTTAATTAGTAGACAATAGCAACAGTGTATTAATGATCCATTAAGTCGGTTAAAACATTCAATACACGGGCCGATGAATAAACTGCACTTGTTCACACTGAGCGGGTGCTGTATTACGCAAGCGGTGGGTCCACAGTGTCGCTTTTGCTGCCAGTGCCATGCCGATATGCACCGGGAGGCCGATGGTGACACAACTGTGTGCATACCCAACCACTTGCCATTGAAATTCACCGCCACCTGCGAACAGAACTGAGTCCAAACTTCATGTTGCAAGCTGTATTCCAATTTGAAACGAATAAGTCGTTAGTTTTGATAATATATGAGTACGTTCATAGTCACAGACAAACCTTCTGATAGAGTTTAGAAATGTCACACGCATCAGCTAATTGTAATATTTTAGGATACTTTGGCAAGTCCGTCCATGGCGGTATTTGAAAACAGCTTTTAGCATCATTTATCAACATACCCCGGCAGCTATTAGAAGCTCTTGCCCAGCTTCTTGTTTTGCAGCTGAAGGCGTTTCTTTCCATGTCAAAAGCAATTAGTATGTTCGACTGCTCTAATAGCTTGACTTGTTGGCATATCTTTAACAACGAATATGTTAAGCAGCGCTGGTCATTGTCGCTAATTCATTTTTAATTTCGCCTACCGCTTTGAGTGATGCTGACTTATCATAACACGCCCATTCATTTTGGACATATTTCTATCTCTAAATCAGGGAGCTCTGCCATTAGTTGTTTTTTGTTTATAGCAACCTTCGCGGGCCTCTTAGGTCTCTTATTTAAACCTTACGTAAAATGCAGCAGTGATAGCTTTTTTTATTGTTAGCCCAGTGATAATTCATCACGAACTTCCTCCACCCGGGGAAGGGCGAAGGTGTATCCTCCAAAGGCCTCCCCCATAGATTTCTACAACTGTGTCATCATTTTGTGGGGCATTTGCCCATACCACGCTTGGCAGGCGGGTTGGTGAGCGCAGTATGGCTACCGTTTCTCAGAAGGGACGCTGCTGCCCATCCCTCAGGTTTAGAATCCCTTAGTCACCTTTTACGACGTCCACGGGAGAGGGAGTGGTACTATATTCTTAATCCGGACACCACACGGAAAAATGTTTAGATGTCAAAATTATTTGTTACTGAAATTGTTTATTCTAATGTTGGTCCTTTAGAGCTAAACCCTTTTGAAGATGGTTAATCTCATATCGTATCTCTTTTGTGTTCAACCTAATTGCAATGGTCTTTTAATATGATCGTCATACTGCTCTTGATTAGGGAATAGAAACGGTTTCCAATAACGATAGTTTTCAGTGCACTTTTAGGATATATCTCGGCTAGATTCACGCTATAACGCGTAAAAAAGAAATGGTCGCAGTTTCCTCCATGACTTCTATTGGCTAAATCTAAAACTGGAGCGGTTATCTTCGGCGGCAAAGGGGGCTCCAGGTCCTGGTCGATCACACTAGAGTCACCCACTGGCCCATAGGTGGAATGGTACGGGCCCTATAAAACCTCGCCACGTTAGCCTCCTAGCACGTAGGTGATCACATCAGATAAATAAAAATATGTGACGTCAAATTTATTGAAATAAATTCAGATAAAATCACGAACCAGATAGAGCTTTGAATTTGTACCCCATATATTTAGAATTGATTAAATAAACCAGGGATACAAACTGTAACCTAAACATAACCGTAAAGATATTTCCCGGATTTTCTATCTCATTAGATATGGTCTATACAACGAAATCAAGCAATGTAACACCTATTACAGGATTTTGATTCAGTATAAAAAAACACTGAATCGTTGCGACTGTTAATGAATTTATAAAACATGTAATTTAATGTAGTCAGACGGTCTATCACGTAGCTTCCTAATGCAGTATTTTATTTTATGTTCACAAAAAAGCTATTATCTAGGGAAAAAAAATAAACTGTTAAAAATATAACGCCTAGAGTTTGGAACAGGCCGAGTAAATGAGAATAAAACAAAATTGGCGATGATGAATGGAAGAATGAAGATTGTTTAGATTGTTTGTCAGATTTTTGGTTACAAGTAGATTAAACGTATTAGTGGCGAACGAGTAATATCTTAACATGAAATATTGATAATACAAAGGACAATCGTATCATGAAGCTCAGTCTAAGCTGCCTACACGAATTAGATAACTATTAATTAGAGGAATTATCGCTACCATGCAAATACGATTTTCAATCTGTTCATGGTGCACAAACAAATTTCACGAATTAAAGTGTTGCTAGTAGCTAGTGATATATTTTACAAAACGGACACTTAGTCCAATGATTAATCGTTATGAATGATAATGATTATCATTTTACCATGGTGTAGTTCTTATTGCACAATAAGATCAATTTAAACTACGAAGGCACATTAGTAATTTTACAACATTTTAGCTAAAAGTAAAAAATACAACATCCACATGATCATCATCATATCAGCCTAAAGACGATCATTGCTGAACAGAGTCCTCCCCATCAACGACAGGTTGCGTGCCTTCTATCGTCATTTAAGGGGGACTTGCCCTGGTACTCATCAAACTTGACCTACCATCTACCTGGGTTGGTGAGTACAGAATAGCTGTTGTTCCCCACAAGGGAATCTGCTACCCATTCCTCTAGTTTAGAGTTTCTTAGTCACCCTTTACTGCATCCACGGAAAGAGCTGCTCTGCTCTACTTTTATCTGGATACCACACGGAATATACCGGACACCAGACGAAATCAAAATCAGTATGTTAAACCTTTATTATATATTTAATAGCCGTGTGGTGCCGACTCAGAATACCGCCACCCCATTTCCTTCCCTAAGTATGGGCAGCAGCGTCCTTCGAGTACATTAACAACTCAACTGCGATTGCCAACCCGTCTACCAAGCGTAGCAATTATGACAAAAGCCCCCAATGAGCCCACAACACACCCATATCGATCATTGTGGGAGGCCTGTGTCCAGCAGTGGACTTCATTCGGCCGAAATGATGATGATGATATATTTAACACAAACTACAGGACAGCTGGCAAGCCGTGTTGGTAAGGTGTACCATTGAATCGGTCAGGGGTACTTTTCCAGCATACCGTCATTTAATGGCTGGTATAGTATCTGCAAGTACGTAGTATGTACTAACCACTGGCTGTTCTTCATAGGTTGTTAAAAGCGGGTCCACCTAAACTATGTGCTCGGGGATACAACTTTTCAGTGGCATAATAACGGGAAAATCAATCCACTCTGAGACTTCAAGACAAGCGAGCGATGGTGAAACTGGTGCCATACTTCTCTAGGCCTCTGGCCCGTTACAGACAGCCACCCAGCTCTACCTGTACTCTCTATCTGTAGTGGCTATTTAGTGGCCCCTTTAGTAACCAGAAGATGAATAGTTTGAAATGAACGGAAAGCGGTTTTGAGGTATATTTCCATTTCAATGAAAGATATTTGTGCGATGTATGCAACTTTGCCATTCTGTTGCGGTGACCCACGCCATTTGACTTTCTTTATCACACACACACGTTGATTGGATTGCATGCTCTCGCTCATTCCGACGCAACAACACTACACCTATGCTTACGAGTTACATTCTCGCTCACTTATCAGTATTGCCGAGTTTTTCATAAATTTAAAACGTAAATATCTGTTTGTAAAATGTACATCTAAAACCTTTTCATAAATGTACTGAGAAAAGGAGTTAATCACTAAGAGTCTTTTCTAAAAAGTCGCCCAGCTTCTGTCCTCTGGAGTTTATATGCCCATATCCTAATTGCCTCATTCCTCAACCTTACCACGGCATCATGTGCCCAAGCTAGAGATTTTGAGAGAGATTGAGATTCTGAGAAGTTCTAATAACTCGGTAACTGTACCTGCCATTGGCTCTGGCACAGACCCGCGAGCTAAAATATCCTAACACTATATCAAAGATATCCCGGACATCAGCCTGAAGGAGATAAGGATGGCCTTGATGCAGCCTAAAAATAACAAGGCCGGGTCATGACTGAATTACGCTGCTGCCCATCTCTCTGGTTTAGATTCCCTTAGTCACCTTTTACGACATCCACGGGAGGAGATGGAGTGGTGCTATATTCTTAATCCGGACACCGCACGGATACTGATTGACGGATTGGCTGATATGATTATGATGAATTATTTGATTTTAAAATAAAAGGGAAGTTGATTTTCAGTTTGGTTTTATTGCATGAAAACCGAATAAAGCACGATATTACATATCCAAAAAAAATGAAAATTTCCGAAATACCAGAATACCGGTATTGAAAAATTCTATTCCGAATGAATACCGTTATTGGCAAAATCTTCAATACCACTATGTCCATACCCATCGCAAGAAATCGGAGGGTATTGGCTTCCATTTCATAAAATTAATTCTACAGTATATGCAGAGCTCTCACATTTTACAATAAAGTAATTCTGTGTATTGGTCCACGAAAGCTTACCAAATGCCCATGTTTTTATTTTTTGTGAAAGACTTCTCGCAGTTTCTTTTTTGAGGGGAATGTGACTGCTGAGCCGGGCAAATCTGGTGACAAGGGCAGTATATAGATCTGTTCAGTGAACGAAACGCGAGTCTCTTCATGTGGTCTACGGTGATTTTATCATTCGGATCGATCAGTTCTTACCTAGAGCGTTGTACGCTGCTGATGCGGGAGATTTGGTATTAGGCGGCCGATGCCACGAAGGGATTACGGTGGAGCAGGGCAGATTCGAAGTGGTGTTTGGATGCTTTTTTCATGAACTGCTGGATGGTCAGCAAGTCTAAATGGATATGAAGTTGTTCATTGCGAACGAACCAGGGCATACCCGTGGCATGATTTGGCGGGTTTGAAGACAACGGAGTGGATAGAAATTGGCGTGTGCGACTGCAGCATACGCATGGGTCATAATGGACCGAATGCATGTGGTTTAAATTCTCACCTTATTTCTAAGGGATAATTTGCTACGTGCGAATGTGAATTGCAATTACTGAATAGTAGGCAATGGAGGATGGTCTTAGTGTGCTCTCGGAAGGATGATAGATTTTGGTCAATAGTTACTCAAAGATATTTGACATCGAGATCTGGCTAAAGCGAGCTCGCTCGACTCCGAAATAGAATGACTTCTTTTGAGGGCTTAACTTAGATCTGCCATTTCCTAAACCAAGCTCCAAAGACGTTTGCACAGTTTTGGAGGGTCCTATTTATACTATCGGGGGAATGATCGGTGTAATAGATGGCCGTGTAGTAGAACACGGCAACTTAGGGCGTTTTCCTTTGACCTGGTCGTGTGAGAATATCGGTGGTGTACAACATATACAGCAGTGGGGCTAGCACGAAACTTTGTGGGACTCCGGCTCTTATGGGATGAGGGGACGAGAGTGCACCCTCGATGCTATAGCGGAAACTGTGATTCGACAAATAGTTTCGTATGATGAGAACGAGATAGTTAGACAAGCCCGCCACACATTCCCAACCACTGCAACTCCTGTAATCCAGGATCTACAATGGCGATCACCGAAAAGAACACCGACCAATGAAGGTCGGTGTGTCCCAGAGAAATGAAGAACTGTCTTGGAACCCGCAACGAAATTAATCAGAAAAGAAGAAGAAGAGAGTAGGAAAGAATATACGTTCCACTTCCCTCCGTAGCAAGCAGGAGACAGAGAAAATACTATAGGCCATAGGCACAATAATTGGGAGTGTACAACTAGGATAAGCCTAGTTGCCAAGCACCACGGGTACAAAAATGTTTATAAATATTTAATTACGGGTCCTATGTTGTGAGCTATTGTGACTGATTCCAATAGTAGGTATGGCAAAAACGCCTGAACGCACGGAAATTCGACCTTGTTGCAACAAGGTCTGTATAGTAAACAACTCCGGATGTAACTTGCAAGCTGTCAAACATAATATTGCGTTCATCTTGCCAAATAATGAGATAGTTAGGCACTCCGAGTTTATACAGCTTATATAATAAAGCCAATTGTGCCAGACTTTATCGAATGCTTTTGCTACATCAACGAAAGCACTCCCGTTATCAAACCACATTGGAATCCGTAGCTAATTCGTTAGACTATGTGGTGAATCTGTGGGATATATGAGTGGTTGCAAGAAGGCTAATGGTGTGACAACTGGAGGGCTCATACTTTGGTTAACCGGGTTTATGGATGCCGAGAACTGTGGCCGCTTTCCACTTGTACGGAAATAGGTAGGTCGTAGGTTCGATTCTCGCACGGAACAAATATTTGTATGATCTGCAGGTAGTTGTTCCGGGTCTGGGTGTATTTTATGTGGAATTCATGTCTGTAAACGCACCCACGACACAGGAGAAATCCTAGTGCCCTCACTAGGATTTAGAACGTTTCAAAAATAAAAATAAACTTTGACTAAGCGTTATGAGGAATAATAATCAGGCTTCTGAACCTATTGTAATTTCCATCAAGCAGGATACAAATAAACATAACCACAATAATTCTACATACATGATGCAGGAGAGTTTGTTGCGCCAATTTGTGTTCTCAGTTTAAGCTCTAGGAAGCGGCGATGGGGTAATATCAGTCTTCTTTCACATAAGAATGCTGACGGTGTCTTTTGTTTCAGTAAAACAGTCACCGTTTTCTGAGGAAACAGATTTTTTTATCTCAGTTGTGCAATTTACTCCAAAATTGGAGCTAGACACAGTATACTATATAAACATGTTTAAAAAAGTATGAAACCCTTTATGATAGTCATTAAGAGGCTTGCATATTGAAAACTGGTTGCCTCCTTTCAGGCACTTAGTGCGATAAGTTTGTACTAACCGGTTCAGCTCGAGTCGATCTAGTCAACCATATAAAAAGGGGGAAATAAATCAGCAATGAAAATAATAGCTACTAGCAGGTCATAAAGACCAATCAGGATCAGGAATAAGATTCAAATTCAAAACAAGTATTAATACCTAATTTGACTGTAACTTAACTTACTACATCTTTTTGACGAGTCGATAACAATAAAGATTGTCCCAATTCAGAAGCTAGCTAACAGGACTGCAAAATCCGGAACATCCACCAGGTGTCAGAGCATGCAGGGCGCGATGCTAAGTGCATAATCGTATAAGAAGCGGTATCACATCTACACACAAAACCACCTGGGCTATCGTGTTTGGGACCGAATGGGGCTCTAGGTGCTCGAAAACAAACGCACTGGAGCCGCCTGTTGGGGCCACGCCTATTGAGGGCCGTTCCAAGGAACGGCTAAAGACTGTAAAGTGGCCACCCCACAGGCTCATCTCAAGGGTAACGTAAAGATCCGTTGAATCACGCATAGCACGTGACCATATGCGTGCCGGCGTCTTCTCAAGTGTCACTTGGTATAAGTGTGTAAGTCCCCACTCTGCGCGCCCGGGACCTAGAGGCCCTCCGCCATAGCGACGGCAGCTCAGGCGTATGAGATATAGGCGCCGGCCGGTTGTTAACCCCGGAGCCAGCTCCAGCAGTCAGCCTCCCGATTCCGCTCTGTGGTCTCTTTCTGGAGCAATGACGCTCTTATAGACGGAGAACGCTGTACTCTAAGTTTCATGCTCTGCCAGCATAGCTGACACTACTGCCGGCTGACAACGATATTTCCTATCCAATGGATCAGGATCCGCGATGCTCAACCGTGAGATGTGCGGTCACTTAGTCGTCTCCACAGTGGTGGCACTCAGCCGTGCCTTTATCATTTCAGCCGAATGAAGTCCACTGCTGGACACAGGCCTCCCCCAAAGATCACCACAACGACCAATATGGGTGTGTTGTGGGCTCATTGGGATTTGCCATAATCGCCACGCTTGGCAGACGGGTTGGCGATCGCAGTTGAGTTGTTAATGTACTCGAAGGACGCTGCTGCCCATTCTCCGACTAATCCCTTAGTCGACTTTTACGACACACACGGGAGGAGATGGGGTGGTGGTATTCTGAGCCGGCACCACACGGCAGCCGTGCCTTTGCGTGTATCTAACTCTCCTACCGCATGTTTGCTGCAAGAAATTATATTTGAATTAGGCATGCCTGTTTATTCAAGTTTATTACAAAAGTCTTTTTTATATATCAATAAATTTAGGGTTACAAACGTCCGAAGGAAAAAACGGCGGAACCCTTATAACATCACTCGTGTGTCTGTCTGTCTGTCCGTCTGTCACAGCCAATTTGCTCCGAATCTACTGGACCAATTAAGTTGAAATTTGGTACACATATTGATTTCTACGACCCAAACACCTACGTGTAACGTAAATAAATGATATGAGGGTCTCAAATATATTTATTTTACAAGAAAACTTATAAGAAGTCTATGGTATTAAAATAACATGGTAAATCTTTCAATATTGTTCGTACAAACTTACGTTTGCGGTTGGAATGTCTGGAAAAACACGTTTTTCATCTATGATGTTAAGTTTTTCTTGGGATTAGTTATTGCTACAAGGCCGAATCCAACAATAGACAATGTATTCAGCAAATTTAGAACCCTCTCCACCAAGTTTATCTGACACTTGTCCGGTTTTTTTATGATAGTCAGATTTTAATCATTATCCATGCATACATTGTGAATATTACCTACGCGTGATAGCATCACGTGTAGACATGACTCCTTCCTATAAATAACTATTGCTTTCAACAGAATTCTGTAAATGAATCTATAATAAAATATATGGAGCTAAGTATAAAGCGTACATTTATTATATTAAAGCTTACTTCCGCTGCGGATGCCGTCTGAACCGACTATTAAATCTTCGCGAATCGAGCGCATTGAATATGCAACGAAGTCGTAACACACAGGATAGCCACGTTACCTTTGTCAAGCATACCGTCCTACATTATTTATTAACAAACCAAAAAACTCTTGGGGTTTTTGCGTTTTTTACAAGCCTACTACATATCGTTCCTTTTTCCTAAAAATAGAGGTGTCTGAGACAAACCCATAAGCTTTATTAATAAAATATTAATAAACCGCTCTCAATAAAGCTCTTAGAAGCAACCTCCCAAGAGTCATCGTCCAAATTTCGACTAAGGCACATTTATATCTAATCAGCATATCAAAAGTCGTCAATACGTTATACCTATGAGAAATGACAATGCGAGTGAAAACTTCGCAGCCTAAGATTATTGAACGTCGCGCATCGTGCCAAACGTGGTGACGAGCAATACCTTATTTTTCAGAGAAATCCATGTTCAGCAGACGTCTATATTTGTGTGATAAATCCCCTTTTTTCTAGCTACATAGCTGACCTAAGGCTTGAGGATTACAGTAGGTGAAAGGACAGAAACCCTTACCTGCATACTGAAGATATATTGTAGACAATTGCTTAGTGGTGCACAGTAAGATGTAGGAATTATGAGTGTACGTTTTGTGTTACTATAAGATTGCGTCACAGCGCGAGTAACGCTGAGATGTAGACCGTAATTGACTGGACCAAATCGACTCATATTGATCATTGACCTTATATTCTATAGAAATCCGTCAACGTATTCTAACGGGGATCACACAAGAAGTTTTTAGAAAATCAAAAACGGAAGGATGTAGGAACCTGTTAATATTTTTATTGTTTTTCAAAGTAGTCTCCGTTCCTTTCCAAGTAACGTCGCATGCGATGGACCTATTGACTGAAGCAGTCCACTCTTCTCTAAGGATCTCTTCCATTTTTTTTCCAAACGCAGCCACGGCGTCTTCGGATTCATAAAGCGAATTCCTCTGAGTTTATCTTTTATTTTGGAGAATAAATCAAAGTCACAAGGTGCCAGTTCGGAACTGTAAGGATCATGACTCACTAATTCTACACCGTTCATATACCGGTTGTCCGTCTAGCAGAGTGAGCTGGAGCGTTGTAATGAAGAAGCAGGATCCTGCTTCTTGGGCGCTGCTGTCGAAAATTTTCCAAGACAACCGGTAAACATTGATTTACAAACCAATCTGCAGTAATCCAAAGAATGAGGCAATCCTCTTTTTCCCTTGATTTCAATCTTTGAATGAAAACATTATTGGCCAGATTGTCTTTTGGTTTCGGGCACGTAATAATATAACCAGTGTGTGTTAACAGTGATGACATATGGAACAGAGACGTGGTTACTCACTTTTTGCACTTGACTCATACCAATGCCTAAACTTGCCCGGCTCTGTTGATATGTCACTCTTTCATCAGCTTCTATCATTAGCCGTACAGTACTCCCGTAAGTGGTCGCCGTAGAAGGATGCCTTTGCGCAAATCATCAATGAGATTGCTTTGACCACGTTTAATTAAACTCATTAAACCAGTTATAAACAGTGGCATGAGATGGGCTTCATCGTGAAATGCTAATTGAAGTCATCACAACATAGTAATTGATTAAGACCGCAACGAAAGTCGTAATAAATCCTCGGGCAAAAATTATCTCTACTCTAACGACAAGTTTTATTTTAAATTGCCGCCCTTTTGTAAAAACAAATGACAAATGAATTTAATGTACATCTACAGCTTCTCTTTGGGAAGCTGTAGATGTACTGACTGATAGTCCTTTATTTGGAATTTAAATATATTTTTCATCGGCAACTTTTCTTACTAGCCAATTCTAAAAACATTAAGTCTGACTTTGTATGTGAAGCGGTAAGAAATTTAAAAACAGACGGGAGCTAAAAAAGTGTATTATTTCCAGTACCCGTGATGACAAACTTTACCAATGTAAAGAATGGTAATGAAAATAATCAATATAACCAATACGTATTTCTGGACGCTACAGCTGTGTACAATTGACCATAAAGATGTGAAGTTGGTAATTATACTTGCCTATGAGTTACTTTGTTGGATACAAGAATATTGGATTAAGATACATTTATTAGTAAGAATGAATGATCGACTGATAATATATTTCTTCCCTTTTCTCGTTGTGACAAATAAGCTTTCAGTGCGTTTTTTACACAACCCGATGACGACGAAAATTACTTCCGTTATGCTAAGCGTCACGCCCACACATTACAATTGCAACAACAGCCACACAGCACTCGTCATCTCAAGACCTTCGTTAATTAGTCTCTTATGCCCAGTAATTATACTAGCTATAGTGTAAATCAAACCGGAACATAGTAAATGTTTAAGTTCAATCACTACTGCTTGGCAGTAGAACACCGGGCACTGCGGTGGTTCTTATTTACGTGGACTCTTGTAATAAGAGACCCACCACCAAAATATATCAATGAAATGACCTCTCCATGGATTTTATCAAAAAACGCTCTACATTTTTACAGTAAATTTAATCAAAGGCTTTATGGGCTGATATATTTCTTAGTGCGTTTTTAAAAGCATCATTAAAAAGTTCCTAAACTATTATGTTGATTATTTTTTTGTAAGTGACGGCACGGTTGGTGCAGTGGCTGATACAGTCGGCTGCTGCGCACCAGGTCGTGGGTTCGATTCCCGCACGGAACAAATATTTGTACGATCTGCAGGTAGTTGTTCCGGGTCTGGGTGTATTGTGTGTGGAATTTGTGTTTGTAAACGCACCCACGACACAAGAGAAATCCACGGCAACGTTTAAAAAAATATTTTACTCAAGCATTAACTTCTTATATTCATTTATTCAGCTGGGCTAATTATGTTATATGCATATCAGGTCGCTTAATTTTTTTTTCTAATTTCATGCTGAAACAAAAGAAAGATTCTAAACAACTTTTGTTCCAGAAGCCACTTTCTAATTCAAAAGACTTACTGTACTACATCAGGTGGCACAATCTTCAAATATTAACTACTCTGGGTCGTATGCTTGGTTTCGACCTTAGAGGTATAAAATAAAACTCCTGCAAAAAGCTTCTTTTTAGGTCAAGCATCAATTCCCTATCTCAAATAGCTATAAACACTAGGATTTCGAAGTTGCAAATCAAGGTATCAAGGTTTTAAGGGAAAGAGAAATATCATAATATTGTGTGGTCATTAAACTTACATATGTCTGCAAAGTTCCAAGTGCATACAACATAAGAAGAAGCTGGTAAATAATTAGTTACAACATTATTTTTACATACATGTATATATCGGTCCATATGGTGTCTCGGGTCTGTGTGATGTCTGAGGTCCGTGTGGTGTCCGGGGTCCGTGTGGTGTCCGGGGTCCGTGTGGTGGCCGGGGTCCATGTGGTGTCCGGAGGCCGTGAACTATCCGGGGTCCGTATAGTGTGCGGGGTCCGTGTGGTGTCGGGGTCAAAATATAGCACCTCTCCATCTCCTCTTGTGGATGTCGCAAAAGTAGACTAAGAGACTGTAAACCGGAGGGATGGACAGCACCGTCCAAAACCAGCGTTGCCGAGTGCGTGGTTTAATCACAGTGCACTGCCAACATTGCTAAGTCCGTTCCTTGTAGCATACTACACCTACTACCTGAGTATTTGTTTTGTTTTTCGTTGTACTAATTATGTGTGTTTGGTAATAAACGATCCTTATCTTTTAACTTTTCTCTAACAACAGCCATACTGCGCTCACCAACCCCAAGCGTGGTGAGTGCCGGTACCCCTGAAATGACGGCACACGGCATGTAACTGATGTAACCGGGCGTTTATGGCGGAGGCCTCCTGTGTTCAGAAGTGGATGACTTTTGGCTGATATGATGATGATGATAATTTTACATGTAATAATGTCTTAGATTTTCGCGAGTATTACACATTATAATAAAACACTTCTAAACGGATTCTATCAAGTCCTCGCGAAAGAGAACCGATATGTACCAAGAATGTTTCGTGAGGCTATTGAAATTAAAAAAACATCCTAATTTTAATAGAGAAGATGGCTGGCAGGTACCTCCAGTTTGGAATCCTGTTATTAAAATAATAAAGTCCCAAACCAAATACCACACTAAAAAACATCAAGACACTGTGAGTGATTACTGCGTGCATCGAAATAATTTTTGATTATAAATGTACGGTAGATAAAATAAAAAAACTTTTTAAAATCTGTAACGACGCCTGTCACCTTAGTCATCCTGTGACCACGAACCCTGCAAGTGTTTGAAACGTCAGGTAAAACAAAAATCTAAAATATACGCGATAGAATCCGTTTAAAAGTGTTTTATTAAAATTTTACATGTAGTTAAACCTAAATCCTTTTAAAAATACGGTGATTGTTTTTTTTTTACTATTGTACCCGAGTACACAATATTATTTCGGTCATTGCCCCATACTATGGGTTTTCCTGTATCGTAGGCACAGTTTACTAACTAATTTCACATGCCTCAAACATCCAGACCCGAAACAACAAAACAAAACAACTATCGGGATAGAACCCGCGATTAGTAGTGCAGAAAATCAATCGCTAGCCACTGCGCCAAACGTTTTTTGGTTATAATGATAAGTTTGTCCAACAGAGCAGCATTTGGTAAGGGCGGATGAGAGAATTCGTCGAGAGCATTTCCTCAATGTGTAATGAGCTTTCGACTTCCGTAGACTTAATGCATGCAAGTTTAATATTGTTATCAATACATCTTAAGATACACTAAGTCATATTTTATGACGCATTAAGCTTCCTCTAAGTCTACTAGCTAATAAGGTCAGATGTTATAATGCATGAGAAAATGAATCTGGGCAAGTTGGACAAACTTAAACTCGCATTTCGATTCGCGAAGCGACTGTGACTGTGCGCACGACAGTCCCATTTAAATGATACAATTCTTACAATATTGTCATTGGTTCTCCATGTAACTGCGTAAGAGTCGTTTTACGTTGTTTGTGTTAAAATGGCTTCTTTTATTGCACGTCCTAAATCGTAACCTTTACCAACCGAACAAAGTGAACAGAAAATATATACAAATACAAATACAAATACAAATATTTTTATTCGCCAAAAGATATCGTATACAAAGATATTACATTATAATTTTATACAAGTCCGTCATATCTTGCCTTTTAGTAGGCATGCGAAAATTATGTCACAGTTTTTATATAATTTACAATTACGAATTATTAAGTACACAAATATTGATTACATTTTATTAAATATTATTATTATTATTTATCATTGCCATGTCATAATCACATTATATTAAACTATCATCATAATATTATTAAACCATTAAGATTTGTGTCTAAAAAAGTCTTCAATCGTATAGAAAGAACAGTCTGTCAGCCATTTTTTTAATTGTCTCTTCATTTGTATTAGCGGTAATTCTCTAATCACTTTGGGCACTTTATTAAATACCTTAATGCACATTACAAATGTATTTTTTTGGAACATGGTTGTTTTACAGGCTGGCATCAGTAAGCGGGTTGGATCTCTTTTACCAATAATAGAATTATTATAAGCGCTTATAAATTGGTTGGGATTCTTTTTAATAAACATGCAGACCTCCATTATATATAATCCAACCAAAGTTAAAAGCCTATTATTTCTGAACAATGGTTTGCATGTCTGAAGTGGTCCTACATCACATAAAGCCCTTACACTTTTTTTTTGGCTTATGAAGGCTCTATTTATATCTGTGGAGTTTCCCCACAGTAACAATCCATACCTTAAAACAGATTCAACATATCCATAATAAGCAGTAAGCGCTGCTCTTTGGCCGGCTATACGTTGAAGTCTACGAATCGCGTAAACAAATCTATTTAATTTAGTAGACACTTTTTCTATTTGCAGCTTCCAATTACAGTGCTGGTCTATTATAATACCTAGAAATTTTGTATCTGTGGCTTCTTCGAGACTTTCTCCATTATAGGAGATGTTTAATATTGGACGATGCGCCATATAATTAGAAAATTGTATAAATTTTGTTTTCGATATATTTGCACGGAGGTTATTTGCTGCTAACCAGGACATTACTGATTGTACAGTTCTATTTACTGTGTTTTCATATGCATACAAATTATTCTCTAAGTCAGGTATTATTATTGACAAGTCATCGGCAAATAAGATAGACTGATGTGTTGTTACATTAGGTAAATCGTTTATATATAATAAAAATAAAAGGGGGCCCAGCACGCTACCCTGAGGAACACCAAACAAATTTTTAACAAAAGGAGACCTGTATGATATCAAATCTAAGTTATCATCTATTCTAGTTATTTCAACACATTGCTGGCGATTTGTCAAATAGCTTGTGATCCATTCAAGTGCCGGACCTCGAATTCCATATCTTTCGCATTTGTCTAATAAAATAGCATGATCTACACAATCAAACGCCTTAGACATATCAAAAAACACAGCAGCCACGGGTACTTTCTTATTAATAAACTCAGTTACTCGATGTATTAGAGAGAAAGCGGCAAGTGTGGTGGACTTATCCTTCTGAAAACCATTTTGTTCCTTTCTGAGTATACTGTGTTTAGTTAAGAAACTGCTTATTCGACTATGCATTGCTTTCTCAAAGATCTTGGAAAAAATGGGAATCAAAGTTATAGGTCTATAATTATTGAGATCATCTGCCTTGTGCAACGGCTTCAGTATTGAAGTTTTTAATGTTTCAGGAAACACACCCTTTTCAAATGACAGATTTATGAGATAGGTTATAGTAGGTGCAACAACTTTAACGCAACTTTTTAACACATGTGTAGAAATGGAATCATAACCCACTGATTTTGTGTTATTTAGCGACATTATATGTTTTGTGACTTCACTTTCAGAACACGGTCTTAGAAAAAGGCTTTGTTCTATATGGTCAATATTTGGTTTTTGGTCAAATTGCTTAGTCATATCAGCTGTCTTTATGAAGAAATCATTAAATTTGGTAGCAATGTCAAAGGGTTTGGTGATTTTGGTTCCCATAAAATTTATCCAATCAATACTTTTCGGTTGAGTGTTAGTACAATCATTGTTTTTAATTATTTCCCACGTTGTTTTACATATATTACTGGATTTATTTAAAAGCTTAATATTTACATTCTTTTTAGACCATATTATACAAGATTTTAATAGTTTTGAATATTTTGTATAGTTTGTTTTATTTTTTACATTTTTATTATAATATTTATACCTCAATATTCTTTTATTTTTACTCGCTATTTTAATACCCTTAGTTATCCATTTTGGGGCCATAGTATTTAATTTAACTTTAGTTTTTTGAAGTGGAAAGCAGATAAATTGTATATCTATGGGATATTGAATTGGTATTTGGTATTTTTAGAAGCTTTGTTATAGTAGATGATATTTTGTTTTCCATTGATCGCTTCCTATTTGTGTTATAAAGTGGTATTGGTAGTTTAACATATAAGTATACTTACTTATAAGCTTGCCCGTAAATAACTGGCAATAGAAAAGCCCGGTTGATTATCATAAAGTCAGTGCTCTACGAATATGAGAGTGGATTAGTCACCGCACCCAATATGTAATATTCTAACATGGTAGCCAGATCAGAAAAACTAAAAACTTGATTATATGAGAAATTATTCAATAGGTAAGAATTTCACTATTTCAAATCAAACTCCAGAAATAATAACAAACAGTAATGATTCGGCATGAAATGAAAAAGAGGACTGTATTGCATACTTGATTGCTTTCGATTTAAGTGCAATTATTATTAATATCTCACTTCATATCCGTGACATTTACCGTATTTTGTTCTTTCGAGATCATTTCACAGACAATTTAACTCAAATCACTGAAATCAACAATTTAATACAGAAGCGAGTAACAACGATCTTTAACCCAACTCATATCCATAATTCATGCGTATCTTTAAACAATCCAAAAGAATTGTTGTTGCATGTAATTCTTTGCAATCATAAAGGGGCAATATTCAGTACACTTTCGATCTCGTATTGAAATTTACATGAAAGGTGGTAATGTTCCGCTACGTGATGACATTAATAGCGGCGAGACGCGCGGGTAGAACAATATTTTTTGCATAAAACTGTTTTACATTCGGACAAAGTCGGCGCTCGTCGGGCGCTCCCCTCGCATTACTTTACATGTTTATATCTACGCCTGCGCAGGTGTAACGACCAAACTTGTGTTTGTTTATACATTATACAATCAATAATGCCTAATACAACTACATGTAAATACAAATTTTCAGACCAGTTTCAATTTCATACTTTAGTACTTCCATGTTCGTTAATTAGCGATAACGCATCTCGATGAATAAGACAATGCATTTTACGATAAATATCTGATTCTAACTGTTCTAAGTACGTTCACCTAAGTACCTATAAGAACTTTAAATGTTGAGGTGTATTCTTAGTGCTCATCATGGTGACGGTCGACCATCTAAGTTCCATAGGTAACTGAAAAGAAATATAAGTTTAACCAATACCTGATTCTCAATCTCAATCTCAAGAATAAGCAAATTCATAATTTGCATTACTGGCGAAGCTAATTAAATAAACAAACTGCTTAGTTGGGATCGTTAAACATTAACAAATAGATAAAATGAGGCGGTAAAAGCCTAAAAACTGACGGCCAATAAATAATAGCGGCGACCATGCGCCGGAGTCAACGCCAGTCAATACATTCTAATCAGTGATTTATTGCCACTAATCCTCAGCTCAGCACAAATAAGCTATCTTGTCGATTTAATGTTGTATCAGCTCAGGCGTGAAACTCCCGCGCACCACTAAGTGGTCCTTCCAGTTTCCACTCGAAATATTTTAATAAGGCCTCACTGCTCACGCACCCTAATAAAAACACACACACGCACTCACCAACACGAACCGTCTCCTTTGAAACTTCTACTCGTTTGAGTCCAATTTATTTATAATAGTAGCGACACTAAGAATCTACATTTTTGCTCTAAACGGTGTTAATTTATTGACCGTGGGCAGATAATATCACTTTTTTTCTCCCATTATTAAAGCGATTACACGAGAAATTATACGTCGTAGTCGAGTTCGAGCGCTCCATCGGAACGGGCCCTTATACTAAAATGTTTCTTACTCCTTTTCAACAAGGGTCATTTTCCCTCGGGCTCATTATGAAAGCTTGATAATACTTTCGTTGACGAAATCGTCTTATTGACTCGCTAATAAAAAGTCTTAAGTTATGGACAAGTTATGCCACTTGCATTAATTTCGATGCTTAACCTGATAAACAAATTATGGTATATTAAGTTAATAGCTTAATTTATAATTGAATGTGTTACGATGTGTTCATAAGAAAGCATTGTTACGATCAGCCTTTAGCATATCTGGGCACTGTTAACGACAAATTGCGTGGATAAAAATATATACCTGTAAGTGTTGAGAGATCGAAACTGTAATGCTTGAGAAACATTTTAATTTTGTATTTATGCCATCGACGGATCCAGTTTGTCTGCCTATAAAATTTTATTTTTACATCATTCTGTCTGATTTTTAAATTGTATTTCTTAATCTTATTAAAAAGTTATTTATTTTATTGCTAGATTTACACCATTTTATATGACATGTGAGGAAGGGTTTATGGACGTGCATAGCTCTGTTATCACGGCGAGTTGATTACGCGTTGTGAAGTTTTCTACGACAATTCACACGAGCTCTATGGTTAGTGTGTAGTAGCTAGTAATGAAAGTAGTTGCTGAGCCTTTGAAAAGGTGTAGTAATAATAAACGACATGGGGACGGAATGTAATGAGCGCGCATGAAATCACCGCTTACGTGGAATCAGTGCCGAGTGTTTCGCCAGAGGCACTCTCATCACGGTCACAAGTAAAAAATGTTTTTTATAAAAACCCAGTCCATAAAGTCTGCCAAACAAGTGTTGTTATTTGTTTTGATGACTTAATTTTGATATTTTTCTGGAGAGTTTCAAAGAAATCGTAAAAGAACCTATAATTGATACGTTTCGGATTATCATTTTTTATTTTTTCTTATAACGATAGTGAGCTGATAAAAATACGGTTTATAGGAATATGAATAAATTATTGTCAGGGATATCTTAATCATTTCACACTTCCACGCCGAAGCTTATCATCTCATGCAAGTCGTAAAAGAGTGGGAAATGGGATACAGTTATAGTTAAGTACTACTACTACCTACCTACTTACTATCGTAGATATTTATATAATTTACAAATGTGCGTTAGCCCAATACATTTCTTCAAAGCTTTTCAGGGTATGTGTATCTATAAAAAAACATTTATATAGAAACTTTCTCAGTTTGTAAAAATGTATGAATGAATATGAAGAAGAAACGTAGAAGTAGCATGAATTTTAGGTATATGAAAAATTGAAAGTTTTAGGTAATTGAATAAGTTGTTTGTAACATTTTTTAATAATAATCTTTTTTATCCCACTTGGTCTGAATTTCCTTTTCCTAAAAAAAAATTACTTATTCAATCGTTTCTTTTCGGAATTCTGACTCGGTTTTTCGAAATATAACACGCCAACAAATCCTACAATAATAGAAATTGCGACAATAATATAAATTTTAATGATTCTCAGAGTTTCTCGGAGTTTTTAAGTTCACATAAATTAGGTGTTTTTACGTACATTTATTATTTGGGCTGAATGCGCATTTCTTTTCAAAAGTATGAATACCGCGCGCAGTCTGATTGGTGCGAATGAACATTACATATATACTGTATTGTGGATGTTTTCATAAGTTTAGCACAATTTTAGGTTTTTTATCAATAGACTAGCTGGGAACCGTGGTTTCACCCGCCGTTTAATTTAAAAGAAAGTGGATTATTTATATATAATTTAGAGTACTTCAGATAGACACTTGACATGGAGTATGTATATTTTTGATTTCATGGCTTTTATTTTTTTGCACGCAACACTCATTAATTTTCTAAAATCAAAGTAGCCTTAGTTATTTCTTATAACATCAGCTATCTTTCAGTGAAAGTCCCGTAGAAATCGGCCCAACTGTTTCGGAGATTAGCCGCAACAAACAGACATACAAAAACATTACAAATAGCTGTTTTGTTGTAGGAACCGTATATGCTTTCATATGCATTTAGTAAAAAGCTGTTATTTTGACATTACAAACAGACACTTCAATTTTATTTATTTGTATAGATAGTAGTTCTTCGGAAGAAGAATTAGATTTCACACTGCTAGATATAGCTGAAGAACTAAATATTCTGAAATCCTGTTACCACTGAAATTGATAGAGAAATATGTTAAGGCATAGAATATTTATTGAAGTGGAAAACTTCATGATGATTTGATTAAAAATGAATAATTAATTTAAATATGTTTAAGGCAAAATAACAAATTGGCGATTAGGCATACCTTGGTATGTACATTTTTAAAACAATAGTGAACAAAATTAACATTTGATCTGGAAACAATATTGATATATTTATAAATAAAGCCCCAGAGGAATAATATTTGCAAAAATGTGAGACATGCATTATCAATTAAAATTATAGCGAAATGTTGGGAAGTGATTTAATTTATAAGTTTGTTGGCATTTTGATTTTCGGCGTAAATGGTGAAAATCTCCGGTTTTGGCAAAAAAGGTTTTACAGTCGGCCCTATCAACCCAACACCAACCCTCCTTGGTGGTTTACGGCCGAAATGTATAATCAATCTAATCCAAAATCTGCAGATCCACGGTTTTGAAATTCATCTGTTGTGTTGTGTTACGATCACACTGAATACAAAAAAACAGACATATCCGTAATCCGAAATCTAAAGATTTTGGATTTGATTATAAATTTCACCCGTTAGTCCCCCACCCGCGGGTAACCCAAAGTGCCCAATGACACCCACGGGAAGAGACGGGGCAGCACTATTCGTGACCGGATCTACACAGTAAAGTAATTTATTAGATTTAAAGCGGTATAAATGTGGTGCTGGCTCAGAATGCCACCACCCCATCTCCTCCCATGGGTGTCGTAAAATTCGACTAAGGGATTAGCCGGAGGATGGGCAGCAGCATCCTTCGAGTACATTAACAACTTAACTGCGATCGCCAACCCACCTGCCAAGCGTGGCGATTATGGCAAAACCCCCCAATGAGCCCACAACACATCCATATCGGTGGTTGTAGTGATCTTTGGGGGAGGCCTGTGTCCAGCAGTGGACTTCATTCGGCCGAAATGATGATAATCCCTCCCAATACATGACGTCGAAACTCACATTGACAAAATGCTTGTATGTACATTTGCGCTGTACAAAAATATTTTTAACAAAGTAAATACCGACTTCAAAAACCTTGCACGATATTAAAATATTAATACCACTAAAACGAAAAAAAAAAAATTATCAGGTCGGGCGGGTATAAAATATAGCTTCTCTTGGTTTGCATGAACCATGGTTGGGGCAAACCGAGCCCCACCTGACTTCATTTTTCTTTTTAGTGGTTTTAATATTTTATATAGTGCAGGGTTTTTGAAGTCGGTATTTATTTTGTTAAAAAGATTTTTGTACAGCGCAAATGTACATACAAGCATTTTATTACAAAGTTTTATTTGTTTCTTTTTAGTGTAAATAAACATAGGAACTTTTACAATTTAGTATCATTATTTAACACTAAAAATAAGAATGACTTAAATCGGTTCTCTGATCTCGGAGGAATCGAAACTATTAAGACACCATCTAGATAACGTAGTAAAATTAAACCTGTTTATTGAAGCTGGTAAAAACTATTCAATCATATGTAATGAAATTTATATGGGACCGACTCGTAAGCTTCTGCACCTATTAAAAAAATAATTGCACAAATCGGTCTACATATCTCGGAGTAATCGGTGTACATACATAAAAAATATATATATATATACGCATCGAATTGAGAACCTCCTCATTTTTGAAGTCGGTTAAAAACTAAGAAGGATCGAATGTTTATAGTACAAGATGAATACTAGAAGTCGTCGAGAAGTATGAAAAGCTTAAAAAGTGAGACATTTTCTTCCGCCACTCTTTTCGCTGACAAGCAAATTCGACCTTTCGAATTCGATTCGGTTTAATGAGACGCGGTGGATGATTATCGGATAAAGGAGCCGAGGGTTATATTTGAGAATCTATTAAAAACAAGTCTAAAATTAGTATCTAAATAAATGAGCTATATTAAAAACTTCGTCTTTCGAACCTCGTCCGTCAACATCATCTGCATCTTATCATCCGATAAATTGATCACTCATGCTTCATCTTCTTCTACACTGATTTCAAGCCACAGTATTCAACAAGTTACTTTACCTGGCAAATGTGTCATATTGTCGTCGTCTAACTGTACAAACTGTAATGTAACTTAATGATTTTGAATTAATTTGTTTATTATTTCTCCGCAAATTAGAGAAAAGTATAATACAGGCCGAAATACTAGCACATCAAGCTTTTAAAATCATTTAGGCTTCGGCCTTATTATTACTATTACTCGGCCGTTAATTACTTTACTGCAGGCCTGGACCGTATGTACTATTTATTACAATGTAATACAGTACTTTTGTATTCACAATACAGCATTTTGAATTTTAGTTATAATTATTATTGTTATTGACAAATTATATTCTGTCTATATTATTCATATGTGTTGTCTAAACATACAACACTACTATAAAATATTAATGTTCAATTCATGAATAATATAGAAAGAAAATAATTTGTCAATAACAGGAATAATTATAACTAAAATTCAAAATGCTGTATTGTGAATACAAAAGATGTTTAATAAATAAAATAAAAATGTACTATATGCATTATTATTATTCAAAGACAAACATTGACATTAAAATTAAATTAATAGATTAAAATATTTATCATTCCATAAAATTTCCTGTGAACAATGGTATTATTTTTCGCTAAATTAAATGATGATGATGGCGATTTATCCTGTGTCCTGGGTACAGTGTATAGACGTAAATCTCACATGCACAAGCACCCAGACCCGAAAGAACTATCTAAAAATATTTTGTTCAAGTTGAAAAAAAAAAGAAGCAGCAACCTTCTAGCACACACACAATAGCACATACACGATAAGAGATCACTTGAAATCACAAACCGATTTGTTTGGCAGGCCTGGTGGTAATTAAGACGACATTACTGACGATGGTTTACTACCTACTTTCTGAAGAGACCCGGGTTAGTTAGTGATCGTTAATAAATTGAAGATGACATAAATTTATTTCGGGATCAGCTAAAACTGTTTCATTTTCTCTTGGCTATGGCCCAATTTACCTGAAGGTTTTGACATTTACGCAAGCGCGGCCAGTTCCATCATCTATGGATATGTCGCGCTATTGATAATTTCATTAATGTAAAACGTCCCTACAGCCTCTCAACATGATCTAGTCACTTATAATTGTTTCTTTGACAGTCACGGGGACTGAATAAATACTCTATTCTAAGACGGCAGGTTTGCCTGTGTCATATAACCGTAATGCCTGTAAGCTTTTAAATGAATTGAGGTTTACATGCATAACAATTATGATACTGGATACAAGCCGCTAATTTCCCGATTAACTGTGCGAACATTAAAATTGAGTGATAACTGTTTATTAATTCAAATCAAATGAATCTTGTATCCATATGCATGACATAATCTACCTCTATGTAACTTTAATTAGAATCCGTTCGGCCGTTTCAGGCATGTTTGATGGAGCCTCAAACATGCAAACATACAAACTTCCACATTTATAATGTTAGTAAGATATACTCATGAGAGTGCATTTTGTTTTCAGTACCTGTATCTCCGTCTTCGTCTGGTGGCGGCGCGGGCGGTGGGTCCGGCACCCCGCTGTACCCTGGTGCGGCGTCCCACCCCCTCTCCTCCCTGCTGTCGCAACAGAGGCTGCTGGAACTGTCTCGCTTCGGGCTGAGGCACTACGACATCGCCCATCATGTGCTCTCACAGCAAGGTGCTGTAACCAAGTTGCTTGGTAAGCTGTTACCATTTAATTTTAGTTTTACTTAAGTAGTCATTCATGCTGAGCTACAAAATGGTTCAATATTCTTGGCTAAAAAGTAGTCTCTGTTGTTAGTGTTAGCGGTTGCTCCTGTACTGAACGATAGGTATCATATTTGTATTATCTACAGATATTTGTTTTGTTTTGTGTTGTGTTGATAGGTACGGTTGTTTGTACATGTGAGATTAATGTCTGTAAACTGTACTCACGACACAGGAGAAGTGCGGGGTAAGGTTTAAAAAAGAAACGAAAAGAGTGATGGGCTGTCAGTCAACCTGGCACGATATGATGCAATTGATTAAACAATCGAAGTATGAAATGGTCAGCTTGTACCGTTCATTCTATGTTTTGTGAAGTTGGCAATAATTATGACATTTAGCTCAAGTTACTAAAACTGTAAAATAAAACTAAATCAGTAAACTGTAGTTGTAATACAAGAGTAATTATAAGGAAACATGAGTAGGTCAGAAAGCGATATTCACAAAAACGAGAAACTTGTATTGGGAAACTTGCAGATGCAGATCCGAGTAATAAGGGCATTTTCTAAATTATGACGCTTAGCAAGTACTGATAACTGCAAAATAATGTGATTAGATAAGTAACCGGTGTCTGGTGCTGCCTCTTTTCTTGATAATATAATTAATAATTTATCAACTTGATAAGTGCCACTGATATGAATAAGTAGCGTATTAATTACGAATTAAGTAGAAGCATGTCTCAAATTGTTTGATGATTAATTAACGTACTTTTAATAAACGTACGTTTACATTACGTACGTACGTTACGTTTACGTACGTTTACAACCGTAATAAGTATGATGCGCGTAAGCGAGCCGTGGAACGCCTGGAAAAATGATACTGCCAGACCCCGTGCTGTATAATATACTGCGCTCCTAAAGCCGAACCGCTGACGCTAGTCAAACACCCACCAACCTAATGTGGAACTCAGCTTGACACTCTACTACTGTACCTATGTCTAGCGAACTGTTGGCAAAGGCCACTCCAAAGTGGAAGCCACAATGCAAGATAGGGAAGGCCAAAGAGGAGATGTAGGGATGAACCTTACTCTTACATGCCAATTTCGACCATCGACGCACTAGATCGTGTGAAAGAGAGATGTCTTTGCCATGCGGAAGGAAAGCAATACATAATTTAAAAACTACCTCACTAGATCGAAGTGTAAAATTTCTCATGACACGCGAGACGTGGGAGACGAGATTGTGTTTTGAGTCAATTGGAATTTTAGGTTTTAATGATCCTTAGACTTTGATTTTGAAGTGAAACCTCTTTGGGTGCGTTGAAAGTAAAATGTTTAGGTAAAATTTTAGTGCAACGTTTTATGTGTAACGTTAGGCGCATGCGCAGTCAAATTTCACTTCTGTCGCGTGTACTGAGTTGCACGCGCTCTTGTGTTTTCATTGGTCAAAATTGACAAAAGTAGGAAATTTTGTCAAAAGTTCATACAAAGTTGTCGTATAAATATAATTAATTGTAAAAAAATATAATAATATTGATTAATATAATATAATTTTATTGGTGTCCGGATAAGAATATAGCACCATTCCATCTCATCCTGTGGGTGTCGTAAAAGACGACAAAGGGAATCTAAACCAGAGGGATGGGTAGCAGCGTCCCTTCAGTGAAACGGTAGCCATACTGCGCTCATCAACCCGCCTGCCAAGCGTGGTGAGTATTGGCAAATACCCCCAAAATGATGACACAGTTGTGAAAATCTATAGGGGAGGCCTTTGTTCAGCAGTGGACGTATAAATGGCCGATATGAGATTTATATTTTTAAATTTTGTTTTGATTTGATATATTTATTACGTACGGTGACGAAACTTGTCAAAGCCGAATCTGAATCTTAAATGTTTTTGTGAGTAATGTTTTAAAAGTTCAGGCTTTTATGTTATTTTGATGATTCATGAGAGGCGGTTGATACTATATTTGGCAATTTTATTGCTTTAAAAATATCTTCATTACGATTTATTTTCATTTTTTGTGGCTATTGATTCATCGGTGTTATCAAGTTTACTTCTTCTTTATTTTATTTTTGTAAGTCGGAATATTTTACGGCGCTTTTGAACCAGATGCTCGAATCTGAAATGTTATCAAAGAACTGATATCCTATTTGGAGCAGTGACTAATGACTTATTAGCTGCAAATAGTTCTTCCGGGACTGGGTGTTTGAGCATTCCAGATTTATGTCTGTAAACCCGCCACCCCACGTACCGACGACAAAGGATACATTAACGTCGTTAACAAAGCTATTTTACGTATACACATTTGATTCGTAATTTTACTCCGTAATATTCGCCAAGAAGCCATTCTCGACGTTGTCCTACATTATTTTAACATAATATTATACCATAAAATATGTCTGTACTTTAAAACGGAAATCTTTGAGTTTGTCTGGGCATTTCTTCTCACGTTGGAAATACTGGCATAATTTAGATTTATTAATGAGTGGAAAGTAATTCTTGAAACCTACTTGCTAAATACGGATCATTTGCCATTTATTACGACTAGGTTCAACAAGGCGGATTCAACATCAAAATAAAGCAATCTACATTAAAGCGAACAGCGATATTACCTTTCTTAAACTCTTTTATCAGGACAACAGTAGTGTGAATATTTGATCGGTGCAGTGTGCGATTCCATATGCTGGGTAATAGCCAGGTCAATAAGAAGGTGTAACCACCAGACAGAAAAGGCTGAATAATGTCGAACACTGTTTGTCATTATACTAGTCTTATAATCGAGCAGTTGTTTGTATTAGTTATAATAAAAGAGCTAAGGTGTTGCGATATCATTTTAAACATAACTTAATTGAAAGGAAAAAGCATTGTTCACTTTTGTGTTGTCGAAATTAGGGGACTTAGCTGCTTTCCGTCGCGCGCTCGGTGGTGTGAATTGAAGAAAAGCCTCTAGAATTGATATTTGTTCAACCGATTTGAGTCTGTTGTGAAGAATATTTCTTGTTCGACCTATTCAGTATTCAGCTGAATTTAATATAAATAGTTTATTTCTTAATCATTGTAATTAAAACACTTTTAAACGGATTACATCGTGTATACTAGGGTCACATTGAATGAATTAGAATTAGTCACTAAGAAAAGTTGCCGATGATAAATTTATTTCAATTTAGAATATAGAACTCTTTAGGAAGCTGTAGATGTACAGTGAATTCATATTATATCATTTGTTTTTACTAATTAGTGGCAATTAAGAAAGAGCATGTCGTGCGTCGAAATTAATTTGTTAAAGAAAAAATTATTACGACCTTCGTGGTGGTCTTAATCCACAACTATGTTATGATAGACTTCGATTGGCATTTCATGATGAAGCCCTATCTCATGTCACCATTTATAACTAGTTTAAACGTGGTCAAAGTAAGCTCACTGATGATTTGTGCGAAGGACGTCCCTCTACGGTGACTACAGAAGATAATGTTAGTGCTATGTGGCTAATGATAGAAGCTAATAAACGATTAGTTACACCCAGATACATATCTACAGATCCGGAAATGTTTTGGCATTGATGTGAGTCAAGCGCTAAAAGTCTTACATGGACTTTTAGGCGTCAGAAAGCTTTGCAACACATGGATACCTCATAGTTTGACGGAAAATCAAATACGCCGTCGTTTCGGTTGGTGCCGCGAAATGCTTGAAAGTATAACGGAGGTGACTCGAATGCACACAGTATTGGTATCGTCACAGGTGATGAAACCTGGATATATTGTTACACCTGGTGACCTGGGAGTTGTAGCATGCGGGTGGCATGCAACCATCCGTCGAAAACCAAAAGTCAATCAGCCCCATAGATGTTTCCATTCGAAAATTTCCCAATAAAAGTAAAGAAGGGCAGAAGTCAAGGGACGAGACGACAATGCTCCGGCAAACAATAAAATATTAACGGCTTCCTACAACATTACGGTTTTGATTTTCTAAAAACTTTTAGTGTGACCCCCGTTTTTGTTTTTCAGGATGACTCCTCCTGCTACAGCGAATACTAAGTGTAAATTGTTTGAACCGTCAGAAACAAAATATCTCTGATATACGCGATGTAATCCGTTAAAAGTTATTTTATTATACCTAATGAGTAATATCCGCAAACACCTGAGACTACTATATTTCTTAATATTATTAAGAATAGCATTATACTACCTCATCTTGTGGGTATCTTAAATACGTCTCTCTCAACTGCGATCGTCATTCTGCTTGCCAAGTGTGGCGATTGTGGCAAAACCCCCCAATGAGCATGGACGTTTTTCGGCTGAAATGATGATGAAATTATTTCAGTTGTGACGACATGCATTGACTTCGTTGGGTCATTATAATAACGCGTAGATCAGCTGCGTTACAGAGAGGGCGGTGCAGCGTGTAATGTGGTTCGATTTTTTTTTGTTATTCCTCTTCTTTCGTTTGGTTAGTGGCCAACCTCGTGTCAGAGTTGTTCAAGCCGTCTGAAGGCTTCCCACTTAGCTTAACGGCTGCCGTCTAATGACAACGACCGAGACCAACGATTTTACGTGCGAAGCACGGAGACGCTCAGTTCTAATACCTCTGTACGGTCACCCATCCATTGACTGACCATGTCGAGCGTCGCTTAGCGTCATCCGTCGTTTACTGATAAGTAAGTTCAACCGGCACTCATCCTTTTCATGATATAAATTCATATCGGGGAAAATCTTCCTGATAGAAGACTTGGTCTTCCTCTGCTAAGTATATGTATAGATGTTTCGCTCTTTATACGAATGAGGTTTATCATTTTACCAGATGCCATGTTGATATAAGCAGCTGAAAAATAAAAATGTTGTTCTATTGCTAGGTTCCCTTTAGCTATATGGACTGATAATACGCTCATTATGAAGGGCAAGATCAGTTCCTTCGTTAATTTTGTTTATAGGTATAGTTAGATTAAATGGTATTACGTGTGGTGTCTGGATTGAGAATATAGCACCACTCCATCTTCTCTTGTGGGTATCATGGCGATTAAGGGACTTTATCCCAGATTGGCAGCAGCGTCCCTTTTGTGAAATAGTAATCATAGTGCGCTTATTAGCCCACCCGCCTGCCAAGCGGGCTGAGTACTAGAAAATTTCCGTCAAACGCAGACAAAATTATAGAAATCTATGGAAGAGGCCTTGTACTGCAGTGGACGTTCTTTACATATGATAATAGGTGGTTGGTTAGGTTAGGTTAGCATGATATTAACACCATTGTGTATATTTTACACCACCACCAAGTGTTGCAAAATAAACACGAAAAGTATACAGGTATCTATAATAGCAAGGGTCGAGACTTTAACTGCTCTAATGAATGTTATTCTGCCACGTTCAGATATCCATTTTTCTAGTTCCTTACCTATAATAACCAAATGTCAACTCACATTCCCATCGATTTAGTTGACCGAACAGCCTGAATAGTCCTGACATACAGTTAGAGGGCACACTTATTTCTTGTTTTTGTCCTTGAAAACACAGCCACAAAACTAAACCTTATTGTTCCGTAATACAGTTGAAGTTATTGTGCGGTTTGTGTTAGAACAGTTAAATATGAAGGAAGATAATTGATAAAGCCAACTTATGCCTACTGAGTATCTGTTCCACTGTAATTAATGTAGCTACTTACATTACATACATGTGTTCTTTATAGATTGTGTCGTAGTCGGGTGCTCTTCAGCGCTGTATTGATTTATACGTGCGGTCTTAACAGAATTGCCCTAGGCCTTATGGCCCGCAACTACGTTATTTCCGATAATTACTTCACTCGCTCGCATATAATGGTCAATACCTACTTATATTGCTGGTAAAATGTAACTCAACAGGTGATCGAAAAGAGTTTGTGGTAATAACAATTGGTAGCTTTTTGGTATACAGAACTTAGATCTTACATTATCTGTTGTTGGCAATAAATGTCCGTTATACCTATGCTCACTAAGAACGATTTCATGCAAGCAACTCCGGTCTTTCCGACAAAAAAAGGCTAAGTTACTTTCAAAAGTTATAACGTAATTGTGAAATAATATTGATTTGGCTGGATAGTTACACCCATCTCATATGTGAAATCATAAAATAGTGCGTTTTTTTCAAGTGAAGCCAGTTATTAACACTATAGATGATATCGGATCATCCAATGACAAGTCAGCAATTATCGAAAGCGACGCGGCCGCGGTTCGTATTTAACTCGCATCTAATAACACAGTTAGAGCAAAAATCTCAATCGCTATTAATCACCGATAAGGATAAAGCATACGCGGAGTCTGCCGCGACGAAAGGTGCTATTGACGAAAGCTTAGATCCTAATCGATTCATAAAACTTGCAGCGTGTTAATTATAAGCCACTGGGGTGCGGATGAATGCGCCCGCGCTGCCGACGCGCCGACTCGCCGCGAGCATGCGCTCCCGAGATCTCGATTGTCGATGTGAGAACTATCGTATCATCGATGATTTTTCATATCGACAACCCTTTATTTGAACGTTTCCTTTAAAAAAATCACAGCTGCCTTGCAATCCAATCTGGTTCTTGTAACGCCAAGGCAATTCGCGCAATGTTTTTTGCAGCAATCGTCTTCAATAATTTTGTAAACATAATAATACAACAGGAAACATGAAGTTAATGTCCAGGTTTGTCAACTGCTCATAGTAATTTTAACGTTCGATGATTAAAGTAAAACAATGTTGGTAGAGTTAATTATTTCATTATAATAGCAAGGTGAGTTCTAACCGAAGCGTGAGTTGACTATGACATTGCAGACACTTTGCCGTACTCAGTTAATTTGCTGAATTAGTTCTGTGAGCGGTGTGTAATTAGGACACGTGAGACACTTTGTGTTTGCTCAGGACTCGTGAACGGGCGATTTCAAAACCACTCGACCGTTTACAGCGCGCACTGTATTATTTTACGCCGTTTGAACATTCATATTTCTTACCAAAAGTGCAGGTTTTTGTATTTATTTTCCGTTGAACGTTTTTCTGCCCGGTTGTATAAGAGTTATTATAATACATTTTTTACAGTGACTTTGCGGTTAGATGTCTAGGTATTGTTGCTTTCTGGGAAGTCATTTTAAATGTAATCGAAAAGGCCAATTAACAAACAATAATTACCCTTAAATTCTCAATATGAACGCTTTATAAAGAGACCGACGAGACGAGAGAGTTTACCAAGATACGTCGTTACAATTACTTTACACAAGACGATAGTCAAATGCGATAGAATACCGAATACCGAAATAAGAATACACGTACAAACGCTATTGAGGGAAGCGTATATTATGAGAACAGAGGAGTGTAGTGTCAATCAATTTTCGCCGCTGGTGATTTCATAACGTCACGTGTCGGGTTCCCACGGAAGCTCGGCTACAACCCGCCCAGGGCCGTCATGTCCAACCACTTAAGTATTTAACATAGGTACCTACATAGCCTTAGCTTAAAAGTTATTATCTAGCCTAAACAATTTCTAAGCTGACGGCATGGAAATGGGCACGCATAAATAACGCTTCATGGCCGAGTTTGAGTATTAAATTGTTGGTTGCGATGCGAGCGGAGTGACGAATAAATTGCCCATACACTGTCTAGCTTATTGCCTCTTTCAGATTAAGTTGAGTACAAACTGCGCGCTTCAATTATGTGTGGATCTGCTAAAATCTCATTAAGTCATTCACTACATATAAATGTAAACATAAGTACTTTCTCCTCTAACAGATTAAGTTGAACGCATGGATGTATGTGCTGCAGCATAAAGCGTGATTGAATTATGCTAATATACTTCTAATTTTTCATTAACAATCTATATTATTCTTATTTGTGTTTAAGCCGAATTCTATTTCAGTTTAGAGTGATGCAATCTAAGCACGGTTTTGATCTTTACAAATGATGTAGGAAGCTGAAAAACCACACAAATCATAGAGTGAGTAATTTCATATTAAACCGGTAATTTTATTTCATCGTACGTAAATTTGTTTGGTAGCTAATGATACCTACTCAAGATGATTGTCCGCGGATCGCCGCGGCCCGTAATGAAGCCGTATTTAGGCTTTGGTCCTATAATCAAAATTGAATTATCCCACTTGACATTCTTGCTTCAGAAACCATGCTTTTTCTTTTTCCGCTCCAATTCTCTTGGACAATTTGAATTTTTAATGATCGTCGTTGTCAATAGAATGCTATTTTAGTAAATTGTCATATGGATCTATGATTTACCCTCAAGTAATCGTGGTGCGTGACATTATTTGAGCCTTTATACATTTCTGGGAATGTAATGCTCTGTAATAAAATATGTTTAGTGAAGTAACTTGTCAGGCACGATGATAAGTTATGTATTTAAAGGATAAAATAATTTAAATTACATTTTCAATTTATAATTTTTCTAATACTGTGAATTTCTTTTATAAGACATGTGGATTAATTACTACTAGAATAATCGATCTGTATGTTAGATGCGCTAGATGGGTGGCCAATTATTCCATATCAAGAACCCTCTATGTCTTGGAAGACAGTCAAGCCGTCGGTCTAGCTTTTTGTATGTAGCTACGTGATATTTGTCTTACAATCATAGTGGCGTCGTATACTGGGTTGTTACGTTTACTTACAACATGGTTGAGGGTAAGCGATACTGCTAAATGTAGTGTTCCAGACATATTTGATGGTGGGTTATGCGAGAGGAATGTAGGGCAAAGTTTAGAATGGTATTTTGATGCATGCATCATACTCGTGAACGGGTGCCTTCCGTTGGGATTTATCAGCTAATCTTTATTATTATTTCATTTGACTCGAAGTTCAGATTCGCATACTATTTTCTATATTGACGGCAGGGTTGGTGTAGTCGACTGCTGCACACTGGGTCGTGGGTTCGATTCCCGCACAGAGCAAATATTTGTATGATCTGCAGGTAGCTGTTCCGGGATAACTGCACCCGGGTCTAGGTGTATTGTGTATGAAATTTACCACCCGCGACATAGAAGAAATCCTAGTGTGTGAAAAAATAATTATAATTAACAAAAAGAATATGACATTATATGTAAATACTTGCATAAATTTATTTTACTTATGAACACAGTGATTCTTGTGACGTTAATTTATATCTATTATGTATTCATACAATAGAATGAGTTTTTCCATCGTTATTGTAGTATGTTCCTTCATTACGTATTAACCTACTTTTTTCTCATTACATATATTTTTACCATAATAATTTTTACCAAACAAAATTTTATTCTCAACTATTTTAAAAGAGTGTCTATGGAGTTTCTTGCTCGCTCGATCTTCTCTATAGGTCCAACCAATTGGAACCGTGCAACTTAAATTGACGTTTCATGAGTGAAAGTAATTGGTATATTTGAACAAAAAAAGACTGTTGACTATAAACACTGCCATGACATTTTAATCATTTCAGCTGACTAAAGTCCACTGCTGGACATAAGCCTCTCTCAAGATTGCACAACAACTGGTCTGGATGTGTCGTGAGTTCATTGAGGGGCTTTGCCATAATCGCCGGCGTTTTGGCGATCGCTGTTGAATTGTTAATGTACTCGAAGGACGTTGATGCCTATCCTCCAGCTAATTCCATAGTCACATTTTACGACACCTACAGGACGAGATGGGTTGATGCTATTCGTAGCCGGCACCACTCGGTTTATCAAATATTGCAATCAGGCTTGATTAGTGTTGATTTTTTCAAAGCTTACACTGTTTACTGCTGCTTATTCCTCACATATTCTTTATTTTGAGGTGAAGTCATAATCATTGTAACATCATCATCATCATATCAGCCATTTAACGTCCACTGCTGGATCAAGGCCCGCCCCTACAGATTTTCACAACTGTATCGTCGTTTTGAGGGGAATTTGGCAATACTCACCACACTTGGCAGGCGGGTTGGTGAGCGCAGTATGGCTACTGTTCCACAGAAAGCACGCTGCTGCTCACCTCTCTGGTTTAGTCCCTTAGTCGCCTTTTACGACATCCACGATGAAGATGGGTTTCGCGCTATACTCTTAATCAGGACACCACACGGCCTACTTAACATATTATCATATAAAAAGATTAACCATGGAGTTTTTCCAGTTCTTAATCAAGTCTAAATCATGGAACGTGATAACTAATATCTGACTATACATCAGTATCTGTAAATGGCTCACATAAACAAAAATATTTTTATTTCAGGTTTGGGTGTTTATGCATGTGAGATTTGTTTCTGTAAACTGTACCCACCATAAAAGGGGAATCATTGTACCCGATTTAAAAAGAAAATTGAACTCGCTCCGTGTATGATTCTCATATTAAGCATAGTTAGGAAAAGGCTATGTAGATGAGGTGTTGTTGACAAACAATGGTCAGATTATCCAGTCATTGTTACAGTTGACTTAGTTCGCAGTCTGAGTTTAATAATATCTGCTCTATGATAGCCTACCTATTGTTAAAAGTCATAGACCTTAGTGATTCCACTTCAGTAACTTCGCCTCTATGCTTGAAGTTTCAAAATTATTATCTAATTGCTTCCGAGGGAGCAAGCGCGAACTGATTCAAGTTTCATACAAAAAAGTCGATCAATCACCGAATCAAGGCGTCGTTAACACGCGTTGCATTATGTTCAATAAATCAGGCCATCCAGACCCACTTCACCGCTAAAGATTTTGATCTATTAACTGGATGACAGTGCACTACTGTGGCGCGGTTAACTTTAGCGCCAGCCAATATAAAGAGCCACTTCTGAATACTTTTAATACAAATTTAATTAACTGGATTCAGTCCCTTTCTGTGTCGTTTAAAAAGATCTTTGTAGACGTACCGTGTAATGGCTTAAATCGCCCATAAACGACTCCTGTGTGGAAATTTATTAAGAGTTGGTTTGGGTAGGTATTGTCCCTTTGTGGCTCTCGCTTCCTTAAGCGTACCGTCGATGATTAATTACTCATCTTTGTTTTGCAACATGAGTCCTTTTTAAATGGAAACAAACAAAAACTGGAAGGAATTATTCGACACCTTGTTCGTGCATTGTGAATGTTTATGTAGTTTCTCTCGCGTTTATGGTGGAGTGTTAAACTTTCAATTGATTCGTGCCAATCATAGTGATGCTGCTAATTATCATAACGAATACGACGCTCAGTAGTTTTGTAGCAAAAACAGTAATATTATGTTTTTTATTACAACGCTTACACGTCCTTTTCTCAAACGCTTGTTTATTTCAAGCAATAACCAGTTAATAAATAAGTATGAATTAATGTTAGTTTCATACCAAAATTATGCCAGTAGAAATCTACAATTCAAAAAAATTACAATTACTGTATATTAATGGTATACACAAATAAACAGTATAATTATGATGGGTAAAAAGAATATGAAATAATGTGAAACAAGCCTAGTTTCAATGTAAGTCGTGTGTACGCGCCGGGAGCGCGCTTGTGTTTCACACAAATAATATACATTTAGAAACAGTTTCAGTGCCTCACGATCCGCCCCTGCCTAGGCAACGCCGAATAATTGGCCCCGGTCATGCGATTACGTTTCTAGTCGATTTAATTATCGCGAAATGATCAGTGCCGGCCTCCCGCAATTTAGCTATCAATCAAGAGGAGAACGATTATTGGCGTTCTGAGGCGATCGAGGCGGCAGTATGGGTTTTCAATAGTTACAGCAAAACTGTAGTGAAAGGCGATGTTGGATTTCATACACGTACTGCATAAATGTTTGACGTTACGGTGTAGCTTCGACTGCGCCAATGAACGTATCCGCTGGCCATGTAATTATACGTCTAACATTTTAATGATTTGTATTGTGGTGACATGTGTCCGTAAACTTGCTTTTATAATTACAATATTTTTTAGTTAACAATTATGTACGTTAAGTATGTTATTATACAATATAATATTTGAGCATCATTTGTATCAATCAACATTGTAATCTAAATTATTTTAAAAGAGTATCCATGGAGTTTCTTGCCGGCTCTTCTCCAAAGATCAACTATTTGGAACCGTGCAACTTAGATTCTGACGTTTCATAAGTGCCAATATTTGGTTTCTTTGAAATAAAAAACTTAGACTTTGACTTTAATTAGCAAAAGACATTCCTGTTATCCCAGCCCTTATACATATTATAAAAACAGAGAATTATCAAATATTTTAGTTTCAAATAAATCAATTACTGACACTTATGAAACTTCAGAATTTTTGTTGCACGTTTCCAATTAGTTGATCCTATGGAGAAGAGCCGGCAAGAAACTCCAACGATGCTCTTTTAAAATAATTGAGATTATAATGTTAATTGATGCAAATGATGCTAAAATATATAATGAGAATAATGTTAAGTTAATGTATAAAGTCATCATATCGGCCAATTATACGTCCACTGCTGAACAAAGGCCTCCCCCATAGATTCCACAACTTTGTCATCATTTTGGGGGGTATTTGCCAATGCTCACTACGCTTGGCAGGTGGGTTGGTGAGCGCAGTATGGCTACCGCTTCACAGAAGGGACGCTGCTGCCCATCCCTCTGGTTTAGATTCCCTTAGTCGCCTTTTACGACATCCACGGGAGGAAATGGAGTGGTGCTATAATCTTAATCCGGACACCACACGGTAAAGTACTTCATTCAAAAATAATATAATAATAATTTATTTGCGATAGTATTTAACTGCTGACCCGCGTCCCTGAGTCCCGCAACAGACGATGCCTGTTCACGAGCATGACGCATTAAGATTATTAATATAGCACATAATATTATCCATATTTGACGGCACGGTTGGTGCAGTGGCTGATACAGTCGACTGCTGCGCCCCGGGTCGTGGGTTCGATTCCCTCACGGAACAAATATTTGTATGATTGGCAGGTAGTTGTTCCGGGTCTGGGTGTATTGTATGTGGAATTTGTGTCTGTAAATGCACCCACGACATAGGAGAAATAATAGTGTGGGGCAATGTTTAAAAAAAAAAAACACTAAAGATGATGTATCACCAAAAAATATAATCATCATCAACATATCAGCCAAAGGAAGTCTACTGCCGAACAAAGGCCTCCCCCATAGATCTACTCAATTGCCTTACCCTTTCTCCTTACTCACCACGCTAGGCAGGCGGGTTGGTGAGCGCAGTATAACTGCTGTTCTACAGAAGGGGCGCTGCTACCCATTGCTATAGTTTAGAGTCACTTACGGCCGAAATGAATAATTACATTCGTTTTTGTAAAAACTGACAAATCCGAAATCCGAAGATTTTGGATTACATTGATTATTAGTTTCGGCCGTTAGTCGCCTTCTACATCTGCGGGAGGAGATCGAGTGGTATATTCTTAATCCGGTACCACCCACTCATGCTTTGCAGTCTCTAAGGGGGTCGCTTGAGGCGGCTGTTCACTGCTTCTGCTGTTTCTAGCCGGAAGGAGGCCGGTCGTCAAAGGGTCATAGAGTTTGCATCTGTATATCATCCCATTTGCCTGTGCGACGAGGCTTCGACGCTATTAGCTCGTTGAGCACCTGTCGCGAGTTGACATGACCTTTTTTTATTGATGTCCAGTGGAAATTCTACATGGAACTTCCTTCGCCCCGGGGAAGGGCGAAGGGGTGTGCCGGACTCCTACCGGCTAAAACCACTGGAGCGGTCATCTTCGGCACCGAAGGGGGGCTCCAGGTCCTCGTAAGATCACACTAGAGCCGCCCATTGGTGCCACGCCTTTAGGCACATCTTGGAAGGGGTGAATGTAAAGCGGTCACCCCCTCTAGCAGAGGGAAGGCGACTGTAAAAAGGTCGCCCCCCAGGCACTTCTCGGGGAGGATTGTAAAGGATCCCCCCAAGCCTCACTTTGCGCTGTGCTGCGCACACGGTGGCACGTGACCACGTGCGCGCCACCATCTTCCCGGGGGTGAGTTGACATGACCTGGAGACAGTGACGGTCCACCATCGACGCAATTCTTCAAGTTCACTCGCCGTCGGAGCAGGCAGTGTCCCGGTGGGGTGGGGTGGGGTGGCGTTGGTGGTCAGTCTAGACATCGTAAACGCCTTCAACTTCATCCCGTGGGGCACTATAGTACATCATCGGTGCCCCTTCTATCTGCAGGGCATCATAGGGGCCTATCTGCGCGATAGTCACATTCGCTGCGTAGGCGGGGATGGTAGCGTAAAGCGGAGGGAAATTACGTGCCTGCAGGGGTCAGTTCTTGGTCCCCTCTTATGGAAACTCGCAATGATGCGGTCCTGCGTGTCGTTCTCCCTGCTGGCGTCAGCTTAGTCTATTTCGCTGACTACACTCTAGTGTTGGCCAGCGGGGAATCCTTCAAGGGAGTCCATCAAAAGGTGGCAATTGTCGTGGTCAACCTTGGAGAACCATGTGAGGAAGTTCGCCATCTCTACGGGGGGGTAACGTGGTTAGTCCTCTACGGGGCGTTTGTATGGTCAGCTCGACTGTCAGGTGCCCAGCGCTGTACAACCAAACTTCACGGTCTACAGCACAGAGTGGGAGGCGGTTAGCTCGGCGGCGCTAACTTGGGGCGTCACCGCCAGAGGATACACTTCACGATCAAGCGCGACGTTGCATAGAGTGAGGCTTCGGATGGATACTTTACAAAACCCTCCGGGAGGGGGGGCAATTTTCATCTATTTTCTTAAATAACTCTAAAACTAGATTTATTAAAAGTATAAATAAAATATATTTGAGATTCTACACGGTACAGTGTGTTAAACATTTTTATTTTATTTTATAATTTGCACCCCAAAACTGACCCCTAATTTTAAAATAATTTATTAATGTTACATTTTCGTGTTTGAATCGTAGAGATTCATATGTGTACCAAATTTCGACTTAATCAGTCCAGTAGATTCGGAGCAAATTGGCTTTTTCTATCGGAAGTTTGGAACCGTAAAAAAGACTAATCCAGCACGTACTACACTACGGTCGTCACCTAGAGATATTCAATTATTTTGTCTCTTATGCCCATTAACTTTACTAGCTACAGTACCCTACTAACCGGGACACAGTACTGTCTAAAGGTTAAACACTACTGCTTGACGGCGAATAAATACAACACTGCGGTGGTACCTACCTAGCTGGCCTCTTGCAATCAGAGATCTGCCAACTCGGCACGGTTGGTGCAGTGGCTGACACAGTCGGCTCCTGCGCACTGGGTCGCGGGTTCGATTCCCGCACGGTTCAAATATTTGCATGATCTGCATGTAGTTGTTCCGGGTCTCGGTGTATTGTGTGGGTAATTTGTGTGTGTCACACAGGAGAAATCCTAGTGCGGGGCAACGTTTTTTTAAATAAATAAATAACATTATATTAACATTAAATTTAAACTAAAAACAACAAAAATTAAAACCCGATGAAGTTCAATATCTTAAATATGAAGATTTAATTTCGGCTGTAAAACTATAACACTATATTATAAGCGTTCCGTAGCAAAGCAAGCAACCTTAGTCTATATGTTAGAAAACAGTTCTAGTTATACGGATGGGGGGCGCTCCTATATACTTTCCCAACCGTATTTATGATAATCTGTAAATATTCAGGCACTTGTATTGCGCCTTGATGTTATTATTATAGTACGTCTGTGACCAAACCCGCTTATTTTCCACTTCGTGTACCTAAAGGGTTTAATCTGCCATAACCATTTTAATAAACTTATGAATATTATCGCAATGTTCTAAATCTATGTTGAAATAATTACACAAAATGTGGCGTTCACTTTTTACAGTAGGTACGGTAAGTATCACGCTACGTTTACTTAATTACTTATACTTAGCGACTTTCTATGACCAATACTTACATACGAAAACACACAATTTTCTACATAAATTCATATCTTGATCGCAATATTTAAACGGGTTTCACTTATTAAGGCGATGTGTCGCAGACCTCATGTTAACTCGAAACTAAGTTTTTGTTCGGCTGCGCCATTTTGGTCGGTAAGCTTTAGTCTTATCAAGACATAAAGAGACTTATGAATTCATCTTGAATGGCGTTGACAAAAATGTGAATATAAATAATGTGTTGAATAATTCAGCGTGTTATCGGTATGGTGGAGCGGTGTGCGCGTAAAAAGCGAGCGGACCGCGCGCAGCCCGCCGGAATGCCGCTGCGTTGTTTTTACGTAATTGTCCCGATGCACGCACTCATCCATTATCTAACTGACTGTCTGACTTAGGCACCGAAGAATACGCTATTTTTTACTACCCCTCTCTAATCATAAGCCACTCCATAAGTCTAACGGGGAGTGCTAAAGATTTTTCAGTTACATCCATATTTTTTGTTATTTCAGAGTTCATTCAATTGTATTGTATTATCAAGGATGGTTTTTTATAATATTAGTAGCATAAAGTTGCCATTTGATTTAACTACACCGCCACTAACTTTTGAAATGAGAGCGCGCGCCTGTATTAAATGTATTGTGTGTTTAGACTCCATACCAGTAACATAATTTTATAGTCGAAGAGATGTCATTAGAGATAAATTGTTAAAATGATTTTGGAAGATAATAAGGCGGTTAAATATTATAAAATGTTAATAGACGATTAGATTCGCATGTAATCTCTTTTTTTAAGAAATTATTTTAGTAACCGCTAATAATATTCTAATGTTCAAAATGTTGTTTCAAACTCGACGTACTTTTATCACAGTATTGGACTTTTGTTTTCCAAACAGCGATAAATGAATCCCACGTGTTAAATGCTATAAAAACAAAGCTTAAGATAAATAGTAATTAAAAATTCATGTCTCGTCACATGGAGGCTTCATTTAGCCGATGTCAATGATTCTGAAATTATTAATACTAATTTAAAGCTTTCATTGTTATTCTTACCGCCGTGCTCGATTATCATTTTTTGTAGGGACGCACGTCCACTGTCCTTTTAAATGCAAAAATACAAATGTTGACGTACTGTTTTTAGGTGTATTTTGAAGTTTATTACTCTACATATAAGGGCTGAAAAGTAAAACTGTGTACAAGTAAAATTGTATTGCAAAAGTTGATTCGCGACAAGTAACTTGCGTTGACTCACGTTTAGCACTCAATGAAATTGCATCAATCGGTATCGTGTCGCTATTACTGGTATTTTTATTTGAGCCTCTAATTTGATTTTTAGTTTTCTTTTATTTCCTTCACCAAGCAGCAGGTGATAGTTCGTTCAATTTGTTTTTATAAATTGTAGCTAACTGAAATACAAAACAGAAGCAGAATCGAACCAGAAACTTGGTGTTCGATAAATAATTATTGTTCTCGTTTTACTATACATTTTAGTAATATCAAAAACTCATTATAACTCATGACTTCCTCAATTAAGATTTTGCCATAAATATTCCTTGGGTAAACGGTTCGGAATAAAGTCTACTGCTGGACACAAGCCTCCTCCAAAGATCCCACAACCGGTCTGGGTGTGTAGTGTGCTCATTGGGGGGTTTAGCCATAATCGCCACGCTTGGCAGGCGGCTTGGCGATCGCAGTTGAGTTGTTAATGTACATGAAGGACACTGCTGCCCATCCTCCAGCTAATCCCATAGTCGTCTTTTGACACCCACGGGATGAAATGGGTTGATGCTGTTCTTAGCTGGTACCACACAGCAAACCTAAACCTAATACCAAGGTGTTAATAATGACGTCGAGGGGTCTCTCTTCTGTCATCCGCCCGTGAACGTCCACTACAGAACGTAAGCCTCCCAATTACTACTGCAGTAGGTACTGGTGGAAGGGGAAGGTGAAATTGCCGTAATCGCCACGCTTGGAATGTGAATTGGTGATCGCAGTATGTTGTTATTAACACACGGGAAGATGCTGCTACCCATGCTTTTGAGATTAACCCTAAGTCGTTTTCTACGAAACCAAACATAGCTGGGGAGGGTTGGTCTATCTTTGCCGAGAATAACACGTTGTCTGGGGGGTTGAAAGATTCTCAAGGTGTAATAACAGGGACACCCGCTTCCAGTTTTCGAAACGCGAGGTAGTGAACACACCTATTGACACCCCGAGTCACTCACGCCGTGTTGCTCCTTATTGCCAGTAGGGGTGGTCATTTAGGGGGTCCATCGTGTGAATAGCAACTCACCGTCTTCCACAGAATTTCAATTAAAGGTGTAAAGGCAGACATTGTTGTTTCCGATATCTCAAAATTGTCAGTTCATATATCATACATTGTAATAGAACTTATCATTTTAACTTTCATCTCACATAATAGTTCTACACCACCGGAGACAGTTCGTGACTGTATTTCTGTATGCAGTCATGGAGAATCCCCGATTAGCGTCCCATTACATTTTAGATTAAAATTCTCAAAATTAGGGTCTTTGCGTGTTGAAGCCATGGCCGCATTAAAATACCTGGTTACTTACGTAGATACGTGTTTGGTACTCACAACCTACTAAACAGAGAAGCCGTTTTATATGCTCCTGCTATAATAGCGACGGCACGGTTGGTGCAGTGCCTGATACAGTCAGCTGATGCGCTCCGGGTCGTGGGTTCGATTCCCGCACGGAACAAATATTTGTATGATCTGCAGGTAGTTGTTCCGGGTCTAGGTGTATTGTATGCGGAATTCTAGTCTGTAAACGCACCCACGAAACAGGACAATTTTTTCAAAATTACAATTTCATTACAAAATTCTAGCGTGGGGCAACGTTCTTTAAAAAAGCAAATAAAATATGATTTTATATGATAACGAATTGGTTTTCAATGTGGTTGTCAGTCTGCTTGTGCAGTACATGACTTTCAATTGAATCTTTTTCAGACAATGCCCTGCAGTTATCGTTAAAAATTGTTGTAGTGTTTATTCTGTATAGTGATCATAGTTTACAGACAAAGCTCACATATGTAGGTACACAAACACACAGACCCAGAACAATTACCTTTAGCCCAAACAAATATACTATGTTCCGTGCGGGAATCAGATCCCCGTAATCGTAACCCGTAGCACAGAAAGGTTAGCTTGCGGCTGAATACTGAAACGCCACTTAATATTGAGTCCTCTTTTTACTAGTTGAGCCGGTTTTCTACCTGAAATGTGTCTCTCGAATAGTTAAAGCGGGAATTAATAATAAGTGGCCTTTCAGTACTCGGCCGTTAGCCACTGAGTCAATCGTGCCATTGATTTTATATGTCGTCCACTACTAGCATAGCATATTGCCACGCTCAGCGCTGGACTATGTTAGGCTAAGTAAGTTAATTTGTGATTTTATGCGAAATATTACATATAACGTATAATTCCATAATATAGATGATTTTAATTAAACTAAACTAATTGTATGTTTTGTTTTGCTCTAGGCACTCTACGACCGCCGGGTCTGATCGGCGGCAGTAAACCCAAAGTTGCGACTCCAGCAGTTGTCTCCAAAATAGAACAGTACAAGAGGGAAAACCCCACCATCTTCGCTTGGGAGATCCGCGAGCGACTTATATCTGAAGGTAAACCAATACATAATTTACAGTACAGTAACTATTATGACTTTCGGAACAGCCAGACTATTACGTGAAGTCATAACTGAAGTTACTAACTCCATTATAGTACTCGTTCTATACGTAAAACAGGGATTTGAGTTCTGGGAAAAAGTTGTTATCGTCAATTCATAATCGTAAGTTACTGACATATTATATCAATAAAACAATCGTAAAATAGATGAGTCATCAGCCGGAAAACGTCCACTGCTGAACAAAGGCTTACCCCATAAATTTACGCAACTACCTGTTACATGCCGCCCGCATCCAACGACTTCCAGCGACCTTCACCAGCGGCCGTCCCAGGCTGCCTTTTCCGGTGCGTGGTCTCCACTCGAGAACCTTTACCGAGAAGTAGAGGAGTAAAGTATTGGGCCAAAGCAGTATCGTTACTTATCACCGATACTAGATGCCCGGCTGTACCGTCGTGGTCATCCTGCAAATACTAACGCGGCAGTTCTTTTCAAAACGTTAAGAAAACTAAATCATTAATATACCGATGTAAGCCCCTTTTTTTTTTCTTTTTTTTTTTTATTGATGTCCAGTGGAAATTCTACATGGAACTTCCTTCACCCCGGGGAAGGGCGAAGGGGTATGCCGGACTCCTACCGGCTAAAACCACTGGAGCGGTCATCTTCGGCACCGGCCGTCGCCGTAAGGCGGGGGGCCTCTGGGTTCGTAAGTGCGATAAATTGGGGAATCTGCGTGCGCACACCGAGCGACCCACGAGAAGACGGTGGCACACAACTGGTCACGCGCCGCCGTGTGACCGCTTTACAGTCACCCTCTCCGAGAAGCCTGTAGCCGTGGCACAAGTGGGCGGCGCTAGTGCGATCATAAGAGGAACTTGAGCCACCCTTAGGTGCCGAATATGACCGCTCCAGTGGTGTTAGCTGGTAGGAGTTCGGTATGCCCCTCGCCTCACCCCGGGGCGGAGGAAGTTCACGATGAATTTCCAGTGGGAACAAAAAAGGTACACGCTGTAATCCATTTTAAAGTGTTTTATTGTAATACGTATGGCTGTTGTTATGAACAGACAGAAACCCGTTTGTGCACAATTCCGATTTAATCTTAATATCAGAATCCTCCAGTAGTTTACGGAGTTTAGGTGGCAGTCGCTGCATGTGAAGTACTGATAAACTTTACAATTCCGCTGTAAACTTAGAATCCTCTAGTAGTTATTTTACGGAGCTTAGATGGCAGTCGCTATAAACACTGATATTTAGCCGTAGCCGGTCTGACTGGGAGCCAATTCTAACATTGTTGAGATAAAGTAACTGAACTAACAGTTCCTATTTTATTTGGAATTCATACTAAACTAAACCATTTCTTAAGCTGGAATGGAAAAGTGAAATTGTTGTCTGCCATTTTGTTACAGTTTGCCGGTTATCAGTCTAGTGACTAGGATCATTAAAAAAAGTATGACTATGTTATGCTAAGATCAAGAAAAAAGAAAGAATTTGATTACTTAAGTTCTAAAATTGATATTACTACATACATTAGGTAAGCCTTAGCTCTAAAATTAGGTACTGCGTATATAAACATACTCATTAAATGCGGTAAAGATTACAGTTCATATTGCATATATTCGAATTACAAACCGTAGAAAAGTCATCTACGTTGCCCGCTCCACAATTAAATGTGTATCAGAGCTTAATTCATAAAACCGGAATTTGTGAGTATGAATTTAATTACTATTAAATTCATTTGTGAGTATGAATTTAATTACTAATTAATTCAATAATTCAATAATATTATTTCTGACCGGGGCAAAAACCACTTAATGCGATAACTTTATAAGAACATACATAGGTGCGGAGATTATCATTATATTTGGCAAATGCGGTCATTATGGCAGTATTCTCTATACAATACAGACCGTTGTGGCAGTCTACTAGCAAAGGACAGGTTTTACTGATTGATGAAAAAGGACGTTCGTTTTTCCAATAAATCGTCAAACAATCTCAGCACAGGTATCGACTATTAGCATCATCATGATTTCAGCTGAAAAACGCCCACTTCAGGTCACAGGCCTCCCTAAAAGAAAGCCACAACGTACGTTCTGGGTTTGTGTTGTGAGTTTATTTGAGGGTTTTGCCATAATCGCTATGTTTGGCGGGTCACGATCGCAGTTGAGTTCTAAATGCACTCTAAGGACGCTGCTGCCCATTCCCGTTTAACCCGTAATCGCCTTTTATGACACCGTACGGCGAACACACATGCCTATTAGCATAGGTAAAATTAATTTCTCAATTATTTCGAAACAAACAGACAATTATGCCCATTAATGTGTAAAAGTCTGTAGAATGTTTGCTAGAGTGCGTGTGCCATGAATGCTGTGGGCGATCACGAGGTGGACCAACTAACTGTGCCCATTCAAGGTGCACCCGCAAACGCGACGCACATTTTATATAAAATATTGTACAGAAATTAGTTTTACATGTAAATCGTTTTGTGGCTCGCTTTATAAAAACTGTACTTGGACCATCTATTATCTACCTATTAAAATCATAACCTCATGCACTTTATGTGTACTTGCAGGTGTGGTTTAAGAATGGCAACACCCCACCTCATCCCGTGGGTGTCGTAAAAGGCAACTAAGGGATTAGCCGGCGAACAAGGAGCAGCGTCCTTTGAGTAGGTACATTTAACTCAACTACGATCGCCAACTGAAAAGCTTGGCGAAACCAAGACCGGTCGTTGTGGGGATCTTTGGAAGAGACCTGTGTCTGCAATGATGATGATGCAATTTTTTCCGGTGAATTGTTAAATTCATATTTCAACTAATATAAAAATATATACTATGGTGTCACAAAACTAAACCTAAAGGTGGGTTTAGGATTGCCCGCGAGCTTTACATGTATCTAATGTTTGTAAACGATCTTGAAAATTACCTACATTACATACAATGTCTGCAGCCTAAATTGTAAGTACCATTGTCATTCTCATTGTAATACTCATTTCCGAACTCTTCTACAAACAAATGCTTGCAGTCAGTACCCACCTTGGGTTAGATACATATAAGTGTCATTTCAGTTTATTTAGTTGAATAATCTGTTTATCGTTGTGAACTAATTCAGAAGAATTTTAGCTGTTATAATATCCGTTTGAAACTTGATAAATGAAGTTATAAGTACATTGTACTGTCACGCTGCATCAGAGTGATCGTGGACAGAGTGTATTTATTAATGATCTCATATTATTAATAAATACGTAATATATAAAGTCTTTAACCAACTTGATCTTTCTCTACTAGTATTGAATCAGAAATGAGGAGATCCGAGGAAGAACTTAAGTTGTAGAATTAGTAAGTGGCAATGGGCAGGGCACATAGCTCGTAGAATGATGGCTGTTGGGGCAAAAAGGTTCTCAAGTGGAGACCGCGCACAGGAAAACGCAGCGTGGGACAACCTCCGACGAGATGGACTGATGACCTGGTAAAGGGCGCTGGGAGTTGATGGATGCGGGAGGCATGTAACCTGTTGTTATGGAAATCTATGGGGAGGTCTTGTTTCAGCAGTGGACGTCCTTTGACTGATATGATAATGATGGTGATGAATAAATACGCTTTGGAACCGGTTAAGCTTAATTCGTAATATAGTGCTGTGTGCCGATGTCGCATTCACGGTAAAATGTTATCGGTGTTTATGTAGTGATGCAACGAATACGAATAACCGTATTCGCCGAATAACCACCAATTACTGAAAATTCATATAGGTCGAATACCAGAATGATATTCCTAAAAAATATTTGAGTAAAACGGAACACACCCGGAAATAGTTCAGCTACGATTCATATAACCGAAGATTTTGATGACAATTTAGTCTTATTATTGGAGATTACCCTCAAACCAATTAACAAACCTTTCACCGTGGCTTTAGAAAGGCAATTTTTAACAACTTGCAATAAACACAGATAAAAGAAATAGTTACTCGCATTTTTTTTTCAACACGTTGACGAGGCGTACTTATTTTTTTGTTAAAATCAGAACGACAATAAGCCAGTTACACTGATTATTTAACCAATTAAGACTCTTTCACTCAGTCTTCTCACAACACCTCAAACATTTCAACAGTATCACCTTCCAATCATCAGCAAACATATCCAGTTCAGGATTGGTTTCCAGGAGAGCGTTGAGCGCCTTCAACATACGCGGTATGGGTGACATTGCTCGTGCAACCGTGCGACAACGCGGCATCGCAAACAATTTATGTCTTCTTGCCCGGTTATACTCGTAATTGACAGGGACGAATAATCGACACAGCTTTTTTTTTTTTTTTTTTTTTTTTTCCTAATGGGCTTCTCGCATTCACCTCAGGGGAGGTGTGGATGCTTAACCGGGCAATTGGCGAAGCTTGAAGAGCCTCCAGCCAGGATCGACACAGCTCCACACATTGATGTATATATTACTATCATCATGCATCAATATCTCAATATATAATTTTGCACGCAGTAACAAGTTGGTCCGTAGCTCGTCGGACTTGGAGCGAGTTAAAACCTAAGCAACCTAGGAGAAATCTGGTTGGAAATAGCTATGGATAATATCCGAACCTCCGTTTGTAAAAATATCTCAAAATTGCTTTTTGGACTTTTTCTAGGATGAGATGCTTGTCAAGCGCCTGCCCATAGCAATTACAATGCTACTTGGGGTTAGTCCTGCGTGGCCCACACACTGCGCTCGTCACCTCGAGACATTAGTTATTTAGTCCAGTAGTTTCATCAACAGCAGTGGTACTTAAACCGGAATACAGTACTGTCTTAAGGTAAAGCACTACTGCCGGGCAACGGAATAACTGTCACTGCGATGGTACCTACCCGCACACTTTATGCAATAAGTGACCTACCTACGTACCTATCACTGCACTGGTAAAAAAAAATGATGCAACCTTGCTAATGAACTTTTGCTAATGTAACGATTTTTAAGCAAATATTTTGCAGGAGTGAACTTGATTATGTATTAAAGTACCTACTTGTATTTATATTGACTAGCGTGTTTAGCGTGTGTGTGTGTGCCTTTGACCAATTACGTTCAGCGTATTCGTATTCGACGACTAACAGAAACAATATTTCTATTCGTATTCATAAAAGCAGTATTCGTTACACCGTTATGTTGAGGCGCTCACAGCAGTTACATTTACTGATCAGTTAACGATCAGTGAATTAAAATAATATTAATATTTTATTCTTACACTTAAAAAGACAACATATGTATATCCATAGGTACGACTCAAATTTTATTACATTACAGGTGGTAGGTCTTTTATTGCAAGAAGTCGCTAGACAGGTACCACCCCAGTGCCAGATATCGTGCCGCCAAGCAGGACCTAGTATTTAAAATTTTTGACATTTCTGTGCTCCGGTTTAAAATACAGCTAGTGAAATTACTGGGCATAAGCGGTGAACGACATGCTCATCATGTCACAAAGTTGCATAAAAAATCTATTATTAGACAGTAAAATAAGTATGCCCTATTAATTGCCGATCTTTAACAGCTTACTTCATACTGTCGGTTTTTCGTGACGGTATGCGCGCGGAGCTCTCTATTTTACTCTCACCAATTGCGCCAAAAGAAGTATCATCATAATTTCAGCCGAATAAAGTCCACTGCTGGACACGGGCCTCCCCAAAAATCGCCACGACTACCGGTCTGGCTATGTTGTATACTCATTGGGGCATTTTGTCATAATTGCCACGCTTGGTAGGCGGGTTGGCGATGCAGTTGAGTTGTTAATGTACTCGTAGGATGCAGCTGACGTTCCTCCGGCTAATCCCATAGTCGCCTTTTACGACACCCACTTTAATTTCAAAACCTATTTTTGATACGGTATTTAAATATCCCTACGCGAATCCTGATTTTCAAAACGTGCACAAATATGCCATTAAAATGTATTCGGTCTAGGCGGAGGAACGCTAGTTATTATTATAAACCGAACGTCGCGTAATACCGGTGAGCGGCTAATGTTACAGGCGTTGCGTGTGCGCACTCCACACGATATAGAACCTTCCGATCATCGAATTATAACCAAGATGCCTTATTAAAATAATTTATGGCAATTTACAGATTGTTATTAGCTGTGAGTGTTCTTGAAACTTGTTTTGATAGATCGCGGCTAGATGACGTGCGAATCTTGAAGCTGGATAATTGAGTTAAATGGACTAAGGTATTGTATTAGTTTAAAACACAGAAGGATAATTAGTAACTACCCACATGCTGCGACTTATCATCGCTTGAAAGGCAAAAACGACAAACTGCTGAAATTGAATTATCGTTCGGATCGCCTCGATTTTTCTGCTTCGTATGGTCTAACTCAATCGAACTTTTATCGCTTATTACCTTTTACGTTTCTAGCCTCGATAACTGCCGAGATACGCTGTATAATGTATAGATAGAGATAGAGTGGTGATTGCAGTGATTTACACAAGTATTGTCGCATCTCTGCTTTAGAGTTTGTTTCTTAAGCGTATATTTTTTCCTTATTGAAACTCCAGACCAAAAATCGATAGGTTTCAGGACCGATGAACGTGTAGGCCATTCGATTGAGCCCGCCCAGTCTATCTCTCCGGAAACATTTCATCTAGGTGCTGCCTTACGGCCAAAATTAACAGTCAATCTAATCCGAATTCTTTGGATTTGGGATTAAGGAGTTGTTTTTTTGTGTCAAATGTGATCTTGACATAAAACAGATCAAGTTTAAAATCCTAAATCTTAAGATTTGAGATTAAATTGATTACTAATTTCGGCTGTTAGTAGTCTTGCATAATGGCAAGGAACTCCGTCATTTTGAAAAATTCATATTGTTTCTTATCTCCTCATTTACATTCTAAATACAGTCTAGAAGGTAGCTCGAATGTTCTAATCAGTTCTCCATTTACAATTCCAGATCACATGTTTATTGCGATATGTCATTATTAGCATATAGCAGAAAGCAGCTTCTACTCCACTTAGCATGATCCCTTTGTTTCCTTTTAAGGTACCCTAAGGAAACGGGGTGACATATTTTTCCGGGAATCACACTGCCACTTTCTTCTTCTATTCTCTCTCTACCTCAACTCTCTCTCTCACTCCTCCTCTCTTTCTCTCGTACTCAGTGATGGATTATTACGCACAAAAAACCTAATTTTATATTCCAATAAAAACTATAATTAATTTATGCCTAAAAAGTAAGGTCATCGGTCATAACAGACTGCGAACCACTCTGTTTACACAGTAACTAAACACTTATCTAATTATAGGATTAAAGTCTTTGAGTAATGAACTTTAGACGAGTGTCAAATAGTTTTTCGGAGGGCAATAGGCAAAGCCATTCAAGTGCAAGCCCGAATATGGTCTGATAGTTTTGTAAATGGCCGCCGTGGCTGACAGCGGATATAACGTAATTTGAGAACATCTATTGGATTGTGTGTCTATGTGCGAGCAAAGAATGCTTTAGCTATTATTACATTATGTAAGTTGGTACTAGTTAAGGAGGATGTGTTGCGTCTCTACTGCTTAAATCTCGCTACATTCATACTGCGAAATGAATAAATGTTGTTAGATTTTCCACGTAATGACGTCAGTGTCAGACGTAGTGAAACCACAAGAATTTCTTTGTTTGTTTATTTTAATTATCTATATTTTCTTACTTGTAAGGAGGAGCCGCTCTTTTTACTGTGGAGACATAGGTCCAACTTGAAGAGGCCTTTTACAGAATTTAAATTTGAAATTTTATGAGACACTAACCAGGGAGTTTTCATGGTTGCATTATAAAAAGTATTCTTGGATTGTCCACGGAGGTGTAAAACTAAAATATGGGACAAAAACTACTTACATTTTTAAGGTGTATTGTAATGGGTACTAAATCGATTGAAAATAGATAAAAAATACGTAAAACTAAAAAAAAAACTATATTATTCATATTATTGTTTGTTTTACTTCACAATAAAAAAAGATTTATTTATTTTTCTTTATTTCAAAAATGTGTGTAAATAAAAAATATAAAAATTAACTTTGATAAATTTTATCAATATTGCTTGGATCTATTAGTACAAATTTAAGGTGTATTTGGATCCATATACCTATACTACAGTTGACAATATTAATTTTTTGAAGTTTCTTTCTAATTATTTCATTAATAATCTGACTTTTTGCACAAATTTCACTCAAACAGGGTTATGAAATTTGCTCGAATTGTGTCTGTGTTTTATTCAAATACATGCAAAAAATAATAATTCATCCTTGTAGCAAGCAGAAATGAACACAGATGTCACGCGTTTTGCGACGTTGGTTTTGAACGATAAGGACAAAACATATTTTAACTAAAGTAGGTTCACACAGCTTTTTATATTTTTAAGCATAAGAGGGTTAAGTTCGTGTCCTACGGGCGGCACTGAAAATTTCGGGAATCAAGGAAGTGACACAACATTACTATTTAAAAATGTATTTATTGCTTTTCGAAGTATTCTCCGCGAAATTTGACACTATTTTCCATACGATGGAACCGATCATTGAAGCAACCATTCCATTCGGAAGTTGGGGTCTCCAAAATGGCCGTTTTGTAGGCGTCCACAGCTTCTTTAGGTGATGAAAATCTCTGTCCACGCAATTTATTCTTTATTTTAGGGAAAGTATAGAAATCATTAGGGCTTAGGTCGGGGCTGTACGGCAGATGGTCTAAAAATTCTATGTTTTCTTGCTCTAAAAACTCTTTTGTTCTGTGCGCGGTGTGAGAACTCGCATTGTCGTGATGGAGGATGATGCGGTGGTTGCAGTTCTTTCTACGGAGTTCAGAAACGACCTGTGGCAAACAAATGCTAGCATACCATTCTGCATTAACCGTTCTTTGTCCCTCAAGAGGAATAGTCGTAACATGGCCGGTTTTGGAGACAAACGTGGCCACCATTTTTTTTGCAACACTCCGTAAACGAACAATTTTTGTTGGCTTTAACTCATTTTCGAACACCCAAACTCGTGACTGGTTTTTTGTTTCGGGTTCGTACGCATATATCCAGGATTCGTCACCTGATACGATGTTGTATACAGCATTTGAGGATCCTGCGTGGAATCTTTCGAGAGTTCTGACGCACCAAGTAACGCGAGCCGCTTTTTGCTCTTCACATAGCAAATGCGGTATCCATCGGGAAAACAACTTTTACAGCTAATTGTTCATGCAAGATTATTTGTATTTAACTCATGCCAATGTCTAAAGTTGCCTGAATTTCGCGGTATGTCACATGTCGATCTTCCTCAATCAGCTTACGCACAGCATCAACGTTTTCTTGGGTAACTGCAGTTTTTGGACGACCTTGACGAGGATCATCACTGAGCTTGACACGTCCACGTTGAAATTCAGCAAACCAGAGATAAATTGTGGTTTTGGATGGGGCTTCATCACCAAATGCAGAAATCAATCCGGTCAACACACTGTTTTTGTATTAAACCACTTCGAAAGTCATAATAAATCATCGCTCTTGAATTTTCTCGAGTCAATTCCATTTTCTCAACGACTAAACAAGTTTGACAAAACCTTGTGACAAGACCGTGAATCTTTTTTTAAATAAATAAATGGTATTCGATTTGTAAAACCAAGGAGTTTTCAATTAAAAAGATTTTAATATGACAGGAACAGTGGAAATATTCCATTCCCGATACTTTTAGTGCAGCCTATGTATAACAATCGCTTTGCTAAATGGTTACGGTAATGGTATAGTAGTAAACGGTAATAGTATAACCGTGTGGTGCCGGCTAAGAATACCACCACCCCACCTCATTCCGTGGGTGTCGTAAAAGGCGACTGTGGGATTAGCCGGAGGATGGGCACCAGCGTCCTTCGAGTACATTTATAACACAACTGCGATCGGCAACCCGTCTGTCAAACGTGGCGATAATGAAAAACCCCCAATGAGCTTAAAACAAATCCATACAGGTCGTTGAGGCAATCTTTGGGGGAGGTTTCTGTCCAGCAGTGGACGTTTTTCGGTTGAAATGATGAATGGTACAGAACTGAGACTCCCAAGAGCATATTCTGACGCTACTATTTATGCTTTTATATATCCTTTTAAGGAATGGTTCCGTAATAAAAAGACAACAATAGAACCCCTACTGATATCACTCCATTGTCCGTCAATTCGTATTATTAACCCCGTTATCACTTATAAACATTCCTGAAAGATGTCAAGATAGATGAAAGAAACAACAAACCAAAATCTGTGACACAGAGTGATTGTTAGTGAAAAATGTTGCCAAAAAGTATTGTTTAAATTGAGTTGTGGAATTCCCATTCATGATGGTAATAAGATATTAAGTAAGTTAAGTAAAGGCTCATGAAAGGTACGCACGGCTCTATCAAGCTATACATTTCTAGTATACGCTGATCTCGCATTGCAAAAGTTTTCCGTACACTGAGAGGTTAGCTTATACTGGAAATTAATAGCTTGACATGTAGCCGTGTGTACACCATTCTCGAAACACGAGTCTAACTCGCACTTGACTGATGACTGAAACTGATTGTGAGCTCAAATTATGTTATATACGAAATTGAGGATACATAAACAATTCTTTATGTATTTATTTTGTCTTGAGATCAACTCCATAATGGCCACGCTACGAGTGATCAAAGAAAAAGTGTTTCAACCAACCGTGCTGCCGGGTCTTCTGCACGGTACAATCGCTTGCATATTCTTTTTGAGACTAACTGTGTTAATTATAATATTTACAAATAATATGCAATGTGATTTAAATAAATAAAAAATATGGCTGGTACTTAAAGCATACAGTAGGTAGAGATACTTTTTGCTTATCCAATTAATTACGTGGTTATAGCCAATTACAAAAGTTCATTTCTATATCATTTCTAGTTAGACGGCATGGTTGGCGCGGTGGCTAAGCGATTGGCTTTCTGCGTTACTTGTCTCGGGTTCGATTCTCGCACGGAAGAAATATTTCTTCCATGGCCCATGGTTATATACCTTAGAAACTAGCATATATAAAGCACTACAGTTTTTTTTGTAAGTGTAAGTATATAAGGCTTAGGTATATATAGATATGATAGTTGTTATGGGTCCGGGTGTTTGTGCATGTGAGATTTATGTGTGTAAACTGTAGATACCTATGATACAGAAGAAATTCTAGAGTTACAATATAATTAATCTCTTCACACTTATCTAAGAGTCTTATAGTTACTTCTAGATATAGTACTTTTAAACTAAAAGATGGAACAAGATCAGTCTTTAGTTAGCCGGGTAATCTTGAAGTTAGTAGGTAACCGTACTATCGTTAACCATAACATATATCATATCGAAAATTATGTCAATCTGTTTTACTTTGATCTCGAGATCAAATGAAACAATTTTGACAAAATTTCTACGCAATAAAGAGTAATAAATAAAAATGTCGGGTTGTGCCGCGGCACGTAGCCAACTGCACAATAAATGTGTCACTATAGCCGAGGGCTTTGATTATAAAGATGTCGTTGTTACACGTATGCAACTATATTTATATATAATGATATTATATTAGAATATGAAACACTAATTTCCTCTAGTGAAATTCAATTTTTTACAATTTAAAATTTTCATTCTGTTCCTACTAGTTATTTTTTATGTCTCCTGTAAAATTTTGAACAATTTCATAGTTTTACGGTTTAGAAACGACTTGTTATAATCAACTGCAGTCTGACACTATTTGCGAATCCTCCTTTAATAGCTATAGCACAAAAATAACAATTAGATGAGACGTATACCTAATTGACCCTTCCTACAATACTATCACGACACACTAACATGCGCACACATATCTTAGAGTACGATGGGCGTCTTTAGCTCAGAGGCCAACGAGCCAATTGCGATAATTGCTCCAACGACACCTCTCGTGCCCATGCGTGACGTTAAACATCGCCAACTTAAACAAAAGACGGCTTAAGCGCCCACAATTGCTCCATTCCACTTTTATCCAAAAGCAGAGCGACGTAAAGTTCAAAATCGCAAATCTAATTAAACGTCATTAAAGCGTTCCTCTTCAAAGGATGTTCTTCGACTGAATGTTGTCTCTAGTGCAGTTCGGTTCGGTAGGGTGCGTGCGATCGCATTGGAACTGGTTTTGCTTACAAGACCACTTCTGGTTTACGATATCAGTGGGGACCGGATTAGGAGACGATAACATTCTTGATGGGAAACACTGTGCTAAACCGAGTTGTTAAATTAGTTCGCAGCCATTAAATCCGCAGGGGGCGCCCGCACCGTAACTTCAGTGCACATGATTGGGTTATCGTCTATATAAAACATGTTTTATTTACATGATTTTATGTTACTTTAAAAACATTTCATACAAAGTAATATTTTATTAGTTAAATGGAATTTTTGACTTTATTGCTGATGGGGCGCAGCTATTGCTGAAAAAATTGTATGTAACCCTAAAATAACTGCAGTTTACTACTCGGCAACATGCACTTTAGAAACGCGGGAATGGAAATTGTGAATTTAATAATAAATAAAAAAAATGGGTCATGTAAATTTTATATAATATGTGGAAGCGTTCTTCTTATGTACAAAAGGTCGAACAATTGCTCAGTGAACGCTTTTATTTTTTGTTTTTTGTTCTTATCACGGCGGTTGGCCGACATTATCGCCATTTGTTGAAATGTGTTTAAAATAATTGCCCGAGCGCAGTGAGTGCTCATGCCTCCGTTGTATGCGAAAATTGCACGCGATCCCACGTCAGTCGGTTGTTTTGCGTAAATGCTCACATATTTGTCGTAAATGTTGCTGTATTTAAAAAAATTCTGAAGCATTTTGACTCGACACATTTAAAATTTACAGCTAACTTTTGCGGTTACAGTTTAATACAAATTGAACGGCGTTATTGCATCGGGAATGTTTTGTTCAATTTGGACGGTCCGGGGTTGTAGTTATGATTGATTCTATTAGAATTGTCGATGGTTTCGGTGTATCAAAGTGTGTTGACCGGCGCGGCCCCCTGCCGGTCAGGGAGCATCGAATTACTATTACTGTTACAGACATATTAATCTACTAGAGCTGACGCTGTAACTAGATTTTATTAAAAATATAATTGTTCTTGCAAATACACTAGGATTTACACTTCTTGCATGTGTTCAGCTATAAGTGAAAATTTTACAGATATGGCATAGGTAAGGTTTTAAAGTAAAGGCAGCTTTTAAAAAAACATGGGCTCCAGTGGAAATTCATCATGACCTTCCTCCGCCCCGGGGTAGGGCGAAAGGGCATGCCGAACTCCTACCGGCTAAAACCACTGGAGCGGTCATCTTCAGCACCGAAGGAGGCTCCAAGTTCTCGTAAGATCACACTAGAGCCGCCCATTGGTGCCACGCCAATAGGCACATCTTGGGGATGACTGTAAAGTGATCACCCCCTCTAGCATAGGGAAGGATCCCCCCATGCCTTGCTGTGCGCTGTGCTGCGCACACGGCGGCACGTGACCACGTGCACGCCAACGTGTTCCCGGGGATCGCTTGATGAGCACACAAACTTCCCAATATGCGTACCCGCGATCTCCGAAGCATCCTGCCATACAACTACGGCAGGGGGCAACGTAAACGTACCTAACAGAAGTAGCTGAAGCGGCAATGGCTGGGGCACATAGCTCGTAGAACTGATAGCCGTTGCAACAGAAAGGATCTCGAATAGAGACCATGCACCGGTAAACGCAGCCTGGGACGGCCACCAACGAGATGGACAGATGACCTGGTAAAGGTTGCTGGGAATCGTTGGATGCGGGCGGCGGTTTTGGTGGAAATCTATGGAAGAGGCTTTAGTTCAGCAGTGTTTTGATGATATTATGATGAAATGTAACTGACATGAAAATAATTGGTTAACAATGTTTTTCCTTACTGTCAACTGTAACATTTTTATCATTTTAAAGAAAAAGTCCTCAAGGGCGCGCTGCGACTCGTTAGTGAAGTCATATACAGGATACATGGTACATCGTACTTCATAATGCTCTCCACGGAAATACTGTAGCTATTCGAATCAACACGATCCTCAGTAGTAAGGAACCTACGCAAGAAGTAATATTTTGACTGCCATAAACATTGCTTTGAAGCAACTTTCATATCAATAAACCACGAATGAAAGCTTGTATTATTTCAGTTTCGTTGTATTTGAGTCGTGTCGTACCGAAAAATAATTAATTTATAATGATTCTATGCATTAAATATCAGATTATTGCAAATATGAATCAATATTATAAATTGCAGCGAATATTCGAATAAACATTACATCAAGATATTTTTATGGTATCTTAAACAAAATCGATTGCGTAATAAGTTAACCGAACCTGCTAAATGACTGGACGATGTTCATAATTTGATTAAAAAACAGGTAATCCATTAGTAGGTATTTATTTCATTTGATACACTGAAAAAACGGTAAGTTAAACGATTTAGATAAACCGTTGTTTACTAATAAATCTAATAATAATTAAGTAAGTAGTAAGCTAATACAGCTAAACGTAAGACTATAATTAAATAGTTTAGTAGTCAACACAGTAGATAGCTAAACATTTAATTACGAGTAACTTTACAAGTAACTAATAACTAAGTATTTTCTCAGCGTAATTCCAAAATTCGAGAGCGGCCGTTTCTAAGTCTGTAGCGCGGTCAAGAAATATATCTAAGTAATAGAAATTTAATCAAATTTATAACAAAATGATCACGCTCAACCGTCGAGCCTTTTGTCACAAGCGCGTGCCCGGAGCACCGGACACCAATTCAACTTGGCCAAATTGATTAAAGTTACATCTGCACTGTCGGCACGTATCTACACAAAATTTAATTTCTTTAATCATAATATTAAATTATGAAAATGTTATTGTATGTTGTTGATACCTACCTATCAATCAAAATATTCTGCATCCAGAAGAAACACTTCTGTGTTAGTAAAATAAATCTATCAAATTTCACATTACTTATAAAAATATGAAACGATCCGAACGGCCCAATTTATTTAATATTTATACAAACGGTCACTACAAAAGGAATGTGTCAAAAACGCAACCTCTCGAGAGCGGTGCGCGTCTGTCGATCGCTCTCAGAAAAGCAGTTATTAAAACAGAGCAGCTCATCGAAGCCGGCTAAATTTTAATAAGGTATCCACTACCGTCTTTGTTAGCCGTGACGAGGCAGTTTTGGACAATGCCTAGCGCAACTTATCTACTAAATCGATATCGGTTTACGAGGCGTTACGGGCGGCTCTAGCTACTGACCATATTTTGATTAATTGCATTCTTAGCCACAAACTGTATGGGTTATATGCAGGCTCAAATTATTGACTGGCGCCGATTAATTAGCGAAACGGATGACGTGTAAGTTTACGGTTGGGGTGTTAAAATGTTTTGGTCGGCTATAAAAACACTTTTATAATTTATTATTCCTTGTTAATATCGTTTTTACGATACGAGTTTAGCGATCATTTTTAAAACATACATTTCTGATCACTGTTTTGTTTGTTTTCATTTTCTCCGAATCGCTATGTTACTACGGTACAAGCTACTACGAAATAGACCAAAGGCTTTTTTGTAAGTCTTTTGACATTTACTAACAAGGCCCCACCTCGTTCGCCGTTATTGTACGGTCGAAATAAATCAAATCGATCTCTACACAGCTTCCAATAAACCGATACATTTATTGATTTGTTACAGCATTAAATTGGTTCCCAGCAGTGCACCACATCAACAGTGTTGCCCGACGTCGGGAGGGTCACGGTCATGATTTCGGATTTCGATTTTGGAGAACCTTTAATCGGTGACTGTACATAGCGCGATAAAAAAATGTTTTGATCAGTTTTTGCTTAGCTATTGTCGTGTTATTGAATTACCTAATGGGCTTTGTGAGTTTTGAAAGCGACGAAAGTTGCACAAGAATGGTATCTGTACATAAATAAATCGCTGCGATTATCGTTTATTGTAATGCTGTTGGCACCGATCGACTAGTGAGTTTTCATTGCTTATAAATGCGGCGGGGCAGGTTGTTATTCAAATGAATTGGGAGCTAGATATTGGCAGTGCCATTATTCATTGCGGGTTGGCAGATCTTTTGTGTCTTTGGCCATTGAGAGCTAATTGAAACGAGTGGAGCGCGTGTGCGTAGGGCATTTAGCGCAACGGTTGCGCGAGGCCCCCTGGAGGTACAGACACCTTTTTACTCAGTCGACTCGGCGGGTGCCGCTTGATTGCATCCGATCTCATCGTTTTATGTTCCCCATAAAGCCAACAATAATTCATTTAGAAGACGTGACGCTACTCATTCGTTAACTGGTTCTAGACGTTGAGGACGTGATTTTTATTTTGGAGTGACAGCAGTGAAGGAAGCGTCTAATCGTCTTCAAATTAGATTGAGCTTTGATGGAAAACTTTTCTACTAACCAGCTGGAAGTTCAAACGATTCATACTTAATTAATTATCTAATTAATGGCGGAGGTGGTGCCCATAAGTCTGATTTAACTCGCAACGGGTAAAAAATAAGCGATTTTGAATATAAATATTTTAATAAGCCTCGTTAGGATTGTTCATTTCATTGAAAATTTTGAGCAATTTTAGACTAATCTTTGTGTTATAAAAACCACTCATAACCATTTGCACTCATTGATGGGTAAACGCTCAGCGAAGTCAAGCATTAAGAAACGATAGGCACGGTCACTCTATGGATGGGTGACCGCATAATGATATATAAACTGAGCGTCTCCATACTTCGGAGGGCACGTAAAATCGTTGTTGTCATAAGAGGGCAGCCGTCAAGTCAGAGGCATTCGGGAGCTTTTAACAACACTGCCAATCGTCTTTTTAGATTTAGCTTTTTATGATTTATAGTTGCTAGTCTGACTAGTTTTGTACAAGAGCGCTCGTTTAGACTGGAGATGTGTAAATTAATGCACACAGCACCAGTCTTTAATACAGTGTAAGTCTTTGTTTTTATTACATGATTCAAACAGTGTAAACTCACTCGATTAATTAATGATTACTTAGTTGCTAAACTAAAGCTAAAGGAAGGATTTTGTTGCTTGTTTAAAAGGTTCATGTACCATTTTTTATTGATGGCAAGTCTACATGAACTTCCTTGGCCCCGGGAAAGGGCGAAAGGGTATGCCAGACTCCTATCGGCTAAAACCACTGGAGCGGTCATCACCGGCACCGAAGGGGCGCTTCAGGTCCTCGTAATATCACACTAGAGCCGCCCATTGGTGTCGCGTCTTTAGGCACATCTCGGAGGGGATGACTGTAAAGGGGTCTCCCCCTCTAGCGGAGGACATGCGGCTGTAAAAAGGTCACCCAGGCACTCCTCGGGGAGGACTGTAAAGAATCCCCCCAAGTCTTGCTGTACGCTGTGCATACGGCGCCACGTGACCACGTGCGCACCACCGTCTTCCCAGGGGTCGCTCGGTATGAGAGCGCAGATTTCCCAATCTGCGCGCTCGCGACCCCGAGAGGTTCAAGTACCTAAAAAAGTTTTAGAAACAATCGATCATACGAACTCTTTAGTACATTGGACACGTGCAAATGAGCCTTTACTTACATCAAGAAAAAACTCTTTTCCACGATAAAAAAAAACGATTTTCCAGTGATTACATTAATTTACTTTTAGTAGTAAGTAAGTTGCAATCTTCCTTCTGCTTCCCGGCAAAGACCATAGAAGAAGAAGACTACACCTCTTTACCCGTGGGTGTCGTGAAAGGCGACTGAAGGTTGATATCAAGAGGATGGCAGCAGCATCGTCCCGTATGCTAATAACAACATGCTCCATGTTCCCCAGTTCGCCTGCAAATCGTGGTGATTATGACAATATCGCCTATGACCGCTCATTGTGGTGATCATTGGCAACCCCATGTTTAGCAGTGGACGTATACGAGCTGATGTGTGGATGCTATCTAGTAATATGCGTGATTTATTTACTGCTGTTGTACCATCAATTAATTAAAATGTGTTAATGTGGATAGTAAGCATAAGAAAAATGTTAAGCATCAGTTGAATAAAGCCTCAGAATAATTTACTGTTATATATGTGTAGAAAAAACCGACCAAGTGCGAGTTGAACTCGCGTGGAAGGGGTTCCGTACGATGAATATGTTTTCTTTAGGTACGGGAAGTGAAGGATGCCTGGCGAACGAGTAGTACCAATACGAGGGCGGCACTGAAAATTTCGGGAATCAAGGAAGTGACACAACATTACTATTTAAAAATGTATTTATTGCTTTTCGAAGTATTCTCCGCGAAATTTGACACATTTTTCCATACGATGGAACCAATCATTGAAGCAACCATTCCATTCGGATGTTGGGGTCTCCAAAATGGCCGTTTTGTAGGCGTCCACAGCTTCTTTAGGTGATGAAAATCTCTGTCCACGCAATTTATTCTTTATTTTAGGGAAAGTATAGAAATCATTAGGGCTTAGGTCGGGGCTGTACGGCGGATGGTCTAATAATTCTATGTTTTCTTGCTCTAAAAACTCTTTTGTTCTGTGCGCGGTGTGAGAACTCGCATTGTCGTGATGGAGGATGATGCGGCGGTTGCAGTTGTCTCTACGGAGTTCAGAAACGACCTGTGGCAAACAAATGCTAGCATACCATTCTGCATTAACCGTTCTTTGTCCCTCAAGAGGAATAGTCGTAACATGGCCGGTTTTGGAGACAAACGTGGCCACCATTTTTTTTGCAACACTCCGTGAACGAACAATTTTTGTTGGCTTTAACTCATTTTCGAACACCCAAACTCGTGACTGGTTGTTTGTTTCGGGTTCGTACGCATATATCCAGGATTCGTCACCTGATACGATGTTGTATACAGCATTTGAGGATCCTGCGTGGAATCTTTCGAGAGTTCTGACGCACCAAGTAACGCGAGCCGCTTTTTGCTCTTCACATAGCAAATGCGGTATCCATCGGGAAAACAACTTTTTTACACCTAATTGTTCATGCAAGATTATTTGTATTTGACTCATGCCAATGTCTAATGTTGCCTGAATTTCGCGGTATGTCACATGTCGATCTTCCTCAATCAGCTTACGCACAGCATCAACGTTTTCTTGGGTGACTGCAGTTTTTGGACGACCTTGACGAGGATCATCACTGAGCTTGACACGTCCACGTTGAAATTCAGCAAACCAGCGATAAATTGTGGTTTTGGATGGGGCTTCATCACCAAATGCAGAAATCATCCGGTCAACACACTGTTTTTGTGTTAAACCGCTTTGAAAGTCATAATAAATCATCGCTCTTGAATTTTCTCGAGTCAATTCCATTTTCTCAACGACTAAACAAGTTTGACAAAACCTTGTGACAAGACCGTGAATCTTTTTTAAAATAAATAAATGGTATTCGATTTGTAAAACCAAGGAGTTTTCAATTAAAAAGATTTTAATATGACAGGAACAGTGGAAATATTCCATTCCCGATACTTTTAGTGCAGCCTATGTAATTTAGCCAAAGAACAAACTTAACATTGTAGTTGAAAAACATGTCCTCTCATACACTCCAACTGCAAATTAAAGTTTGTCCGCACAATATTGAACGTTTTACCATGTTATTTTAAGACCATAAACTTCTTATAGGTTTTCTTGTAATCTATAAGTAAAGAGTAAGGTGTCAGGATTAAGAATATAACACCAGCCCATCTTCTCCCGTATTTTTTTTCCTTTAAAAAAAGAAAATAAAATACGGCGAAGTCGTAATATATAATATATATGTCGTAAAAGGCAGAGAGGCGGTCGTAAGAGACTCTAAACCAGAGGGATGGGTAACAACTTTCCTTTTGTGGAACAGCAGTCATACTGCGTTTACCAACTCACCCGCCAAGCGTGGTGAGTACCTATTGGCATATTTCCACCAAAATAACGACACAATTGTGGAGATCTATGGGGGAGATTTTTGTTTAGCAGTGGACATCCTTTGGCTATGATGATGACGATGAAATGTTAGAAGTTGTCTTGCAGGTTTCGTTTTATCACCATTTTAGTCAAGCTGCGTGCTGGGGGTTATTTGTCTAATTCATCATCGGTTAATTATGGTAATGGAGTATCTATATGGACCACAAATTACATCTTATTCACTGTCCAATCCTACAAGTTACATAAAAGATTTCGCCGTGTTAACGGCTAGCTAATTAATTACAGCAGTCATTTAGAAGATTGTCTAATACTAATTAGCGTGGTTCGATAGAATCCGACGTCCATCGCGTTTCCACCCGTACGTATCGAAGAACCGGTATAAGTAAAACAAACAAACAAATTCATTCCAAACCATTAGGCACGAGATCCGACTGTTAATGTCTCAATTTAGAAACGAGCGTAAATCTTCAAAGGCGTGACAATTACTGTTACTTCCCGGCATTACAAACAAAAAGGTTTTCCGTCAATTATCGATAAATTAACCCGATTAAACAGTCTATAGCCAGACGGCGCCGGAGTGCCTTATCTTTGGACATGCCACGCTTTTAGGCAGGTACCAACTAACAACACTCCGACGCAGAAACATTAAGATTTTTAAACCAATTTGCTTTTTATTAGGATGCCATGGGAAAGTAAATCACTTGCTTGATATTTATTGTGCAATCATGTGAAATCAATCCTGTTTTTATTTTTCACTTTATGCTCACATTCAACTGCAATAATTAATTGCCTATAAAATAATTGTTAAATAATATCAACACCTATTACTCTGCGCAAAAGTAATACGAGTGTTTTTATGAAGCGCACACGTACAAAACTTGTTAATTCGATAATTAATCGCTTTCCGCCGTATAATGGTAGAACAAGAAAATACCTACGTAGTTTTTAATTGTGCCGTTACCAACAGCCCCTGCGTACTGATGTATAAGATGCTCTTTATGTTGTAGACATATAACCTTTTAATAGAAGCGGACCCTATTGTGACTAATCATGATTAAACGACTTTAGACAAATTGCATGACCGTGACTAAGCATGTAGGAGCCGGTCCGATCCCAAATCATTAAAAGAACAATTATAGATATCGCATTCCCACCTGCAACCTGTTCATGGATAATGATCTGGCTCTAAACAAATAGCACAGCTATTATCACTGCTCGTCGCGCATTGTCAGTGGAAGGCTTCAACAAAAAAGTGACTGATATCAGCAAACATGTTTCTACTTATTAGAAACGATACCTACTCATTAAATGCAATTAACTGCTGGAAAGCGAATGATTTCGCACCATGTACAGACTATCGAAATAACATGTTATCAGATCATTGACAGTAACGCCTCTAAAGAAATATTTTTTATAACAAAATTATCGACTTATCCAAATTGAAAACACGCCCGCGTAGAACGTTGGCGATCGAAACTATCGATAGGCTACGTGATTGTTACTAGACAAAAACCAATTTAACTGTTCTGTTAAAGATCATTGAAGTTTTTTGTCATTTAAAAGAATAGAAGACGACGCAGATTAAGTAGCGGTGACGCGTCGCTGAGCTCCCACAGAACGTTAACAGATTTTCAACGGTTTGTTTTCTTTTTGAAAAACTGTTGCTCCCATTATAATTAGAGGTCTTGGCTGGTAAGTGATGACTAGTCACCATTGTACTGTTCTCGGCGATATCAAGCTTTTGACGTCCAGCGCGGCACAGAAGGCGGTTCTATCGAGCCTTCGTCTCAACGCACCGATTACGAGCCAAACAAATTGTGTAGAGGGCACCTTTTTATGCTTTTCGACGTGCTAACAATGAACGGAGCCGCGCAACTGATCATTACCATTATGCTATATAAGGCTTTGTGTTTTGAGTAAATTATAACAGGTACGTTTTGTGTTTTATTTGATACGTCAAGCGGTGGTTGCGCTGAAGCGCGCCGGACTGCCTCACAATAGCGCTTCATTACCAACGGTGACCGCCTTTAAATCCATCTTTATGAATCGCGATAGTCTCAAGTCATTATTAGAATAATTAGTATTAACGTCTGGGCCCTATCAACTCCTTTCCTTAGAACAAACGATTGACATAATATTTTTGTACTCAAAGGCGTAATTTTCTTTAACGAGTCGTGCCTAGAATATGTATCTGTATCCGCACACGTGAGCAACAATCATTAAGCAATTAGGTTAAATTATTGTTCCTGGATATAATTGTCCTAAGTTAATACCCACTTAAATGACAGGTTAGCAATAAATGGAATAGATCTATTCCAGGTAAATGTAGACAAATTGCCTTTGAACATTCGTACGATTAAGTGTTATTGAACAAGCAGTTGTTGTACTTATTAGGTATGAAAATTGTTTAGGACTACAGCCGTGGTTAATTGGTTATTTTAGTGAGTAGTTACATCGATTGCGTGCTAAGTATTAGAGTATGAAAACTCAATCGTTTTATGCCGGTAATCTATATTTTATAAACCGTTATTGTTCAAATATTCTTGACTCTTAATTTGTCCGTTTATATAATCCGTAGGTGCTTTTAGTAATACTTTATAGAAATCGTTTGGTCTTAAACGAAGGTAGCGCGCACGTAGTCACGTGCCACCGTGTGGGCAGCACAGCGCATAAGGAGGCTTCGGGGGATCCTCCACAATCCCCCTGAGATTTGCCTGGAGCCCTTTTACAGTCACCCATCCGCTATGTAACGTAAAGGGGTGACCGCTTTACAGTCATCACCTACGAGATGTGCGTAAAAACGTGGCTCTAGGATAATTGTAGTTGAGATCCAGGATGACAGCTTGGGTTTTAGGTTGTAGGAGTCCTGCCCCTCCAATTTTCCACCTTTCCCCGGGGTGGAGGAAGTACATGATGGAATTCAATAGATGACATTAAAAATAAATTACCATTGGTAAGCAAAATACCATTAAATATTATGGACATATTAAACCGATATTAGTCTCAGTGTATTAATAATGCTATGACTAGGTATAACTTACGCCCTAACGATAGTCTGTAGTCTTCCCTATTCTAGACATTAATATCTAGTTCTGTCCGAAAGTCATTAAGCTGCATAGGTAGCTAATCATAGGATTAGCTGGTCCTTTGAATGGAATTATTCAGAAATAGCTAGTAAATTGAAACATCAGGTAGTTATCACTGTTTTCTTTACTTTGTGATTTATTCACACATAATGCGATGCTGTCATTTGTAATACAATTTACTCATATACATAGGTATATTTTATGAAGAGGTTGTATAACACGTGCTTAACGGTACGGTTGGCGCAATGTCTAGGGACTTTGCTTTCTGCGGTATGGTTCGCGGGTTCGTTTACCGCACAGCACAAATATTTGTTTGGCCGACGTGTAGTTTTTCCGGCGGGCTAATTACGTATGTCGCAGAAGGTTTGCGACAGGCGTAAATCGCACGGACGCCGAGTCATACGTCATTTAGGTATTACGTATTTGTAGCGATAAATTAGGCGAAGATCTCTAACATACATCGAACGACCAATGAACTAAAAATTGCATCCTCGCCTTTCGATTTCAGGCGATTTGCCACCGGTGGATCCTTGGCTGCGCGATAGCTGCTGTCGAGTCTGCTGTCACAGTTTTTAGCTAATCAGGTTGCGAGTTTGGGTGTTTCTTGTGATATTTATGTAGTATGTAAACTTAACATACGACAAAGGTGAAATGGAGCGTGAGAAATCGTGTCAATTATTTTTCACCGTAGTTTGTAAAATCTATTTCTCAAATCATTTATGCCATCTCTTAAGGGTATAACTTGTTGGTGAATAAGAACAGAATATACAAATAAATTAAATTCAGCCAAAGATTAAAGCGAAGCGCCTGTAACAGATAGTTTTTGAGAGGTGCCCACTGGTTGACCCGATTGAGAGGTTGTGAATTCTAACCCCACCTATTGCATCATTGACGAGAAGTAACCCCTTGGAAAAACCATAATATTTAGCTTTCTCGGAATAGATTACAGAAGGAGGACTAGCAATGTATGAACTACATTAGTAGTAAGCTTTTGTAAGTTGCAATGTTGCTTGCCAACGAGCTCGCGAACTTCCAATAAGCCAGGAAAATTCTAGAACGTAGAAGGTTTAAGGTAGAAATAATCAAAGTGTGTGCTTTTCCGTGTGGTTCTCGGAAAAGAATAGACCACCCCTATCCACCCATGTTGTAAAAGGCAGCTGTTGGTTGATATCAAGAGGATGGGCAGCAACCTCCCGGGTGCTAATAACAACTGTACTGCGATCACCAATCGTCTTGCATAGAAGCACACTTTATGACCGCTCATTGTAGTGATCATTGGTAGGACCATGTTTGACAGTGGACGTTTACGGGCTGATGTGTGTGCCTAAAGCACGCATGTGTGTGCGTTCTACCGTTTGTACACCAGACTGTATTTTAAGGAATCATTCGTTAATATGCTACGTTCTACCATTGTACATCTCACCATCGGCATGGAATTCGTCCGCATACCCTAGAGCTAAAATGGTCTTGTATAGTACCGTTTCAAAGGAACTTTCTCCCGCCCACGCTCGGTTTGTGGAATCACTTCCCGGGATACCGAGATTTTTCCAAAAGACTACAGCATGGGGTTCTTCAAAAAGGGTGTAAAAATATTTTACAGTGTCTGCAATGCGCGAGTCAGATACCCGGTATTGCAAGCGATCACAGGTTACGGGAACAATTACACATCAGACGGACCGTATACTAGTTTGCCACCTTAGTGACATAAAAAACATGTATGTCAAATTGCACGAGTAGCACAAAAGAGTAATCAAAAGTGAGTTATTTAAATCACCAGTGGCGGGTTCGGTGGCTCAGGCTCGGTAGCCCACGAATCCTACGACAATTACACTCAGACAGGCTATGATTAAATTATGGCACTTACTCCGAGTGTTTCCTGAAAATTACATGGGATGGCTCTCCAAGGCTGCGTCGGCACGCGATCTCACTGCACGCAGTTAACTCGCGCACACATTTAGTTTACGTTACAAAACGTAGTTTGAACCACAAGAGCAATTAAAATAGTAATAGTTCTTACATAGGCGTACAAACGAGGCCTGTGTCCAGCGGGACTGCGATAGGCTGTATTGATTGATTGATTGAAGTTTTATATATTTATTTCATAACATTGAAATTATAATTTTATTTATTTTAACGCCTCACTACGTCAGTATAGGTCCCACAGGAAGACGGCGGTGCGCACGTGGTCACGTGCCGCCGTGTGCAATACTTTACAATCCTTCCGAGAAGTGCCTGGTCGGCGGCCTTGTTACAATTGCTTTCTCTCCGCTAGAGGGGGTGACCGCTCTACAGTCATCCTCTCCGAGATGTGCCTAAAGGTGTGGCACAAATGGGCGGCTCTAGTATGATCTTACGAGGACCTGGAGCCTCAACAATGCGCCTTTCAAGCGCGAATACTGACTACGGCGTAGCCTTCAACTTACAGAGCTGGCCACTATTCTCTTAAGGGTGATTTACTAGCTAATGATAAACCATAGTTACGATGAGGGGATCATAACAATCGCGAAACCCTAAGACATTACATTGCAAAACAGTTACAGGGCAAATCGATCTCCAAGCCACGCTTGCCGCAAATATGCCTTTGATGGGTGACCATTCCATATATATCAATCTTGGTTGTCATACAAGAAAAACGTTGACATTCATTGACTGTAAAGCAGTCACCACCCCGGGGGGATTGTAAAGGATCCCCCGAAGCATCCCTGTGCGCTGAGCTATGCTGCGCACATGGTGTCGGGTGACCACAAGCGCACCACCGTCTTCTCGTGGGTATTTGCCATAGACTGTAAAATATGTTTGTTTAAAACGATATAGTGATCATATTTTAAGTTATGTTGTAAAAGCTTCAAATTGTAGAATATAATTATATAAAAACGATAACGGATTTTTCTGAAAAATAAAATTAAACGCAAGGAAATTTGTTATTGTTGAATTGGAAATTGTTGTTGTTGTTTGTTACGCCATTAACTCGTTTGGTGCCGGCTACGAATAACAACAACCTATCTAAAAGGTATCTTAAAAGGCGACTATGGGAAAGCCGGACGATGGGCAGCAGCCGCCTTCGATTACATTAACAACTAAACCGCGATCGCCAACCCAGCCAAGCGTGGCCATTATGGCAAATTAGTAATAAAGGCCATACACAGACAAAAAACACATATGCATACACGCACGTACACACACATTAGCCCGTAACCATCCACTGCCATTGGCCACCCAATTATCATTACGAGCGGTCATAGGGGGATACTGCCATAATCACTACGCTTGGCAGGTGGATAGCTGATTGCATGCTACGATGTTTTTAACACACAGGTGGATGCTGCTGCCCATCGTCATGATATCAAACCTTAGCCACTTTTTACGACATCTATGACTGGCCGTCCTTGAAGTGGTCTATTCTATGCCGGGAACCACAAGGAACGGAAAATAGACAAGTAAACGCAATGATAAAAAAAATATTCTATGCTATTTTCAATCTGCTTCAATATATGCGTATCAATAACAGCTTAAAAGATTTTGTGTTATTCAAAACTAAGCTTTACATCTAATCGCACGGGAATATAACATGTAACGTAAGCTAAGTGTGTCACTTAATGCCATAATGACAGGTGATTTAAAACGCGACCAATGACGCATCGGTTTTAACGCGCTCTCGTAATTGTATGCACATTGTACATGCATTAACTCGAGAGACATCGAGTTTCAAAACTGCACTACATAATTGCTATATTCGTGTTCAAAGCGAAAAGTTTCTAGCAAGGTGTATATTAACACTAAATACGCCTCAGTAGAGCCATTTGAGTAACCATCGCGGTACTTAACTTGAAAAACAACATTCACTACCGCGCGATGCTGTCACGGTTTTAACGTTTTCCTTTCATTCTGAATTATATTAGATTTTAAACTTTAAAAAAATATGATGGCGCAGTATGTCAACACTATGGTTTCTCCTGTACCGTGGGTACAGTTTACGACATACATCTCCATATACCCAGACCGTGAAACAACGTCATACTAATACATATTTCGTGCCGGAATCGAACGTGTGACACCCCGATAATATAACTAAGATCCTCCAAGCCACAGCCAACGCCTACGGGAAATGGTTTAGGAAATGGCGGATCGAAGTTAACCCTATCAAAAGTAAAGCCGTCCTATTTTGCAAATTAGGCGATGACCACCCACGCTTCAGGGAGATCTCGATGCTGGGCCAATCGGTTCCTTGGGAACCGCACGCCAAGTATCTTGGAGTCACCCTAGACAAAAAACTGACCTTCATTCCCCACACAAAGATGGTGCGTGCCCGCGCTGCCTTTATGCTCGGTCGCCTTCACTATATCCTGAACGCTCGTAGTAAATTATCCCTCAGAAATAAGGTGAGTATTTACACTACATGCATTCGACCCATCATGACCTATGCCAGCCCAGTGTTCGCACACGCTGAATCACGCCCACTCCGTAGATTCGAAATCTTCCAAACCCGTTTCATGCGCAAGGCCACCGGAGCGCCTTGGTACATGCGTAATGATCAACTCCATTTCGATCTTAACTTGCCGACGATCAGGCAATTTATGAAACAAGCGTTCAAACGCTATCTGGATTCTGCCCTGTCCCACCCTAATCCCCTTGTGGTATCATCCGTCGATTACCAACCCTCTCGTATCAGTAGTGTACGCCGCCCGAGGCACGTTCTGGTCGATCCAGACGATAAAATCACGTTAGATCACATAAAGAGACTCGCGTTGTCTCGTTCACTCAACACCCGACCGCTTTACCGCCCTCGCCGCCGAGGATGCCCGCCTCACCGACGTCGCGGAGGCCTATCGCCGCGTCACCTTCCCGTTCAAGTTAGCACTTCTCCCTCCCGTCTCTTGCTCGCGCCAGCCCATGCCGAGCCATTAGCTTTAAATGTCCCTTAATACAATTTAAATAATACCGATCCAGCTGTCCCCAAAACAATAGCTTATTATCCCCAGCAACGCCCTAAGCCGAGGTCCGTGTCCCGCAGGGGGCGCCCTTAGTAAAAGTTGCTTAGATTTTAATATAAAATTTAAGCCTGGCTGGGGGCCTCTTTTGGCTTCGCCAGAAAATGACCGGTTAAGCAACCACATTTCTCAGAAATTTATGCGAGAAGCCCAACAAAAAAGAAAAGAAAAAAGAACGTGTGACACATCTCGTAGAAAGCTAGTCGCTTAGCCACTGCGCCTACGGTGCCGTCTGGATTATTTTAGCGATTATTCTAAAACTTTATACTAACTTAAACTTTAAATTAAATTGTAATTAGGTTCCTTGCGAAATTTAAGATGAAAGAAATCTGTTTTCTTTATCAGCTGCTTCTCAGCCTTCACGGGAATGACATACCTGAACGGTATTTTCACTTTCACACCGCGTTTTCTTTTGCGTTTTTGATTTTTATAAAGCACAGACATCACCCCGTTCTGCCAACTAAATGCAGTATTAAATTTATGTATTTCTATTTTTAAAGATGTGTAAATGTCTATGGTATAGTACTCGTAATAATAAATGATTCTATGTTGTAAGTATATTTATTGATTAAATATTTAACATAAATTTTTTTTTTTTTTTCATTGTGACCAAATGACTGTCCGTGAACTCACTAAAGGTCTTAGCAGAATACCAGCGCTGCTTTATCACGAAGTAGCACAATGCTGAGCTAAGTTCCATTTTTGTCTCTCAGGGAACATCACAATAATCTCATAAAATTGAATTTCCTATTATTTTTTATACTGTTCATGTTTATATCTTTTGCCTAATTGTTAATGTGTGAGAGCTAAATAAATGAGATTTCTTTCTTTCTTTGTATATGAAGGGAATTGATAAGATATTGAGCCCAACATACGTCTAACTGTCCAGAAGAAACAATATCCCGATTGTCCTTATAAATCAGATCGCAGTTTGTTATGTTGATCGTATGTGAAGCATCTTACCATTGCTATTTAACAAATTTGTTTAATAGATTACGAATACTGTTACTTGTTCAAAATTCCATTCAGCGCCTTTAAAGTGGTGATTTTAGTAAAAGAACCAAGTACCTAAAGTGGTCATATGAAATCGTATTAGCGCGTAAACTACACAGTTACTACTACGTAGCGACATAACGCTTGCACTTGCTTCTTTCTAACAATTCACTATTTATTGTCCTCAGGCGTTTGCACGAATGCGACTGCTCCTAGCGTGTCATCGATCAATAGGATACTGAGGAACAGGGCTGCGGAGCGCGCTGCGGCGGAGTTTGCACGGGCAGCTGGCTATGGGCTCTATGCTGCTCCTCCTCCGTACGGAGCATTTCCCTGGGGCGGTGGCGGTGGGGTGTGGCCCCCTGGCTCCCTGCCATTACCCCCAGGAGTGCCTGGCCCACCCACCGGATTACAACATCCTGACGTCAACCAAGGGTTCCTAACCTCAGGACGCGGACTAATCGGTAAGAATAAAGTCATTAAATTATACCATAATGACTCTATTGTACATAATTGTGTTGCATCTTTTGATAATACCATTAGGTTTCTTAGCCTGAATTCCAACTCATTCGTAACTGTTTTTGTCGAAACAGATGTAGACGGCGACGACTCCGGGTCTTTAGACGGAGAACAGCCAAAATTCAGACGGAACCGCACGACTTTCAGCCAAGACCAACTCGAAGAACTAGAGAAGGAATTCGAAAAATCCCACTACCCATGTGTCTCGACACGAGAACGACTGGCGTCCAAAACGTCGCTATCGGAAGCGCGAGTTCAGGTAATGAATTCTCATCTAGTTGACCTGATAAATAATTCAATAAATCTATCTTTATTACACTAGACTGACTTGTCAAATCAAAATTGCCGTTTTTCTTCGATTTGCGTTAATGAATTTGTTAACACAGTGAATACAGAATACTAATCATTTTTATTTACCATTACTGACAGGTTTGGTTTTCCAACAGACGAGCCAAGTGGAGACGCCACCAGCGCATGAACCTCTTGAAGCGCGGTGGCGGCTCGCCCCCGCACCGCCTCCCTCGCTCCCCCTCCCGCTCCCGCTCGCGCTCACTGTCCCCCGCGCGCGCCCCCTACCACACCCCGCAGATGGGCGGCGAAAATAGCGCCTTCAAGGCCCTCTCGCACCAGGATACCAACGCCCTGAAGGCCTTTGCGCACCAACAGTTTGATGCCAACGCACTGAAAGTGCTGTCTCAGCAGGCTACGTTCGACGGAAGCGCCTTTAAATCACACCCGGCTTTAGAGAACAGCGCTTTCAAATCGCTTGTACCACATTCAGCGGCAGCAGCACTTTTAGCGGCACAATCCATTCAGTTAGCCCGTGGATATGAATCCCACTCGGACTCCGACGAGGAGATAAATGTCCACGACGAGAGTGATAACGAGGACAGAAACACGAGGAAGTCTCGATCTCCTAGCCCATGCCGACAGAGAGCCACGTCTAACGACCTGCCACTACAACTCACAAAACACGATCGTTGATAAAGTCATTATAATAATTTATTTATTTACATTTTACCGACATAAAGTATTACAATTATCATTCCTATCGAATGTCCATGTTCCGAATAATTATGTAAATTAAGATTCTAGAGTGCTAATACTCCAGTTAGCTTGTAAATTAATGTAAATACCTATGTAGATATTTGAGTTGTTAATTAGTGTAAAGAAGTGATTAAATTTATTGATGCACAAACTATCCCGGTTAATATATAAATAAGAGGGAAGTTGATAATTTGCTGAAATATTTGACGGGGCAGCACACGGTAGGACTTTATGGATAATGCCATGGTATGTGTATAGTCGTCGATAAGGTATGAACTTCCACTCTGCAGTTACTCAGTGGACCCTAACCAAGGACGTAAGTAATATTTTAAAATGTACACTAAGTGGATTGTATTTAGCTGTTGTGATACTTCGAGGGAGTATACCAAAGTATTAATATCAATGGTAAAAATTGTAAAAAGTACGGTTTCTGGAGAAAAAGTTCCTAACGCTTTTCATATTACCTAATAATAATAATTCAAATTTAGACGGATTTACACCACATTTAGATGATAACAGACATTTGAAAAGTATTTGTGAAACAATGTCACTCAAGTTATTTTAATTTTGGCACTATTTTATAGAATTCTTTAATATGGGCACCTGCATTCCAACGTCAGCCCAAGTAGCTACTTTTTGTAAATATTGTAACAACAATGAGCGTTGAAACTATTTATTGCTTAAAAGAATAATTATTGTAAAATATAGAAAAGTTTACATACGTACCTAAATATTAAAATAAATAATAAAATACACGTTAGTTGGTTTTTCATTTTCCCATTTAAAACATACCTACAAGAACAATTTGGGCATAATAATAATAATAACATATGTAAAAAAGGCAGCCAACGATGACCTGTGTACCTAGACTCTTATTCGTAAGTAAGCGGTATAATTTATGGTTGTACACTTTTTGTTTCTCCACCTTGGAAATGATGCTTCGTCCAACGTTCCTGGGGAGAGGGGCGAAGGGTATGCTGCACACTTCTCAAACCCACCTGAACGGTCGTCTTCACAAGCGAAGGGGGCTCTGAGATCTCGAGGACGAACACTCCGGAGCAAATACAAATCTTCTCACATTGGGCTTATAGCTTTACAGCCGAAATTAATAATCGATCTAATCCAAAATCTTAGGATTTCGGATTACGGATATGTCTGTTTTTGTGTTAATTGTGATCGTGACACAACAACGGATTAATTTCAAAATCTTTACTCTGAAGATTTTGGGTTAGATTGATTACTCATTTCGGCCGTTAGTGGATGTTGATTTCATCTTGTCGATTTTGGGAATTGTCATATTAAACCCACTATGTACATGAAAAATAATCAGTAATTTTATTTTCTGTTATATGCGGGGCCTATCTAGCAAGGCTAGGTACGACCAGAAGGGTAACTAAACGCTTCGCTTCTGCACTTTGTGCCGCAGGTTTTATCCCCGCACAGAACAAATTGTTGCGTGGCCTAACATACACACACACATCTGTACCCCTAGTACGAGTATGAAAAGTAACTCTTACTAGGGGCACAGGCCGTAAACGTTCACTGAACATAAGCCTCCCGATTATTACTACAATGAGCTGTCATATTATCGTAATCACCATGCTGGATAGGCGGTTTGGATTTTTATATTTTTTATTTAAAAGGAAGCTTATGTATGTTATTATTATGAGCACACGGGAAGATTCTGCTGCCTTTTGATACCTTTTACGACAACCATGTGTGGAGAGGGGTAGTTTACTCTTTGCCAGGAACCAGAAAATGGCCCAAGAGTATAATTAATTTGTTACGAGTGAGATTTGTATATGAAGCTGTCTTTAGGTTCTCATTTAACGAAATAAATGAGGTATAAACATGATGAATTAAGTATAAAAAGATCAAACAGGATGATGAAAATCAAAGATAAACATCTTTAAAGATGTTCGAATGTCAACAGGTGTAGGCGACAAATTACCTGTATCATAATTCCAGCCGAAATACGTCCACTGCTGGACAATAGGCCTTCCCCAAAGATCGCAACAGCAACTGCTCTGGGTTTATGTTGTGTGCTCATCGGAGGTTTCGCCATAATCGTGACGCTAAGGCAGGCGGGTTGGCGATCGCAGTTGAGTTGTAAATGTACTTGAAGGACGATGCTGCCCATCCTCCGACTAATTTGTAGACTATGAGAAAGCCTTCGATGCAGTCGAATCCTGCAGGGTACTGTAATCTCTGCAGTGGTGCCACATTGAGTATCGGTACATCGAAGTGTTAAAGTGTTTATAAAGAAACGCCATCATATTGGTCCGAGTACATAAACATAGCGCGGGCAATTACATTGTAGAGAAGTGTGAGACAGGGGGATGGGATTTGCCCAAAACTGTTCACCGCTGCAATGAAGGATGCCTTCAAGCTACTACAGAAAGGAGAAAATAATGGTTTCAGCATTAAAATCAATGGTGGGTATATCATAGGCTCTCTTATTGCATGAGGCTGGCTAGATAGGTACCAGCCCAGTGCCAGATATTCGCCGCGAAGCAGCAGTGTTTAAACATTAGACATTACCATGTTCCGGTTAAAAGGCAGGAAGATCACTAGAGAAATTAGGGGCTTAGACTAAATAACTTAATATCTAGAGGTGACGAGCGTACTTTGGTGCCACGCAGGATTAGTCCTGGGTAGCATTATAATTGTATGGGCAGGCATGACGCTGACCAGGTGAATGACTTGCTTGTCTGATCACAATGTTGTATAAAAAACCCGAGTTGAACTCGCGTGGAGGGGGTTCCGTACGATGAATATGTTATCCACCATGTTTTTTTCATCTGGCCCAAAAGAGAATGGCGAGATTGCATGTAATATGGGACCCAGCCTTCGGGATAGTGTGGACTAAGGAAACTTATTAATACTTGTAGAACTATATAAAACTAAGCAAAAAGCTAATTGAAAGACCTGGGACGAAAAAAATATCTAAGCCAGAAGATTATTTATTACCTATAATAAATAAACACGATACATGTATTTAATTTCATTTGTGATGTACTTCAATATCAAAATGGTTTTGATTATATTGAATCTGTATGCGTGTGCATACATGTAGTGCTACATACATGCCCCTAAACTGATAATCCTGCGCACCACAACGCTGTAAGAATGACTTTACGGGTCAGCAGCGCAGGCGGCGTGGTTTTTGTATAGATTGGGGTGCACTGATTTTGGTATTTAGTGTATACATTTTTTAAGTATTATAAATATGGTATAAATTGAGCAATAAGTGGTAGGCTTACGTATATTGGAATTCGTATTCGGAATGTAATCCCAAAACTTGTTGCGTTTTGTTAATGCAATGCGTTTTAATATTAATAATATTTTAAAACATTTGAACTTCTGAACCCGGGCTTCTAAAAACCCAATGTCTTTTATAATAAAGCCTTATAAATAGGTATATACTTATAATAAACGTAAGTTCATACTACAACGTAGCTTCATTATTAGTGGGTCCAATTTCGCCATCCGCCTTTGTTTGTCGTAACTAAAATATATCACCAATAAAATATCCCAAGAACAATCTTAACATCGTAGTTGAAAAACATGTTCTAACATACATTATACATACAAAATTAAAATATTTACCATGATTAACATACCATTTTTGCATTCATTGTGGCGAAATAGCCCGTGCCCACCACGCTTGGCAGGTGCGTTAGTGAGTGCTGTATGGCTACTGTTCCACACAACGGGTGCTGCTACCCATCCTTCTTGTTGAGAGTTCCTTAGTCACCTTTTACGACATCCGCGGAAGAAGAGGAGAAGGAGTGGTACTAAATTCTAGTTCTGGACATCACCCGACCAGAATAACACAGGTAGCCTGACTAACAGCAATTTGCCTGCACGTAGCAGTTGTCGTTGACCAGGGTCGACGGCGGAACATTCTCTCAGTAGCAAGTATGAAAAAAAGATGACGTGCGACTTGACTTTGCAAATCGATCGATGCTTGGTAGCCGTTTGGCAACCACGTCAGTAAAGGCTAAGTTGTTCATATTACAACTTAACTGTACCGGCATACAATCATGGCTATAAAAATAAATGCATTTCTCATATAGTAATTACAAGAGAAAGGTAATTTTTACCGAAATATTATTAAAGATAAACTTATAACATCATAATTATTTTCATCCTTCACAAAGAGCATGAAACACTTAAGTAAAAAGTTTTTATTGAATCCGGCAATTCGTCGGTTATTATATCCACGAAAGATAGAGTTATAATTCTCAGTCCTTTGTTCGCATTGCGACGCCAATTATCCCCTTTTCCGTATTGTTATTCATTTACCGATTCACTCCTTCCCGGATATCGGCTATCATGATGGTGAAAGCCGATCGGGATCTGTAGAAAAACCTGATTGGAGTAACAATGCCTATCTGTTATTACTCATTAAGTACCGAAAATCATAAAAAGCTGTTCCTGAAACTTCCCGTTCAACCTGATTTGGCTGCAAGTATATGTTTCATATTAAGGGGGAAAGAATGGTGAATCCTTTCGTTCGTTCATCATTTTGTTACCGTATGGTACTGGATAAGAATAGCACCACCCTGTCAAAAACCGTGGGTGTCGTAAAAGGCGACTATGGTATTAGCCGGAGAATGGACAGTAGCGTCCTTCAAGTACTCATACAATTCAATTAGGAGGTTAAGAATCCGACATGCTCTTCTGTTCATACCGGGAGCAGAGGAAGTCCATGAGGATTTTCCCGCGACAGTAAGAAAAATGGGAATATTGCCTTAATCACCACGCTTGGCAGGCGAATTTGTGATCACAGTAGGTATGTTGTTAATAGCAAGCGGGAGGATGCAGCTGCCCATTCTCTTGATGTTGACTCTTGTAATAGGGCCCACGACTGGTTTCTTACATGCCATAAGGCATTTTCTGTCAGTTAATCTTTGGGTTACACATAATTATACCAAAAATGTGGTGCCGGCTCAGAATGCTACCACCCCATCTCCTCCCATGGGTGTCGTAAAAGTCGACTAAGGGATTAGCCGGAGGATGGGCAGCAGCGTCCTTCGAGTACAATAACAACTTAACTGCGATCGCCAACCCGCCTGCCAAGCGTGGCGATTATGGCAAAACCCCCCAATGAGCCCAGAACACATCCATATTGGTGGTTGTGGTGATCTTTGGGGGAGGCCTGTATCCAGCAGTGGACTTCACTCAGCCGAAATGATGATGATGATACCAAAAATCGAATAATATCTAAAATACAATTGATTTTTTCATATTTTTTTATTTATTTAAACTTCTATGTACATAGATGGTACACAAGGCTGACTTAATGCCATAAGGCATTCTCTACCAGTCAACCTTTGGGTTCAAAAAGCACGTCGCATGACGTACAAAAACAAAGCTATTTAATGTTGGGAATGGACACATAATTGTGACAATTTGAATTAAAAGAGGAATAAATACGTATACTAATATAAAAATATATACTACATATATTGCATAATTAGATACAATTGCCAATTGCACATAATTGTGACAAATTGAAATAAAAGAGGAATAAATACGTATGCTAATATAAAAATATATACTATATATATTGCATAATTAGATACAATTGCCAATTGCACATAATTGTGACAAATTGAATTATAAGAGGAATAAATACATATACTAATATAAAAATAAATACTATACATATTGTATAATTATATATAATTGCCAATTGCACATAATTGTGACAAATTGAATTAAAAGAGGAATAAATACGTATACTAATATAAAAATAGATTCTATATATATTGCATAATTATATATAATTAAACAGAATATATAAATATCAAGGCTAATGACGAAGACTGTTTTGTATGATCAGCATTGCAATGATTTAAAGAAGTGTTCACGCACTTTACGTTTGAAAGTGAATTTACTCGGAGCTTTCTTTATATCGAGGGGAAGCGCGTTCCAGAGTTTGATTGTTGAGACAGCAAAGGATTTGGACATAAATCCAGTATGGTGGGGTGGAATATTGAGGATAAAATTTTCAGAAGCACGAAGGTTATGATTGTGAGAGCCTCCCAAAAGTTGAAAGAATATTTTAAGATAATCAGTAGCACAAGGATCGTTTAAAATAGTAAAAAGCAAATATAGTAATCTGACGGCTCTCCTCTGTCGGACAGGTAGCTATTTAAGCTCAGATCTGTAGGAAGAAATGTGGTCATACTTTCGTAATCCGAAGATGAAGCGGATACCATTGTTGCGAAGACGATGCAATTTGTTAAGAAGGTCTTGGGATAAATCAGAGTAACAAACATTCGCATAATCAATTAGAGGAAGCACAAGTGACTGGACCAGAAGTGTTTTGGTGTTGGATGGAAGTAAAATTTTTGAATTTATAGAGAGATTGCAGTGTGGCCGTGTCGCTCTGGCTTGTCTGACTAACTTGCTTAACCCAACTTAGCCTCTCATCTATATTGAGACCCAAATTCTTTACATGAGGTGACAGGGGGATAACATTTTCAGTTTATCTTTATTTATTGAAACAAATCTAATTATCTCAGCTATTCATTTTACTATATTTGATCAGGAAACAAACTCTTAGTTACGGCATTTGGAATCTTGCATTTACACATTTTGTTAATAAAATACCTATGTACTGTAGTTTAGATACTTATGTGAGGCAAATAGTATAACTGGGTTATAACTGGAAGAAAAAAACCGAGATAGGCCTCAAATTGACAAAAATAGGCGGAACGCTCGAGTTAAGAGCCCACGCTGAAAAAGCATACATTCGATCTTTGGAGTGGTGATCTTGGGTTCGGCTACAAGTGTAACCAGTTATGGCTAAATATCAAAAAATTTAATGGAGTAATACAACGTCCGCAACCCAATGACTGGGGTATCCGAATATCGTTAGGTTTAGACTAGTTGTCAGAATTTCGGGCAACTGACTTCCCATGACATCCGCGATCAACAGCCTCGGGTGACGACGGTTTTATTAAAACCTAAATATTATTCATCATCATCATCATATAAATGGCTGAATAAAGGCCGCCCCATAGATTTCCACAATTATGTCGTAATTTTGGGGGAATTTGCCAGTAGGTACTCACCACGCTTGGTAGGCGGGTTTGTGAAAGTAGTATGGTTACTATTCAGATAAGGCCGCTGCTGCCCATCCTGGTTTGGAGTCCCTTACGGCTAGCATTAATAACCAATCTAATCCGAAATCTTTTTATTCCGGAGATTGAGGGTTTGTCTGATTTTTGTGTTAAATATTATCTTAACACAAAAACATATGAAGATCAAAATCTTAAATCTAAGGACTTTGGATTGGATTGATTATTTATTTCGGCCTGTAGTCGCTTTTAACAACAGCCACGGGAGGAGATAGACTGGTGCTATGTTGTTAATCCGGATAGCACATTAATATCATCATCAACAGCCCATAGCGTCCACTGCTAGACATAGGCCTCTTCAATGTCACGCCACTGTGCACGATCCTCGGCTTTTCTCATCCAGTTCATGTCAGCCACCCTGCGAAGATCGTCACTCCACCGAGCCTGAGGGCGTCCTACACTACGTTTGCCGAGGCATCAGTCTCCACTCAATTACACGTCTGCTCCAACGGCCATCAATACAACAGATAATATGGCCAGCCCATTGCCCCAGCTTGCTAATCCAACGAAATCAATATTATCTATTACTGAGAGCCTACTAACGGTTATCAGAATAAAAACAGCTTCTCCACCCGTTAATATAAACATTAGGCATAAAATGTCCATTTTACCTAATCATATCCTAGACGCAAATAGATGAATTATATCTTATATTTATGTATGCTATCTACTTTGCGAATAAATGTTCATATTATGTAGATATAGTATCATTAACAAATTGGCGATGGCGCAGAATTTTTATAACATAGCACGTAAACGCTAGCAGTCGTATTCTAGAATATGTGAAGTAGGAAAGTATTTTTTTTTTGTGTGTGTGTATATACGTGTAGACTTTAGAAGACATTTTTGCTGATATCGCACGAAATATTTGAGTTTATGCATGCGTGAATTTAGTTTTAAATAAAAAAAAATACAAAATAATAGGCTACAGAATTAGATGTAGGTATGGCCTTGGGGGCCACGAGTGCGCCTATTGCGAAACCTACGTACTCATACCGAGTGAGCCCCGGGAAGACAGCGGTATACAAGTGGTCACGTGCCGTGCACGACAGATGCCTTGGGAGGTGTGGCTACTTTACAGTCGCCTTCCCCCCGCTAGTGGGGCTGACCGCTTTACAGTCATCCCTGGCGCGATGTGCTTAAAAGGCGTGGCACCAATGGGTGGCTCTAGATGGAGATTATTCGAGTTCTTGAAGCCACCCTTCGGTGCCAAAGATGACCACTCCGGTGGTTTTAGCCGGTCCAGCATACCGGGCGTAAAGGGCGGAGGCCCTTTCCCGGGGCGGAGGAAGTACATGATGTATTTCCAATGGATCATAAAAAAATGTAGAAAGCAGTGCCTGCCTTTTATGTATGCCTACTAGGCACCAATGCGGTAACTCAACAACGGTACCAATAAAGGCTTGAAGTCTATAAACTTATAAGACTAAAATATAACATCACACAGTTGTCAGGCAAATCAAAATAGCATATTTATGTGTGTCGTAAAAATCACGTGTACACGAAATAAAGTCGTTACGTTTACTCGGAATAGTGAGGTGCTCCGATAAAGTTGTAGCGCGTGATAGCCGCGGAGTGTGGATGCATGTACGCGCGCTGCCCCAATAACAATAAATTTTGTGCGTCGTTTGAAGCGCCGAGCAGACAAAGTGCGTCATTACAAACTATGCGCTGAAACAGGCGGTATATATTCAGTGAGGAATGTCCTTTCAATATTTAAATTTATTTATATTTTAAATTAAATTAAATTATTTAATTTATATTTTAAATTAAATATAAATTAAAATTAAACCCGAATTCATAACTTTTTGGCCTTAAGAGCTATATCCCTATCCGCAGAATTACCCGAGAATATTATTTCGTAGCGTAGCACCGAAGCTACTAAACTATGATACGCAGTTAACAAAGCATCTGAATTGAATTCTGGAGCATGTTTGTATAATGCATGACTGACTGATTTGTAAATAATGGCCCGAGTGCGCTAGCTTCAGGATAAATCAAACAGTTTGTAATCAGGATTTCATTCAATATACTATTCTAAATTTCTATTCTATATCTAAATCTAAATTTACAATTTCAAGCTATATAGTATGGATGAAATGTAGAGTAAAATATACTTATTTTATAATACAGAAGTGTATCTCATAAATACGCGTCCAGTGCGCCATGCTGCTGTCACACGGCGACCGTACAGATTAAGAGCGTGGTGTGAACCGCTCCGCTATCACCACAATACTTTAACACGTAAAAAGTGCTAATACAATGATATGAACCGGGATTATAAGCATTATAATGGGAATATTTATGGTATTTTATTATTATTTTACACCTAATTAATTATATTATTCCTCGAGTAGCTTAATATTAGGTAATACTGGCATTTTTCTTCTTATGAGCGACGAATAACTTTTGTTCCTAATTAGAAATAAAATGATTATGCAAATACTATTTTAATCGAGCGGCATAGATGTGATGTAAAGAAAGGAAATAGTTTTGGGCTGGCACACATAACATAAGAAAAAATAATAATGTCTTAGGTTTTCGCGAGTATTACACATTATAATAAAACACTTTTAAACGGATTCTATCGCGAATATTTTAGATTTTTGTTTTTCCTGACGTTTCGAACACTTTGCAGGGTTCGTAGTCGCAGGATGACTAACCCTGCAAAGTGTTCGAAACGTCAGGAAAAACAAAAATCTAAAATATACGCGATAGAATCCGTTTAAAAGTGTTTTATTATAATAAGAAAAAATATTTAAATATCCAAAATATTGTCTAAAAAGGCTCGAATGGTATTTCCTAGATTTCAACCATAGAGAAGATTTGTTTTATGTTGCCAGCCTGTTTACACTTCAGGTGTAATTGTTTTTCTTTCTTTGTTTCAGTTTAATTATTTAGCAGCAGTAGAATACCGCAGGCGCTCTTTTTCCGATAAGAACAATCAATGTTAATGGTACGGAAATTTAACGTAATTTAGGTAAGTACTATGTTTTAATAATACAAAGTAAGTAATATAGGTGACAACTACACAAATAATATGAAATGGATAATAATTACATTCCTGGTTACTCAACTTGTTCAACTTGCATTGTTGCCGATGTTGCTTTGTTTTGTTGTGGAATTCTATTCTATTCAGGAATGTACTTGCATCTTCTAACGAGGAACCACGGAACAGGAAAAGTATTTCATTTCTCAGAAACTGCAATTTTCATTATAGATGGCATAGATGCTTTAATGAAAATTTTAAAAATTTATAATCTTTAGGTTAGATCGGAACTCTAGTTCCGAATACGTCATCATAATGAGCACCCGTACCTATATAACTATAGTATTTCGACATCTTTAAAGATCAATAAAAAAGGATCATGACGAGCTGCCGCATGACGTCATACAAAACCCGTTATCGTTATACGTATTAAAGCCAGATACACCATTATCGTTATTATCTCCTTATTAGAGTTTATAATACCTAATTAATTTGTAGTGATTTGTATGTATCTGTTTGTAAGTGATGGATTTGAATAAATTAATAACATTATTTTAATCATAAATTATCAAAATAATTTGACAGCTTTAAGATGATAGGCTGTTATTTATTTTACCATTATTAGCCTATACCTGAAGGTTAGTGACACGTTTAACTATGTATTTAGTTTGAATAATACTGGTTTAATAAAGAAATTAAGAATCCGATATATTTTAACGGGCTGTATTATTACTCGTATTAGAGTAGTTTCTGGTATTATGGTCTAGCTGGCTAATACGGTCTGCTATGATTTTTTCGAAACTCATGAACACGTCGTTAATTATACCTGCCACGTCTCTGAGCCATACTCCTCACAGCCTCAGTAAGTAGGTGTGGCGAACCGATAGTATGAGTGTTTTTTGCAGGCAGCGATTGAAAATTGCGTATTTCGATGTCATTTTTTTGGAAAGTTTCGGCCTTAATACTAACTCAAATTATTAATACTTTTTATTGTTAGTGTACAGTCTTGTAGGCAAGTCCTTAATCTATGGTGTGTTGATAGTTTTGTATACACTTATCATTCTCTTGCTTTAGGTTAGATCTTACTTGGAAAAGAAGTTCTTACGGCCAATATGGCTCACCAGGTAAAGGCCACTTTTCGCCGGGTCATATTACTATATCCGTTGCTGAGGCTCAGGAATGGAAACTGATATTCTTTTTTGTGAAATTTGCTTCGGCAAAGCAAGGCGCAATCCTTGATTCGTATTTTTTCTGATGGGAAATATGGCTCATGGAATTTACAGTCAATATTAAAGTGACCATAATACCCCTCATTATTTATAATTTAATGATTGTTTGAGTTTTCGAAATATTATATTATATTAATATTAGTTATTTGAAATAAATTGATGATATATTTCATTGTATATTAACCAATAAAGACATATTGATCTCATATACTTTCAGTTTTATTGCTAAATAAAGAAGCTTATGGTGTGCTATAATACCCAAAAGTACTCTACGTTTTATCACCCGCAATCATACCTAAAGAAACCAAAATCCATTCAGTATGACATGTAATCGCATTAACTTACAAAAGCAACGTTTATACGTCTCAATTTCTTTTCACACATTTCTTAACTAAACTTCGCAGGATATGACATCATTCGCTCATAAAATTCACATATTATTTTTATGCAAATTGACTGAGCAATCATAACATAAATTCTTTAATATACCCACTCGGAACAGAGTTACAAAGGAGGCAATAATGTCCCACCTTAAGGAGCGTCGAGGATTTTGGGTTGACACACAAAATTAGCTTTACCCTCAACTGCAGAAGCATATCGGAACATCTCACCTAATGAAATCTTTTAAGTAAGTTTTATAAAATAACATCGGCACATGAATGAATAATTAAGACGTAGGAGTATAATGAAACGTAGATTAAGGAAACTAAACAAAGTCCGTCACTTTTTTGCACTTATAACTTTATATACTTAATTTTAGAACTTATAATTATATGTGGAATTCATGTCTGTAAACGCACCCACGACACAGGAGAAATCCTAGTGGGGGCAACGTGGCAACGTGGCAACGTTTTCTTTTTAAGAGAAAAAAAAAAGTCGGGTTTCAAGATACAGCAAACACTAGGTAAGTTAATTAGATAATAATATATTCAATCTCTTATGATTTTCATAGTAAAATTAATAAAAATAGCTTAAAGTGAATTCGTCTATATATTCAAATTATAAGCAAACAAAACGACAAACATAAAAAATTTAGGCAATTCAAATTAAAAGATTAAGAGATATAAACATAAATTACTGTCTTTGAGACAAGTTCCACGACATAAATTAATTTTAATTAGTCATACAAATATAACATCATAGATCGACACAGTAACATTATAATGATCATCGATTTAAAATTACATTAGCATATAAACGAGCGTTACTAACGATTGTGTTCATCGATTTGCGTAGGTCGATTGGTTTGTACTATTTATTTGTTCACACGTATTATGGTCAACAACACAGTATTTTATAAATACCAAACCAACAATAAAATCAATGAAAATAATATATACGGCGCGATAGTTTCCCATAAAATCATGAGCAGATTCGAAATGTAAGCACATTAAGTTATCGGGCAAATTATCTCGTAGTGTGCTACGATATTTATTTGTTTCTCACTAAGGACGGACTCGGCCTGCCAGTGTTCTCCCAATTAGGTGGTTATTGACGTTTTACTGTTATCAGGTTAATCTTGGAACGAGAAGCCGTATTTATAGTGCTATAGAAGTTTGTACAAATGGAATACTTTCACTTCACTCGGTTTTTATATATCTTAACGGGTCAGATGTTTAAAACCTTTAATATATTAAATTTAATTTGTTTTTAATTTTTTATCAAAATCATCATTGAAGCCTGTAATTTATCTTGCACAACAACTGCTGCTAGAAATCTGATTGTCAATTAAGTATTCATAAATGATATATTTCCATTTTAAAATGTCTTGATCAATTTATTATTAACGATATTGATTTATTAGACACAATACTACTGAAACAATAAACTTGTTACTTTGGAACAACACTGGTCATCCCACACTATAGATAAGACTACACTACGACACAACCCAAAACTCGACATTTATCCCAAAAAGGGAAGCTGTTAATAGAGTCATTCAACGTTACCGGCCAAATTATCTACAAAGAGAGAAGTCAGCCCGGTGTCGGTCGGAAATATAAATTTATTTGGTGGTTGTCGCCGCGACACGGGCGCCCGCGCCTCTATCTCGCCGCGTAATCTTGAACATTGGCGTTAAAGAATTTAAATTATACGCTGATACAAATGAACGGGCGAACGCGCCTTATTTATTGCCTTAATCCAAATTATATTGACTAGGTTTCTTCGATTCGAATACGTCGTCACGTGATCCATATTCTATACAAAATGAAGCTTATTTATAAGCTTATAAGCTTGTATTATCATCTGTATACATTGGGAAATTTAACAGTTAATTTAAATATTTAATATTAATTAAACATTAATGTCAATAATACAAGTGTTATGATTATGATGTACATATAGAAACAATTTTATACTGAGAGGGATTGGAGTCGTTGTTCTGTCGCATATTCAGGTGTCAGATCGGCACTGTAAATTCCAATTAATAATATTTCTGTTCAGCATGCACTAATTAAGTGCATCATCCAATTCACGCGTGCGCTTCAATCGAACCCCGCCTGAAGACACCATTAATCTTGCTACTATAACTTCATGACTGCAGACGTAAACATAAATGTAAGACCTGGATAATATTATAAATATTACAAGTTATAACTTGGCTAATTAAATCAAATTTAATGTGAGATCCAGAGTGTTAGATATAAGAAAATGTGTTTATTTTTATTCTTTTTTATTTTATTCAGTGTTATGAGTGTGTTTAAAATGAGCGGATATGATTTTCTCCCGGGCGTTACCATTTTAAACTAACCCTTGTTTTTAACCCAGGGGTCAAAATATTTTTTTGATGATCAGATAGACCAAAACACACTAGTATTGATAACTGTGAACCATGTCCACGTGTTCCTCAGTCTGTGAATTTACGTACATGAAATCTTTATCCCAGAGCTTATATGCTAATGTGAACGGTTGAACTAATTTAGTCTTTATTTAGCTAATAAATATTGTGCGGTCGATCGATACGTTCTGTAATGTTCAATAACAGATGGTGTTAAATTGTTATCATAATTTGAAATAAATAGTGGTTCGATATTAAACTTCATCAGGAAATTTATTGTTCTGGTTTATAAACAAGACTCACGTCAGGTACATAATATTTCACGAAAATTTATTTTTCTGATAATTATTATGTATACTATCCAGGATAATCAATTAATGAACATATATAACAACTACGTAACTGTATATTTGTTTACGATAGCATACTTATTTATTTTTACTTTTATGTACAATGGTGATAATGCCGATGCTCTACCAGTTAACCTTTGGGTTAAAAAAGAAAAGCATTGAAAGAGGTACAAAAAACAATTTTTTCCATAATGATTATTATAAGATACATATAGATACTATAAGTACGGTAAAATACATAATACATATGTCATATACATAAATTAAAATACGATAACACGAAACAATACGTGATTATATCCTAATAATCGTTATAACGGTGCCTGTAGTTGTCGATTAGGAATGCTGCTATTTCAAGTAGTACTCGTATTTCCGAACTTTCCGTATTGATGAAAATTTACTTGTAATTTTTTTAAGTGAAGAGGAATCTCGTTCCGGTCTTTGATCGCTGAGACAGCAAAGGAATTTGAAAAAAACCTGTGAGGTGAGAAGGAATCTGGACAGCTAAAGTGTTGGTAGCACGCAGGTTACGGCTGTGAGAACTACCCAAAACATGGAAACATGCTTTTAGATACTCAGGAGCACAGAAATCGTTAATAAAGAAGAAGAGGAGACAAACAGACCTGAGAAATCTTCTCTGGAACGGATAGGTAGCTGTTTAAGATGGTAACGGTAAAAAGAAATGTGGTGCTATTTACGAAGCCCAAAACAAAACGAATGCAGTTGTTAATTTCTTTCGTATTAAAATTGACTATAACTTTATCATTTCTTTATTATAATAACATCACAAAAGTAAGAAAATAAAGATAAATAACCATTTATGTTACTATGATAAATAAAACTACAGAAGCAATCACGTCATGCTCAGTTTGATTCGCATCTTTCGTTTCTCTTCTAAAATCTTTTTTAAATTATTAATTTCTTTCAACGATGAACTGTTGATAGTTAGATTCGCCTTCTTATATTGTTTTCGTAACACTGCTCGCTCGCTCATGTAATTTTTGATAGAGCTTTTTGTGTCTTCCAGGTCTTGCCTAGCAGCATTATTTTCATCTCTGATTACCGTCCTTTTTCTTTCTAGTTCTTCTTTTAAACCTATTTTCATGGCACTTATTCTTTCTTGTAACTCTGCCATGGACATTTCACAAAGCAAACCCAGTCCAGGTGTTTCTGTTAAATCTATGATCTTCGGCACTTTTGTTTTTTTAACAATCATTGCTAATATTTTGATTTCCTTGATCATATTGATCCTACGTTCTAAATCTTCTTGTTTTTCTTTGATGACTCTCGCTAACATAGACTCAGATTCTTTTCGTAACTTTTCTGCTGTTTGTTTCTTCTTTATCACAATATAATTTTTAGCTTGAAGTAAATTTAGCTCAATCATAGAAAGTTTTTCTACTTGTTTACGATTTTTTTCCATTTCACGTTTTCTCCACCGTTCTATTTCTTCATCCCAAGATTCTTTTTCTTTTAAAAATTCTTCGTATTTCTTTTTATTCTCCTCTTGCAACTTCTTTTTAGCAAGTACAGCTTCTTCATACGTAATTTGACCCATCAAATGTTTTTTTTCTAAATCTAATAATCTTTCTCTCTCCCTTTCTTGTCTGTCATACTCTGCCATTTCGTCAATTTTTGCAGTATTTCGACAACATTTCATTACATTTTGTAACCATTGCACTTCCTCTTCTTCTGCTAGTTGTATTCTTTTATTTATTCTTTTAACAGTTAAAACGTTTTCTTTTACTGGTGGAGCAGTATTTTTATTGACAAATTTTTGCTTTGGTTTCAGTGTAGGTTTACCAAAATCGATTTCTATTTCGTCTCTGATACTGGAGAGTTTTTTTTTATACCGCTCAGACTTAACTTGGGCGTAATGGAAATCATTATTTTTGACATCGTTTAAAAGATGTGTAGCTTTTTGTTTATTTTTTTCATGAATTTGTTTCAATTTTTGATCAATTACAGTTTTCGTGAGCATTCTTTTCTTTTTATTGAGCAATGAATTTGGCGGAGTTGCGGGTAAAGCAGCCTGGATTGCGGAGGATACATCTTTACCCTTTCTGTTTAATACATTCGGTTGAACGGGTACTGTCGGTGGCTTTAACTTTCTACTCTCCATCTTCTTTACATATTCAGCATAGCTATGAGCCATATCACTAATATAAGGCTGCCATTCAAAAAGAGGTCCAATAATTTTCTCGGTTATGAAATTTTTGTCGTAACTGGTTTGGGCTACTTGCGAAATGAATGTTAATACTTCATTGTTACTCAAAAACTTTGTGAATGTATTAAGCAAAGACTTACTTAAATTGAAAAGGCACTTATAAAGGAATTGCACGTCTTTCGGTCCGACCTGGAAAGTAACAGCGTGGAATATGATCGTGAAATAATCTTGATCGTCTTCCGAAAGTTCTCCAGATAAATGAGATGTTATCTCTCTCAAAAACCGATCATGCCTATAGAAACTCAGAAATGTCTCTGCTATCCACGAGAGTTTCGTGTCATCGATAGTTTCTGGACACTTTTCTATATACGATTTCATATACTCATAAGGCGATACCTCGCTGGCAGCCCCATAATCAGTTATAATATTTCTTATCAGTTTTACATTTCTAGATGTGTGGTAGTAAACCATTTTAAAATGGATTACTAGATTATACAATTTCAGAAACGAAATGAAAACATGACACAAAATACAAACACGACAAATAATTTTGTTGACAGATAATAAAGTTGATAATACTTCATCGTCTGTTCTTTAAGGCCAGATATAGTTAAGTATTTTATGCGAAACTCATTGGACTCTAAATTACATTATAGAGAATAACTTTGTTCTAATACATTTAACTAAGGTACATACATTTATTTAATTAGAATACACCTAAAATAAACATTTTATTATGCATGCGATACTGATTATTTTTTCATATGTAACTTGTTTATGAATGAATTAAACCGGTAATTTGTGTGAATCTGCTCTTACTAGATTTTGTTTCGATATTTGCATGAATCGATTATTGTTTCAAATACAACTGTGCTTAGGGTAGGTGTTATCGACGATACAGAACTCTATACCGTCGATAATACCAAGCTTTTTTAAATTTTATTTTTACTGAGCCCAGTGAAAATTCTTCATGAACTTCCTCTGGCCCGGGGAAGAACGAAGAGGCATGCATGGACTCCTACTGCCTAAAACCACTACAGCGGTCATCTTCGGCACTCTGGGGGCTCCAGGTCCGTGACCAACTGCGCGCCACCGTCATCTCGTGGGTCGCTTGGTGAAGGCATGCAGATTCCCCAATCTACGCACCCGCGAACCCAGAGGCCACCCGCCTAACACCGACAGCAGGGGGTTTCAGACGTATAGGAATAAATCACCAGGGCGGTTGTTACCCTGGCGCCGTCTCCTTCTTCATCAAGCAGGATCGGCCCTCTCCCGATCCCGCTCTGCGGTCTCCTTCCGGAGCATGACGCTCTCACAGAAGGAGACCACTGCATTCCAATTTTCGTGCTCTGCCAACGTAGCCGACACTACTGCTAGCAGAGAGAGATCTTGCCCGATCCGATCGACCAGGATCCGCCGCTCGGGATGCGTGGGAACGCAAGGCACGCCTCGAGCGTGTGCTGTGCGGTGTCCTGATCGTTATCACAATGATGGCACTATGCCGTGGCCTCGCGTCATATCCTGTGCAGGTACGCGCCGAAACAATCGTGCCCGGGGAGCACCTGAGTCAGGCGGGAGGTGACGCACTCGCCCCTTCTGATCCAGGCTCCAAAGAGCGGCAGGACGGCCTCAACGACCCGCTTGGTTGCAAACTGCATCCGCAGGCGATGACCGAGCTAGCCGCCGCAGCCTGTCCAACGCCCCTGGAGGTGCGCCTTCGCCGCTCTGGCGCAGGGAGCGTGTCTGATCGTAGACCCACGCATCCATCGCCGCCAGGATGTCGAAAGGCGGAAAACGCGCCAGGAGAGTTGCCGCCTCGTAGGACACTGTTCGGTATCCTCGTGCGATCCAGATAGCCACTCTGCGCTGCAGACCGTGAATTTTGGTTCTGCAGTGCTGAGCGCCTGATAGTCGAGCTGACCATACACGACCCCCCGTAGAGACGGCGAACTTCCTCACATGGTACCCCGAGGTTAAGCAGCAGCCGGTGTAGTGCACCCACTACCCTCTCGATTCGGGGGAGGAGGCGCTGGAAGTGCTCTTCAATCCCCACCCCGATAATACCGACCTACCTTATGTATATTTCCAGATCTTTTTATTTGCCGTATACATATGGCGACATAGCCAAGGCACGTCAACTGCTGAACAAAGGCCTCCCCCATATATTTCCAGAACGAGCGGTAACATGCCACCCACCTCCAATTACTCCCAGCGACCTTCACCAAGTCCACCTCATTGGCGGTCATCCCACGCTGAGCTTTCCGGTGTGCAGTTTCCACTTGAGAACCTTTTTACCCCAACAGCCATCAGTTCTACGAGCAATGTGCCGCGCCCATTACCACTTCAGTTTACTAATCCTTTCAGCTATGTCGGCAACTTTAGTTTTCTTCGGATCTCCTCATTTCATTCGATCTCGTAGAGAAATACCAAGCATAGCTCTTTCCATAGCTTGCTGAGTGACCTTGAGCTTTCTTACGAGGTAGTATTAAAAATATAACCCCTTGTGCACAGGATAATAAGGAAGACGATAACGCATGGTGACAAAAATCGAATCTCATAATCATAAACACCAAAAAAGCTAGTAAGTAAATCAATCGTCAGTCAAACGTTAAGTTCATCATATATTCCTGTCATCCATCCCTGCCGACGGGAGTATTTAATTAGGTAGCCGGTCTGTTTTCGCCGGGTGCGTCATCAATCAATCAGTTTGAACGCGAAGCTATTATTTGAGAGCTCGACACCTTAGGCCGCTCCGATACGCGCAAAGTGCAAGTCATATACTCCCTCTTAAAATATAATAATCGTGTTAAACACGACCATAAAAGCCATATTCGATTAGAGGTATTTTAAATAGGTTCCTGTCTTGTTATCGTGAGCCATTGTCGGTGTAACAACGTATCGTGTTGGTTGGTTTTTGTTCTCTCCCTTTATAATTACTCTCTTATAATGCTGGTAACTAGGAGTAACTATGTTAATAGAAGCTAGGGATTTCTTGTATGGGTTTTGATAAGGAGTTATTATTTTTAATTGTTTATAAATAGAGCTTTATTCAGATACCAGTGATAGCCCAGTGGTTCAACCACGCTTGCCTTCCATACATAAGGTTCTGCGTTCGATCCCCGCCCGCACCTCTGACTTTTAGGATTCATGTGCAGATCAGTATTTTATTATCATTTACGTAAACTGTGAAGGAAAACATCGTGAGGAAACCTGTATACCTAAGAGGGACCCAAAATGTTCTCAATGGTGTGTGTAGTCCGCCAACCTGCACTAGGCCAGCGTGGTGGACTAAGGCCCAACCTTTCTGATCGTGAGAAAAAGCACGGGCTTTTACTGTCCTTGCAGTGGGACAGTAAAGGGCTGATTATGTAAATGGACGATTGACGGCACGGTTGGTGCACTGGCTGATACAGTCGGCTGCTGCGCACCGGGTCGTGGGTTCGATTCCCGCACGGAACAAATATTTGTATGATCTGCAGGTAGTTGTTCCGGGTCTGGGTGTATTGTGTGTGGAATTCATGTCTGTAAACGCACCCATGACACAGGAGAAATCCTAGTGTGGGGCAACGTTTTTTTCAAAGAAAAAAAAAAAAAAAAGAAAAAAAAACCAATGTGGTAATATATGGTTATTTTGATTACGTGTTTGAGTAATGGTGATTCACCATATTATCAGCCAAAGAATGTCCACTGCTGAACAAAGGTTTACCCCATAAATTTCCACAACGACCCGTTACATGCCGTGTGTCTTCATTTTAGTAGCAATTTTCCAGTACCTACTCACCACACTTGGCAGCCGGCGGGTTGTTGAGCGCAAAATTGCTGCTGTTGCCTTCGTTGTTTCAATGTGACGTGTGAAATTGACTGTCAGGACCTTTTCGTTTATTGGTCTCCAGTGGAAATTTTACACGAGCTTGAAAAATAATATGCTGAACTCCTACCGGCTAAAACCACTGGAGCGGTCATTTTCGGCAACTAAGGGGGGCTCTAGGTCCTACTAAGTTACGCTAGAGCCGCCCAATGGTTTTTTTAAAACAAAACTTTGCCCCACACTAGGATTTCTCCTGTATCGTGGCTGCTATTACAGACATGAATTCCACATACCATACACCCAGACCCGGAACAACTACCTGCAGATCATACAAATATTTGTTCCGTGCTGGAATCGACCTCACGACCCGGAGCGCAGCAGCCGATTGTATCAGCCACTGCACCAGCCGTGCCGTCACAGTCACTCAATCACAGTGCCGTGCGTAATTTTCTAACCCAGGAGTTTGGAGACCGTTGGCTGAGTGGCTTGCTGGACCGACGACTTGGCCCATGTGCTCGCCAGATCTCACTCCATGGACTTTTTGTGGAATTAAATAAACCCAGCGTGTAGTGAATGAAACCACTTGTGTTGAGGACTCCGTGTGGGAATCGTACCCACGACCCTGATCGTATCAGCCACTGCACCAACCGTGCCGTCAAATCGAGATGACTGTAAAGCAGTCACTAGAGAGAGTAGGCGACTGTAAAAGGCCGCCCCCCAGGCTCTTCTCGGGGAGGATTGTAAAAGCCCGCACGATGCCTCCGGCATGCTAGTGCTTACGAAACGAGTCCGTAAACCTCCGGGCCATCATGACATTTATAAGAATAAGTACTTAACGGCAAAGGAATCATACCGAATATTGGGTTTCGTTCGGTTGGAATTCAAGTGAATTTCACAATGCATATGTCATTATGATCATATTTATTAAATTGGTTCGCAGCAAACTCGAGTTCAGTTCATATGTCTGGAATCCTCATGAAAGTACCTACACGTTCATGTTAGAATAGCTCTAAATGCGTAAACGGCTCTACTCAACTAAGTTTCTTCTCGGGTGCTTCGGTTACAGCTCGCTTGAGGTAAGGAGAGCATGTGCCCAGCTTGCAAGCAACAACCGTTTGTTAAACTCTTCCTGGGTCCATTGATGCTCCAGACCAGCATAACGAACTGGCTCAATTCATTACCGCTGCAACAGGAAACACAAGATCTTTGCTGTTCCTTCATGTCACACGATAGCGTGAGCTAACTCGCCAATACCTCGTACTCTCGCTGTATTCAATGAACTCTTGGATTTTCATGGATTTTAGGATGGATTAGATTCTTTGCGGATGATTGCAAGAAGATATTGTTAGTACATCAAAAGCATTGTGAGAGGAATTAATTAAACACAAGTGCCTTATTGTTTTATATTATTTATCTTGTATTTCATCTATGTCTTCTATCTTTAATTATAGTAATTGGTCCAAGACTGTAAATTAACTAAAAAAAATAGAATATAGAAATCTAAATAATTAAAATTTGTTTCAAGATTCACAAATGAAAAAATATTTTTTTGTGATTTTTTGGTTATCGGCATAAGATTACCTAGTTATTTAATCTAATATTATATTTGGTAATAATGCATACCTATGGTGTTGGGATTAAAAATATAGCATCCCTCTGTCTGCTCCCGTGGAGGTCGTAAAAGGTGACTAAGGGGAGGGGCAGCGACGTCCCTTCTGTAAAACGACAGCTGAGAGTAGTGAGTACTGGCAGATACCCCAATAACGACCCACGGCATGTAACCGGTCGTCAATGGAGGAGGCTCTTGTTCAGCAATGGACGTCTTTTGGCTGACATGATGATATTCTTGAATTGCAGTTAACTTACCGACAAATAGAGGAGTACACCATAGGGTGTACTTTCTCTATTTGTATTGTATGTGTAGAGTTTAATGAATATGCTCATAGGAGCATACTCATTCTACTCTCATAAGAATTACACTGTTTTATATCTGTTCTTAATATATAACATATTAAAAAGGACCAACGTAAGTACAGTCATTCCCAAACGCAAGAAAGCGGTGGCTTATTGACTCTGTCAAAATTAATTCAACTTTGAACACAAATCAATTTCAACATAATATTAGCTGTCAGGGCATGTCAAATTACTGCCTTTAATTAACGATACGGCTCGCCTTTCTCACGTCGTATAAATGTCTAATGATTCTCGATTGTACGTACTTTGTATTGTTATTTTTAAACCTTTGTGCTTTATTTCATTTGAAGTACATTAAGAATTAGATTAGTGAAGTGATATTGAAATTTGAAGGCTCTTTTGGTGGAAATAATTATGGATAGTCAATTAATTACTGGCAGATTTTATGTCTATCACTATTACTTTTAAATGAAAGATGGTTTCCATTTTGTTACTCTTCTGCTCTAAACTTATTGAATGATTTGGGAATGGGGCTTTTACTGGTGGATATAATGGTTATTGGTAAGGTTTTAGGCTATATTTTTTCTCCGGTAAACATGTGATAAAATACAAATTTAAAATCAGCATAACATATAATATGTAACAAACAGGCAAACCACAAAGAAAGCTAACCCAATAAACTGATAGCATTAAATTATATAAAGAAACGGGAATTAACGTGAAATTACCTTTGAATAGCTTGACGTTTCGACCGGTTCATCATGCAACGCGAAAGTTTAAAAGTTAGTAATAGTATTTTATTGCGAAAATCGTTGGTTAAGTAGTTATGTGATAGGAGATGCCTATTCTAAGCACTAAATATCTAGAGTTAGTCTGCAAAATCATTGCAGAATACCAGCTTAAATCAAACTCTTATAATTGAAGTGATAGGTAACTGCCACATTATACTAACATGTTTATGAGAATTTGTTTATGACACACCTCAAAATAATTTATTATTTTATATCGTAATATCTGTACATCGGAGGCATTAAGTAGTATGCCTCCGATTCGGTATAATAATCATTTTAACTGTCACTTTGACCATTCATTTATAAATTTGGATAATAACACAAATAGAGAAAATTTTAAGTAATAACGAAAGAAAGAAGTTTTATTTGCCGTTTAGAAAATCTCATCCCGTGGGTGTTGTAAAAGACGACTAAGGGATTAGCCGGAGGATGGGCAGCAGCGTCTTTCGAGTACATTAACAACTCAACTGCGATCGCCAACCCGCCTGCCAAGCGTGGCGATTATGGCAAAACCCCCCAATGAGCACACAAAACCGATATCGGTCGTTGTGGTGGTCTTTGAGGGAGGCCTGTGTCCAGCAATGGACTTTATTCGGCCGAAATGATGAGATACACTTTAATAAAACAAAAAGTTAAAATATAGTATATTAATAAAAAATGTGGACCTAGGATAGTTCCTAAGGATGGACTTAGGAATGACTTACTTGTATCTCCGGTATACAAATTATTGAAATGTTTTATTTTCCTAACTATATATGCAAATATCATGACAGACAGAGCTAGACGTGGTGCTGGGAAGTTGATTGCGCCTCTTCTTATTCCCAGCTTAAACACTAGGAAGTGGTGACCAGTGGCCGTTTTTGGAGTATGTCTTATATATTATGTTGACGTTTAAAAACTACTACATTTAGTACACAATATTTCATTTCATACTCCAAAATAATTTCAATAGTGTCGACCCGCAAAAAATAATAACAGAAATTTAAAAACAAAAAGCAGGCAGACTTTATTTTTCAGAATATGTTGTGGTCCACTGTATACTACGTAGAAGGAAGTACCTAATAGCTTCAATATATTAAAATATCCATAGCTACGCCCAGCTACAACGAAAGGAAACAATTAGCAAGGTGAGATGTAAAGTATAATAGCCGCGATTTTTCCTCCCGCATACAGTAGAAGACACCTTGTTTTCGCAGGTGGTACAGAACAATACCATCGCCCTTACTTATCTGTCACACTAACAACATGTAACAGTCATATTTGAATATGTAATGGGTGTATGTAAAGTGGATGACTGGTATCATTACAATGAGAACATCGGTCAAATGGATTTAATAACTTGGGTGTTACCGCCTGCCTTAACACTTAGCGTTAGCGTTAGTTCAAGCTAGTAATGTCTTAAGTTTTCACGATTATTACTCAGTATAATAAAACACTTTTAAAATTACATCGCGTATATTATAGATTCGCTGACGCACGCGTATTCGAGATTCGTTACGCCGACATCCAGCATAAACGCTGCATGAAGTCTGCAACAGCCTTAGGCAAACCTAACCATTTTCTTGGTTTCAATCAACCTCAAGTCCTCGCGAAAAAGAACCGATATGTACTAAGAATGTTTCGTGAGGCTATGCAAATTTAAAAAATCTTACATTTAACAGAGATGGTTGGTAGGTACCACCAGTTTAGAATCCTATTATTAAAATAGTAAAGTCCCATACTCCGTACCACACTAAAAGCCATCAATTCAGCGGTAGATAAAATAACTTTTACAACTTCTAACGACTCGCACAGAGCTCTGGGCATTCCCAATAAAGTGCAATTCCTTAAGGTGAAACATCCATACATCCTTCAATACAGAATTAAAATGACAGTGAAAAACGAATTTGGTATACGCTAAGACATGATTGAAGCTATTCAAGGGCACGTTGCAGACGGTGAGCCATGGGGACGAGTTTAGGGAATACCAAATTGGATTGTCATCGTTATTTCGATTCTGGGGTGCAATTCCTTAAGCTCAAACATCCATACATCTTTGAATACATAATCGCAATAACGGTGTAAAACCGATTCGGTGTTCGCTAAGACATGATTGAAGCTATTGAAGGACACTTTGCAGACTGTGAGCCATGAGGACCAGTCTTAGCAAACACCAAATTGGGTTATCACCGTTATTTCAATTCTGTATTCAAGGATGTATGGATGTTTTAGCTTAGAGAATTGCACCCCTGTATTCAAGGATGTATGGATGTTTGAGCTTAGAGAATTACACCCCTGCAAGAAGGGTACCCGCGACTGCGACGAGCGACGGTAATACCGTCATGAGCCGCCTTCACCTAAAAAAAGCCTTGAATAATACAAATATCTTGGTAAACAGAAGTTTTCACAATACAATCTTAATATATTCAAGATTTGTCAGTAGGACATCGGATCTACATTTATGTAAACATATACTCGTAGTATGTGAAAATAAACACTATAACTAATTAGAAACTATACAGGTAATAGAAATAAGTATGGATGCACGTGAGTACTCGCTGCTCGCTGAATACTCTATGCATGTCAATGGTAAAGAAAAAGCTCTGTGTCGAGGTATGATAAATTCATCAGCGAGTATAATGTCATATAGTTACACAATAAAACTAATGAAATATATTTACACTATTTGTCATAAAACTAAATAATATAAAAAAGAACAACACGAAAATATATCAAATTATTGAATGGCAATGCTTATTCTTTGACCAAAGAAAAAGCCAGCTCTCTGGCCACGTGAAGTTTCGACCAAGCGTCTTTCAAAAGCAGGCGTGCACTCCTTCCCCATGAGCCAAGCGTTTCGACCCCAAACGGATCAGAGTAATAATTACCGATCAGGTTATTGTATTTGCTCTTAGTATTAAACAATAGAAAATTCGATCAAAAGAAACCCGAAATATTTTTGGAAACATATAAAAAGTCTCCGCAAATGTGGTCCATCTTATCCTTCAACTATGACTCTCGGCGATATTAATGCCGATAATAATAAAGATATTTCAAATTTATTTGCTAGACAGTTCTCATCGGTATATAACCCTTCCAATCAAGATACAACAGAAATTTGTAATAACTCCTCGCCAATTGCGGAAATGAACCATTTCTATATATCTCCGGAAGCGGTATGTAAGTGCCTGTCCAGACTTGATCCCACAAAAGGCAACGGACCTGATAATATTCCTCCGATTTTCCTTTCACGATTTGCCCATGTGCTAGCTGCGCCACTGGCAAATATTTATAACACCTCTCTTGGGACGGGGACATTTCCAATCATATGGAAACACGCTAGAATTGTTCCTGTTTACAAGAATGGCAAACCTGAGGTGATTTCTAATTACCGTCCTATTTCGATTCTTTCTACTTTGTCAAAGGTCTTCGAATCGCTTGTCTATCCCATAATCTATAATCATGTCAAAAACTATTTATCTGTTAGTCAGCATGGTTTTATTACAAAAAGGTCCACAAATACTAATCTTGTCACTTACATAACGGATCTAACAACTGCAGTCGATAAAGGCCACCAGGTCGACGCAGTCTATACCGATTTTTCGAGGGCCTTCGACAAAGTCAGTCATAACATCTTATTACGAAAATTGCATTCCATGGGCATCACCGATACCGCCTTGAATTGGTTTAGGTCTTATTTAGATTCCAGGCCTTCCTCAGTAGTTGTGGACGGTGAGGAGTCTATGCTGTTCTACGCAACCTCTGGTATTCCTCAGGGTTCAAATTTGGGTCCGCTGTTATTCAATATTTTTATTAATGACATATCAAGCATCTTTCAGTCTAGTTCATGTTATCTCTTTGCTGATGACTTAAAGTTGACTCACGTAATAAATAATGAATCTGATATACATTTACTACAAGCAGACATTAATAAGCTATGCCAGTGGTGTGTCCTTAATAAAATGAATCTAAACTATAGCAAATGTTTTCACATCAAGTTTACACGAAAACGCAATAAAATTAAGTCCACCTATAACGTACAAGGAAACACACTCAAGGAAATAACCACCATCCGAGATCTAGGTATTCAATTGGACAGTCAGCTACGCTTTATTGAACACATAGATGGAATTATTGCTGCGGCATACAGAGCACTTGGTTTTGTTCTACGATCCTCGAAAGATTTTAAAAAGCCCTCGACAACATTAATCTTGTTCAATAGTTTTGTGAGGAGTAGACTAGAATATTGTAGCACGACTTGGAATCCGACATACAGTGTACACATAGTTAGAATCGAGAGTGTACAGAAAAGACTAGTTCACCACTTAGCCTTTCGACACAAAATTATACACTCAAGAAAGTCGTATGTGGAAAGGCTTAAGCATTTTAAGTTAATGTCACTTGAATCTCGTCGTACTTTGTCTGATTTAACATTTCTTTACAAATTACTCAACAATGGTATTGACTGCCCGAATCTACTAAGCAAGATCTGCTTTAGTGTGCCTCATACAATCCCTCGTTACCCTTGCTCATTATTGAAAGCTCCTCATCATAGGACTAATCTTGGTAAACACTCTCCCATTGTACGTTTAACTCATCAATATAATAGCGTATCCGGGGCCTCTAAAGAAATAGATATCTTCAATAACTCACTTAGTAAATTTAAATGCCTGATCTTAAAATACTTAAAGGTGTAGATGTTGACATGCTTATAAATGCTTGATCTAATCTAATTCTCACTTAATTTAATCCATATTTAATGTAATTTAGTTTTATTTAATTTAGCTTAATTTAATTTATTTTGATCAACTAATTTAATTCTATTCCAATTAATTTTTACTTTCATTTTGTTTATTTATTTATATAAGCGAATACGATTGATATATTTTGCTTTAATTCTTAATGATTATTACTCATGATGAATGGTTTTTATTTTTTATTTTTTATGTTGTTGATAAAATACTAGCTGTGATCTCCTATAATTGAGGAAGCACAAGGCTTAAATGTATATTGTTGTTATTATTTATAATGAAATGTGTATTCTTTGTTGGAGATCCTAATAAAATAAAATAAAATAAAATAAAATATTATAAATTTAAATGCTGAAATAATAGGGTTATTTTATTATTTATATCTAAAATTGTATTATTTCGAATATATTTGTTGTGACACGTACCTACATAATTTGGGGAATCAGTTTGCTCATACCGAACGAACCCCGGAAAAGACAGCGCTAGCGGGGCGCACTTGGTTAAGTGCTGTGTACGCAGCACAGCGCACAGCGAGGCTTCGGGAGGATCCCTTACCATTCCCCAAGATGGGCCTGCGGGCTGCCTTATTCCAGTCGCCTCCCCGCTACTTGAGGGGTAGATCGCTTCACAGTCATCCCTTTCAAAAAGTGCCTAAAGGCGTTGTACCAATGGTGCGGCTCTAGTGTGGTTGTTAGCGAGTTTCTTGAGCCCTCTTTTTATATTGACCTTTATGATAAGAACCTAAAAATTACATAGTTAGCAAAAATGATGTTTTAAATCAAAAATAAGATAAATCTATGTGGTGTCCGGATTAAGAATATAGCAGCACTCCATCTTCTCCCGTGGAGGTCGTAAAAGGCGATTAAGGGACTCTAAACCAGAGGGATGGGCAGCAGCGTCCTCTCTGTGGAACTGTAGCCATTCTGCGCTCACCAACCCGTCTGCCAAGCTTGGTGAGTACTGGCAAATTCCCCCCAATACGATGACACAGTTGTGGAAATCTATGGCCCTTTGTTCAGTAGTGATGTTGTATGGCCGATATGATGAAAATAAATAAGAAGTGGCACCGCCGCGCGGTCGTCGGTCGTCACGAAAGGTCACGGATCAGTAAACTTATTTACCGCCGCACGACTCGTGAATAATGCCGAAACTCGGCCCATTATGAGTATTAACTTTTTATGAGTATAATCGTTTTGCAAATCAAAATTAATACGGGATTTGGTAAATGTTGTAAAACCATCTAATGGTCTGTATACACATTTGGCACAACTATACCAAACTTTCCGATGACTACATGACACATAAACTCTTGTTTCAAATAACGATGCGGGGCACTCAGGCCTTTCCTGTGTCAAGGTTATAATTTACAGATATAAATTTCACATACACAGAAGACCAGTGTGATGCCGGCTAAGAATAGCACCACTCCATCTCATACCATGGGTGTCGGAAAAAGTGACCATGGCATTAAGGGCAGCATCATCCTTCGAGCACGTTAATATCAACTGAACTGCGAACGCCTTTTGCCAGTACTCACCACGCTTGGCAGGCGGGTTGGTGACCACAGGCTACTGTTCCACAGAAGGGATGCTGCTGTCCATATCTCTGGTTAAGAGTCCCTTAGTTGCCTTTTACGACCTCCACGGGAGAAGATGGAGTGCTGCTATATTCTTAATCCGGACACCTCACGGATTTATCTTAGTTTTGATTTAAAACATAATTTTTGCTATGTAATTTTAGGTTCTTATAATAATGGTCAATATCAACATCCGCAGCTTGTAACTATATCTACTGCTGGCCATACATCTTTTTTTTCCGTCGGCAGAACTACAATATACGTACTTCCAAGGAAGGGCGGAGCGGCATGCTGTACTATTACCGGCTAAAACCACCGGAACGATCATCTTCGGCACCAAAAAGAGGGCTCAAGAAACTCTCCAACAACCACACTAGACCTGTCTGCCAAGCGTGGCGATTATGGCAAAACCCCCCATATCGGTCATTATGGTGATCATTGGGGGAGGCCTGTATCCAGCAGTCATTCGGCCCAAATGATGATGATGATATTATAATACAAATTTTATTTTATTGTTACATTTCGGACTGCGTCTTAATTGTTTCTATTTACTCTTTTCCATCCGATGGTTTCTTATAAGGGATGGCGAGATAAGGCCGCCTATATTGTAAACTTTATTTAATGAATATGCTGTAAGCTGTAACTAATATGTTACGGTGTACGAGGGCGGCACTGAAAATTTCGGGAACCAAGGAAGTGACACAACATTACTATTTAAAAATGTATTTATTGCTTTTCGAAGTATTCTCCGCGAAATTTGACACATTTTTCCATACGATGGAACCACTCATTGAAGCTACCATTCCATTCGGAAGTTGGGGTCTCCAAAATGACCGTTTTGTAGGCGTCCACAGCTTCTTTAGGTGATGAAAATCTCTGTCCACGCAATTTATTCTTTATTTTAGGGAAAGTATAGAAATCATTAGGGCTTAGGTCGGGGCTGTACGGCGGATGGTCTAATAATTCTATGTTTTCTTGCTCTAAAAACTCTTTTGTTCTGTGCGCGGTGTGAGAACTCGCATTGTCGTGATGGAGGATGATGCGGCTGTTGCAGTTCTCTCTACGGAGTTCAGAAACGACCTGTGGCAAACAAATGCTAGCATACCATTCTGCATTAACCGTTCTTTGTCCCTCAAGAGGAATAGTCGTAACATGGCCGGTTTTGGAGACAAACGTGGCCACCATTTCTTTTGCAACACTCCGTGAACGAACAATTTTTGTTGGCTTTAACTCATTTTCGAACACCCAAACTCGTGACTGGTTTTTTGTTTCGGGTTCGTGCAAGATTATTTGTATTTGACTCATGCCAATGTCTAAAGTTGCCTGAATTTCGCGGTATGTCACATGTCGATCTTCCTCAATCAGCTTACGCACAGCATCAACGTTTTCTTGGGTGACTGCAGTTTTTGGACCTTGACGAGGATCATCACTGAGTTTGACACGTCCACGTTGAAATTCAGCAAACCAGCGATAAATTGTGGTTTTGGATGGGGCTTCATCACCAAATGCAGAAATCATCCGGTCAACTGTTTTTGTGTTAAACCACTTCCAAAGTCACAATAAATCATCGCTCTTGAATTTTCTCGAGTCAATTCCTTCTTCTTCTCTTAAATTATGGCTTCTGTAGAATATCTTCCACAATTTCGCCAATGTCAAGTATAAGGCAACGTCGTACGGTATTTAGATATCTTTCCATATTCATAAAATATTTGTCAAAAAGAAAAAATTCTAAAAAATATGTCGGCAACGTCGTACGGTTCAATTCTCTGTCCCGAGTCAATTCCATTTTCTCTTCTTCTTCTTCTCTTAGTTTAAGGCTTCTGTAGTGTATCTTCCACAATTTCGCCAATGTCAAGTATAAGGCAACGTCGTACGGTGTTTAGATGAATAAATCTTCACATATTCATAAAATACTGCTCAAAAATGAAAAAAATCTATAAAATATGTCGGCAACGTCGTACGGTTCAATTTTCAATTCTCCATTTTCTCAACGACTAAACAAGTTTGACAAAACCTTGTGACAAGACCGTGAATCTTTTTTTAAATAAATAAATGGTATTCGATTTGTAAAACCAAGGAGTTTTCAATTAAAAAGATTTTAATATGACAGGAACAGTGGAAATATTCCATTCCCGATACTTTTAGTGCAGCCTATGTATGTATAATAAAGAGTATATAAAATTTACGTTGCCCCACACTACGATTTCCCCTGTGTCGTGGGTGCGTTTTTAGATATAAATTCCACACACAATACACCCAGACCCAGAACAACTACCTGCAGATCATACAAATATTTGTTCCGTGTGGGCAAAACCCCCCAATGAGCACACAACATACTGATGTCGGTCGTTGTGGTGATCTTTGGGGGAGGCCTGTGTCCAGCAGTGGACTTCATTCGGCCGAAATGAAAATGATGAATGTGGGATCGAACCCGCGACCCGGTGCACAGCATCCGACTGTATCAGCCATTGCACCAACCATAAAAAATATCAATTAAAAATCTCTGTAGCCGTCGTTATGTCACCATGGGTACCTAACGCAACCCTGAAGGCTAAAGCACCTACCTCATACTATTGACAAAAAAAATAATAATAAGAACATCTATATAGAAGCTTACAAAACGCAGGGCAGCTTGTGGCGAGCTATATGTGAGTGGCGATACTGCGTACCCGAATGCCCCAGACAGACAGAGCCTCGTCGCCGGCTTGCCTTTACTGGTCGGCTGGAGTGGGACCCCATGAGTGCCCGCAGGACTCTCAATTCTGGCTTGCCTTAGTTGGCCGATCAGAAGGTGGCCGCCAGAGCTATATATTCCCGGGTGGAAGTGTCTAATAGCGTAATAATGAGGACTCCCACTCCGATGCTTCGATGCGCGATGGTGAAACCGGTGCCACACATCTTGGCACCCTGAGCCACTCACTTCGGTGTTACTCCCTGTTGCCTTTACTGGTCGCCATTAAGGGCGCCAATCTTGTAAGTGGTAAGTCACCGTCTGCCACAGAATTTCATTTTAAGGTGGAAAAGCAGACGCCGTATTTCCCGTTTTTCGAAGTATTCAACTCATTTAGCACCCATCGCGATACACCTTATAATTGCAGTAACCATCTCAGTTTAAAACCTCCGCGCACATTCCCAGACAGCATTACTATATAGCATTACATTGCAGCATTATTTAGTTCCCGATTATTGTACATTAAATTTTAGATTAAAATTCTCTAAAGGGCCTCTGCTTGTTGGACCCATGTAAACGTAAACCTATCAGAGGGCCGGGTTCTTACATGGGATATAACTCCGTGGATGTAGAGAAAATATAAGTAATTAATGAGATCACAAATAGGCCTGAATTGTGATGGCCTTCTAATCTAGAATCACTTCTCCATAAAAAATAATATCTTTACAAATACTTATATGAAATTGAAGTGATATCACAAACAGATAATGTCAAAATAACAGATTTTTACTAAATGCATAAGTATATACGGTACTTATAACATAATAATTTATTTTTTACTTTTATCTGTCTGTCTGTTCTTGCTAATCTCCAAAACGGCTGTACCGATTTTCACGTGATTTTCACTGGCAGATAGCTGATGTTATAAGGCGTAACTTAGGCTACTTTGATTTTACAAATATAATTAGGGTTCCGTGAAATTAAATTAAAACCCATGAAATCAAATATGTATTCACATATTTATAAATAATCCGATTTCTTTTAAATTAAACGGCGGGTGAAACCGCGGGGTACAGCTAGTCGTAAATATAAGCCAATAATTTAAGCAAACAGAAGTCATCGAAAGTCGTAAAGTCATGTCCTCGAATCAAAACTATATTATTGGAAGCTTATTACTGTGGGCCACCTAAGGAGAGACTTCATCAATCTCCTTAGCCAGTTACAAAGGAACTTAACAAAGAATTATAGCTCTTTATGTAAGGTCCGCTACTATGTAGGAGAATTATTACTTCAATTTAATGACCCCGCGGTGATTAGACATTGCCTATACTTACCTCTGTAAGTTTATTACATAAATCTTGATACGGGTAATAAGGTGAATGTCTTAAGCTCTAATGCCGGTAACGTTCATTAAAAGAGCAGTTAAAATGTTAACTAACCGATCGGGTCGGTGTTGCTAGCATCTTGATGTTTAAGATAAAATAATGAATTTCATCATTTTATTCATTAGAAGTTCGATCACGGAAGAAATGATTAACATTGTAATCCCGTACATTTATCCACGATATCATCTTATCGATAAAATCTTTTTGGTATTCTTATTTGCTTCTGTTTTGATGTCCAAATAATTCCACTGCTGGACACGGTCTCCTCCAAATATCGCCACGACGAGCAATCTGGGTTTGTGTTGTGTGCTCATTGGAGTGTTTTGCCATAATCGTCACGCTTGGCAGGCGAGTTTGCGATCGCAGTTCAGTTGTAATTAATGTACTCGAAGTACGCTGCTACGCGCCATTCTCCGAGTAATCCCATAGTCCCCTTTTGCGACACCCACAGGATGAGATGGAGTGTTGCTATTCTTAGCTGGCCTCACACGGATGTTTTGATGTTGCATACCTATAAAAAAAGATATGCGATTCCCAGCAATATATAGTATTTCTCCTGAATCGCCGGTACAGTTTACATGCACAAATACTGGGAACTGGAACAACATATATAGCATGCCGCATACAAATGTTTGTTCCGTGCGGGAATCAAACTGCATCCACCGTGCCGTCATTCATATCAGTCTGCTTGGGTTCACGAAGGCTGCATGGTGAATTAGTAGTAGTATTTTATTTATCTATTGTTCACGCATTTATTGCAGGTACCTAGATGTAATGTGTTCCACTAGTGGTAGGTCTCTTAGTAGCAAGAGGTCGGCTAGGTAGCTACCGCCCTCCCCTGGGGGGGTGACCGCTCCCCTGGGGGGGTGACCGCTCCCCTGGGGGGTGACCGCACCCCTGGGGGGGGTGACCGCTTTACCCTCTCCGAGATGTGCCAATAGGCGTGGCACCAGTGGGCGGCTCTAGTGTGATCATACGAGGACCTGGAGCCTCCCTTACGTGCCGAAGATGACCACTCCAGTGGTTTTAGCCGGTAGGAGTCCGGCATACCCCTTCGTCCTTCCCCCCGGGGCGAAGGAAGTTCATGAAGAATTTCCACTGGGCACCAATAAAAAAAAGAAAAAAAAAGGTAGCTACCGCCCCCGATGTGCGCATGGTCACGTTCCGCCGTGTGGGCAACAAGCGCATAACGAGAGTTCGGGGGCCTCTTTACAGTCGCCTTCCCTCCGCTAGAGAGGCGACCGCTTTACAGTCATCCCCTCCGAGATGTACCTAAAGGTGTGGCACCACACACGGGTGGCTAGTCCTGGGTATGACGCTTACCACCAGGCCAATGACTTGCTCGTTTTGTCACCAAGAAGTATAACAAACTAAATGTCTTTAGAAATTGTCTCCATCATCATCACCATCATATCAGCCGAAGAACGTCCACTGCTGAACAAAGTCTTCCCTTAAAGATTTCCACAACGATCGGTTACATGCCACCCGCACCCAATGACTCCCAGCTACCTTCACCAGGGTGTTGGTCTAGGTATATGTACTTATGAAAGTATCTTACTACTATCATAAAATATGAAAGCTTGAATATTTGAGGCTCCATCACGCTCAAAGTAACTGAATTCTAATGAAAATTGACAAAGAAGTAGATTATGTTGTGAAATAGGACATAGGATATCAAGTTCCCATAACAAGCCGTGTGGTGCCGGCTACGAATAGCACCATCCATCTCATCCCATGGGTGTCGTAAAAGTCGACTATGGGATTAACTGGAGAATGAGCACACAACACAGACCGGTCGTTGTTGCCTTTGGGGAGGCCTGTGTCCTTTTTTTTTATTGGTGTCCAGTGGAAATTCTACATGGAACTTCTTTCACCCGGGGACGGGCGAAGGGATATGGCTGGACTTCTATCGGCTATAACCACTGGAGCGGTCATCTTCGGCACCGAAGGGGGCTCCAGGTCCTCGTAAGATCATACTAGAGCCACCCATTGGAGCCACGCCTTTAGGCATATCACGGAGAGGATGACTGTAAAGCGGTCACCCCCTCTAGCGGAGAGCAGGATCCCCCCCAAGTCTCTATGCTGTGCGCTCTGCTGCGCACACGGCGACACGCGACTACGTGCGCGCCACCGTCTTCTCGGGGAGGCCTGTGTCCTGTGGACTTTATTTGGCCGAAATGATTAACTAGAATTCGGATGAAGTCACAGATGACACCTAGCAGCTAGTATAGATTAAATGATAATGGCAAATAAATGAAGTCGTTTTGATTTAACAGTGAAAATATTACATAAACCCCTTTCTTTCTAAATACTTAGAACTCATCATAGTTTTGTTTTAGGCATAGTTAGGCGAGAAAATTGCATTGAAGTCATACCTCAAAATATCTTAATTCAAATATATGTTTCTTATAGAACCCTAAATACGAACGAATGCTTGTTTTTTAATGTTTATATACGGTGCAGTTAAATACTTCACTTAAAAATATCGTCTTTGATCGTCTTCAGGACAAGTAATTAAGGAAAAAATTTAACAAGATGGATTTTAACGGTAATATCGAAGATTAATAATTTATAGTTCTTAAGTCCTACTTGATTCTCCCTGTAGGCAATAAATAGGTTGTTGTGTTTTAATTAAAATGATTTTATCAACCTCGATGTTGTTGACGTTCTCATCGATACGTTATTAAAAATAAGTTTTTACTAACAGTTCAAGGTGCGACTTCTTTTATAAATTTATATCCTAATAGTCATCGATACAACTAAATTACAATTATGACTATAATAAAATTGCTGCCCAAAGGTGGACAGCAGCTTCCTTCGAGAACATTAACAACTCATCTGCGATCTCCAACCCGCCTGCCAAGCTTTGCGATTATGGCCGAACCCCTTAATGAACACACAACACGGGCAGACCGGTCCTTGTGGCGCCCTTTGGGTGAGTCTTATGTCCAGCAGTGGACTTTACTCGACTTAAACGACTACGAATGATAGAAAAAAACTACTAATTATTTAAGCTGGGCGAACTTGCCACATTGGATTGAAGATGTCACCGTATTAAATTAAATAAAAAATATGGTGCTAAACATGCGCCTTCTAAATGTTTTTTTTTTCAAAAACGTTGCTCCACACACTAGGATGTCTCCTGTGTCGCGGGTGCATTTTACAGACATAAATTCCACATACACAATACACCCAGACCCGGAACAACTACCTGCAGATCATACAAATATTTGTTCCGTGCGGGAATCGAACCCACGACCCGGTGCGCAGCAGCCGACTGTATCAGCCACTGCACCAACCGTGCCGTCAAAATGATAACTACAATGAGCGGTCATACCACGCTTGGAAAGTGGATTGGTGATCGCACGTGATGTTGTTATTAGCAAATGGAATGATGGAATGCTATGGAGTACTTTACACACGTATATTATAATTATTGCATCTGTTTTTCAAAGGGCTTCACTAAACAAAACACATGCAAATAATTACATTTTAAAAATATACATGTGAGTATCTAAATGAAACATTATTACTTAAATTAATAAAATACACACACAAATCCAGAATTGTTATAACACAAACAATGTCAAAAATGTTGATGCAATCACCGTCAGAGATAAAGTTTGATGACCAACGCTGTTATTTATTTGTTTAGTAATTTATATGAGGTTAGTTACTGTTTTATTGGGAGTATTAAATCAAGCCCCAATAAGGCAGCCATTCATGTTTATTTTTACGAAGTTTCTGCTCGGTATGCCCAATAAATTATTAGCTTGGTCACTTTTATCACGGGCGCATGGTAACATTTTCGAACGTTAATAGCGTATGGATAGACCTATTCGTATAATACATATTTTTTATTTACTGTCAAGTAGTTTGTATAAGAAGGGATATGGTAGGGTATGTTAAGCCTTAGTTGATTATGTTGTCTTTTTGATGTCTTCATATCGGCTTGTACTACAGTGTAAAGGATTCAAATAAACGAACGAATGAAATAAATAGAACGAATTTAAAATGGGGATTCTTTAACTGTCAATGTAATTCCGTGATATTACCAATGTGTGATTATATAGATATTATTAGCGTTTTCTAAAACAATCATAAATAATTAACATTTCAATAATATTTAAAGAATAACCGCCTTATTAACTTTCAAAATCATTTTATCTAAGGTATCAACAATTTATCTCTAAATGACATGAATTCGACTACAAAATGATGTTACTGGTACGACGAATAAACACACAGTGTCACCAACGCAGGCGCGCGCTCTTTTTTATGCTAGTGGCGGGGAAGATTAAACTTAATGCTAAAAATATCATTACAAAATATACACTGCTGGTGGTGATAAAATATATACGGTTGTTGCAGTGGCTGATACAGTCGGCTGCTGCACTCCGGGTCACGACCCGGAGCTGATCTTCGGCACCGAAGGGAGGATCCAGGAACTCAAATAATCTCCATCTAGAGCTACCCATTGGTGCCACGCCTTTAGGCACATCTCGGAGGGGATGACTGTAAAGCGGTCATCGCCTCTAGCGGAGGGAAGGTGATTGTAAAGAGGCCACTCCCCCAGGCATTTCTCGAGCGGATTGTAAAAAAATCCCCGGAAGCCTCACTATGCGCTGTGCTGCGCACACAGCGGTACGTGACCACATGCACGCCGCTGTCTTTCCGGGGGTCACTCGTTGTGAGCACGCAGATTTCGCAATAAGTGGTTGTTAATACCACGGCGCCGTGTCCTCCTCCTCCAAGCGGGATTGGCTCTCTCCCGATCCCGCTATGCGACCTCCTTTTGGAGCATTACGCTCTCACAGAAGGAGACCACGGCACTCCATTTTCATGCTCTGCCAGCATAGCCTACACTACTGCTGGCAAAGAGAGATCTTGCCCTATCCGAAAGACCAATTCGGAAAAAGACAAAGATTACACTAAAAAGCAGATGATATTTAGTATAGCGGTATCGTAATATCCACGCTAATCTCATGTTGATCGCAAAGTGGCTTAACTCGTTCGAGTTTATTGATTGACAAGCATACAGTTCGATTAAATTCTCGCTACGCTACACACATTAGCTTTACATGGGCCCTTCAGATATATCTGCATTGAAATATTCTTTTCGCGATTACTAATCAGGAGAACAAATGCGTCAATGTCGTTAGAAAAATTGGCATTTACTACAGTTTCACTTCATCATGATCATACTAGCCAAAATACGTCCACTAATGAATAAGCTTGAGACCATAAACCACCGGTTACATGCCATCGTCATTTTTTCGGGAATTGCCAGTACCAATGTTGGCAGGCGGGTTGGTGAGCGTAGAATGGCTCCTATTCCACAGAAGTGACGCTGCTGCCCATGCCTCTGGTTTACAGTCCCTTAGTCGCCTTTTACGACATCCACGGGAGAAGATGGAGTGGTGGTATATTCTTAATCCGCACGCCACTAGTTATTATAAATATATAAAAACATTTCTCTACTGCAGCAGTAATTTTTCAGATTTAACCTAAACTTGTAAACTACTACTTGGTTTTATCCACCACGTTATTTATGGTTTTGGTGTGTTGATTCTATGCATCAATAGTCGCTCCGAGGCTCATAGTAAAAATGTTCGACTGTTTTTTATTTCAAGGCATTTTCAGGGCTTTTTTTTAACTTAAAACATAATTAACAAGTGGTAACATTAATAAGGTGGGTCTCAATGTGAACAGCCACTTCCTAGTGGTAATAAATCACTGTGTAAGTTTTTATTGGACCCCAAAAACTCTGATCATGACGAACCATTCATGTGTAATTGGGATCAGCGGCTTCACATAAAATATGAGTTCTGGCTTGAGAAGGGTTTATAGAGAACATAAACACTTTATTGTGCTTTTATCCGCGACGGTTCATACTTACTCTGTTCGCTACTTACAAACTTGGATATAATTATTATGTACTTTGTTGTTCTTTATACGCTTTATTTATTTATTCCTTAAATGATAGTTCTGATAATACTTAGCTGGAAGATAAGGATCCTAAATCTAATCTATGTATCTCTCCCACGTATTTTTATAAATTATGGTTAAATCTACAAACAGTTTTACACAGGAAAACATTGCTATAAGAAAGGATACAGCATTTTTATATTTATAGACTCATAAAATACCCCATTATATAAATATATTTCAAAACGATTTTAAGTTTGCGGAAATTAAATTTTACATGAGCGTAGTTGTAAGCCATGCGACAGAAATATCAGTCATTAAATAAATTTGAAGCAATTTGTATTAACACAATATTCCTTTGAAGTATATAGTTCATAATTTAAGTGAACGACATAACTATGTCATGAAAATAAGTAGTAAACACTGTCTGGAAACTGGACTAAATGAGTAGAAAAATGGTTTTAGAAATAGATAAACGCCAGTATATTTACTACATGAAAATACAATTTTAGAATTTGTCGCGTCGTCTATTAAAGAAACAAAATAAGCACAACAGTTTTAAGAAGTTTGAAAGTTTAAGATTTGCAAGTTATTACAATACAGTTAAAAGACAGTATTTTCATTCTAATGAGCAGACGACACTGGAAAGTGGTTACGCTCCTGTTGTCCATAAAGCATAACTGCAATTCAACCAAGAGACAAAGGTGTGCGAGACAGAGGCACACCAAAATTGCCATTCAAAATTTTCCGAACGAGTTCCACTTCAGGTGAAGTTCATTTAAGCATAAAATTACATTGTCTCCCAGACATTGTCTGGTGGCAATGAACTGCACTTTGACATAAAATCGTAGTGGATGCTATAAATCCATTTCATTGCCTTAATAAAGGATGACTAAGGAATTCGATAGGAGCCATCAGTCTCGGGACATCTTGGATAGGTCACAGTCATTAAGTGCCTTTTGTTTCTTTAAAGTAATTGCAAATGCTATTAATATTGAAGGCATCAGATATAAAAATTCTATTTGATGTACGTAATCAAAGTTTTAGAGATCGGATGAATAATACTTTGCGTGTCTTTTGTAGTTTTTGTCGAAAACGGCAGCAAACAATTTCGACTTTTGCACAAATTTTAACACTTTAAATACTATAATGTAAGCCTTTCCATATCCGTTTTAAGTGGTCCAAACCACATCATAGCAGTTAAAAAGGCGAAAAGTTGCGCATCAAGAGCAATTTCATAAATTATGTTTTCACACAAATTGTGCGCGTTAGCTGATTGGAGGTAAATTAGTTGTTAACAATTGCTAATAAGGTGAAAATGTTATGTGGACCATCGACAAAAACTGCTTTACATAATCCTTTATTATGGTCTGCCATTGCTTGTCAATCAGAAGCGGTTAAATCCACATTTTGTGGTTGAAATAATAACCCTCGTTAGGTTCAACGAAGAGTTGGGAGATATGTAAATTCGTAAAGGTTCGACCACAAAAAATCCTTGCTCATGCGTGTAACAGGTGTGCTCCTGATTTCTAATAGCGGCATTCGTATTATTGTAATTTCTGGAAGAAATCTGATGGCCTCCGAAGTACTTTTTTACCCCAACTCTTACTATCGAGCGACCGCAAACTTTCGATTTTTTAAAGGACACTCCTTGATTTTATTACATGAATTACTAGTTTTTTCTTCATAATATGTTGTTGTAAGTATATCTTGCAGCAGATGTTTTTCGATATACCTTTTTTGTTTACTCCTCGGTGTTCTTTGTGTGCCTTTCAACTTATTATTATTTGTATTGTTTTCTCATCATATTATAAATAATGCTGTTTTTGTATTTAATAATAGAACGATTGTTATGTCATTTCAAAATAAGCCATGATATAGTAAACATATAATATAGGTAGTTATCTACTAAATATTAAGATTTATTTTATATTAAATATTCGAAAGGCTCTTTGCTTGTTTATGGCTGTAGATTATAGTGATTTCAAAATTGGACACTAATCATGTTAGTAATAAAGACTCAATTTTAGACTGTCCACGTGATTTCTGACAGGGAATAGGCCACCCGTCCACTCATAGTTTTTTTTTTCTGGCCTTATTCCATTGAGTCTAGGCCCAATACGATTCTGCCACTCATAGATGTTGTAAAAGGCAACTAAAGTAGCATACTAAGAGGAAGAGCAGTAGCATAACCAGGTTGCGAATAATAACTTACGCAATAATGCGATCACCAGTCCGTTTCAAAAGCGTGGTGCATATTCGTGGATATCTGCTACGGGCTGATTGAAAATGTCATCGATCATCTTTGTTTAAATAGCTAATAGATAATATGTAGCTATACACTAGTTAATACCTATAGTATATAGAAATAAGAAAGACATATTTACTTCTTCGCTACATTTAACGCAATGCAGATATTATAAAATAATCAGTACAGATGGGACATATTTTAAACTAAACAAAAGTAAATACTTACTATTCGACAGATAATAAATAAAGTAAAAAATATAAATACTGGTATAACAACCATTAGATTTTTTATCGATTCGGATAATGTTCTCTATAGACATCGTATGATCCTGATCTATTAAAATTAAAACTTAAATTATCTATGACCGACTTCACCAAAACAACATTTAATAAACGAGTTACCTACGTCATTTTAACAATTATCCATAAGTTACAAGTTATAAATAAAATAATGTTAAACATATCTGTGCTTGCCGTGTGGTGCCGGCTCAGAATGCCACCACCCCATCTCCTCCCATGGGTGTCGTAAAAGTCGACTATGGGATTAGCCGGAGAATGGGCAGCAGCGTCCTTCGAGTACATTAACAACTCAACTGCGATCGCCAACCCGCCTGCCAAGCATGGCGATTATGGCAAAACCCCCCAATGAGCCCACAACACATCCATATCGGTGGTTGTGGTGATCTTTGGGAGAGGCCTGTGTCCAGCAGTGGACTTCATTCGGCCGAAATTATAAAAATTATATAAATATCTGTGCTGTGCGTCGGTTATGCGCAGAAACATATCATTGTTCAGCTTAATGCTGTGACATCAGACGGATCTAATGCCGGCAGCGCTAGTTTTCAACAATAACCTCCTAAGAAATACTTATATTGGTCAGCATACAATTACTGCAGAGTTGCAACTCTTAAGAGTATGTATATCATAGGAATACCAAATTAACACTTGCTCTACACTTAATCAAAACAATTTTATGCCGATCCAACTATCGGTTCAATAGAATATCGCATAAACAGGTTTCCATAGGAAATGGTTTATAATAAAGAAATGTGATATCAAATGTTTGACGGTAGCTTCTGAAATGCGCGCGAGTGGGTGCTATCTGCACAGCGTGGATTTACGAGCCTTGCCGCCACTTTGCGCCTGCGCAAGGCAAAATAAATACCTTATATACTTTTATCGGTTATTATTATAGTATTTTGAATAACATTCTTTGGAAAGGACGCTCAGTTGTAAAAGTTTTGGGTAGATGTTGTTGCTTATTTCTGTATTGTTTTCGTTATTTTAATGTATCTGAACGCGCTTCAAGGGCTGTAAGTGTATACTTATGTCTATGTATGAGAAAACTACGATCTAGACAAACAGCAATTATTTTAATTACTAGATTGCTGCAATTTTACAAAAACAGCTGTGTTCTGGCTTTCAGTAGCTAATTTATGAGTATTTCTAATAGCTGATACCATCCCAAAAATAATACACTATATACCTGTAGAAAGCACGCTTATATACAAAATCACGTTCATATTTCGGGACAGGACTTCATCATCATTTCGGCCGAATTCAGTCTACAGCTGGACACAGACCTCCCCCAAATATACCACAGCGACCGATATGGTTTTGTTATAATCGCCACGCTTGGCAGGCGGGTTGGCGATCACAGTTGAGTTGTTAACGTACTCGAAGGACGCTGCTGCCCATCATCCGGCTAATCCCATAATCACCTTTTACGACACCCACTGGATGAGATGGGTTGGTGCTATTCGTAGCCGGCACCACACGGATCAAGCCAGCACCGCACGGACTAGCCGGCACCACATGGATCTTAAGATTATACGGTTTCGATCTTCGATTTATACATATTGTATCTTAACTAATTTATATGTAGTAATTCATCATCATCATCATTTCGGCCGAATGAAGTCCACTGCTGGACACAGGCCTCCCCCAAAGATCATCACAACGATCGATATGGGTGAGTTGTGGGCTCATTGGGGGGTTTTGCCATAATCGCCACGCTTGGCAGACGGGTTGGCGATCGCAGTTGAGTTGTTAATGTACTCGGAGGACGCTGCTGCCCATGATCCGGCTAATCCCATAGTCACCTTTTTCGACACCCACTAGATGAGATGGGTTGGTACTATTCATAGCCGGCACCACACGGATAAAGCCGGCACCGCACGGATTAGCCGGCACCACGCGGATCTTAAGATTATACGATTTCGATCTTCGATATATAAATATTGTATCTTAACTAATTTATATGTAGTAATTATGACTTGACTATTGTACCATACCATACTGCCTATCATAATAGCTATATAATGCTAAATGCAATAGCAAAATATTGATTCCAGCCACTGCTGTAATGTATTAGAGATTAGAGAGAAACTATGGCGACGTGGTAATGGTGGGCGCTGATAATGGTCATTCATTAATGGTTATTTTAGAATTACTAATAGACAATATGTTGTTAGTAAATACGAACCTAGATCTTAGACAAGTTATTTTAATCTCTAGTTTAGCTTATTATGAAAACCTTCCTGCCAGTCTATGACTCGAAAGAGTTTTGAAAACTCTTTATGAATTTAACGGTTTAATTTGTATCTTACTTCTAAGAATGGTTATGAATCCAAAGTCAGAAAGTTGTGGCAACGATTGAGTTATAGGTAGGGATCCTTTACAATCTCCCCCGAGATGTGGCCTTTTTACACCGGTTTACAGTCATACCCTCTGGGTGTGCCTAAAGGCCACCAATGGGCCGGCTCTAGTGTGTTTATATCGAGGGCCTGGAGCTTCTCTTTGGTGCCGACGATGACCGCTCCGGTGGTTTTAGCCGGTAGGAGTCCATGCCTGAGGATGTACATGACGTATTTCCACCGGGCTAAGTATAAATAAAAAGGTCCAGCGTTAAGGAATTCATATGTAGTGTCTGACACTGGCTACTAAAATGAAAACCGCAAATAAAACACACATATCGGCACACGCTTTGATATTTGTGTTTCGATTAGGGCCGAAATTAATAATCAATCTGATCCAAAATCTTTACGTTTAACGTCAGCTGTTTTCGTGTTGGATCACATTTAACCCAAAAAACAGACAAATCCTTAATCGCAAATCCTTAGATTTTGGATTAGATTGATTATAAATTTTGGCCGTTAATCTATAACTGTTTTGTAAACTCGTTTAACATCTAAATTTCCATAAACATGTGTACCTTTACTTACCTATCCGTACTTACACTCGAATGAACCATAGTGATATTATCTTCTCTTCAAAATATAAATCACGGATTGATTGCAGCCCATTGTTGGGAACGCGTGGACTGGTAGCCAGACCGTGGGCTTTCCACGCAATGAGCGAGATACCGACGGACGTGCCCCGCCGATACTTTATATCTATTTGAGTGAAATGATTTATAGGAACCGGTGCATTTGCGATATCTGCGTATGAATTGTCGCTTTGCTTCCTTTCGACTAGCAAAGTTGTTATGATCTTATTTCTTGCGAAAGAACTCTGGTATATTTTTGTTACAAAGAGATATGAAGTTTAATTTGGGAAGCTTGGATAGTTTAGGGATATCAAGCTTTAAATCGTCAATGTTCCCTAATATCTATAAATCGCTAACCTTTAAAGGGTAATAGGCATCTTTTGGGTGCGCTCGTTTCATCGTAGAGCTCAAACCATCAGGCGTGATCGAGTAAAGAGGAAAAGTATTAATTACTTTTATTATACAATATAAATTCTGGATTCTCTCATAAAGGCACACATATTATATCTACATGTTTTGCTCTTTGGAATTTGTAAGCTTAAAACGTCATACTATTTCCTTTTCATCATCATCATTTCAGCCGAAAAACGTCCACTGCTGGACAGAAGCCTCTCCAAAAATTGCCACAACGACGGGGTTAGGTATGGAACCCATAGGTTTGTGTTGTGTGATTGGGGGTTTTACCTAAATCGCCACGTTTGGCAGACGGGTTGGCGATCGCAGTTATAAGTGAACTTGAAGCTCGCTGCCCATCCTCCGGCTAATCCCATAATCGCCTTTTACGACACCCACTGAATGAGAAGAGGTGGTGGTATCCTTTTAGATAAATCATAAATAATATTCAGACAGATTCCATCTACGAGTATGTCTGTATAGTGTCCGGATTAAGAATTTACGATGTATGATTAATGTACGATCTGCTACCTGCAGATGTTCCGGGTCTGGGTGTATTGTGTGTGGAAATTGTGTTTGTAAATGCACCCAGGACACACGAGAAATCCTAGTGTAGGGCAAAGGTTTAAAAAGAAAAACAATTAAGAATTTAGTACCATTATATTTACCTCAAAATGACGACACACGACATAATTACGACACATGGCGAAAACCGGTCGTTTATGGAGTAGGCTTTTACTCAGTATTGGACGTCTTTGATGATGAGATTTCGATGACAATCTAATACTGTCTAAGTTCAAATAATCAGAGCACAAAATGTCAAAATCAATATTTGCATTGAACATAACTCCGAAATTCCAGAATAAAACTAAATAAACTCTACCATAAAATTCATTTAGATATTCAGATCAGAATTAGGCGCATCATGCTTGTGACCTCGTGGAGCTGTTCCCGCGGCGTGCGGTGTGCGGTCGCTGCGCTGTGACGAACAGCGATTGATCGATGATTATGTCTTCATCCCGATCCCGGACTCCCAGATCTATGTCCTGAACTTGCCGGGGATGCGCACTGGATTTGACAAAATTGTGGTTAGTTTTGATACTTGGTAGAATATATTAGAGAACTAGAAATAATAATTATTATCTTATTATTTTCTACTACCCCGTAGGCTCTTGTGTTTGCCGTGTGGTGCCGGCTCAGAATACCACCACCCCATTTTGTCCCGTGGGTGTCGTAAAAGTTGATTAAGGGATTAGCCAGAGGATGGGCAGCAGTGTCCTTCGAGTACATTAACAACTCAACTGCGATCGTCAACCCGTCTGCCAAGCGTGGCGATTATGGCAAAACCCCCCCATGATCCCACAGCACACTCATATTGATCATTATGGTGATCTTTGGGGGAGGCCTATGTCCAGCAGTGGACTTCATTCGGCCGAAATGAGAAATGAGTAGGCCCTTGTGTAATAAAGGAAGATGGAAGAAAATTAGATTTTTTTCAATGATATCTGGAGTCAGTTTAGGCATTATTATGATTCTTTAATTTAGAATACTATATAATATAATACGACTTAGCAAAGATATCTGGGAGTCATTGGATGCGGGCGGCATGTTATCAGTCGTTATTGAAATCTATGGGGGGGATTTAGTCAGCAGTAGACGTGCTTGGGCTAATATGATGATAATGAATATAATACGAGGCATGTGCTTCATATTTATTAAATAAAAAATATTCGATAGGAAGCGTTGAAGGACGCCCGTTTTTGGGGGCCGTCTTATATTATTTTGACGTTCATAAAGTACTATTTATATATAATAGTATATATTTTGAATAAATAATATTTAATTTCATGAGATCTAATTAACTTGACACAAAAATGGTATTTTTATCTAATAAGTCATCAATGGCATATGGCCTAATGCACAGGTTGTCCGTCAGGTGTCGCTGTCGGTTGTTAGGCCGTTTATTATCACTCGCAATAGTCCTCCGACGTGTAACATAGAAACGATCAAAACCATGTGATCACAACGTAATCTCCTCGCTCTACCTGTGTCATTCACCGTGTCGTTACAGGTCGCTCTGCATCACAAAAAAATGCTCCTTTCAAATGTAAATCAGCACAAACCGACAAAGCAAATTGTCACAAATAAACACTGTTACGTTTAAAGTTTTTTGTGAAAGTTTATAAAAACCCGGTCGCATCGGTAAAGGGTCAGGCAGGGCCAATCAATCTAAGATAAAAATTTCTTTTATTGATTTTTTGCTGTCGAGTCTTTTTAGTTATTCTTTGTGATTCTTTAGTTTGATTGTTATCCGTGCGACTTGATCAAATACAAATGTTCCATGTCAAATACTCAGATGTAGTGGATTTGTTTTAATTGTAACACAGAATATCTATGTCCCTTTTTTCTAACTTTAGCCTTTATTTGGATGATTTGTTTCGTAATCATCTGCTACGTCCGTTCAAATACTGCTTGGTAAATTGTTTAGCGAACCACGAGTGCATTTTATAAGAACCTTGCCAGTTCCATAGTTTACAGAGTTAGTCAAAGGACAATTATAAATAATATATATTAAAATTGAAACCAAATACTCTGTTCCGCCCGCTTGAAAATGTTTTAATTTTCTATAATAAAATGTATCTGCTCTTTATCCTTTCGCAGCTTTCAAGTTTCAACCAATAACTCTTTACAAACGCATGCATAATATTAAAGATAGATTTAAAAAAAATTACACCTTAAATTTATCCTCTGCTCAACTTTATATAAACTACTGCAGTCTACAAGAATTTTATAAGAAGTCTCACTCAAAATGAAGGAAGCCCGTAGTCATAACACTAGAAAAGCTGGTTGGTTACTACAGCCCTATCTTTGAAAGAGAACCCTTAGGCCCGATATCGGCGTAGGATCTATTAGAGTGGAATACTATTATTGATTCAGTAAGTAGGTCAGACTTCACTTTTACGAGAATATTTCTATATTATGACAACCACTGAGAAGAAATGCTGAAAAAACACAGTGCTAGGTCTGGCTCTAGTGCCAGCAGTAGTGTCGGCTATGTTGGCAGAGCACGAAAACTGGAATGCTGTGGTCTCCTTCTGTGAGAGCGTCATGCTCCAGAAGGAGACCGCAGAGCGGGATCGGGAGAGGGCCGATCCCGCTCGAAGAAGAAGGAGACGGCGCCGGGGTAACAACCGCCCTGGCGCCTAATTCCGATACGCCTGAAAACCCCTGCCGTTGCTATAAGGTGGGGGACCTCTGGGTTCGCGGGTGCGTAGATTGGGGAATCTGCGTGCCCACACCAAGCGACCCAAGAGAAGACGGTAGCACGCATGTGGTCACGCGCTGCCGTGGGACGCTTTGGGGGATCCTTTACAATCCCCCTGGGGGGGTGACCGCTTTACAGTCACTCACTCCGAGATGTGCCAATAGGCGTGGCACCAGTGGGCGGCTCTAGTGTGATCATACGAGGACCTGGAGCCTCCCTTAGGTGCCGAAGATGACCGCTCCAGTGGTTTTAGCCGGTAGGAGTCCGGCACACCCCTTCGTCCTTCCCCGGGGCGAAGGAAGTTCATGAAGAATTTCCACTGGGCACCATAAAAAAAAAAAAAAAGGTCTGGCTCTAGTGTGATCATACGAGGACCTGGAGCCTCCTTTAGGTGCCGAAGATGACCGCACCAGTGGTTTTAGCCGGTAGGAGTCCCGGCCAGCATACTCCTTCCCCCTTCCCCGGGGCGAAGGAAGTTCATGAAGAATTTCCACTGGGCACCAATAAAAAAATAAAAAATAGTCTTTTTGACTATTGCCCTAATTCTTTTGTTAGTACTTTACTAAGTATTTAAAACAATTCTTGGCTATTTGTAGGCAAGGTGTGCATTGCGTGCATCGCGAGTACATAAGGCTGACTTTTGAGGATTCTGGAAATAATTACAGTTGTTGGTCGTAGGAACATGAGTTATCGAATATATCTGAGTGAGCACCGAAAGTACCTATTGATAAAGGCCAGGACAATGCAGCTACATTTACCTCAGATTAGTCGGGAACCAAAAACCTATATTAACCTGTGTAAGCAGTGTGTGCGTGCGATTAGAGGTGCAGTCTCATAGATGCGAAGCTCATGACTTGTTTTGATTGGTATTTCGCAAATAAATTTCAAATTTTTTAATAAAAAGTTTCACTGTTGCCTGGGCCGAAAATACTTTCGCTATAAGCGATATAGCTATGTATATATATAAGCTATATATATATATATATAGCTATATAAGCTAAGCGATACCGCTCTACCTAGTTTAAGTATAACTTTACCTAAGTTTTCTAAGCTACTTTATTGTTATGGTACAAAGTGCCCATTCAACGAATTCAATCAGTTATTTTTTTAAATGATACTCACAAAAACTTCTGGGGACCTATTCTGAGTGAGCCCCGAAATACACTACTTATTTGTTTAAATATAATATAACGTTAAATAGTCATTCTGAATGCTATCCATTAACTAAGAGGTATTCTCAAAGATCTTGTCACTCCTCGTTACACCTGACTTTTAAGTTCAACATCGAATTATTTTTCATCAAACACTGTCCCGACGTCTAATCTAATTCATAACAAAAAGACAAAAGATTTGAATACATTAGTCCAAATATTGATTTAACCCTATCGGCGACGGAAGCAGGTGCTGTGCGCACGCGCTTCGCTTCGGAATCAATAAGCGTATCCCAACTATGAAATTAAATGATAATCACGACTTTTTTCATATTTATATAAGCATTTAATCAGTACATTTTGAGTGTGTGAGCAGGGATCGTCAACATTTTACGTATTAGTATAAACTTTGCCTATTTGAGGTTTTAGTTAAGTTTAACTGTTTTTTGTTTAGTTATTTTGTATGTTCTGTTCGACTCATCTTAGCTTTTATAAATTGGCTGAATAAGAATTATTGCTGTATATAAGCTTCTCCCATAGGATAGTGAGACGTAGAAATAAATAGTATAACGCTTTTTTTATTTATTAATTAAACAGTTTTTGAGGGTGCAAACATCTGTTTATATCAACTATCATGTCAAAAAGTTACGTAGACAAAAGCATTAGCTTACGCATGAAACATGCTTAAAATGATAATAAAATGACAATATAAATATGCAATTTATAGAGTATTCAGTGATAAAACATAACTTGCATTTACCTTTAACACGATTTATTGAGGTAATAAAGTGTTAAGGTATGGGTAGTTAAGTTAAAAAGACAAAAGAGGTTAGGAAGTACGATGATTAAAGATAATGGTTTTATTCGCGCATAATTTTGTCACTATGGATACAAAGAGCTATGTCCAGGAGTACCGCTCTCTGTATTAAGCCCTTGACCCAGCCGCCTAACGAGAGCCCCTTAAGGTTTTGGTCGAGGCTCTTTTCTATAAGGCCATTGGCTGTAACAACTGTCGGCACAGTGATTACAGAGTCTACCTCCCACATGTCGACAACCTCGTGCGCCAAGTCAAGATACTTAAGTTGTTTATCTTTATTATTATTGTTTACATGTCTCTCTCTTCACGCGCTTATATCCCCTGTTAAGGGGAACCTAGTCTTTTGATAGGCTTACGCGGGGACTAGGGTCCATCACGCAGAGGCCCTTTAGAGAATTTCAATCTAAAATGTAATGGGACACTAACCGGGGACTCCCCGTATCTGCACTATAAAATTAAGTCACGGATTGTCCTCGGTGGTGTATGAGATGGAAACTGTAACGAAAAGGTCTATTGCAATGGGTGTTTCATAGAATGAAAAGTTTAAGAAGTTTATTATTATTGTTATTTACTACAGATTACTAGTTCTAAATACAGTTAGACTATTATATTAGTTATTACAAAATAGTTAAAGTTGGCAGCTTCTGACTTATCGTCACTATTATTCATGTTAACGGTTATCCAGCACCCACGAGAGGGTTGCCGTGACGCGTCATGCTCTGATGTTACGGTCAGATATCAAACCTTCACAGGCAGATGCATACACCTTATAATTGGAGCGTATCAAAACATTAGTGGACCATCGTTAGAACGCTCGTGGAGTATATCTAAACTTATGGCGGTAATTATAGCTTGATGGCTCATGACGTTTAAAGTGAAGTTTCTTATGAAATCTTAAGAATCTAAATGCAATAGGTATCATTATTTTTGCTTTCACAATTATGGTGCTATAATACGAATCATGCTCTCGTGTTTACGTAGTTACTAAATGAATTGCATTGAACTGATAACAATTAATATCCGGAAAAAATATGTCCGGATTAAGAATATAGCACCACTCCATCTCCTCTCGTGGGTGTCGCAAAAGGCGACCAAGGGAATCTAAACCAGAGGGATTGGCAGCACCGTCCCTTCTGTGAAGTGGTAGCCATACTGGCGTGGTGAGTATTGGCAAATACTCCCCAAAATGATGACATAGTTGTGAAATCTATGGGGGAGGCCTTTGTTCAGCACTGGACATAAAAATGGCCGATATGATACGATGATAACAATATTAATTAAAGCATTAAAATGATAACTATAGGTACATAATTATTACTCCCATGTACCTAGTATGAAATCGTCGTATAAATAATAAAAAGCAGTTCCCATTAACCATATTCAAACCAGCTTAATTTTAGATAATCTAAGTAAGTAAGTTTCTAATACATTGTGGTATTTTATTGAAAATCCGAATTGCCAGGACCTTATTTGACATTATTCCTGATGATACTGAATTTGATTTGCTAGCGGTACCTTTTTTTATTGGTGCCCAGTGGAAATTCTTCATGAACTTCCTTCGCCCCGGGGAAGGGCGTACGGGTATGCCGACTCCTACCGGCTAAAACCACTGGAGAAGTCATCTTCGGCACCTAAGGCAGGGTCCATGTCCCCGTATGATCACACTAGAGCCGCCCACCGGTGCCACGCCTATGCACATCTAGGAGAGGGTGACTGTAAAGCGGTCACCCCCTCCGGGTTGCTAACGGTACCTATATCAGCAGTAGTTACGCACGCTGAATAAACTATAATGACATATTCTAATATGACATATTCCATTTTGAGGTGTTTCTCACAATAACCTAGGAGAATATTCATCTACATTTTTTATCAAAATGCTCTTTTAAAGTTAGTTTGGCTTCGCTATTGACATGTTTGAAATGTTGGTTCTCAAACCAAGTGACACTGAATACACTAAATAGGTCAAGTTTTTGTCGACTAATCAACTAAAAACAATATTTGAAAGACCCTGCTAAGTTACTTTTCTTTGTTTTATTATAATAATCGCGAACTAAATGGCGTAAAAAAAAAACGAACTGAATACTTTAAAAAATTAAGTCGTATTCTGCATTGTTTTAGTAACTGCCTAGACACATGATTGTAGGAAGATCTCATACAATAACCCATCAAATAACCTTTCCTCATATTAAAGATTCCCCATATTTTCTTCCATGCCAATTTACAAATCTGATGCGACTTTGACTGTTACGAACAAAAGTCCCTATAATTCGCGTCAAATCTTAAATAATAGCGCCATTTATCAGAGAGATAGCAGTTTGCATATGACATCATGTTGGAGGGCTATTGATGAGTGATGGATTTTAAACACACGTGCGCCTTATGCCTACAACATACGCGTACACGTCGTGTACGTGTACGTTAATATCATTGTGACGAGATGTGATCATGTGAGCGAGTGTGAATGGATTTATCTTTGCTTCTTTTTCATTTCATAGGTTTTAAAGGAAGCTTGGATTCGGATCTGAGGGATTCGTGGCAAAAAGGCTATAATTCCGATAGATATATTTGGGAGATTAAACTGTCCTTGTCGCGGTTTTGCCTCGGATGGGTGACCGTTATTAAAACATTCAAGACCCTCAGGCTTTGAATAGTACGCTAAGCCGTCCGTTAGGTGTGTTTAACCAGCGCAGAAGACAATAGTCGATCAACCCGTCTATCAGTAGTATAGCGATATCCCCCATCAAATAGGTTACATGGCATTCACCCTATAAAATTAAAATACAGATCTTTAGTTGTATATGGCTGAGTAGAAGCCGTAAATAAGAAATAAGTACACTTCAAAGTAGTTAATTTTCTGGTCGTGTGGTGTCCAGATTAAGAATATAAAGTCACTTCATGTCCTCCCGTGGATGTCATAAAAGGCGATTAAGGGACTCTAAACGAGAGAATGATGACAGCAGCGTCCCTTTTGTGGACCAGCAGCCAAACCGCCTGCCAAGCGTGGTGAGTACTGGCAAATTCCCTAAAAAATGACAACACATGTCATGTAACCGATTGTTAACGGGGGAGGAGGCCTTAGTTCAGCAATTGACGTCTCGACTGACATGATGATCATTGATTATTTTCGCTGATGCTTCCATAGTATGTACACTGTGTTTGGGCCAGGGCCCTTACTTATCTATTATAACACTTGAAATATTTCCACGCACGGAACGCGATATTTTCATTTTTTCTTATAGTTAGATAATCCGCCACGAATCCATTACGTCCACATCCGTACGCGGATTTATTTTGCAGATCATAGCAAGCAAGAGCCCAGCACCCACAATATTAAAAAGGTCATTGGCGGTCATACTAACTGTACAATTAGATACCTACATTAGATTTGTTTCGATGGCTCATTTTTCTTTTCTAATAACATTGTTCTTAAGTATTTACCGACCAGTCACAGATCTTGTATTATGACATAAATTATATATGTTATCTGTATCCATTACCTGTGCCATCGATTGCGTGGCATCTGTATTTATTATAATTAGAAAGCGACATAAAATGTTGAAAGTAGATCTATTTTGATGTATATAAGCCACAGGACAGCGTGTGGCAAGCTGTAGGCATGTGGGTGGAGACACTGCGTACCCGAATGCCTCAGAGAGTTTGTCAGGGCCTCATCAACGGCTTGCCTTTATTCGTTGCTTGGAGTGGAACACCATACTTACCCGCAGGACTCAACTCTGGCTTGCCTTAGTTGGACATTTAGAGAGGGGCGACTAGAGCTCGATGCTCGGGGGTTGAATTGAACTCCAAAAAGACTGAACTGTATGTACCTAGTACTACGACGATATGTTTTGAAAAATATTTATTTGTTTATGTATACACAGATATATTTAAAACATAATTACATATGATAGAAAAGTACAAAGGCACTGCTTATTGCTTTAAGAAACCTCTTCCAGCAGACCTGCGAGAGTAGAATTCAAACAAGAGGAGACAAGAAATGTAAACACGGTGTGTAGAGAATATATTTATTTATTTATTTAGTATATTCTTTATTGTACACCAGTTATTTAAAAGTACAATAAAAAGTAACACTTTGAATATAGAGTACAATGGGCGGCCTTATCGCACACGGCGATTTCTTCCAGGCAACCTTAGGATGGAAAAAAATTATATATATATACGACACATACAAACATACACACACATAGTTATTACTTACCACCTACCTACATATAGTATATATACCTTCATACCAATATAATTATACATAAACATAAATATGAATACATACATAAACCATTTAGTGGATAGAGAGAGATAGTGCTAATATTGTTGGAATTAATCTAACTCTACCCCAGGAGAAATTATCAGTTCGTAAAAGTCTACTGCCGAATATAGACCTCTTGACATAATAGTTTGTAGTTTCATATAATGTATGTTTCATATAACGGACGTTATGGCAAAGGTAATTGCAACCAATTGTTATTCTTTAAGTAAAATTATATTCAGCTGTTGGATTTTCATCATGAACTTCCTCCACTACGGGATAGGGCGAAGGGGCATGCCGGACTCCTACCGGCTAAAACCGGAGTGGCCATGGGCTCTAGGTGCTCGTATGATCACACTAGAGCCGCCCATTTGTGCCACGCTTTAGGCACAGATCGGAGGTGATCGAGGGGGTGACCGCTTTACAGTCGCTTTAGAGGCGAGGAGGCGACTGTATTAAGACCCCACGCACATCTCTAGGAGGCAACCAACTACTTACAGGATATAAGAAACCTCTTCTTTGCTATGGTGATCAGTTCTTCTTATGCGTCTGTCATCAAATGACCACTACAAACGCAAAAGTTCTGGATATGGGCATCCTAAAGAGCTGGTCCTTTCTCAACACTAAACCGGTCTTTGCGTTTATGCTGGCAATGTCCATGGTTAATCTGTTAGTCGTCAGAGCTTCCTTTTGCTTCGGGAACACCGCGTATTCAGATCCACCAATCTTTTTGGTCTTCACGGCCATCGCTACATTAAAGTCACCTCTGTGGCATACTAACATTTTTAAATCAGCGAATGTTGTTAGTGTCGTTATCAGGGGGTCAATTCTCTAAGCTCAAACATCCATACATCTTCGAATACATAATTGAAATAACAGTGATAACCCAATTTGGTATTCGCTAAGACTGGTCCTCATGGCGTACCTTCTGCCACGTGTCCTTGTATAGCTTCAATCATGTCTTAGCGAATACCAAATTAGTTTTACACCATTATTTCGATTCTGTATTCAAGGATGGATGGATGTTTGAGCTTAAGGAATTGCACCCCTGTATCTACGGATCAAATAAATTTGTGGCACTGCGGTTGAGTTTGGGAATTTTGATGTTTTGCGCTATCTCACACAGTAAACTCCTTTCGATTCTGACAACGCAGATACAATACCTATCTGTCTTAATATCGTGCCTCGTTATAATTGCAAATGTAGGTATATATTCGAAAACTTTTTTTTAAAATTCTTATTTTAATTAGGGACTTTAAAGCTTACAGCTTATGCCAGTCCCATCGTAACCTAAACAGACATATTACACAGCAACATAACACTTATTCTATATGTTAGTCATGAATTTTATTCTATATGTTAGTCATGAATTCAAACAGAGCTTTCGCACTAACCCCATTTGGTTGGGATAAAATTTGATGAAATGTACCTATGTCAGTTCTGGTCAAATTCAGGATCCGCATTAAATTATTTCTAATAGACTCATATCGAACATATTTATTCCATCAATAAATGTTATAAGTCTTCTGTAACTCCACATTCTTCGCAGTTGGGTGAAGTCGTTTTTTTCATCATGAAGGCAAATTTCTTGCATGGAATATGTCCAGATCTGAGTCTGTGAGCAGTAAAAATTAATTTTCAACTAAAATTACTATTAATGAACCAGGGCACACGAAGAGGTTGACACTATGTTTTTATACCAAACACCCTTTTCTAAAGACCGTATATCAAAATGTACTTTCCATTTTAACTTTAGGAAAAATGTGGAACGCTTTACGATTTTGCGTGTCATCCTTGCGCAGGGGCCATGCTAATCTTCTATGTATCGTTCCAAAGCAAGTATTGTTATTGTAGAAAACTCATCACAATACGTGATTTACATAAGAAAATTAAACAAGAAGATTATATGCTATCTTTAAGAAATACACTTGAAGGAAATTATGTTAGATACTGTTGGAGGCACGCTTTGGCCCGTGAAAATATTTCATCGCGAAGAGCAGTCTTACAATCGATTGACCTGTGGCTTGCGCATATTACTGAATATTAAAAACTCGAGGTCCATAGAACGGAGACCACAACAGATTTGCGAAACTTTGTTCTGCAATATTTGCAACCCAACGCACAGCGCAATGAGATTTGCTATGTACCATGAAGGGTGAGAGGATAGATAAAGTCAAGTTAACGTAACCGCCATCAAATAATTAGTTTATCGTTTATAGCCCGCGACTGGGAACGGGAACCAGATATCGGACTGTGCAAATGCAAGTTATACTAGACAGAAAAATGTAAGTAGCGCCATCTATTACGTTGCCCTAAACTAATTGCGAGGTAAAGACCAGCAAGCATATTATGCTTAGTTTACCCAAAAAGTGATAGATGTCGCTATTAGTATCTCGTACCGCCATCTAGTACCGTCGTGTGGAACTGTTAACAATGGCAGGTGGCGTGTTCATTCGCACTACGATTATGCAATGTTCAGGAGGAAGATGAAAAAATATTGTCAGAGATGGCGTTAATCAACTAACGCAATAAAAAAATATTGTTGAAAGAACGAACCTTTCCGTTAAGAAAATTCTAACGGCGTAAAAACTAAATCACTCGATTGGGTGTGAAAATAAACAATTATTTCTTTTAAATAGCTATTTGAAGGGAAAAAATATACCTCTTGTTGATCAGATTTTACCTTTTTTTTTTTTTTTTTTTTTTTTTTATTGATGCCCAGTGGAAATTCATCATGAACTTCCTTCGCCCCGGGGAAGGACGAAGGGGTATGCCGGACTCCTACCGGCTAAAACCACTGGAGCGGTCATCTTCGGCACCTAAGGGAGGCTCCAGGTCCTCGTATGATCACACTAGAGCCACCCACCGGTGCCACGCCTACTGGCACATCTCGGAGAGGGTGACTGTAAAGCGGTCACCCCCCCAGGGGGATTGTAAAGGATCCCCCAAAGCGTCCCACGGCAGCACGTGACCACATGCGTGCTACCGTCTTCTCTTGGGTCGCTTGGTGTGGGCACGCAGATTCCCCAATCTACGCACCCGCGAACCCAGAGGTCCCCCACCTTATAGCAACGGCAGGGGTTTTCAGGCGTATCGGAATTAGGCGCCAGGGCGGTTGTTACCCCGGCGCCGCCTCCTTCTTCTTCGAGCGGGATCGGCCCTCTCCCGATCCCGCTCTGCGGTCTCCTTCTGGAGCATGACGCTCTCACAGAAGGAGACCACTGCATTCCAGTTTTCGTGCTCTACCAACATAGCCGACACTACTGCTGGCAGAGAGAGATCTTGCCCGATCCGATCGACCAGGATCCGCCGCTCGGCGGCCCACGCAGGGCACGCCTCGAGCGTGTGCTGTGCGGTGTCCTGGTCGCTATCACAATGGTGGCATTGTGCCGTGGCCTCGCGTCCTATCCTGTGCAGGTACGCGCCGAAACAACCGTGCCCGGTGAGCACCTGCGTCAGGCGGTAGGTGACGCGCTCGCTCCTTCTGAGCCAGGCTCCAAAGAGCGGCAGGACGGCCTCGACGACGCGCTTGGTTGCAAACTGCATCCGCAGGCGATGACGCCACTTTACAAGTGCGCGCCGCCGAGCTAGCCGCCGCAGCTTGTCCAACGCCCCTGGAGGCGCGCCTTCGCCGCTCTGGCGGAGGGAGCGTGTCTGATCGTAGACCCACGCATCCATCTCCGCCAGGATGTCAAAAGGCGGAAAACGCGCCAGGAGAGTTGCCGCCTCGTAGGACACCGTTCGGTATCCTCGTGCGATCCGGATAGCCACTCTGCGCTGCAGACCGTGAATTTTGGTTCTGCAGCGCTGGGCGCCTGATAGTCGAGCTGACCATACAGGCGCCCCGTATAGAACCACGGACCGCACGACTCCTCCGTAGAGACGGCGAACTTCCTCACATGGTCCCCCGAGATTGGGCAGCAGCCGGTGTAGAGCACCAACTACCCTCTCGACTCGGGGGACGAGGCGCTGGAAGTGCTCTTCGAAGCCCCAACGACTATCCAGGGTGAGCCCCAGGTATTTCATGTACCGGCCCACCCCGATTTGCGCGTCACCAACGCGTATCCACGAACTGGGTGGTTCTCTGCTTCTCGGCAGTTTGTGGAACCATAGCGCCTCGGTTTTCTGAGGCGCTATCCGCAGACCCAGGGCGTGGATTTTGGCCACGACAATTGCCACCGCTTGCTCCGCAAGCCGGATGGTTCCCTCGAAGGACTCCCCGCTGGCCAACACCAGAGTGTCATCAGCGTAACAGACTAAGCTGACGCCAGCAGGGAGAACGACACGCAGGACCGCATCGTAGGCGAGGTTCCATAAGAGAGGGCCGAGAACTGACCCCTGCGGAACCCCGCACGTAATCTCCCTCCGCTTTACGCTACCGTCCCTGCCCACGTAGCGAATGTGCCTATCGCGCAGATAGGCCCCAATGATGCCCTGCAGGTAGGGCGGACACCGATGATAGACTAGTGCCGCCCTAATAGCGCCCCACGGGATGGAGTTGAAGGCGTTGACGATGTCTAGACTGACCGCCAACGCCACCCCACCCCGCCGGGACACTGCCTGTTCCGACAGCGAGCGGACGCGAAGAATCGCGTCGATGGTGGACCGCCGCTGCCGGAAGCCATACTGACTTTCGGCCAGGTCGGGGCCAACTCGCGACAGGTGCTCAACGAGTCTTCGGGTAATTATTCTTTCGAATAGCTTCGAAGCCTCGTCGAGCAGGCAAATGGGACGGTATGCAGAGGGAGACTCTGCAGCCCTTCCTTCCTTCTTCAAGAGAACCAATCCGGCTTCCTTCCAGCCGGACGGGAACACGCCACTACGGAGGCAACTGGTGAACAGCCGCCTCAAGCGGTCCCCAAGAGACTGTAGCGCATACACCCACGCACGGCCCGGAATGCCGTCCGGACCCGGTGCGGTGTTGCGACTCTTCAGGCGGCCAATGGCTCGGCCCAGCTCCCCATCCGAAACCCCCAAATCCTCGGCCCAGTCCGAGGCATTTAGGGGTGGAGAGGGACCAGGATGGTCCCGAACCGCCGGAAAGAGCGTTGAAAGTACTCTCTCCAGCAAATCCGGGGCCATGGTTTCGGTCACCGGGGGGACATACGGGCGCAACTTGCCCACTACCATACGGTAGGGTCTCCCCCACGGATCCCTGTCTAGTCCCTCTAGGAGCTCGCTCCAGGACCGAGCCTTCGCCTCACTGATGGCAGTCTGAAACGCCAGTGTGGCCGCCCGGTAGACCCTATAGGCCTCGTCAGTCTCTCCGGCTGTAGCGCTGTGCCGGCGTCGGATTCGTTGGTACTGGCGGCGGGATGCCAGGCAGACCGCGCGCAACTGTGCGATCTCATCCGACCACCAGTACACTGCCGTACGCCGGGAGCGCCTGGCCCGGGGCATGGATGCGTCGCATATTGACGTCATCGTCCTCCGGAACCACGACGCTTCCTCCTCCGGATCGGGCAAGATCCCTTGATCGACCTCTGGCCAGGCCGCGACGTTGGCAGCTGCGACGAGCAACTCTCGATCCAGCTGTGTGAGGGCCCAACGCCGCGACCGCGGGCTGGGACTAGAACGGCTCGGGCAAGGCGTGCGGAGGGCCACGTCGAACATTATGTGGCGGTGGTCCGAAAGTGTGACCACCTCCTCCGCTACTCGCCAACCCGACACCATGCGGGCCACAGAAGGAGCCGCCCATGTCAGGTCCACGACCGACTCCCCCTGCCACCGAACGCAGGTGCTAACGGACCCCCGATTCAGCAATCGGAGGTCAAGTGACGCCGCCCAGTCTTCCATTATCCTCCCCCTCGGCCCGTCCCGACGGTTGCCCCAAGCTCTAGAGTGAGCGTTGAAGTCCCCCAGGACGAGCACTGGACGGGGCGAGCACTTACAGCGAATGCTGCGTGCCACCCCGTCCAGGTATCCCTCGAAGTCAGCGAGAGACACGTTGGGGGAGACATAGCAGCCCACTACTGCCAGAGGTCCCCACTCTACTACGACAAAGCCCTGCCCCCTGTCCAACAGGAAGCAGGGCGGCTCACCTTCGGCTCCAGACCAATAGATGGCGACGGAGTCCCCGGCGCCCCCGAACCAGCGAGGATGTTCCTGGACGCCGTAGGGCTCCGCCACAACCGCCAAGGCAACCGACCACTCCGCAACAGTTTGCAGCAACAGATTCTGCGCGTTGCGGCAGTGGTTTAGGTTGCCCTGGAGGACCCTTAGTTGGCCTCCATCGCCTCCGGTGAGCCGGAGCGTGCGACCGGTGCCGCCGGCGCAGACGCTGTCAGCCCCCCGGCCGAGGCAGGGGGGGCTGGTTTTCCCCTCCTGCTCTTCTGGGCTGCACAAGATTTGCAACCCAACCTGTGCTCGGCCGGAAGGCCAAAGTCCGCACACAAAGGGCAGTTTTTTGTCTGCGCCTGGCATTCCCGAATTTTGTGGCCCTGGCCGCCACATCCGAAGCACCGGTCGCTCCGGTCAACCCCCCCGTGTATGGTGCACCGGAGGCGCACATGCCCAAGTTCGAGGCATCGGAAGCACTGTAATGGCCGTGCCGCCAACACCTCGACCCTGGCTGACGTCCAACCGACGCAAATGCGGCAGGTAGACGCCAATTTTTTGGCCGCCTCCAGTGGGATCCGAACCCAGACCGTGCCCAAGGACATTGGTGAGCGGCGAATTTCACCCACCCTTATATCCTCGGGCGAACACGCCGTCGCAGCTTTGATGGCCTCTTCGATCTCTGCTTTTGTGACGGCGTCATCCAGGTCCATTACCCTCAACTCCGCCATCTTGATCGGACGCGCAATACGCACGTCATAGATGGGGGTGAGCACCTCCCGCATTCGGCGCGCCAGGCTGTCTGCTTTGGCGCCACCATCCTCGCCAGCGACGGAAAGCACCATTCCGCCGCTGACTGACCTCTTAATGGTCACGGTGTCCGGACCTATGCCATGGTCGGCGAGCTTTATATTTCGCCGAGCCGCGGCCATGACTTCACCCAACGTTGTGTTGGCTGAGCCTTCGGGCACCGTGACCGTTATGGCGGCCGATACGGGAACCTTGGGGAGGTTGACCTTCCCCTTCCTTCTTCTCTTTCCGCTCCGTTTTTGTCGCCTCCCCTCGTCCTGCAGAGAGGACTGCGCAGGCTGCGTAGCGGTGGGCTCTTGAGTCTTAGGAGACCGTGGCTGCCGCTTCTTTTTGCCTGCAATGGACCACCCCTCACTGGTCTCCATTGCAGACTGCAAGGACTCTGGCTCTGTTGATGCCGGCTGGGCCGCCGTGGATGCGGTGGACACTGCAACCCTGGCCGTTGTCGCCTGCCGGTCAGCCTTCCCGGTCCCCTTCACAGCACCGCGACCTCCGCTCTTCCCCTTAGATTGGGGCTGAGCCGCTGTCGCGAGAGTTTGCGCCTTGGCGGAGGCTGCAGCCGTTGCCGCGTTCTGCGTCGCCTTGGCAGCGGCTGCATAAGTGGTCGTAGACTGCAGCCGTCTCGCATCCGCTGCTAGTGGCGGGCGCAGGCGCTGCTCCGGTGGAAGCCGCTCCGCCAAGGCCGCCAGCTTGGCGTCCATCATCCTCCCGACTTCGAGGACAATGGATCGCCGAAACTCAGCCTCTGCATCTGACGGCAAAAACGCCGGAGCGACAGCTCTACTGGGGCCTGTAGTTGCGTCCCTCTGACGACGAAGGAGACCCACCTCCGTCGTCAGTTTCTCCATCTGCACCAAGAGGCTGGCAAGCTGGGAGCGCAGCTCCGCATTCTCCTTCTCCAGCCTCTCAACGTCCGACTCTTTTCGGGCCGTTCTCTTCGCGTCAGGGGATGACCCTACAGACGCCTTCGGGAGGGTGCGCTTGCGACCCTCACCACCCAACACCGTATTGAGCGATGCTTGCGAACTCCGAGGGTCCAAGGAATCCTCGGAGTCGCTTACCCCACCCAACGGCAGAGGCGTGCCCGGACGCGACAACGACGCGACCGCACGCTGCGCACGCGCATTGGCGCGCAAGCCACGCGCACTACGCGTCCTGGCACCCGAACTGGACACGGAGCCGACATCCGACCCCACGTCCATCTGGATGCTGTCAGATTCCGACTGCGAACCATTCTTCTCTCCTTCCACTTTCTTAATTTTTGTTGACTTTTTTACCATTTCTGATCCCACGAGTATGGGGGAAATAAGTGGTCGACCCGGGCAGTGCCCCCTGTGCCCGGGCAAGCGTATCCCATATTCAGGTGCCGCCGGTCCTGGGGTTGGCGTGCTCGCGACTGAACTTCCCATCAGCCATGCACCCCTCGCCGCACGCTAGCTTGGGTTCGGGGAATTTTTATAGAGGCCTTCTTCCTCGCGATCCGGGCGGTTAAGCCAAGATCCTCGGTCCCGGTCGGAGCCGCGAGACGTGACCACGACACTCCAACCGAGGTTACGATATCGACGGTGGCAGGGAAGGGGAGTCCTCCCACTACCTGCTCGGGGCAGGGTGAGTGCACACCGAGCCCGCCGCTAGCCCGCCCATGCTCCTCCGAAAACGGAGGAACACCCTACGGCCTACCTACAGCCCAAAAATTGGGCCCGTCCCTGTCAGAATATTAGCCACCGGACAATAAGTTCCTCCAAAAAGTGGAGAAGTTATTGTCCGGTGCCCAGGGTGCACCGGCCCAACAACTGCTTTTCCCCCCGGACGTATCAAGAGGGACCAGCAGCCACCGAGCGCACGTGGAGGTTTCCTGACCTAGCACCCCGATCAGATTTTACCTAAACATTCAATAATGAAATGTATACACACAGGTCATCATCATCATCATTTCGGCCGAATGAAGTCCACTGCTGGACACAGGCCTCCCCCAAAGATCACCACAACCACCGATATGGATGTGTTGTGGGTTCAATGGGGGGTTTTGCCATAATCGCCACGCTTGGCAGGCGGGTTGGCGATCGCAGTTGAGGTGTTAATGTACTCGAAGGACGCTGCTGCCCATCCTCCGGCTAATCCCTTAGTCGACTTTTACGACACCCACGGGAGGAGATGGGGTGGTGGCATTCTGAGCCGGCACCACACGGCATAGCCGGCACCACACGGCATAGCCGGCACCACACGGCATAGCCGGCACCACACGGCATAGCCGGCACCACACGGCATAGCCGGCACCACACGGCATGGATTGGTCTGAAATTAAGTAAAAGCTTGCCTTGTCGCCCTTAAATGAGTTTGTATCTGCTTTTATTAATTTACTAAAATATAAGAACTTGTCACCTAAGGAATAAGCATGAAAGTACAAAAAATGTTTTCATACAAAAAGGAAATTTAACCTATAAGTTTACTACTGGCGGTTTAACTGCTTTAAAACGCCACTTTGTTTTTTGTTTGAAATACATAAATAATTGCCAATTATTGGAAAAGTGATCTAGAAGTGATCTACCTATGTACTCTGACGATCGGACTACGTTTGGATTTTTTTGGGGAAGGCCTTTGTTCAGCTGTGGACATCCTTTGGCTGATATGATGATAGCCAAGTCCGTTAACCATATCAATTATGTTTTTCTTTGACTAAACTCAGTGGTATTTTAGATGAACTAAGAACGTAGATATGATATTGAAAAAGCGATTCTGGTAAGTTTCGGGTGTTCTCCAACTCGGTGCTTCAGAAGCAATTTCGCTTCACTTTATTAATGTTGTACCAATACCTGAAAAAGTGCTTGCAGAATGCTTGAATGGTTTAGGTAATCTTGTTTGAATTAATTTAATTTCTTGGACACTTTTTGCGAGAATAAACTGTAATATAGAAACAGGTATGAAAATCTTTCATCGTTTCGGCCGAATGTAGTCCTCCCCCAAAGATCACCACAACGACGGACATGGGTGTGTTGTGCGCTCATTGGGGGGTTTTGTCTTAATCGCTACGCTTGGCAGACGGGTTGGCGATCGCAGTTGAGTTGTTAATGTACTCGAAGGACGCTGCTGCCCATCCTCCGGCTAATCGCTTAGTCGACTTTTACGACACCCACGGGAGGAAATGGGGTGGTGGAATTCTAAGCCGGCACCACACGGCAAAAAATCTTTACAATGACATTATTTTTAGTTGTGGTGGCGAATTGTTTGGTAAGCATAAGAACTCTTCCCCTTTAGGGATTACGGGTGTCACGGTAATTTTATTTTACTTAGCATTTTTAGTACAGCAGCACTGGCAAATTTATGTCACATTTAGGTACGTAATTATGTGTAGTATTATAATATCAAACATATCAACACAAAACATAACATATGGACAAGCCTTTAGAGATTATTATGGTGATAACAGATTATTATCTAAAAAAAGTAAAACCAACTTTATCATCATCATCATATCAGCCACAGGATGTCCGCTGCTGAACAAAGGCCTCCCCCTTAGATTTCCATAACGAGCGGTCACATGCCGCTCTCATCCAACGACTCCCAGCGACCCTCACCAGGTCATCTGTTCACCTCGTTGGAGGTCGTCCCACGCTGCGTTTTTTGGTGCGCGGTCGCCATTCGAGAACCTTTGTGCCCCAACGGCCATCAGTTCTACGAGCAATGTGCCCTGCCCATTAGCACTTCAGTTTACTAATCCATCCAGTCATCTATGTCGATAACTTTAGTTCTTCTACGGATCTCCTCATTTCTGATTCGATCACAGGCGTTTCTGTACAAGCACTTCAACACTTCAATGTACATGTAAAACCAACTTCAATAAGCATAAAATGATATGTGTTAAACAGTTTGGAAGTAAGAAAAAATTGGCACTGACTTCTTAAACTTTTTCATACAATTTCGTTTTGAAGACGGTTTTTACTTTTTTAAAGTTTATTAAACTTTTCTATTTTTAGTGGCATAAACAAGCAATTGCTGCAATTGCGGGTGATTTGTTGTCATCCATTGAAAAGTTCTTCTTTATCTCCAATCAAAATCGATCAGATCTTTACCAAATTTAAATGGGAACACTCTCAAGATATAGCCTCTTTAATTCAAAAAGAATAATTAAAGTCGGTTCTAAATCGCCGAAGACATCGCGTCATCATTTCGGCCGAGTGAAGTCCACTGCTGGACACAGGCCTCCCCCAAGGATCACCACAACCACCTATATGTATGTGTTCTCGCTCATTGGGGGGTTTTGCCATAATCGCCACGCTTGGCAGGCGGGTTGGCATACAAAAATACAGTCGAATTGAGAATATCCTCTTTTCTTTAAGTCGGTTTAAAAATAAAAACATTTCAATATCATTCGCAATTTAAATTTCGACATTATATTTGAATACTTGATCCTGGAATCACATCCCCGAGGGATTGCTTCCAATATCTGTAGAACAATTTGCGTTGCGTTCAAATTCTCTTTAAAACTTCGATCCGGGTGCAGGTCGCTTAAACGATGTCTTGAATACCTAATAGGAGTGGAGAGGCGGAATGCTCGTTCTCAATTCACTTGCCAGCGCATAAATTAGCGGTACGGGCACACAACCACAGCAATTCCGCAAAAACTCCAATCGTAGGGGAAAAGTTTGGCGATTAAGCCGTGAGGCGTGGCGTGGCCAGGTCTGTTCGTGACAGTTAGTGCCGCCACTTGTTATAATCCGTTAAACTTTCGACCCTCGTCAAGGTATGCTGAGGATTAATGGAAACGCTTTCTTTTCCAGATTTATGATATTCTTTTTTGAATCTCCGATCCACCTTTGGGCTTTGACCTCCATGCGATAAAAATGATAAAAGCCTACGTCGCGTTCGTATGATGTAATTACCTAGCGCATACAACGCTCATCTTATTAGAATTAATTTGCATCCTCTTTAATGCGAAACCCTCTTAACAAGTTTGCATAAAATATCGTTTGTTTATGTAATTTTTAATCAGTTCAATTAACGTTCTGCACTTAGTCAATTTTGCATAGTTACTTTTTGACAAAAAGTGTCTGGAATTTAAGTGAACAAAGCAAACTGGAAATGTCAGGCACCTCAGTTTAAGAGCAGAAAATAAAAAAGTAAATGTATACGGTTAATTAACTACGTACCTTGCTAGTGTAGCATTCGCAGGATGTCAGTGACTGTGACTAATGTCATCCTATACCAGGAAAGCTGCAAAGCGCTTGAAACGTTAGAGAAAACAAAAACCCATGATATGTATGCGGTGTAATCCTTATGGTGCATATCCGTGACAGCACGACTCTATCTCTTGGTGGATGTCGTAAAAGGCAATTAAGGGACTCTAAGCCATAGAGATGGGCAGAAGCGTCCCTTCTGTGGATCAGTAGCTATACTGCGCTCACGGACCCGCCTGCCAAGCGTGGTGAGTATTAACAAATACTCCCCAAATTAACCCAATTGGTAAAAATTATGGGGAGACATTTGTTTCCAATGGACATATAAATAGCTGATATGATGATGGCGATGACGTAATCAGTTTATAAGTGTTTTATTACAATGAGTAATTATCACGTACACTTAACATACTTTATAAAGCCAAAACCCAAAAAAAAAAACAAATTAAAATTAGTTTGTACGCGTATGATGCTAATCTAATGACAGAGAAGATGTTGATTTAATTAACAATACTATATGTGAAAGTGCTGTGTGGTGCCGGCTACGTCACCACACAGCACTAGCAGCGTCCTTCCAACACATTAACAATTCAACTGCGATCGCCAATCCGCCTGCCAAGCTTGGCGATTAGGCAAAACCCCCAATGAGCACACAACACACCGATATCGGTCATTGTGGTGATCTTTGATGGAGGCCTGTGTCCAACAGTGGAGTTTATTCGGCCGAAATAATGTGTAAGTTGAGGGAAAATATCACAATTTTATGACTTATTAGATTAAATGATAAAGATTGAATCTAATCTATATGCACGTCATCATACATTCATACTTGGACTGCCTTTAAATCACATATTACAATTTGTATGTTTCTATAAATATTGCTTGCTAATCTTTTAACAACTCTCTAAATCTGTAAGAACGCGCCCACACAGTCACTGTTAAAAGTTCAATTCTGTCGTCTCAATAACTTACCTATAGATACGACAACCTCGTCTAAGAAATTTCTGAAATTGTTTCCAGAATAGCTGGCATAAGTAATTTGTCTATTCGAGATGCTTGTAATTTTCTGAATTCAGCCGACAAGCTAAGAAATAATGTAGATACTTACTTTATAAATGTATTACCTTATAATTGGGCACACTTTTCTATAAACTGTGATTTTAACATCGCTAAAATCGCGATAGCTTAGAATATCTTCCTTAAAAAAATCTTGGAAGCATTTGGAATATTCTATTCTTAGAATTGTACCTTCCTTTCTTGTTACTCTTGGACTCTAGCAACAATTTTTTTTCTCTTAGTACACAGGTTCTCCGCGTAGACATTTCAAGTAATAAATTGTAAGAGATGTTACGATAATAAAAGAATCACTCCAAATGTTATCATCTACTAAACATCTATTACAGTTTATATCTAGAATCACATTGCAGTGCGTAAGTGATCTGCTTTTGTTTGTAACAAACATTCGAAAAGCCTTCGAAGTAGTTGTTTTATGTCAACATCAACAGTAAGTTATGCCTGTGTAAAGATTCAAAAGTGACTGATGTGTGGAAACTTGCTAGTAGTATTATGTTTTTTTACAAAATTATTTAATGTGAAGCTTACATACATACACTATTATTATGATTCATTGAGAACGATAATACTTTTTTTTTGTTAGTCCTGACATTCCACGACATTATGATGTTTATTGTAAATAGCTACAATGAGGCCGCCGAGGAATGCGACCTGTCATTTATACTGGTTTATTGGCTATAGCATTACCATTTACATCATAACGGCAACCCTCAATAAACTAAAATGGTTCAGCGCTAAATTTAATCTAAATGTAAAAGAGACCAGTCCAACTGTCAAGTGTTAGGAACGCATTCTCTCGGCGACCGCACTTCAGTTCAATTATCATTTTGCCCAACAAAATATTAAATATTTTGCCCAATAAATTACCATTTCAGTAACTTGTGAAATCCATTCATTCAAAAAGTTATAATGTTTGCTCGGATCAATAGCAACATGGACCATGCAACAAAAAACAACCTCAACATTTATCATGTTCCATCCGTTGCATATCAGACGTAAATATTCAAATCATACATGTAGCACATGTACGTCCAGCTAATTGGTTCGTGTTACCTTACAAAGTAGCAGCTAGTTGGGTATTCAGATTGCAACGCCCTTCCAATTAAAATTGGTCAAATTCCTGAAACATTGACTCACTAAATTAGACTGAACTAGTCGCCAACACAAGCTGATTTAGTTTACTTCACGTGTGCGAACATTCATAGAAACTGTGAACTGTAAGTATGCTAATAAACGAAAACATTGACTAACAAAAATGTTACCTGCAGCGGGGATAAAATAATCAACGTGTACTGTGTGTACTAGTCTAATTCGCAATATACACATTATGGTAATCACCTATATAAGCGAAATCACAATAGTATCGGATATAAGAAAAGAGAATTCCCAAAGACGATAACATGGCGGGAAAAACGCTGCCGTAAACCATGCGCAATAAAGACTGCCAACAATTTATTTATATGATGCTTCAGGGAGAAGTTATCCGCGGATCCGGGGTACGAACGAGGTGGAATCGAGTTGATGCGTGCCGAAACACGAATGAGAAAATTGATGCTTCTGTATAGTACAGTAATCACAGCTAATCTTCTTATGCGGCCGATTGAGACAGAGTATTAGCAAGTATTGACGATGTTAGATTTTGGAACCAAATATTTTAACAAAGGCGTGTATATTTCTGTGTGTCGAGATAAATATATTCAATTAGTTTGCTTTTATTTTTCAAAGTTCGTAATCCGAGAGAACACTGACAATGAAGATTGGTTTGAAATATATAATTCTGAACAAAGAATTCATACCTGGTGCGAAATTAACAGTGTTCGGATTATTTTGCCGAGTTTGGATTATTATTTGCAGACGTAAAAGTTGAAGAATCTCAAGGATTATTAATTATATCAGTAAACTAAACACTTGATTGACGCTCAAAATGCATTTAACGCGGAGTATCAAAACTTTAATGATGCTTTGTCGTGATATTATTATTTACAAAGATCGGAACGCTAAAAGCTTTTACACTTAGGCATAGGTACAAATATAGATAAAATACATACAGTTCATAATGAACTGAAAAGTCAAACTAGCACAATAAAGCCCGCTGCACATGCACACGATATGAATGGTCTAATAAAAGTCACATGAGCACAGGCTGATGATGCGTGGCGTTGTAGCGACGGATTAAACAGTCAAACTGGAAATACCACGGCTTTGCCTTCATGGCTAGACATCAACGTACTGTCAGCGTTAACATTCGGATTTGTGTGGATCGGGGATATTAAACAACCCGGCCCGCTTCGCTCAATGCGCGTCAAATATATAGAGCTGCGTGAATAGACACTTTGACGTTTGACCAAAAGTAATATTGCATGCACGTTTCCATTTCGTTCTATTTATGTCTGTACTACTTTTATTAGTATTGAGCTGACTGCAGAATGATTAAAATACGCACACACGTACATACAACTTCTTTTTTTTAACTCTTTATTTATTTCGGGGTTTTTATCCACATGGATACGTCAACCCCATCATGCCTTATACAATATATATTCAACAATTACTAGGTCTAGTTACTAGAGCGGGATCGGGAGAGGGCCGATCCCGCTCGAAGAAGAAGGAGACGGCGCCGGGGTAACAACCGCCCTGGCGCCTAATTCCGATACGCCTGAAAACCCCTGCCGTTGCTATAAGGTGGGGGACCTCTGGGTTCGCGGGTGCGTAGATTGGGGAATCTGCGTGCCCACACCAAGCGACCCAAGAGAAGACGGTAGCACGCATGTGGTCACGCGCTGCCGTGGGACGCACTGGGGGATCCTTTACAATCCCCCTGGGGGGGTGACCGCTTTACAGTCACCCTCTCCGAGATGTGCCAATAGGCGTGGCACCAGTGGGTGGCTCTAGTGTGATCATACGAGGACCTGGATCCTCCCTTAGGTGCCGAAGATGACCGCTCCAGTGGTTTTAGCCGATAGGAGTCCGGCATACCCCTTCGTCCTTCCCCGGGGCGAAGGAAGTTCATGATGAATTTCCACTGGGCACCAATAAAAAAAAATAAAAAAAAAATAAAAAAGGTCCATCAATGAAGTATACCAACTGACATAATCTTTTTGCAACATCAGATTTTGGTTGTGCTAAAATGATTTGAACTAGCCCTACGTCTAACATATTTAATTTAATAATGTCTTAGGTTTTCGCGAGTATTACACATTATAATAAAACACTTTTAAACGGATTCTATCGCGTATATTTTAGGTTTTTCCCGACGTTTCGAATGCTTTGCAGCATTCGTGGTCGCATTCGAAACGTCAGGAAAAACAAAAACCTAAAATATACGCGATAGAATCCGTTTAAAAGTGTTTTATTATAATATTTAATTTAAATTCGTTGATTAAAATTTGCCTTTAATTTTGGTTCCTAACACAGTCCATCAGCAAATGATGTACATCCTCAACCACATTGCACGTATTGTAGTTAGGTGAATTTGTTTTCTTCATCAAGAATGCAAACTTGATACAACTTCATATTTTACGCAGTTGCAACTGGTATCATTTAAAGCTGATGAAATGGTAATATGATTCCATAAATAATAGTTTCATTACGTACTCAGATACGACAAAGAATTTGAGTATGTGTAAATAATATCGAACATAAATTAACTACTTATTAATATCGACAGAGAAATAAAATGGAATACCTACTAATATAATTGTGTTTCAAATAAGATCTCAAATGTTAAAGCTGAAACAAACGAACTTTCTAAATATAGAAATAATAGAAATGATACGAGAGCATCGTATTACTTCTGCAAGAAAAACAATCGTATAACAAAACAAGTACGGCCCACGCCTTATAGTTCGAACGAAGTAAATAAATTAAAGGGCCCTGATGTTAAAAATATTCGTCGTAAATATTAGTAGTGGTTACGGATCTGTGGACTAAAACTGCATTATCATCTGCATTTGCAAGAAAACAAAACGCATTGTGTATATGATTATTGTATAGGAATTCACATTCTTACATGCTCCAGCGATTATGCATCCGTGCTGTATGTGATCCGTAGAAAAATATGAAATATTTATGATTTCGTTGATGATGTCGTTTCTACTGGCTGCTACAATTTTATTTTTGAGATCTCGTTCACCAAATTGTTCACCCAATGGATTTTATGTAAAATGTCTAGGAAATCGAAACGACTGCACAAATAACTTCGTCGCATTTATTCAAAATTTAAGTTTATGATGTCTTTTATTGCTTTGTATTCTTATTGTAGTGCTAATTCACATAATAGATAGAGTCTCTAGTGTGATCATACGAGGACATGGAGCCTCCCTTAGGTGCCGAAGATGACCGCTCCAGTGGTTTTAGCCGGTAGGAGTCCCGGCCGGCATACCCGTTCGCCCTTCCTCGGGGCGAAGGAAGTTCATGAAGAATTTCCACTGGGCACCAATAAAAATAAAGGTACTTACTGACAACAAAACCCTACTTTTGCATTATCCGACATGTAGCTTTTTGTATTAAGTCACTGAAACACATCTATCAATAAAATTGCAACAACTCGTGATAATTAAGTCCCCATAGTGTAACATCAAACAGATCATTTAAAAAATTCGTACCCAAGCTCCCTAGCCATGATGGTTCTAACCGCATCCGGTGCGACAGACAACCGGCAAATAGGAACTATTTGTTCCGTAACGTATCAGGTGGGGCACACGCACGACCGCGAAATACGTTGCCAGACAGTCGAGGATACAAGGAAATCCAATTTTGCGTTTCTTACTCGGAATGGTTAAGTCTGGTATGTATCTTATAAATGAAATTACTAGATTTTACGACACACTCGATGTTCGTGAAAAATTTCAAATTAATGTACTATATATTTCGTTTCCGTAATAAAGTAATGTTAAAAATGTTGGTGAACATTTTCAAATTAATATACTTTGTATATACCTACTTTGTTTCCGTAATAAAGTAAGTGGAGTCGTTGGATGCGGGTGGCATGTGACCGCTCGTTGGGGAAATCTATGGAGGAGGCCTTAATTCAGCAGTGGACGTCTTTCGCCTGATAATGATGAATAAAGTAATGCAGGAAAAATGTGTCCAGATTATTTGTACGATATAAGCTTACCCTGCCCCCGAATACAGAGCGACGGGTTCTGGTAGATCGGATCAGGTGAGATCACTCTACTAAGTAGTATGTGGCAAAGCAGTCAAATTAGAGGACAGAAGCTTCCTTCTGGATCAGTCAAGAGCTGAACATGCTTGGAGAAGAGAAGAGGCAACTGCCAGGTGCCCTGACAGCTGCATAGCTTAGGGCTACATGTCACACCGCCCAGACCGTCGCTAAACCTTTATGTTCGCAGGCGCTTGGTACGAGTGAGTCTGAATATTTTCTTTTCTGTAGGTCCAACCATAACCAAATTTCCGTGTGGTGGCTGGATTAAGAATCTAGCACTACTCTAACTCCTCTCGTGGATGTCGTAGAAGGCGACTAAGAGACCAGAGAGATGGGCGGTAGCCTCTATTTTGTGGAGCAGTAGCCGTGCTGCGCTCACCAACCCGACAAGTCTGAGACATGTTCCGAGCGCGCCACTATAGAGGATTGTGCAACTGGTTAGGTCGCACAGAAGTATGGGGGTCCCCAGCGCTGCAGAACCAAAATTCACGGTCTGCAGCGCAAAGTGGCTATCCGGATCGCACGAGGATACTGAACGGTGTCCTATGAGACGGCAACTCTCCTGGCGCATTTTTCGCCTTTCGACATCCTGGCGGAGATGGATGCGTGGGTCTACGATCAGACACGCTCCCTCCGCCAGAGCGGCGAAAACGCGCCTCCAGGGGCGTTGGACAGGCTGCGGCGGCTGGCTCGGTGACGCGCACTTGTAAAGTGGCGTCACCGCCTGCGGATGCAATTTGCGACCAAGCGCGTCGTCGAGGCCGTCCTGCCGCTCTTCGGAGCCTGGCTCAGAAGGAGTGAGCGCGTCACCTATCGCCTGACGCAGGTGCTCACCGAGCACGGTTGTCTCGGTGCGTACCTGCACAGGATAGGACGCAAGGCCACGGCATAATTCCACCATTGTGATAGCGACCAGGACACCGCACAGCACACGCTCGAGGCGTGCCCTGCGTGGGCCGCCGAGTGGCGGAACCTGGTCGATCGGATCGGGCAAGATCTCTCTCTACCGGCAGTAGAGGCGGCTATGTTGGCAGAGCACGAAAACTGGAATGCAGTGGTCTCCTTCTGTGAGAGCGTCATGCTCCAGAAGAAGACTGCAGAGCGGGATCGGGAGAGGGCCGATCCCGCTCGAAGAAGAAGGAGACGGCGCCAGGGTAACAACCGCCCTGGCGCCTAATTCCGATACGCCTGAAAAACCCTGCCGTTGCTATAAGGTGGGTTGTTGCTATCTCTGGGTTCGCGGGTGCGTAGATTGGGGAATCTGCGTGCCCACACCAAGCGACCCAAGAGAAGACGGTAGCACGCATGTGGTCATGCGCTGCTGTGGGACGCTTTGGGGGATCCTTTACAATCCCCCGGGGGGTGACCGCTTTACAGTCACCCTCTCCGAGATGTGCCAATAGGCGTGGCACTAGTGGGCGGCTCTAGTGTGATCATACGAGGACCTGGAGCCTCCCTTACGTGCCGAAGATGACCGCTCCAGTGGTTTTAGCCGGTAGGAGTCCGGCATACCCCTTCGTCCTTCCCCAGGGCGAAGGAAGTTCATGAAGAATTTCCACTGGGCACCATAAAAAAAAGAAAAAAAAAAGTGCCAATAAGTATACCCATTACATATACGCAGCGTTTACCGTTGACGAAGACTCTCAATCATTCCGATAGGATAAGATAAAAAATGAAGTATGGGGTTCGTTAGAATGAGTGTCGGGCCAAAACCTGTTAGAGGTACTGTAAATGTGAAAGTAGATCCCCCGCCCAAGCGGCCTCCGTTGTAAGGTAGGTCCTAGTAATACTGGTGGTATTAGCCTGAAAGAGTCCCCGCACACCTCTCCTTCCGCAGGGCAGAAGACGACTATTTAGTGTTTTACACGCATAAATAAAAACGTTTTTATTGTTGTGTGACAAATTCAGATGCATACATGAATCTCCAACTTCACACAATAGACAAAACGGAGAGTTAAGATTTTATCATTCTACGTTTTTAGATTGGAATATATTTTATTTTGTGCCTCTATTGTTTCGTCTTAACTTATTCACACTAAGATTTTCAGAATTTCTTTATGATGCTTCCGTTATTTCCAGGCTATGGTTTTGCTGGGACTGATAGAATCTAAGTGATAAGGAAAATTCTAATTTGAATTTTTACAGAACAACAAACAAACAAATATACACAACATTTTGCGTTATAAAAATAAATATCTTTCTTATTAATAATACGCCCTATCAGAAACCTCATTGGTTGGTTATGATTGTGTTTTCTCAGCGGGTTTATGAAACGATATCCTTTTACCGTTACGCGGAAAAGTCATTAGCTCATCGACTTGGCCCGGTCAATTCCGCTTACGGTAGCGAGAGCAATCAAATGTAACTCTGTATTTGCTATTTACTTTACTTTTGTTATGAAATACCATTGGTATAATATGCTATTATCTCGTAGCGAGCTTCCAAATAAACATAGCCTACCTTTTATTTTATTTGTCCCCAGTAAAAAAATCATCATGAACTTCCTTTATCTCTGGGAAGGGCGAAGGTGCATGCCGCACTCCTTTCGGCCACCACCGGAGCGTTCATCTTCGGCATCGAAGGGGGGCTCCAGGTCCTCGTAAGATCATACTAGAGCCGCTCATGAGGCCACGCTCTTAGGCACATGTTGGAGAGGATAACTGTAAGGTCACCCCCCTAGCAATAACACTGCACAATAATAATGCTAACTAAAACTAATCTTGCGTGGTACCACACTACGCTCGTCACCTCTAGAGATTAGTTATTTAGTCTCTTATGCCCAGTAATTTCACTAGTAATTTTCTACTACACTGTAATTTCCCCCAAGGCATTTCTCGGGAATTATTGTAAAGGATCCCCCCAAAGCTTCGCTGTGCGCACACGGTGGCATGTGACCACGTGCGCGCCACTGCCTTCCCGGGGGACGCTTGGTATGAGCATGCAGACTCCCCAATCTGCACACCAGTGACCCGCGAGGCCTCCTGCTATAAGGCGACGACAGGGGACTTAGGCGTGTTTGACCTGGGCGCTGGGGCGGTTGTTACCCCGGCGTCGTCTCGTCCTTCTCCATGCCCGCACGCTCGAGGAGTGCCTTGCGTGGGTTGCCAAGTGGCGGATCCTGGTCAATCGGATCGGATGAGATCTTTTTCTACCGACAGTCGCATACCATTGAAGTGCTATTGTCTCCTTCTGTGACATCGCCATGCTCCAGAAGGAGACCGCAGATCGTAGAAGGTACACGGCACCGGAGTAATGGCACCGGCGCCGATGTCAGACATGCCTGAGCCCATTGTCGTCGTTATATGGCGAGGGGCGCTATACACCCGAGTTGCAAGCGCACACTGCTGCTTCAGGGGGGATCCTTTACAATTCCCCGAGAAGTGCCTAGGGGGCGGTTGTTTACAGTGGCCTCTCCTCCGCTAGAAGAACATTATGTATTTCTAACTGGTCAGTAAAATGTCTCTTATTGCAAGACTACAGCTAGGTAGGTACCATTTCTACTTCTGTAGAACAATAACAATATTGCGCTCACCAACCCAACTGCCAAGCCAGGTGAATACCGTTAAATTCCCTCCAAAATGACGACTTTATTGTGCAAATCTATGGGCGAGGCTTTTATTCAGCAGTGGACATCCTATGGCTGATATGATGTTGATGATGATGAGGTACCATCGCAGTGCCAGATATTCTGCTGCCAAACTTTAAACATTAGACATTACTGTGTTCCTGTTTGATGGGCGTAGCTAGTAAAATTACTGGGCATAAGAGACTAAATAACTAATCTCTCGAGGTGACGAGCGTAGTGTGACACCACGCAGGAATAGTTCTAGATAACATTATTATTGTGCAGTGTGATAAATAAGGTGTATGACATGCTCGTCTCGTCATTAGATTTTATAATAAAATACTACTAGAGCCGGTCTAGTAACTTCCAAGGTTCGAATTAATATATAACATCCCTCCCTTTTTAAAAGAAAAACTGTTTGCAACAGCTTTAGAAATCAGTGCAGTTCAGTGACATTTTACAGGATTCGAGTAGGATAACATAAATAAAGATAAAAAAATATATCTAAAAACCATTTACAGGCACATATGAATAGCCAAGACTTTAGATGCCGCGTTCCAAGATATGGATTTCCTATGGAGAATAACGGGCAAGAAACTTCACAGTAATTGTTTTTAAATCATTGCAACTGTTACAATATTTTTCACTGCATTGTTTTCAAAATGAGTAAAATATAGGAGATAGAAGAGTAAACTTCTTAAAAAGTCTACACTGAACAAGCCTGATTTTAATATTAAGTACCTAAAGTTAATGATTAAATTGTCATGGCAGCATTAAGTTGACTAATCCCAACAGAAGGCACTCGTTATCGAGCATAACGCATGCATCAATGTAGCTCAGCTCGACCATATTGTAGGGCAACTAAGCGACCTGGCAACTAAGCGACCTGATACACGATACCACCATCAGCAGAACACTTGAGTGTGCATAACATACCTAAACTGCCAGATCGGGTCAATTTAACAATATTATTAAATAACCCACGTGGTCCTCGCACTTACAGTATCAAATATAAATAAAGTGTAAAAAAAAAAAATTATATGAATTAAACTCGTTACTTGCTGATATGATTGATTGATGATTTGTATACACGGCTACCTACACATCAAGCAAGCACGGCTACAAATATAAAAACCAGTTTAATCTGATCTCTCATCATAGCGAAAGCCTATACAATGCGAGATCACGTTATACTGGTATAGTATAGCTTGATCTGTAGTGTGTGTACTCTATTTTAGACTGGACTGACTTGCACATTTTTTCCGTAAGAGTTACATCAATAATATCTGCTTGATTAATCTCGAAAGTTATTAGTATTTTTATGTAACAGTGTCAAAACCACTAACTACACGAAAGAATTAGAAGAAGAGCACAGATATTTCTGTTTTGACGGCACAGTTGGTGCAGAGGCTGTTACAGTCGGCTGCTGAACTCCGGATCGCGCGTTCGATTCCCGCACGGAACAAATATTTGTATGATCTGTGTGTAGTTGTTCCGAGTCCAGGTGTATTGTGTGTGGAAGTTGTGTCTGTAAGCATGTGCTGGATGTCCACGACAACGTATTTTTTTTTTAAAACAACTACATTTAATGTTTATTATAAAACGTTAGTATACAAAAATATAATTGTGGTACTAGTTCATAAATAAGAGCAAACCCTGAACACTCCGTCTCATTTACGTGAGGTACAAAAACAGAAAAACAAAATCAAAAAGAAGGTTAAAATTGTCAGACTCAATTGTATGTAGTGGGTGTCAGGCCGCAAGACACGCGAGGCCGAGTCCCAAGTCTCAGCGGAGTTGCGAGTCCCGAGTCCCGCGGTCACGTATAAATTACTCGGGGTGGAATGGCTCCTCTTTGTTGTCCCGACAAACTTACTTTCTTCTAAGGTTTAAATCCTGGCTTGAATTACGGAGGTCGCAGTTTAAAGAACTCTTTAGTGCGCATCCGTTAACGCCATTAGGGTAAATCTGCGGAGAAAGTCAATAAAACTTTTGGGAATTAACTTTAGTTTGCATAATTTATATTGAGCGTTTATTAGAAGTTTTGTTAAAAGTAAGGACTTAGAGCGGGAACTTTAACATTCATTAAGTCATATTTTCGTCGTTATTAGTATTAGTTTTCCGCGTGGTGTCCAGATTAAGAATATAGCACCACTTCATCTCCACCCGTGGATGTCGTAAAAGTTGTCTTAACCAGAGAGATGGGCAGCAGCGTCTCTTCACGCGAACAGCAGCCATTCTGCGCTTACCAACTCGCCCGCCAAGCGTAGTGAATACTGGCAAATTCCCCGCATAATGGCGACACAATTGTGGAAATCTATGGTGGAGGCCTTTGTTTAGCAGTCCTTTCGCTAATATCTGATATGATTTTAGATAGTATTATACTTCATGCTTCTTTTTCCATGCTACTTTTTTCAGGGGTTGTAAAAGATGTAAAAAAAAGGTGGAAATTGAATTTATACCTAGAGTGTGTTGAAAATAATAATTAAATGTTTGGCTTCATTGTTTGCAGGGAAACTACAACGTAATATGATCTGTAAACTGATAAAACTGATCTATAAATTCCCCGCGCCGCCGCCGCGCTGTAGTTCTAGGAATATTATTGCTACGTAGAGAACGGACACTGATTTAAAAAAAATCACCCACATATACACGACTCGTGAACCCATTTTATCCAATATACTCATATCCAACATCAAACATACTGTCAGGGGAGCTCGAAAAAACATTAGCGTTGTAATTTGACACTAATTAACCATGGCCGTTATGAAAGCGATACATCAACAGTGTTGCCTCACCGCGCCTACCCACCTATTACCTACCACCATAACATGAGCCCTCTCGCCCCTCCAACAATACTTACATCAGTTATAATGAAGGTAAAGTATAGGTCGGTCAGGGGTCTTTCGAAAACGGTTGGATGTCGCAGCGCATTCATCAGAGCAGTTAATTTGCGAGCAGATGAGTCACGACATCATCGCTCATCTTGTATACCTATGATACACGTCGGGAGCATTTGGCGCGATTTTATGTCACTATAACCTAGTGCTAGTTTCCTCCATGTTTGTTTTCGAACTAACTTGGCAATTTTTTGTGGGTCTACAATAGATGGAGTAAGCTGATGATGAGGGAAAGGTGAAAAAAAACTTTTGCTACCTAATGAGGTAGATTTTCCCTAGCATATGACACCAATCGCTTCTATAAGAAAACAAATTAACAGTTTTGTTGTTTAGTTTTTATTGTCTAATAACGGGATGTTAATGCCTAATACACATATTCACATACAGTTTCGAATTTACTAGAAGCGTCAGATTTCAGTACACCGCGGTGCCGATACCGGTTGGTTTTGTCGAACAAAGTCCAGAAAGGGGTTCCGTTTACACTAGTCGTTGTAGTGAGCTACGCTGGTCTACGAAGCTCGCACGCTACGTTAGCTACGTTGTCACATTGCCCATAATTGTTCGAATTGTCAATGCAACCGGCATTTCGCGGTCTATTGACCAAGTTATTACAAACGGAAAGAGCCAGTCATCCATTGGAATATTAAAGGTAACTTAGACCGTAAATGTGATCAATTTTAGGGCTACTATTAGGTATATCATCAGCACACAAAACACACACAAAGGATAGATGATGGTAATAATGATACATATTATGTTGTTAATATTCATTGCAGTAGACTTTATCGTTAAAGTTTTCATCTCATACTATATGTCCCACATCGCCGGGGACTATCTGTGACTGTATTTATTTACTATAGTGCAGCCACAGAGTCCCCAGTTAGTCTTTATTTAAGACTTAAAATCTCAAAACTACCCTCTATTTTCTCTTCTGTGAGGTTCGATGTGTCCGCGTAAGCTTATAGAGATCGGGTTTCTCCTTCCAAAGGATATTAACCGGTACAAAAGACTGAATTTGACTCCTGAAACACAGTCATTTTATACCTAGGTCAGGAATTAGGGTTCCACAGAATTGGAAAAAAATGCCAATAAGAGTTATTATTATTAGGTACATATAGAATACGCTTAATAAGAAAAAGTAACATCAAAAATCGTAAATTTAGGAACATCTCGTTTGAAGTTTAGCACATCCGGCGCGACCTATAATTACTACGGAATATAAAAATGGATGTCTCTAGTTATTTGAAATTATTTTACTATATTGTTAGATGTATATCTTTTCATTTAAGATACACAAATACTAAGTGGCTTTGCACGCGTGGAATTCGGAAATACACATCATGTTGTTGATAACATGCAAAAATGATAGATGATTACGGACTGATATGATAGAATAGGATGGAATAGAATAATTTATGGACTTTCCTCCATATCCTCCTTCCTAGATACTTTTACAGCTCACATTGAAACAATGGAGAATATTTCGCTATATGACAATCTCTGAAAAGAAATGCCGATAAAAACTTTAGTTACTTTTTCTCGATGACGAACTTATAAGCCACCATGTTGACAGATGAGCTATTGAATACACGAGTGTATTGTTTAGTTTATGAAAACTAACTAATGAACTACGTAAACAACATTTGGAAGTCGATTTTAACCTACTTCTAATAATTATCGTATCAATTTGAAACTTTACAAGCTTATGTAATTCAGATGACAATAAAATAATTTGGTACCATTAAACTGATCTAATGATTGAGCGAGGAGGTGGATAGTGGAACTCTTCAATGCTACTAATAAAACCCTCGAGTTTGAGCTCCTTTCGTTTGTCTTAACGAGTCCTATAGCTTACACTAGGTAATGAGGGTCTGATGATAGAGCCCGGTGGAAGATAGTGACACTCCTCAGCTGCTACTAATAAATCCTTCGAGTTTGGGCTTATTCAATTTGTTTTAACGAGTCCCATATATTACAATTCACGCATTATATTAGCTTGACCTGTATGTACTCATGTAACTATATATTATTGCAATGAAATCTTGCAATTTGATTGTCACCCACTTCTAGATGTCCAGTTTACTTCAAATTGCAGACGTATCAAGAGGCGATGACTACAATAATTTGACATGACTATGAATCTGGTGCTGTCCCCAGGATCATCAGCTCATGGTTTAAAAAACACAGGTTATTATTATATACCAGACATGTGTAAATAATGAATTTGAATCTATAAGCAATAAATTAATAGTATTTCAGGGTATTCACTCTATTGCTCTATAACAAAAAGCAAATTGCTTATAGTTTAAAAATTAATAAAAGCATGCTTTTAATATGAACACAAAAGCTCAAAATATTTCTCTTTTTTACAAGATTAATTAATTTAACTTGCGATGTATGTTAGTTTGTTTAGCTCAAATCTTCCAAGCCAAATTTGAAGCACTTCCTCTAAACTTATGACTTCAAAATTTTGCATACTTCTTCATTTCTGATGACAATAACTAAAATTTCGACATGTTATTGTTTTCTCATGAGAGCATACCTCCACGGTTACTAGCACGGACACGAAACTTTGCATATACGTTTAATTTGATAAACATGATCTATACCATGAACTGATGCTACAGTCAGGATTGTCTCCTTATGAGGAGAACCGCATGGGGCCAATTATACAAACCAAAGCAAAATAATGGTACATTTAATAACAGTAACATTACATCAACCAGAAGATGTCCACCACCTCGACATAGGTTCCCACAATTGTGTCGGAGTCATGAGGACACTCCTCAACGGTTAGTAGCATGGACATGAAACTTTGTAAGTTTGTTCAGCTCTGATGACACTGAAATGATAGAAATAACCTGATGCTTTTCATTTTAATAACGTATGTACAAGGTTGCTTTTAAATTATAATTTCTTTACTTTTTATTTATTGCTGCTTGGCTCGGGCTTTTGGTACTATAAATTGATGTATGGGTAAATTGGATGTGGAATTTTGGTCAGCTTATTTATTAACCATTATCATAATAAAGTCAAAATCATTTTGAGGCACTACGCCCGTCATACAATTCGTCATATATAAACCATTTAGCTACCTTTACGGGCATTTAGTATATAATTAATTGTTAAGAGTCAAAGTTGTTAAGAGTTTGAGTTATGTTAGAGTGTGAGTATAGGTTAGGTATTAGATATTTTTTTTTTATTACATCCATGCAGTCTTTTTTATATTCTATTATAGATCATTTTAAAATAATATGTTATATTATCTGTGAGAGTAATTAAGAATCTCTCTACTAGCCGGTAAGAATCCGGCGTGCCCCATCCGCCCAAATCTATAAGGATTTCGCCACGACAAAAAAGGGGTATACTTATTCCTAAGATAAAACGATAAACATATATTCAAATAACATGTTGAAGATTGACAATATTTTGTATCCTGCATCCGCGAACCCTATAAAGTGTACGAAAAAACTTCGGGAAAAACAGAATAAATTATATATAAATTATTATAAATAACTAATAAATTTATAATATACGCGATGTAATCCGTATAAAGGTGTTTTATTGTAATTTTTTGTAGTTTTATAGGGCCCGTTATTTAATTCTTAGTAAACTAACTCTATAGTAGGTCGCCTCACATCCTTTAGTTTAGAACCATAATTATGAGGTCGTGCCCTTATTGCAAATCGCCGCAAGGGCAAGCTCTTCATGTTTACAAGACTCATTGTTTGCCTTTAATAAACATTATGTAGGCACCGCTATTTGTTAGCTTTACATTATCGATTCTATACACGAACAAAAGCGATCGAAATTAATGTGTATGCATAATGAAGTTAATTAAGTCTGTGTCATTAATTTGAGTACAATATTTTGAGCTCATCATTTCTCCAATGAAGCAAGAATAAATACTAACATCTCTGACCTTTCTCGTACGGTTATCATGTTACTTAGAATATTCTGACATTACTTACCAATATGAATAGTTAAATAAGTACTTATTCGGGAGTAACACAATGCCAGGATAATACATTCACTCAATTTTGAAGATATGAGATGATTTCACTTCACTATTAGAAACTGCAATTTACATAATATGTAAACAATTACAAAAATACAGTAGGTACCTATTAATTATTAAATATAATATGCAAAACTTTATTTAACAAGCTGATCGTAACTTATTTAGTTACACATACAAATAAAATAATAAATATGTTACCTGATAATTAAGAATCAAATAATAAATAAAATACAATGCAGGTAGGTTTTCCGACTATATTCAGCCAGGAGATTTTGTTCACGACTCCAATCGGGTGGACGTAAACGTGCCGAGAGTCTTTTCGCTTTTGCTCAATTGTATCTTATCTCCATCGCAACATGATAATAATATATAACTTATATTTTATGAATAATCTCGACTTGTTTATGAATAAGAGTACAATCGAAAGCTACTGAAAAATAGTCAATGATTTCTAACGCACCGCACGTACTTTATTTTTGAACCAGCATATGGGTCGACCCTACGTCACCACTATGCAACTATGCTGATATACAATGTCATCCACTGGGCAACTCCTTTTTTACCGACTTCAAAAAGGAGGAGGTTTTCAATTCGAGACGTATTTTTTTTATGTATGTACACCGATTACTCCGAGATCTGTAGACCGATTCCTTTTTTAATAGGTGCAGAATGCTTTCGAATTAGTCCCATTTTAATTTCATTACATTTGATTCAGTAGTTTTTTAACCAGCTTCAATAAACATGTTTAATTGACTGCGCTTACCTAGATGATGTCTTAACACTTCGATTCTTAGAATTATTTTTAGTGTTAGCTACGGATACCAAATTGGGCATTCACGTTAATCGGATGGTTTTTACTTTTAATCCGAGCTCACCGATAACATCCCTTTTTGCCAATGAAACCATAGCGTGAGTGTAATTCGACGTTAACATCATCTAGTTAGAAAGAAAGTACTATTTTAATTTAAAATGTATTAATTAAGAACAAAATAAAAATATGCTCAAATAACCTAAGCCGTAATTATTGCTATAAGCCGTTTACGGTCGAAACACTTAGGTCATAGTATCAAGGGCATGCCGGCTTTTCAAAGATATATGTAGACGGTGGGTTGACACTTCGCGTGATTAGCAGGCTGGCATTTTCTTTGGCCAAAGAATAAGCTTTGCCATTCAACGCGGCATTGCTGCCAGTCTCCTTGGAACATTATCAGTTGACAGCAATAAGGAGGAGTACATTGACGCCTTAGTGTATGTGCCACATTTAATATTTTTTTCATAATTACTTGATATCTGATATATGATATTATGTCATTATAGAACTATTCAAACACTTTACATGCAGGCGCACCGCCTCCCCCTATCATCGGGACGCCGCCATAATCGTAGTTATTATACCTCAAATTACAAAACTTACACGATTCCTTTCACGACACTATTGTTCCGTACAAAAATACATGTTCCAAATAAACCAACATGTAGACAAACGTAGTATCGTACACGAACCAAAGGCATGTCCGCTTACAAGACCGAGGCCCGCTGGGTACTGTCGTAAAAACACTATGAAATGTTTACGAGACTAGCCGACGCAGCTGCTTAATTCTTTTGAATTTTTCATATGGACAATGCAAATAACATAACGTTACGTAATACGCCTCATAGCACAACCCTTTTTGCCAGTTTAGTGAACAGTATTTTAAGATAAGAACATTCTGAGAAGTTAGAAGATATTAATGAGGGATTTTGGATTTAGATGATTGTATAAATGAAGCCGTTTGACTTTTGATCTGTCTCTGATCCCTCTCTGTATTTGATCCCTGTCAGTAGAATAATTCGGAAATTACTCAAAAATGTGTGATTTAGAGATTTTATCATAAAGCACATTATCCTCACGGCAAGAATGGGTACAGTCCAATGAGCGCTTGATTTGGAGTGTAATGACCGGAATAAGAGTAGGTACGTCCGTCTTGTTTCCAAAAAACGGCAGTCAAAGTTGATTCTCATTAAGTACATTAATTAAATAACAATAATAAATAACAACATTTTACTGGAAGCGTACGACTATTGGATACGGATAAAATCAAACAACTCATTTGAAGTTATTATTATTAGATAACTAGAGGTCCGTGTGGTCATCATCATCATCATATCGGCCATTTATAGTCCACTGCTGAACAAAGGCCTCCCCCATAGATTTTCACAACTGTGTAATCATTTTGGGGGGTATTTTCCGGGCTTGGCAGGTGGGTTGGTGAGCGCAGTATGGCTACCGTTTCACAGAAAGGACGCTGCTGCCCATCCCTCTGGTTTAGATTCCCTTAGTCGCCTTTTACGATATCCACGGGGGGAGATGGAGTGGTGCTATATTCTTAATCCGGACACCACACGGATAACGGGTCCGTGTGGTGCCCGGATTGAATGAAGTCTCTTCTGTAGAACAGTAGCCATGCTGCACTCACCAACCCGCCTGCCAAATCGGCAAATACCCCCCAAAATGATGAAACAATTGTGCAAATCTATGGGGGAGGTCTTTGTTCAGCAGTGGATGTAATAATGGCTGAAATGATGGTGAGATTGTCGCGGAGTGCCTCCCTCCGTGTTCCTTCCCGGTTAGCTCAACAAGGAGGCTCTCTCCACGGCAGCAAGTAACGGAGTTCAGTTATTGTGATTCAATGAAACGTAGCATATATGTTATATAGGTATATTGATATTCACAATTTCAACACTTCATCCTCATGGTGATGTTTATATATTTCAAATATAGCTTATAAACACAATATTTAAGCTAGTTAAAAATAAGTAATTGTTATATTGCAGGAGACTATTGGTCAGAGCGACAGCTGTGTGTTGGACCACTAGCGTTCAGAATCGAATGTCTAATGATAATGGTCAAAATATGAAGAGCGACTCTACGTCACATAAATTCGAATTTTGATTTGAATAAAGAATGAATCGTGAGGTGGACAGTGATGGAAATAAAAAGGTATGAAGTCATGAAAGAGGTTGATTGAAATGAAGATGAAGGATGACTTCGTCACAATACCCCGCTGTCCCGGTGAAAAAAAAAATCATGTAAGGATTTTTTTTTTGCAATTAAACAATAAATCAATCATAAAGCGTGTCATAAAAAAAAAGTAAAAACAAAAAAGTCAAAGAAATGGTAAATGTGAAATAAATTTTGTAGGTGTGGATGCTATGTAACAATGAGAATATACAATAGATTGGATTCCCAACACATACAACTAACACAAATCACGCATGCATTCTTCATCATTCAAAGTCTTATTTCCATTATTGGAAGAGGACGCCAAACATAGAGTAACCCTATACTATAATAAAGGTTACTCATGGAATCAATCTACAATAGTGTAGGCTTATTTAGTGTCAGTCACCACCCGCTGACGTTTGGTGAAGGTGTAGCTAAGGCTTATTTAGAGAGTCGCTAACCGCTCTGTAATATATATACAAGGAGTTAGCCAAATAGGCTTACGTACCTAACTATAAGGACGATACGTCTGAAAGACGAATATAAGATATTATATCTTATAAGTATTAAAATAATTATTTGCATATTATATGCAATTAAGATTAATTGACCGAGGCTTATTTATAGAGTTGTCGCCGCTCTTTTAGTAAGAAGTTTTGTTGGTCGACGATACTGGGTATAGAATAGGGCTTATTTAAAGAGTTTCAATCCGCTCTGTACTGTAACGTTAATGGAAAATTAACATAATAATTAGTATTACATTATGTACATAAAGTAAGTAAGTATATAAAGGGTGATAATTGAGTTTAAGGTAACGTTTTAAATGATTCCGAAAAGGTTATGTTAAAAGAGTATTGGATAAAATGATAAGTAAAGAGGAATTATATACATAAAATAAATAAAAATTGGTAAAGGGAAATTATATCAAATTAATACTTGATTAGTTATTAATCAAATAAATCCTGAAGTTAATATATTATTCTCTAAAAGGGAAAGACGAGATTTTAAATCATTATATTTTAAATCCATTATATGGTTGAATGAGAAAACTATTAATGGTGATTATGTTATGATATGGTATGGTATGGTATGGGATAATTAGTTAATTATATATAATAATCTATTGTGTAATAAATAAATACTTTGTTTGGTCTTCAACCACCTAGTACAGGAGTGCGTCTCGGTTGTCGGTTACGGAAACCTCGAGGAATACACCCTGTACGTCGGTGGTCTGCGTGCGCGTATACCTAAGGATACTCTCCTTAGGCACGCTGTAAGTGTATAACCGATCTCGTCTTGAAGTGACCACGAATGGTTTTAAGAACACTCCAAGATTCGAAAAGGTTTATGATTCTACCGTTGGGTAGATTGGTAGTGTATGTATTCGTGGATTAAGTGATTATGTGTCCTGTAGGAGTATCTGTTTAGTGTAGATATATAAATAAATTCTACTTGGTATAATAAACCTAATTAAATTAAAAATAAATTATGAATGACGTGATAATGACTTACTGACAGCTGCCCTCTGACACCTAAAACAAATATTATATTTTCTATTTGTTATAAATCTAGACAAATATAATTAGCACTGAATAAATAACAAAATTATGAATGAAAAAAAAAATAACAACAATAGTTATAGAAAACACAGGTAAGTTTACAAAAATATATTGTTGTTTACTGCCAAAAAGTAGACCCAGATATGAATAGACGTCGGCTGTAAATGCCTTTTAGAATTTTGAAAAAGATAAATAATTATGGAAAATCCTTCTGTAGTTTGCCGTTCAGGCCTCCCCGAAGATGGTTGATGATGATAACTTTCTTCTTATATTATGTAGCTAGATGATTAGGCAGCTGACGAATTGGGTTGGTGGGTATTCTTCAAATTTGGCGCCAGTGTCGCGGAGTGCCTCCCTCCGTGTTCCTTCCCGGTTAGCTCAACAAGGAGGCTCTCTCCACGGCAGCAAGTAACGGAGTTCAGTTATTGTGATTCAATGAAACGTAGCATATATGTTATATAGGTATATTGATATTCACAATTTCAACACTTCATCTTCATGGTGATGTTTATATATTTCAAATATAGCTTATAAACACAATATTTAAGCTAGTTAAAAATAAGTAATTGTTATATTGCAGGAGACTATTGGTCAGAGCGACAGCTGTGTGTTGGACCACTAGCGTTCAGAATCGAATGTCTAATGATAATGGTCAAAATATGAAGAGCGACTCTACGTCACATAAATTCGAATTTTGATTTGAATAAAGAATGAATCGTGAGGTGGACAGTGATGGAAATAAAAAGGTATGAAGTCATGAAAGAGGTTGATTGAAATGAAGATGAAGGATGACTTCGTCACAAGATAACTATTTGGGATACTCAAATCTAAGCAAATAAAGTGAAAAGTTTAGGATGTTATCTTTTTTATGTTGTGTCTAAAGTTATGAATCAGATTTATCTCAGTTTAGTTTTAAATGTTCTATATCTTTTTTGTATAATTCGTAGTTACTCCAGTGTACCTAATATAAAACAATGTAATCTACTATTACTATAATAAAATCGTCTACGATCAAAAAATATGCAATGTACAGTTTTTGTCTCTATAGATACAGACATGCACGTTGCATATTTTTTTAAGTCTCTACTGCGTGCTTCAGAAACTGACTGATGTCAAAACTGCAATTTGTAGAGTTTGTATTTTTTGTGTTTCTATGTTTGATGAGAACGCCAACACCACAGGATAAAATTTGTTATAATTTGGTAAAAATTTCCATTGCGGCCCGGGTCAAGTTCTAAATACAAATCATCACGCTTTGTATATGGGAGGTGAGTAGTACAACTGTATGTCTTCAAAGTTATGTTTTACAGCGAAGATTATGAAATGTTCACACAAGTAAACACATTCATCAGTACGTAATAAGAATAATTTAAAAAAATTAACCATGTCTATATATGTAAAGGGAGCTAAACGACAGATTTTAAGAATAAGAACCGTATTTCGAAGGTTTTCGTAATTGGTTACCTACATTACCTGCTGACCTGATGCGTGGGATATGGTTGTGTGTTAATGTTAATTAAATTATGTTTTGCAATAATTTTACTCTCTTGAAAATCAATTTCTACATTTAGTCCGATGTAGGTAGTCAATATTTTTATTTAATTAAATTAATTAATATGTTAATAATAAAAAATAATAAAAAAAATGTGTAACATAATTTAATGTAAACAAGCGAGCACTAGCGCCTTATGTTGAACGTTTATCCGTGAATATGGCGCTTGCAGCAGCGCCGAAATATCGGGATCTCAATATAAATGAAAAAACATGGTAAATATCCCGTTTCCAGTTCTAATAATATTTCATACAACTTTTGTTGTACAACCTAGTGACGAGATGACAAGTCATTCGCATGGTGGTAAGCGTCAAGCCTGTCAATTATAAATCTAAAACTAGTCCTGCTTGGTAGAACCCTGCTTTCGTAACCTCGAGACATTAGTTATTTTGCCTCTTATGCCCAGTAATTTCACTGGTTATAGTGCCCTTCAAACTGGAACAGTGTTTACACTACACTACTGCTTGGTGGCAGAATATCTGGCACTGTGGTGGTACCCACCAAGCCGACTCTCGCAATAACAGACCTATCAATACTACTGCTGGAAGAGAAAGATATTGCTCCAGGACCGACCGCTCAGAGTCACACAGGGCAGTCTTCGATCTTGTACTGTGCAGTACCTGTCTCTTCTACATTATTACTAGTATGTATTCAGGTAGCCTTGTCATAATTTCTAAATTCTTTAAGCTAGAGATTGGAAAGCCAATGAAATTGATATTCATGATATTAACAGTGTGGTCTCGATGCTCTAAATTATTTTCAATTAAGTTTTACAGAAAAAGTAAATATTTTATATCCTGTCCTACTATATTGTGAAGTCTATTTTTCACAGTTAGTTTATAAGGCTGAGTATTGAACTTCGCTTGGAGTCCTCATTAATTTTCACTAGTTTGTCCCGCGGCACGGCCTTCGTGCGGCCCTAACATAAATTCCGAGATAACTTGAACAAACAAGTGGAAGTCCAAATAAGTAGAGCCCTTTAGAATGCGCCCCAAGTGACGAACTCGTTTGTAAACTCAAATAAATAATTAAATTCTCTTTTCGTGTAGTGGAAAAGTTTTGGGATATTGTTTTTTGGGGCAAGGCCGAGAATTAGCGAAAACCATCTTTATGTCTTTGCAATTTTGAAGTGGCAACATCTCAGCGTCTAATGTGTTGGTTTATTCGAACTCTGTATCTTGCACTTCAAAACTATTTAGCTTAGTTACATATTTATAGGGCTACTAGTTATGACCAACTTTTTTATTTTTTGGGTGTCGTAGTATGCGACTAAGGCAATCTGGGATCCGGTGCGTTTTACCATTAAACACTTTGTTCTACCGCAGGTGGCGGGTAGACCACCAACAGTAGCATACCCAAGAAGGGTTGGTGTCAAGTAGGCGGCCGACTGTAAAACCCTTTTGCTAAAACCTTTGCAATACGACTGACATTTTGCGCTGACTCCAAGAACCTGGGACAAGGGCAGGAAAAAGAAGATTACATTGGTTAGCCCCAGGATAAAATTTTGCATAGTAAATAGTAAGCTAAAAGCATCCGTCCGGTTTCTGCATGTTGTATATTATTTATTTTGCAGAGATTGAGATTTAGTAAAAAAATATTTGCATTCGGCGTGAAATAGATCTCAATTACATGAAAAAAAAATTAAAACATAATGTTAACTAGACATGAAGTTCCGATGCATAAATAAAGTCAGTTTGGGAGCTCACTTTGTTGAACCGAAACACTATTTACGGAAATAAACTTGTTTCGTTAAGGCGGTCTACGTCGGCGGGGCTTCGTTTAAACTTTTAATCGCTTTCGAGCCGTGATAAACAAATTTTAATTAAATTTTAATATCACCACATAATTGCCGAGCCGAGCGGATATTACAATTATTTACGTTTATGAATATTTTAGTGATGGTGCTATTTGTTATTCAATATATTTATTTCCAAATGATTGACGTCCCCTAAGGTAATGTCATCTATTGAATTAGTAATAATATGCGTTTTAAATTTATTATAATATAATTATGAATTATATAGAACGCAAAAGATCATGCAGGTCGCCGAAACGATCACCGCCGCGAATAAATTCGCTACACCAGAGACACCGCGGGTGTGTTGCCGACATTGACCCGAGTTGCCGAGTTAGGTACTTACACTACATACACTTTTTTTAAACAACATGAGGCGATACGAGCAATTCATTCGCCTGGTGGTAAGCGTCACGTGTGCCCATAACAATTGCTACCCAGGGCTAGTCCTGTATGGTACGACACTGCGCTGGATCACCTCGAGATTAAATTATTTAGTCTCTTCACCATCATCACCATTTCAGCCTATTAAAGTACACTGTAATAACTTCGAGAAAGAGGTCAATCGTCGGAAATCGTCGGAATCATCGGAAATCCGACTCGGCTGGGCAGCGTTTGGGAAACTTCGCAACCTCTTTTCGTCAACGATACCGCAATGCCTCGAGACGCAAGTCTTTAACCAGTGTGTGTTACCAGTGATGACATATGGAACAGAGACGTGGTCACTCACAATGGGCTTCATAAGAAAGCTCAAGGTCACTCAGCGAGCTATGGAGATAGCTATGCTTGGCATTTCTCTACGAGATCGAATCAGAAATGGGGAGATCCGTAGAAGAACTAAAATTGTCGACATAGCTGTAAGGATTAGTGAACTAAAGTGGCAATGGGCAGGGCACATTGCTCGTAGAACCGATGGCCGCTGGGGCACAAAGATTCTCAAATGGAGACCACGATGATGACGCGCAGCATGGGACGACCTCCAACGAGGTGGACAGATGACCTGGTGAAGGTCGTTGGGAGTCGTTGGATGAGGGTGGCATGTAACCGCTCGTTATGGAAATCTAAGGGGGAGGCCTTTGTTCAGCAGTGGACGTCCTGTGGCTGATATGATGAAGTACACTGCTGGCACATGCCTATTGTGTGCTCTTTTCTGGGGAAGGGACGCAGGAAACGCAGTAACACTGTTGCTACCATCAATGTTGATACGTTACTTCGCGTCGGTTTTCGATGACTGCGTGGTACTTTACTGGCCCGGTCGAGCCCGCCCATTTATGAGCGCCAGTCAACTAATGACTACAGCTAGGCCCTCCCACGCAAGAATGAATTAAACATGTTTAGAAAGCACATTAGCAGGCAGTATTATTGTTAAGGTCTAATGGAGCAATTGGAATACACATAAGTGGAGGTCTTCAGTTTGCTTACTTGGACTTGTGTTTAACTAAACTGCAAATTTTGAATACTGTGACTATAAAGCCTATAGAATACTATTTAGTACCTACTCATAATAACTATCAAACTCATGCTCTTCAAAAGTAGAATTCATTATTTGCGAGCAAGAGCTTGTTTGATGTTTAGATATTCAGCATGATAGATATCTTTATTTACCAAGCGGCTTGCATTATTGGCGTAGCTACATGTAGGTGTTTTGGGTATTTAAGTGTGGAATTACTGACTGAGATGTGTTCATGTGATATGTGTTCTGCGTTATAGCAATTTGTCGTAAGGATTATTTCGCGGTTACAAAGATTCGCTTCTAAAATTGATTCATTATTAAAATATTTAGATTTAGAAGTAAAAAAGGCGTGAAGCCGCAAAAATTACCGAATAAATTAAAATGTTTCATACTGACCGCCCTCCATTTGTCCCTTGGCATATTTTTTATTTATCAACTTAGGTGCTTTCTTTGTTTCCACCGAGCTTATTGTTAATTTCATTGTGTAACGGTCTCACTGAAGAAGTTTGGACGCTTAACATTGGCTTCCGTGCAAAATTGTTTATGACTCGTAAAAATGGTGCTTTGTTTTTTCATTTGCGTTGTTTCAGTGAACAATATATTTAATAACTTTTTCTTTTATAATATTATTTTGCATATAAGTAAAACTGTTTGTTACTAAGTTTTGATAGATTTTGCTTTAATTCATTTGTGCTATTCATTGACTTTTCTGTTTGGAATCATAATATTTTTCCAAAATAAATTCTCAATAAAATACAATCTAATATAGCAATTTCAAATTTGATTTCATTGCTAAGATATATGGAACATAAGCCACAGATGTTAATGTAACAAAAAATTACGAATTAAAGTATTCATGTCACAAATACAGTTCATGACGATTTACACAAACAAATTGCGTAACAATAAAATGTTGTAAATCTGAGATTATGGCACTAGGTTTATATAAATATTTAGATGTAAGACAAACAATGGACGATAATAGACTTACGTACAATCTGTAGTAACTATACACAAACCATTCCAGACAATCGAATAAAAAAGATACATATTGTATGGTGATATGTACGTTCAGCAATTAAATTGTATGTTAAAACTCCAGATAGCTGTGAAGTAAATAAGTACTTGCTACTGTACAAAAGCTTTTTTGTTCACTTGACAAGTGAAATCGAGATAATGCCACCATTTTTCATCTCTGTAGGAGTGTGGACGATGCGACGTTATTCTCAACGAATTGTACCTCGGGGTATGAATTTAATCTCAGAATTCAGCGTGTCAAATTCATAAGAAATGTCTGTTCGGCGATATTTTGAGCTTTATAGGTACATCTTGTTTTCGTATGAACATTTATAGAAGCGATAAAAGAATATGAAGGTTTTATTATTGCATTTTCATCTTCTTTGTCGTTTTCGCAAATGATATGCTTCTTATAAATTAACATCTGCTAAAGACATATGCTTATACGCTACTGTAGGTACTCCTGATCAGCAAATAAGTTAACCTGAAATGATCCCAGTGATGAGTCCTTATAGTGTCCGTATTAAGCACTACTCCATCTCCGCCCAAGGACATCGTAAAAGGTGATTAAAGGATTCTAAACCTCTGGATTAGCAGCAGCGTCCCTTCTGTGGAACAGTAGCCATACTGCACTTTCCAACACGCCTACCATGCATCGTGAGTACCGGTGGAGTTCCCCCAAAATGACGACACACTTGTGGAAACCTATGGGGAGACCTTTGTTCAGTGGTGGTTCAGCTTCCTTTGGCTTATATGATGACCTATAAATGAATAGACTTTTATACTACAAAGCTGTCGACATGGCCATGTTTTGGTCAGCCAATGTATTGCACCAAAGAATCATATACACGAATAAGAAGATCACAATGAATTTTACCTATAGCCAAAATACATACATTCTTGTTTCGATAAAGTATTCTTTAAGCCGGAATAGTTAAAAACATACCGACATAGCTGAAAGGATTAGTAAAATGAAGTGGTAATGGACGGGGCACATTGCTCGTAGAACTGATGGCCGTTGGGGTACAAAGTTTCTCAAGTGAAGACGCAGCATGGGACGACCTCCAACGAGGTGGACAGACGGAGACAGAGAAGTAAGCGAACGAGTAAAACCTATTGACGGCGTGCGAATCAACTACAATGGCGCATTTGTAGCATCAAATTTGCCTACAGTATTCTGTAAGAACTCCCTAGCAAACTCACTTCTGAATTCGCAGTCAAAAGTAGTCACAACAATATGAAATTCAATATTTTACTGCGGATTCAAAAATGAGCTTGCTGGTGAAGCAAACTCATTTCTGAATCCGATTTAGTAGTGAGTTTGCTAGTGAGTTCTTGCAGAATAGCACTGCTCTAAGTAATTTAATAGGTTATTATTAGGTTATTATTATATTATTATTAATAGGTAGTTATGTGAATGATTGGTATGGTAAAAGGTCCATGTGTCACAAGACGGTCAAGTTGAAAATCAACGCCAGGATTCTGTTTTGCACAGATCCGCGATGCATATATTTTTTTAAGGATCGCACTTATAGTATAAGTTGAAATTTGGTACACATATTCGGAGACTCTAATACGGATGTTTACGTAAATAATATGAACTTTGAAAATGGGGGTCACTTCAGGGTGCAAATTAGAACAAACTGAACCATATATCAAATGGTGAGAGAGGGTTTAGTTTTTTTAAATTTTAATAGAAATAATATCATAGTGATTTAAGAAAATAGATGGAATTTGAATCCTCATCTCCGAAACTACTAAGCCTATAATTATGAAAAAAAAGTTCTATACATAAAGGTTACAGGAAAACCGAAAAGAAATATATGGTCTCAAAATGACATAATAAATCTTTCAATATTGTGTGTACAGCCTTACATTTGCAGTTGGAATGTATTGGAGAACATGTTTTTCAACTACAATATTAAGTTTGTTCTTGGGATAAATTATTCGTACAAGACAGAATTCAACAATAGACAGTATATTAAGCAATTTACCTCTATAATCCGGTACCATACATACTTTTTTTAGTTGTAACATACAAATTTGGATCAGATTAAAAAACACGGTAGATAACATATTATATCGTACGGAACCCTCTCCAAGCTAGGTGAACATCCAATATTGTTTTTAAAAATTATAGCCTCGTTTGCATTGCTTTTGTCGTGCGACTGTCACGTTTCTGTCGCTCAATAAAACCCCTTGACGGGCTGCAATTTGCCGTCCGAACTGAAAAGCCCCTTATAGAACCTCCTCCATTGCATATTTTTTATAAGAACAAACCGAGTCAAAGTATCCACAAAACCGAACCAATATTGAATAGCCTTTTACGAGTATTTTGTTGCCAGCGCAGTGAAATAGATACGAAAACATTAAAAACACCGCTGCAGCGAGATTGTGTTGCAATAAATCATAAGTGCATTATAAAGCAACGTCTCTAGCGCTTCGTTAAGAAAAACAAACCTGCCTGTGCAGGCAAACAGCTTTGGATTAATTTTGTATTAACGTGCAAAAGTAGCTAGTTATTTTTTTAATTTCTGGTATATCTATCCAGAGTCATTTAATTCGATAGTGTTGTAAGTTTATGTTGTTGTTACAGTGTAGGTATTTGTTAAACAAGATCTTTTTCTGATGTCTGATGAAAATATAATACGCATTATTTTTGGTTTATTGCTAACGGCACGGTTGGTGCAGTGGTTGATACAGTCGGCTGCTGCGCTCCGGGTCGTGGGTTCGGTTCCCGCACGGAACAAATATTTGTATGATCTGCAGGTAGTTGTTTCAGGTCTGGGTGTTATTGTATGTGAAATTCATGTCTGTAAACGCAGCCACGACACAGGAGAAATCATAGTGTGGGGCAACGTTATAAAAAAAAAATTAGTAATATGAAAAAGAGTGCGTGTAACCTTTTTGAAGGTTGAAGTAAAACCTTTTATGTAATAATTGCTTTTTAATATAATAAATATTAAAAATTATACAGTCTCGTATCTTTTGCACATAGTAACCATTGATACTGCGTCGTCGACGTGTATATTTATGACTATAGAAATACACAGCACCGCATTCGGTTGATTTTTTTACGTATTACCATAAGGTTTATAAAGTCAATGCTATCACAGCTATTACAATGATATTGTTATTATTTATTTAGTAGCTTTTGCCAGCGTCTTCCCACGAGTGGATGTCGGAAATCTACATCATGTTGTTGAAAACATGCAATAATGACCTGCCCTTTGATTAGGAACGTGCAATAGGTGTAAAGGGATCATGCTACTATATATCTCCGAATGATACGACCCATAGGCCTGCCGCATATTGCATCCAGCCCAGCCAGCCGAGTGCTAGACCGCGCGCTATTGTCTTTTGATTGCAAGCGCTTCCGGCATAGCTCCTTTGACTGTTACTTCCGTCCGAAAAAATATCTACAATCATGTCGATAAAATGTCGTTGTTCATGAACACACTACTACTTTGAGTAACGCCTGACCTCGCGTGAAACTCACAAGCTGAACGATACTCGCAGGGACAATGTATGTCTCAACGGCTAGATAAGAGCTCTATAATTATAATTCCTCGGAATCGGACTCGACAAGTTATTAATAAAAATAAATCATCATTTGGGCCGAATGAAGTCCACTGCTGGACACAAGCCTCCCCCAAAGATCACCACAACGACCGATATGGATGTGTTGTGGGCTCATTGGGGGGGTTAGCGATCGCAGTTGAGTTGTTAATGTACTCGAAGGACGCTGTTGCCCATCCTCCGGCCAATCCCTTAGTCGACTTTTACGACACCCATGGGAGGAGATGGGGTGGTGGCATTCTGAGCCGGCAAAATAAATATTATAATTTTATGTAAATACATATTTGTATTCAACAACATATCAGCCAAAGGACATTCACTGCTGAACAAAATCCTTACCATAGATTTTCATAACGACTGGTTTTGAACCACCTGCATCTAACGACTTCCAGATATTTTTACTAGGTTTTCTCTGTCCGTCTCGCAGCTTGCCGTCCCACGCAGCGTGCTCCGGTGTGTGATCTCCACTTGAGAGCCTTTCTGCTCCAACGGCTATCGGTTCCACGAACTATGAGCCCCAACCCTTTCCACTTGATATATCTAACCCTTTCAGCTATATCGGCATCGATTCGAGTTTCCTATATTTTGGCGCTGTTTGCAAGCGCAACCAGCAAGTTTTCAGTTTTAATTGTACACAATAACACATACACGAGAAAGAGTTCCTATAAGAGGACATAAAAACTTTGACTTATGAAAAGCTCTTAAAGAAAGTGTTGATAATATTATCAAAAGAGTAAAGTTACTATTTGAGCTTAAAAATATTTTTTCACTGTTACGAAAATGCACGCCAAATAAAGAACACGCATTGTTGAGACAATTATACTTACTCCTCCGAGGCAGATTAACAAGTAGTAGCGCTTATTGAGCAGCGCTTGTCATAATATATCGAAGCATAAAAATAAAACGGTTTTCTCATGTGGTAACATTTGATATGGCCATTACGTCTTCTGTGCATAGCGCACTTCCTTTTCTCACCAAACATTGAAATTATATATTAAATTAACATGATAATTGTTGCCGACATATTTTTTAGATTTTCATTTTTGTGAAATGTTTTTTATATTAAATTAACATGATAATTGTTGCCGACATATTTTTTAGATTTTCATTTTTGTGAAATGTTTTATGGATATGAAAAGATTAATTAATCTAAACACCGTACAACGTTGCCTTTATACTTCATCATCGTCATCATATCAGCCACAGGACGTCCACTGCTGAACAAAGGCCTCCCCCTTAGATTTCCACAACGAGCGGTCACATGCCGCACTCATCCAACGACTCCCAGCGACCTTCACCAGGTCGTCTGTCCACCTCGTTGGAGGTCGTCCCACGCTGCGTTTTCCGGTGCGCGGTCTCCATTCGAGAACCTTTGTGCCCCAACGGCCATCTTTATACTTGACATTGGTGAAATTGTGAAAGATACTTACTCTACAGAAGCCATAATCTAAGAGAAGAAGAAGAAGAAGTTCTTCTGATGAGAGAGAGATGAGATGATGACCACACTCAAGATGTATCTACGTATTAAATTCATTAAAGGTAGTGTCGTATCTTATAATATTGGGATAATTATCATAAAATAACAAGTATGTGTCCGGAGCCGGCAATGGCGGGAGCTTAGTTGTTTTGGGTTTGTTTACGGAAGACAGGTATGTTTTTAAATGATAATATACGATTACAAAACAATAGTAATTATCCAAGATAATATTACGGAAAAATCTGTTAAATATAGTCCTCTTCATACGTTTATAGGGTATAACCACAAAAGGTAAATAATTGGTTATTTCCGGTTACGGCGGATATCAGAATTTAATAAATTCAAATTTACGCTCGTATGGCCGTTGGGGCAAAAAGGTTCTCGAATGGAGACCGCGCCCCGGAAAACGCATCGTGGGATGATCTCCAACGAGGTGGACAGACGACCTGGAGAAGGTCGCTGGGAGTCGTTGGATGAGAGCCGCATGTAACCGCTCATTGTGGAAATCTAAGGGGGAGGCCTTTGTACAGCAGTGGACGTCCTCTGGCTGATATAATAATGATGATGATATTTACGTTGGTACTATTATTCCAAAACTTATTAAACTACCTAATTTTTCCGTCGCTTTTCTTTTCTTATATATTATTATATTATTCTGTTCTTATAATGAAGAAGAGCCATACAACTGGGTTTATAGGACATTTAAGCGCTACCACAAGAGATGTCGATGTCGAAGATGTCTACCACATTATGTCACTTAGTATTATAGTACATAGCAAGTGCTATCACATGGTGGATAGACAACGCTGATATTATTTAATCCATTTGAGATATATATGATTAACAACCCTGGTGCTATCACTAAGCAGATAGATATGTGTATATAGTTATGTTGATCATTTCAGAGGTTGATCTACCTGAACAGTTCCTACAAGCTCTTGGGACAGAAGGAAATGAGAGTAAGGAGGTTGGTGAACATATCAGGTCTGAACTAGCACTTAGATGGACAAGGATCATGCACATAGGGTTTGGGAGTTTGGTAGAGAAGCAAAGGACACAATTGTTACAAAATATCCTACTCCAACCAACTTTCCAAGTGCAGTAACTCGTAGTAGTAATAAGTAGTAGGAGTAGGAGATATTGAGTCCACTTTCAGAACATTCTGTGAAAAGAGACAAAAGAATTAAAGATAAAAGATCAAGATACAAATATTTTTTATTCATGTATAACCATATGCAAGCACTTATGAATCAGTCAAGATTTTAGTTGCCGCGTTCCAAGTTGTAGATTTCCTACGGAAAAGAACGGGCAATAAATTCCATGGTTACTCTTTTTAAATCATAATAATAGTTACAATATTTTTGGTTACATTGTTCTTAAAATAAAGATAATGTGAGAACAATGTAGCAGAAAAAAGTAAAATTCTTAAAAGGTTTACACTCAACAAGGTTGTTAATTTCCAAATAAATATGCTATAATTTCTAAGTGAATGCTTTGAGACTGGTGCTTCCTATGGTACGATAAACACTACGAGGTCAGCCTTTTCGCTAATTATTAGTTCAAAAATAGGAACTGATGACAGAATAAAACGGTTCCTGAGAGAAGTGGTCCGACTAAAACCGCCTACACCGAAATATGATTTTACTAGGGACCCTGGAATCATATTGTCTTATTCAAAAAGTTTTTATCCCAATGAAGATATAAGCTTAGAAAAACTGTCAGAAAAAGGTCAATTCTTGCTTTAACTACAGGACACAGAGCCCAAACACTCTCTTTAATTACTGTAAGAAACATACAATTCATGAATGACGGAGCTCAAATATATATTCCTGATATTATAAAGAGCTCAAAAAGTGTACCAGTTAACCCTTGTTACACCTTAAAACATTCAGAAATACGCTTGAGATTTATCCAGTCACCACCTTAAATAAATATAACTGAATCATTGAGAAGAAGGGCTGAGAAACTAATATTGACATTTAAGAAACTACAGCACCAGGCATGCCTCTGCATCTGCCGCAAGAAGATCTGGAATCAATATAGATAAAATAAAAATAAAACGGCTGGCTGATCTCAAAAATTCTGCCACCTTTGCTAGGTATTATAACATGGGGTGCTAGGTCAGGAAACCTCCACGTGCGCTCGGTGGCTGCTGGTCCCTCTTGATACGTCCGGGGGGAAGAGCAGTTGTCGGGCCGGTGCACCCTGGGCACCGGGCAATAACTACTCCACTTTTTGGAGGACCTTATTGTCCGGTGGCTAATATTCTGACAGGGACGGGCCCAATTTTTGGGCTACAGGTAGGCCGTAGGCTGCTTCTCCGTTTTCGGAGGAGCACGAGCGGGCTAGCGGCGGGCTCGGTGTGCACTCACCCTGCCCCGAGCAGGTAGTGGGAGGACTCCCCTTCCCTGCCACCGTCGATATCGTAACCTCGGTTGGAGTGTCGTGGTCACGTCTCGCGGCTTCGACCGGGACCGAGGATCTTGGCTTAACCGCCCGGATCGCGAGGAAGAAGGCCTCTATAAAAAATTCCCCGAACCCAAGCTAGCGTGCGGCGAGGGGTGCATGGCTGATGGGAAGTTCAGTCGCGAGCACGCCAACCCCAGGACCGGCGGCACCTGAAGATGGGATACGCTTGCCCGGGTACAGGGGGCACTGCCCGGGTCGACCGATTATTTCCCCCATACTCGTGGGATTTACTATGAAAAAAAGTACAATTAAAACAAAGAAGGTGGAGAAAGAGAAGGTGGGAGAGACTGTGGGTTTGCTGTTGGAGTCCGACAGTGCCCAGATGGACATGGGGTCGGATGCCGGCTCTGTGTCCAGTTCGGGTGCCAGGACGCGTAGTGCGCGTAACTTGCGCGCCAATGCGCGTACGCAATGTGCGGCCGCGTTGATGCCGCGTCCGGGCACGCCGTTGCCGTCGGGTGGGGCGAGTGACTCCGAGGATTCCGTGGACCCTCGGAGCTCGCACGCCTCGCTCAACATGGTGGTGGGTGGAGAGGGCCGCAAGCGGACCCTCCCGAAGACGTCTGTGGGGTCGTCTCCTGAAGCGAAACGGTCGGCCAAAAAGGAGTCGAAAGTCGAGAGGCTGGAGAGGGAGAACGCAGAGTTGCGCTCCCAGCTCGCCAGCCTCTCGGCACAGATAGAGAGACTGACGACGGAGGTGGGTCTCCTCCGTCGTCAGGGGGATGCCCTGGTGAGCCCGAGGGATGGCAATGCTCCGGCTTTCATGCCCCCGGACGCGGTGGCCGAGCTTCGGCGTTTGATCGCCCTCGAGGTGGGGGCCATGTTGGACGCTAAGTTGGCCGCCTTGGAGGGGCGGCTCCCGCCGGAGAAGCGCTTGCGCCCACCGCTCGCGGCCGAGAAAAGGCCGATTCAATCGGGCGGAATGCAGGCTACCCAATTGGCCACATATGCTGCGGCCACTCGAGCACCGACGAGCGCGGTAATGAATGCGGCCACCCAGAACTCTTCCCCTGGGACTCAGACACAGGGGAAGAAGAAGAAGAAGGACCGCAACGCGGCGAAGGTTGCTGGAGTGGCCGACCTGCCGGCGGTGCCTGCTGCGACTGCAGCGCCCGCGGCAACCGTAACAACCGATCCGCAGGCCACAGTGGAGACCACAGAGTTTTGGTCCACTGTGGTGGGAAGGAAAGGGAAGAGGCCCCAAATCCCTAAGGCCCAGAAGTCCACCACTGCGCAAGCCACGCAGCCATCCTCTCCCAAGGAAGGCAGGAGTAAAAGGGGTGGGAAAGGAAAGGCGGGTAAAGTCAACCTCCCCAAGGTTCCTGCAACGGCCGCCATAACGGTCACCGTGCCAGAGGGCTCACCCAACAGTCGGTTGGGTGAGGTTATGGCCGAGGCCAGGAAGAGCATAAAGCTCGCTGACCTCGGCATCGGTCCCGACACGGTGACCATGAAGAGGGCAGCCAGCGGCGGAATGGTGCTGTCCGTCGCTGGTGAGGACTGCAGCGCCAAGGCTGACAGCCTGGCACGCCGTATGCGGGAGGTGCTCTCCCCCGTCTTTGCTGTGCGGATCGCACGGCCAATTAAGACGGCGGAGATGAGGGTTCGCGACCTGGACGACGCCGTCACGCCTAAAGAGGTGGCTGATGCCATCGCGGCGGCGGGCGGCTGTCAGCCCGAGGAAGTAAGGGTGGGCGACATTCGCCGCTCATCCGTGTCCTTGGGCACCGTCTGGGTGCGCTGCCCACTGGAGGCAGCAAGAAAAGTTGCGTCCGCCTCACGTGTCTGTGTGGGGTGGGCGTCGGCAAGGGTCGAGGCATTGGCGGCACGGCCCATGCAATGTTACCGATGCCTTGAACTCGGGCACGTGCGCCTCCGTTGCGCCACCCATGGGGGGGTTGACCGAAGCGACCTCTGCTTCGCTTGTGGCAGCCAGGGTCACAAGGCGAGGCAGTGTACGGCGCAGTCACAGAATTGTCCGCTATGCGCGGACTTCGGACTGCCTGCAGGGCATAGGCTGAGTAGCAAGACATGTGCTGCCCAGAAAGGTAAGAGGGAGAAGCGAGCTCCCTCTGCCACTGCCAATGACCAGGAGACGACTGCGCCAGTACTACCGGTCGCAGGCCTACCAGAGGCGATGGAAACATCTCATTCCCAGCCCTAAGAATCCTTCAGGGCAACCTTAACCACTGCCGCAACGCGCAGAATCTACTGCTGCAGACTGTTGCGGAGTGGTCGGTTGCCTTGGTGGTTGTGGCGGAGCCCTACGTCGTCCAAGAACATCCTCGCTGGTTCGGGGACGCCGGGGACTCCGTCGCCATCTATTGGGCTGAGAGTGAAGGTGGGCCGCCCTGCTCGCTGTTGGACAGGGGGCAGGGATTTGTCGCTGTAGAATGGGGACCTCTGGCAGTAGTGGGCTGCTACGTCTCCCCCAACGTGTCTCTCGCCGACTTCGAGGGATACTTGGATGGGGTGGCGCGCAGCATTCGCTGTAAATGCTCGCCCCGTCCAATGCTCGTCCTGGGGGACTTCAATGCTCATTCTAGAGCTTGGGGCAACCGTCGGGACGGGCCGAGGGGGAGGATAATACAAGACTGGGCGGCATCGCTTGACCTCCGATTACTTAATCGGGGGTCCATTAGCACCTGCGTTCGGTGGCAGGGGGAGTCGGTCGTGGACCTGACATGGGCGTCTCCTTCTGTGGCCAGCGTGGTGTCGGGCTGGCGGGTGGCGGAGGAGGTGGTAACGTTGTCCGATCACCGCCACATAGTTTTTGACGTGGCCCTCCGTCCGCCTGGCCCAAGCCGTCTAGGTCCCAGCCCACAGTCGCGGCGTTGGGCCCTCACACAGCTCGATCGAGAGATGCTCGTCGCAGCTGCCAACGTCGCGGCGTGGTCAGAGGTCGATCAAGGGATCTTGCCCGATCCAGAGGAGGAAGCGGCCTGGTTCCGGGAGGCGATGACGTCGATATGCGATGCATCAATGCCCCGGACCAGACGCTCTCGGCGTACGGCAGTGTACTGGTGGTCGGAGGAGATTGCGCAGTTACGCGCGGTCTGCCTGGCCTCCCGCCGCCGGTACCAACGAAGTAGACGCCGGCGTACTGCTACAGCTGGAGAGACTGCAGAGGCCTATCTGGTCTACCGGGCGGCCACGAAGTCGCTACATAGCGCAATTCGCGAGGCGAAGGCTCGGTCCTGGAGCGAGCTCCTGGAGGGACTGGACAGGAATCCGTGGGGGAGACCCTATCGTATGGTCGTGGGCAAATTGCGCCCTTGGGTCCCCCCGGTGACCGAAACCATGGCCTCGGATTTGCTGGAGAGAGTACTTTCAACGCTCTTTCCGGCGGTCCGGGACCATCCGGGTCCCTCTCCACCCCCGATTGCCTCGGACTGGGCTGAGGAATTGGGGGTTTCGGACGGGGAGCTGGGCCGAGCCATTGGCCGCCTGAAGGGTCGCAACACCGCACCGGGTCCGGACGGCGTTCCGGGCCGTGCGTGGGTATATGCACTGCAATCTCTTGGGGACCGCATGAGGCGGCTGTTCACCAGCTGCCTCCGTCGAAGCGTGTTCCCGTCCAGCTGGAAGGAAGCCGGATTGGTTCTGTTGAGGAAAGAAGGAAGGCCTGCGGAGTCTCCTTCTGCATATCGTCCCATTTGCCTGCTCGACGAGGCTTCGAAGCTATTCGAGAGAATAATTACCCGAAGACTCGTTGAGCACCTGTCGCGAGTGGGTCCTGACCTGGCCGAAAGTCAGTATGGCTTCCGGCAGCGGCGGTCCACAATCGACGCGATTCTTCGCGTCCGCTCGCTGTCGGAACAGGCAGTGTCCCAGCGGGGTGGGGTGGCGTTGGCTGTCAGTCTAGACATCGTCAACGCCTTCAACTCCATCCCGTGGGGCGCGATTAGGGGGGCGCTAGTCCATCATCGATGCCCCCCCTACCTGCAGGGCATCATAGGGGCCTATCTGCGTGATAGGCACATTCGCTACGTGGGCAGGGACGGTAGCGTAAAGCGGAGGGAGATTACGTGCGGGGTTCCGCAGGGGTCGGTTCTCGGCCCCTTTTTATGGAACCTCGCCTACGACGCGGTCCTGCGTGTCGTTCTCCCCGCTGGCGTCAGCTTAGTCTGTTACGCTGACGACACTCTTGTGTTGGCCAGCGGGGAGTCCTTCGAGGGAACCATCCGGCTTGCCGAGCAAGCGGTGGCAATTGTCGTGGCCAAAATCCACGCTCTGGGTCTGCAGATAGCGCCTCACAAAACCGAGGCGCTTTGGTTCCACAAACTGCCGCGGAGTAGAGAACCACCCAGTTCGTGGATACGCGTTGGTGATGCGCAAATCAGGGTGGGCCAGTACATGAAGTACCTGGGGCTCACCCTGGACAGTCGTTGGGGCTTCGAAGAGCACTTCGCGCGCCTCGTCCCCCGAGTCGAGAGGGTAGTGGGTGCATTACACCGGGTGCTGCCCAATCTCGGGGGACCGAGCGAGGAAGTTCGCCGTCTCTACGGGGGCGTCGTGCGGTCTGTGGCCCTCTACGGGGCGCCTGTATGGTCATCCCGGCTGTCAGGCGTCCAGCGCTGCAGAAACAAACTTCACAGTCTGCAGCGCAGAGTGGCTATACGGATCGCGCGGGGATACAGGACAGTATCCTACGAGGCGGCAACTCTCCTGGCACGCTTTCCGCCTTTCGACATCCAGGCGGAGATGGATGCGTGGGTCTACGACCAGACACGCTCTCTCCGCCAAAGTGGGGAAGGCGTGCCTTCAGGGGCGTTCGAGAGACTGAGGCGGCTGGCTCGACAACGCGCACTCGAGATGTGGCGACATCGCCTACGGTCGCAGTTCGCGACCAAGCGCGTCGTCGAGGCCATCCTGCCGCTCTTCGGAGCCTGGCTCAAAAGGAGCGAGCGCGTTACCTACCGTCTGACGCAGGTGTTCACCGGTCACGGTTGTTTCGGTGCATACCTGCACAGAATAGGACGCGAGGTTACGGCACAGTGCCACCATTGTGGAAGCGACCAGGATACCGCACAGCACACGCTCGAGGAGTGCCCTGCGTGGGCGGCCGAGCGGCGGATCCTGGTCGACCAGATCGGGCAAGATCTCTCTCTGCCGGCAGTAGTGTCGGCTATGTTGGCAGAGCGTGAAAATTGGAGTGCAGTGATCTCCTTCTGCGAGAGCGTCATGCTGCAGAAGGAGACTGCAGAGCGGGATCGGGAGAGGGCTGATCCCGCACGGAGAAGGACGAGACGGCGCCGGGGCAACAACCGTCCCGGCTCCCAAGTCCAACACGCCTGAGCCCCCTGCCGTCAATTGGTGGGGGGCCTCGGGGGTCGCGGGTGCGCAGATTGGGGAGTCTGCGTGCTCACACCGAGCGACCCCCGGGAAGACGGTGGCGCGCACGTGGTCACGTGCCGCCGTGTGCGCAGCACAGCGCAAAGTGAGGCTTGGGGGGATCCTTTACAATCCTCCCAGAGAAGTGCCTGAGGGGGCGACCTTTTTACAGTCGCCTTCTCTCCGCTAGAGGGGGTGACCGCTTTACAGTCATCCCCTCCGTGATGTGCCTAAAGGCGTGGCACCAATGGGCGGCTCTAGTGTGATCTTACGAGGACCTGGAGCCTCCCTTCGGTGCCGAAGATGGCCGCTCCAGTGGTTTTAGCCGGTAGGAGTCCGGCATACCCCTTCGCCCTTCCCCGGGGTGAAGGAAGTTCCATGTAGAATTTCCACTGGACATCAATAAAAAAAAAAAAAAAAAAAAAAAAAGGTATTATAACATACTAGTTACCAAGATTCTCAGTTTAGTGATACAGTAAATAATTAATATAACATTCATCATTTCGGCCGAATGAAGTCCACTGCTGGACACAGGCCTCCCCCAAAGATGTCCACAACGACTGATATGGATGTGTTGTGGGCTCATTGGGGGGGTTTTGCCATAATCGCCACGCTTGGCAGACGGGTTGGCGATCGCAGTTGAGTTGTTAATGTACTCGAAGGACGCTGCTGCCCATCCTCCGGCTAATCCCTTAGTCGACTTTTACGACACCCACGGGAGGAGATGGGGTGGTAGCATTCTGAGCCGGCACCACATTATTTATAATTATTTCATTTGTATTTATAACGTTTTTATTTTTATTATTAATGAGTAGTTACTCTCAACTAGGGTTGTGAGTAACTGTAACAACCCTGACTTTGAACATTTACTTGTTAATCTGTCTCGGAAAAGAAGTATATCTGTCTCGGAGAAGGAGTACTTAAGTATAATTATATGATTAAACGAACTTACCTGAAGTGAAGTTCTATCATAATTATACGAAGCTCCTTCTCCGAGACAGGACCCCCAACCCCAGCCCTCTAAAGTCTTACCCTACATACGGGGTTGTTCATAATCTTATCTTTAAACGTAATGACAATATCAAATGTTACCACGTGAGAAAAACCTTTTTTTTTATAGCTTTGATATATTGTGACATGCGCTGCTCAGTAAGCGCTACTACTTGTTAATCTGTCTCGGAGAAGGACTTTTACTTCAGGTAAGTTCGTTTAATCATATAATAAACGTTGCACAAATTTTGAAAAAAGATTTCTTGGTTAAGGGGTCGCATATCAATCTGGTTAATTATTGCAAATAAATGGAAATAACAATTTGTTTTTTAATAATACCCTATAACCTACTGATCGTACAATTGAAAGACATTTCAATTTTTTTAAAGGCCTTAATTGATTTCGACTGTTATGCTTGACGTGCTACATAATTGTAGAAAGTGCCAAAACATTGTAACCGCGGTTGGCACAGACATGCTGGAATAAAAGTCAATGTTGTGAGTTGATGAAACACATTAATAATTAGTTGCTAGGACACTACATATTCTCTTGTACAAAATGTGATGACCAAATGCCGTTGTTTTAACTAAAATAGGCAAAGAAATTCATCAATATTTCAGATCAAAGCCTTCCGCATCTCACCTGTCCAAACTGTCTTCTCCAAGTCGTCGCTCGGTTCATACGGCTGAGGATCGTCCTGCACTATATTTGCTGCGTCGCGCTCTCCAGATTGGAAACCGTAATCACCTTTAAATAACTAAGAATTCCTACCAGTGGTTTTTTTCTATGGATCAGTCTGGAATATATCAAAGAAAAGTCGCTGTTATTGACCTTTGTTTTATTCTTTTCTGTTTTTTTACCCTCATATAGAAGTGCGGGAGTCTGAAATATTATAATAAGTTAAATTGTACGTGCAGGTATCGAGGATTAGGTCTTAGTATGGACTGAGCATCACTTTGGTGGAATTTTGCAGACTAAATATTCATTAGCTAAAATTGGTTACAGTCCCAGGCAGCACATTTGTTCCAGCTACTATAACTAAATAACGAAGAAAGCCAAAAAACAGTACAACAAATAGTGCTGCCATTTTATTGGGATCAGTAACCTAATAATCTTGCTTGACAAGCTTCACAAAATCACAACCTTCCAACAAACAGTAACGGGAGTCAACTAATTCTACAACATTTGCGAGCCGTGCGGACAGCCAGATTATAAGTTGCAGTTACACTGCTGCTAATGAATACGAGCGGGATTACCTCAGCGCGACCCACGGCCAATTACATAAAAGTTGGCTGACATCGGGAATCCAGCGCGATACATTATCCCTCTGCCGCACGACCCGCGCTTGCCAACCTTTGAAAGCTTTTAATATTGATAGCCAAATTAATTGTTACTGTGCTGTTTGGTTGGCGATGGTGAAAAAGGTGAAGCTTAATTATTGGGTTATAAAATGGTAATGTAAACATAACTGAAAATTTACACGGCTTAAAATATAATTTACCTTTTAAATTAGGGAAGTTAGTAATGTCTTAGATTTTCGCGATTATTACACATTATAATAAAACACTTTTAAACGGATTCTATCGCGTATATTTTGATTTTTGATTTTCCTGACGTTTCGAATACTTTGCAGTCATCCTGCGACCACGAATGCTGCAAAGTATTCGAAACGTCAGGAAAATCAAAAATCAAAATATACGCGATAGAATCCGTTTAAAAGTGTTTTATTATAATTTAGGGAAGTTATTTCCGAGGATTAATCTAGGAAAATTAGGGTCTTGGGCAATGCCCCAATGATAAGCAAATAATTATATTAATGGTGGAGTCATCTTATTCCTGCCCTGGTACAAAGTTACTTGCCCCCCATGATGCCACGCCTTTAGGCACATCTCGGAGGTGATAACTGTAAAGTCTGTATCTCTCGACGCTTCGCTGTGCGCACGTGGTCATGTGCTGCCGTATGCGCGGCAGCACATGACCACGTGCGCGCTACCCTCTTCCCGGGGGTTGCTTGGTATGAGCACGCAGACTCCCCAATCCACGCACCCGCGACCCCCGAGGCTCCCTGCCATGAAGCGACAGCAGTGAGCTCAGGCGTGTTTTGGACCCGAGTGCCGGGGCGCTTGTGATGCTTGGATCGGCCATCTCCCGATCCCGCTCTGCAGTCTCCTTCTGCAGCATGACGCTCTCGCTGCAGAAGGAAACCACTGCGCTCTAATTACAGGCAGCCACCTGCCTGACACCAACCCTCCTTAGGTATGTATTATAGTTGATACTGATATAACTAAAGCTATCGCATGTTATAATTCCATTCGGTAAGTTTCATGTGGTTTGCGAAAAATAATAGACCACCCCTTTCCATCCATGAGCTGTAAAATGCGTCTAACGGTTGATATCAAGAGGATGGGCAGTAGCATCCTCCTGTGTGCTAGAAACAACAGACTTCGACATCTAATCTGCCTGCCAAGCATGGTGATGACGGCAATATCCTCTATGACCGCTCATTGTGGTGATCATAGGGAAGCTCATGTTCAGCATGACATTTACGGGCTGATTTTTGTTAAGTTTAATTATAAAACAGAAAATCAGGGCTATCTCATTTCTTACAATTTTAATAATTCTTGTACAAAACGAGCATTATGAAACTTCCCTGTTTTGTGAACGTAGCAACCCTTACCGCTTACAATAGATACTACAATGTGTACTACGCTTACAGTTCCCAGCAGATATATCGCCACTAAAAGCTTTTTCCGTCGACATGTTATATTGCACACATATTATGACCCCGCTACCTCCTATAGGTACTATTAAATTCAGTTTCAAATATAAGGAGATATAGCTGTTATTAACTAACCACTGCTTTTAGTGAAACCTTTTGTGAACTTTGTACAGACACGTTCCAAGAAATCCTTGGAATATACCCCTATCCACCCATCATCATTTCGGCTGAATAAAGTCCACTGCTGGACACAGGCCTCCCCCAAATATCAGGACAACGACCGATATGGTTGTGTGCTCATCGGGAGGTTTAGCCATAATCGCCACGCTTGGCAGGCGGGTTGGCGATCGCAGTTGAGTTGTTAATGTACTCGAAGGATGCTGCTGTATGCTCCACCCATAGGCGTCATAAAAGCCAGCGTACTCCCTTATAGTAGTAGCAATATACTGCTATCACCAGTCCGCCTGGCAAGCGTGGTGACTATGGCAATACATATATTGGGGATACCCTATGATCGCTCTTTGATCTCTGGAATGCTCATGTTCAAAAGTGGACGTTTACGACAATGTGTGTGTGTTCAATTGTAGCCGTCTACGCCCGGTCCACTTATCCTTACTGGTCATAGCAAGTTGCACTCATTCGTCGGTAAACGATTGGCGAGGTTAAGCAGCGCTTGACGTGGGCAGTCTATAGTTGGGTGACCGCACAGTGGTATTTGAACTGCGTGTATCCGTGCTTCGACACGTAAAAGCGTCGGTTCTGGTTGTTGTCATTTAACGGCAGTCGTTAAGCCAAGTCAGAAAGAAGCCTTGGCAAGGTTGGCTACTACACACGAAATAAGAAGAAGAATCTTTACTGGGATTCTTTTCCACATAATATCTACACAGTTTTGAAAATATACATTTTCACACATAAACACCCAAGCCGCAACTTAAACTAGTGTATCAGCTCATACGCAATAGCTTATCCCTTCTAGTATGGTTATTTGGAAAACTATCCCTAACAGTGCGGATAGATCAGTAGAAATAAGTGGAACGGGAGGTGTTTACGTTTAAGTTGTTCATGTTATGGACAACAAACATTATATTTTCTGTATTACCGTCACAACCTTTCTTAGATCCCAGTATTCTCAGTATTATTCTTCTCGTCCCCGAGGCGGCCACATTTCACGGCACGCCAGCTCTGACCACGTTTCACACACACCTGAGACTGAGACAATCGGACTGTGGCATCTGTTTGTGACGTAATCCAACGCTTCCTTGCGATGTCACCTCGCATTAAATTACCTGTATTAGTTAGACGTGGCTAGGAATCTATTTAATTTCATGATGATTAAGAGAGTAAAGATTTGTGAATATCGTGTTAGTAAAGTGACAAGTAAAATTACAGCTCGTCGTACTAACACGAGATAAGAAGTTCTCTCACTTTCAGCACTTGATTGGTGAATGTAAAAAGGTCACGTACCGCTAAAAGAGAAACTCAGTATGGTTTATAAAGTATCTTTAAGGCAGTCAGTGATTTGGTCATCCTTACGTAAGGTAACAATGAAAAAGAAAGAAAGAAAGAAACCAATTTAATAATACATAAGTCAATTAAACTTCTGTGTGGTTTCCAGATTAAGAATTTAGCATAGAGTCACCATCTCCTCCGTGGATTTCGTAAAAGTCGACTAAGGGACTGTAAACCAAAGAGACGGGCAGCAGCGTCCCTTCTGTGTAACAGCAGGCATTCTGCGCTCACCAACCCGCATGCTAAGAGTGATGAGTACTGGCAAATTCCTCTCAAGATGACGACACAACAGCTGTGGGTGGGGGAGGCCTTTGTTCAGCAGTGGACCTTCTGCTGAAATGATGAAGTAAATTAAAATACACTCATAAACGTGGCGTAACGAGCGGACTCAGTTTTGTTGCAGGAGCGCCCGCTACCGTAGTTGTGCAGCATACAACGTTGGTTTACAGTCCGACCCTGTATCAAACCATGAAATTACTTACTTTACAAATATACGAATTTGATAAAATAGAAGAGGAAAAATAATGATACAATTATTATTAGAATAATACTATTTTGATAATTACTATTTGAGTATCCAGTAATAATGTCTGCGTTTATGTGTTTGTTTTATATTTTTTGCTTAAATGTCTATTTTGTTTATTTTAACTATATGTAGGCAATCAAACAAGCTTGCGCGTTGCCTAAGATGCCAATAAACACCGGCAACATCCTGGAATTGCTAATGTGTTGCCAACCTTTAGGGCAGACATACCTACACTATTTCCATATCCATATTTTTGAAGGCTTGAGTTTGCAGTATTCGTCACTCACCGTACGAAATGCAACAACATTTTTGTTGCCAGCAATGTTGCTACTTCACTGTACATATTCTGTGACGGTTTGGTATTTCCCCGATCGAGCCAGCCCATTTACGAGCTCTAGTCAACCGATGACTAAAGCTAGGTTCTTCCGCACATTAATTGGGACATGCCTTTTTGAAACAGTGGAGGAGTTAGATAGACGACCTAAGTCTTAGCCAATAAAAGCTACTTACCGAATTGTGCTGCGTGTTTCATAGAGGTCCTATTTACGGTCTAGATTTAAAGCATAGCGCACTATTATCTGATCAATAGTACTATTTAAATTGAGACTTAAAGGAAAACGATCACAAAGACAAGTTAAATTTTAAAAGTATCCAGATCCCAATGCTAAGTTTCCATATTATCTGCAACAAATCCCGTCTACGTGCCTTCGTATAATCTTCCGGATAAAAGAGGCGTGCTTACCTTGTTTCTATCAAGTTTATCTACCATTTCATAACACAATAATATTTATTTGTAAGAATATATATACTCAAAACTATGTTTACAGCAGTTGCCGAATGCAAAAACCATGTCTGGAATGTTAGTTTAGCTTAAAAGAAGTTGAAAGCACAATTTCGAATGATTTACTTTTTACTATAATATATTGTGTGGATAAATTTATAGTGGATGCACTTGCTACCTGTCTCTACTATGCATCTCCGCATTTGGCAATGTAAAAAATGAAATAATTAATTCTAGTAAAATGAAAATGTTACGTTAATTTTTATTTCTCATAACATTTTCTATTTGACACATTTTTGAGAAATTTGCATTAACGTAGATGGAACAAACTTAGTTTTGTGGTATAAAAAATAACTTTATTGTAACCCTCGGCGTGTATGGCACAATCGCACTTGACCAATTTTTATTTCGGGTGCGTTCATAAACACAAACCTCAGGCACAAACACCCAGACAGACCAGGACAAATATCTGTTGGCCATACAAAATAATATTTATCCTGATGCTGGGATTGAGCCCGAGAACCTTAGCACGGAAGACGGACGTTGCTCCACTTCACTTCTCGCTCGTTAAGTTGATTAATTAGGGAGCGGATCAGGGGCGAACTAATGTTTGCGTGCTCATTCTCGTAGATATATAATACTACTACTAGAAGCAGTGATACCCTAGTGGTTGAACGGTTGCCTTTCATACCGGAGGGTCTGAGTTCGATCCCGGCCCGCACCTCTGAGTTTTCAGATTCATGTGCGGATCAAGAATATCATTATCATTTGCATTAACGGTGAATGAAAACATCGTGAGAAAACCTGCACAGGTGTGCTCTGCTGCGGAGGGGATCCAAAATGTTCTGAATGGTGTGTGTAGTCTGCCAACCCGCACAAGGACAGCGTGGCGAACTAAGGCTTAACCATTCTCATCGTGAAAAAACCGGTCAAGTGCGAGTTGAACTCACGCGGAGAGAAGAGGGTTCCGAAATTGCTGAATGTGTTGTCTATTGTTGGATTTGGTCTTGTACCAATAACTTCCCAAGAACGAATTTAACATCGTAGTTGAAAAACGTGTTTTTTTTTCATTCCAACCGCAAATGTGAGTTTGTAGGCACAATATTGAAAGATTTAACGTTATTTTAAGACCATAAACTTCTTATAGGTTTTCCTGTAATCTATAGGTAAAGAGCTTTAAACTTTAAGCCTTTTTTTAAACCTTTATGTTTTCAGAATTTTAGGCTCAGTAGTTTCGGATATAAGGGAGGGGGGATAGTCAATTTTCACATATTTTATTAAATAACTTTAAAACAATGTATTTTAAAATAATAATATAAATACATTTGAAACCCTCACAACAAGCCCTTCTATTTCATATGTTACACGGTACAGTTTACAAAACTTTATTCTTTAATTTTCTATATTGCCCCCCAAAAAGGACCCCCATATTCAAAATTCATTTATTTACGTTACACATACGTGTTTGGGTCACCGAAATCCATGTGTGCCAAATTTCAACTTAATCTGTCCAGTAGATTCGGAGTAAATTGGCTGTGACGGATGGACAGACAGACACACGAGTGATCCTATAAGGGTACCGTCGTTTTTTCCTTCGAACTTTCGGAACCCTAAAAAGGCCCATACCCAGCAGTACGACAGTAATGGGCTGACTATTGTAGTCATGGTAGAAACATCTATTTCTTGATAAATGTTTCTACCATGACTAGATCTGTTGCAATAACGCCATATTTATGACAGTCTTGCAAAATAAATTCTGTTATAGCAATTATTCATACATAAAAACCAGTTGTAAAAATGACATTCCGTTTTTCTTTAGGCAGGACTGAACACGCTTACCTCACGCGTTAGCCGATATCGGTAGCGCGCTATCGGTCGCAAACTTAAGACCTTCCAGCTGATCCAAGGTCTGGACTGAAAGCAGGATGCAAGAGTACTTTATACCAGTACACTTAAGAAAATCAACTGACGCATGAGCTTGTTGCGTAGGAGTGTTGTCGTGGTGAAAATGACAACTGACCGTTCAACTATCTATTCGAGACAACTTTTGAATTGAAGTTTCTGCATAACTTTAAGCATTTGCTGTCGTACCAAGGGGCCGTAACTGAACCCTAAGTATCCAAAACAACTCGTTCTAATATACCTAGTTTCATAAAAAAAAAAAAATGGCTGTTTTCTTCACTGATCGCGATTTTCGGAATTGAGTTGGTCTTTCTCGTTTTCGAACAACTAGGTATATTACGTTTATTTTTATTTTTCAACAATACATGTCACATTTTCCTAATTCTTTAACATTTTCTTACGTCATTTTACTCTCACTTCTTTTTATTCTCGCTTGAGAGCGTGAGGGACCCGCAATTTATCGTAAAGAATTTTATGAACGCTTGGTGCACTAAATTGTCTTACTTGGCACAATATCCGTTTGAAGGTAATTTGACGATCCGTTTTTATTGAAAACGAAACTTTTCAGAAGTGATTGCTTCTACTGGATAACCCGATCTTGGATCGTCATTAACACTGAAATTACCGCGCTCGAATTCACGATACCACCGGTGGATAATTATGCGATGAGGACAATGTTATTTTAGTACAGATTTTATTTCTTCCGCGCATTTATCTGTAGACAAATGCATAAATTTGTAGTGAATAATTACGCGTAACTTGTCTTTCAACCATTCAGTCATTTATTATTTTTAACATTTTGTTCACACAGCTCGGCAACGAAATTATTTATGCTGACTTATTGTATGGCTGCAGATTTAATATGAGTTGCTCTCTAAAAAAGTACTCGGGGGTAAGTCTCTGACTGCGTGCTCACACCGAGTGAACCCCGGGAAGACGGTGGCGCGCACGTGTTTACGTGCCGCCATGTGCGCAGCACAGCGCATAGCTTGACTTGGGGCGATCCTTTACAATTCTTCCCGAGAAGTGCCTGGGGGGCGGCTTTTTTACAGCCGCCTGCCCTCGGCTAGAGGCTGTGACCGCTTTACAGTCATCCCCTCCGAGATGTGCCGGGGCACCAATGGGTGGCTCTAAAGTGATCTTACGAGGACCTGGAGCCCCCCCCCCTTCGGTGCCTAAGATGACCGCTCAAGTGGTTTTAGCCGGTAGGTGTCCGGCATACCCCTTCGCTCTTCCCCGGGGTGAAGAAAGTTCCACGTAGAAGTTCAACTGGACACAAATAAAATAAAAAAGGCATGTAATTGATTGTAGTAGAAATCTATGGGGGAGGCCTTTGTTCAGCAATAGACGTCCTTCGGCTGATATGGTGATGATATTATTTGATACTAACTGTTATCCGCAATTTCGTACTTCATTCGTATAATTTTAACGGAATTTGATATCCTATATATAGGATGATGATGAACCGTGGTGTAACCTAACTTTATGAATGTAGGCAACATTTATGGGAATCTATTCAGCCATATCAGCGTGATGGAGCGTCAAACACAAACGTCCACACGTTGGCAAAATCAAAAATCTATATATTTATAAGCTAATAATTGCAATGTTTAAAAGTGTTTAATTTAAATTTATAATCATAATCAGATTAATTAGCAATCATGTGAACAAAGTCAAAGTCAAAGTCAAAGTAAATTTTTTTTATTTCAAGTAAACCAAATATTGGCACTTATGAAACGTCAGAATCTAAGTTGCACGGTTCCAAATAGTTGATCTCGTGGAGAAGAGCCGGCAAGAAACTCCATGGATACTCTTTTAAAATAATTGAGATTACAATGTTGATTGATACAAATTATTGTAATATATATACCGAGAAAAATGTAGGACAATGTGTAAAGATGGAACATACCACAATGAAATTATAATAATAAATTATTTGCCGTGGCAGTTAACGGCTGACCAGTCCCAACAAACGGCACTCGTTCACGAGCATGACGCATGCATCAGCATCGCTTAGCTCAACCATATTGTAGGGAACCGAACGACCCGATACACAACACCACCGCCAGCAAGACATTTTAGTGAGTATGACAGACCAATACAGCCAGGCAAAAGATAATCAATATAAGTACTAAAAATAACATCAATGGCTACATGATTCTCACACATTTACAGTTTCGTATGAATATTATAATATAATGTTACAAGAACAATAACTAATAGTCAATGTACGTGAACGTAGCGAAACATATTGCAATCCCTATTGAAGTTGTAATTTAATGTTTTACAACAGCCTTTTGCTAATTCTGTACTCATCCCGAGTTAAAATGTTATTTCATTGTTATATTAAACTGGTAAAGGTGTGGGCAACAGTTTGTTTTTGTTCAATGGAAACTTTGCGTTTGTTACATTATATTTAAATTATCATATAGAATTGCTTATTTCATCCTCATCATACAATCACAGCTGTTTGTCTTAAAGTTAAAACGAATTGCTACCCTATAAATTGGTTAAGGTAACCTATTTATAAATAGATATGTTATATAAATGTTGGGTTATTTCCAGTGATTTCCTCCCCATATGTTCCGTACGTGTGATCGGAATGGATCGGTTACGGGCCGGGGGAAATTGCCGCGTTATGTCTCAATGGGATCACACGACGTCAACTGTTGCTTCTATATCGATTATGTATCTAAGAAGTGAGTTTTTGGCAACATACCTATCAGTATAACTTGATGCGGTTTTTATATTTGGGTACAATTAAGTTTTATTGCGTTTGTAACTAAAATGGAAATAACATAATATCATGCCTTTTTCCTGCGGAGGGTAGGTAACACTATTAGAACGCTACCTACTTACACACTACTCTGCTGTCTGTTATATATAGTATATTATTATCAGGTGTGTGACTAATTCGTTTAGTTAAAAATATAATTCCGATTTTATCAATGTCCTAAACACAAAAATGTATTCTTCTATACTGACAAAGAACGTCCAACGTGAACTTATATTGTGGGGAGATTGAAAATAGATTAAAAGTTGATCGAAACAGAAACGGTATTCTGGTGAATGAAGATTGAAATGAGACTAGATTGAGATCAAACTAGTTTTAGTTTAGCTGATGATAACGCTAGATGTCACGAGTATTATTATTTTTTTGCGGAGGCAATGCCTTGCGCATACCACGCCGTCCGGGGAGACTGCGTGGTTATGTGGGGCTTACACCCACTAAAAACTCCGCCATGTTACTTATATCCGCTTCCGCCACGAGAACTGCATATATACTACTTTCGCGGCCCATCGGCTGTTGACGCACGTATGCGCCTACCTGTACATACGGCGATGTATGTGTCCTGCCTTCCTCCTAAGCCAAACAAAGCCAATAAAGCCAAGCCAAGCAAAGCCAAGCCGAACTAAGCCAAGCTGAGCCTTTTAAATCATGTCGAAATTTATACATTTCACTGATTAGTCTGATTAGTAGATGCATTATATTACTTTTTTTTTTAAACATTGCCCCACACTAGGATTACTCCTGTGTCGTGGGTGCGTTCATACATGAATTCCACACACAATACACCCAGACCCGGAACAACTACCTGCAGATCATACAAATATTTGTTCCGTGTGGGAATCGAACCCTCGACCCGGAGCGTAGCAGCCGACTGTATCAGCCACTGCACCAACCGTGCCGTCATAAAACAAGAAAAATGATGTCAATTATGACACATAATACATAATTCGTGTAGATTTCAAATATATTCGGGTCTGGGCGCTTGACGCTATAGTAAAAGTTGACAACTGGCGCTGGAGAATATAAGTGCAGAGTTCGAAACAGTTTTAATATTATATCCATCCATGAATTTCATCACTAGAATCCTTCACAAAACTGGACAACATTCACTGAAACGAACTACCACGTAAATTGCCGAAGAAGTGCCTGATGAGTCCTTGGCCTTTACCTTTTCCGACTCCTTCGGCAACTGACCATCAAAAATTATAGCACACGTAAATAAACTAATGCATTCCATAGTGCGAATGCCAGCGCTACCTCAAATTTAAACAAGCTACGAATAAGATAAGCTTAGGTAATATGCTGCACCCTTAATTCATCGTTAAAAGTCAGCATATAATCTCAAATCTGACAATCAAAATGTATTCATAAATACACTTGTAATATTATCCATTCAACGTATGATATTATTCATTAGTTCAAATTCATTCAACAAATGTAAAATGATTAGCATTAATTCTAACCCTTTTCATAGTTCTGCGTTGTTGCATCTAGGGCTGTCAGCTATGCGTAGTTTGGTATTAAGCTCTAACCTAGCAAATTATTATTATTATACTTGAAGAGGTAAGTCAAACAGTGTACGATTCAGAATCCGATACCGATATCCGATATTCAGAATACGATTCGAATCAGGAATGAGGAGATCCCTAGAACTAAAGTTGCCGACATAGCTGAAAGGATATGTGGTAATGGGCGGGGCACATAGCTAGTAAAATTGATGGCCGTTGGACCAAAGGGTTCTTGGGTGGAGACCACGCACCAGGAAACGGAGTCTGGGACGACCTCCAACAAGATGGACGTACGACCTGATGAAGGTCACTGGAAATCGTTGGATGAGGGCGGCATGTGACCGGGCGTTGTGGAAATCTATGGGGGAGGCCTTTGTTCTGCAGTGGACTATTTCTGCTGATATATACGTATACCAAACGCAAAGTCAACCATATGAAAGAATTAGAGCGGCCTATCATAATTATTTTCAAATGCATCCACCCTGGCTAACGTAAGCCTTTTCTCTGTCTAAAAGTTGGTAGTGAACATACCTTAATTATTTTGCATAAAAGAAATATTTTATATTAGTATGTACATTTTTATTCGTCTTCGAAGGTTTTTTTTTTTTAATGAATAAATACACTATCGCACCAAAGTATTTTGATGAATAATTCCACAAGGTGTATCGATTACACACTTAAGTAATAGTATATAGTAATTCTGTAAATAAGCTTATAATATAGTAAGATGTCAAAATTTGGACACCCTGATTATTACTATTTAATTCGAATGTTTTGTGTCTGATTTAATACAAGGAAATCCACAATTTTAAGTACCAACATCCCTGTTTATATGTGAACCTACATTCTTGTCTTATAGTATCTATTAATTCATTAAATGTTAATGACTTTGGGCGAGTGCCCGTTCTCACCCTTGTCAAATTATCGTACAATGGATGAATCCTCATAAAGACATTCCACAGTTTTATTTGTTTTCCATGTGTATTGCTAAATTGTTATTAAGAATAATAATTTAGCAGTAACAAGAATATCATTAATTGTAAAAAATACAAAAATCGGCCTGTGATTTTTTTATGTTTTGCATACTCAAGTATTATCTTATTTTTCAATAATACAATCATCATCATAATCATCATATCAGCCATGTACGTCCACTGCTGAACAAAGGCGTTCCCCATAAACGACGGGTTACATATTGTGTGTCATCATATGGGGAGTTCGTCAGTTCTCATCACGCTTGGCAGGCGGTTTGCTGAGTGCAGTGTGGCTACTGTTACACAGAAGGGATGCTGCAGCCCATCCCTCTGGTTTAAATTCCCTTATATTGTGACATCCACGGGAGGAAATGGAGTGGTGCTATATTCTTCATCTGGACACCACACGAACAAATAATAATACAATATAATGTTTATTATTTAACTTATTTTGATTATTTACAAGAAGTAAGTAAGTAAGTAGGCTTACATGAGGTGTTCACATATATAATAATAATAAATAATTCACAACTACATAACATAGATAGAAAATAATAGGTTAGAAAATAATTTATATAAATTAGCATGACAGCAGTACAACGTTTATGTTTAAGCTGTGTCACCTGTACTACTGCCAATTATAGCTAAAATATAGTGAAATTAGTGTACCGTGAAGACATACGTATTCTGAACATCGAATGAACCTATTGTTCGACCCAAAACCGATCATGTACTCAAATCCTTAATATCGATTCCGAATCACGAGGGGAAACCCTTCAATGAGTTACGCACTACGCGGGGGAGTTGAGTCGTAAACGAGAATGACTATGTGATTTACATCCTGGTCTCGGATTGAAATGAAAATATACATCGTTTCAGCTGCTCAAGGTTGTATTGATATGATGTGTGATGATATGATTGTAAGAACTTAGACTTGACTAATGCGTGGCATCTTGATCTTCACACTCTTATTGGACGTCCTAAACGTGGTGGTCTCTAGTCTCTGTGTTTAGGTGGTATAAGACATAATGGTTGAGCCATCTAATATCGGCGTTCACATCAAACTCATGATCAGGAAACGTGTGTGTCGCACCTCAAACCCACATAGGATTCTTATTTTAATGGCAAACGTGGGCAGTGGTGAGCATATCGCATTATCCGCGTTTTGATGTGGAAGTGTTTGCTGACGTTTATTTTTGGTAAATCGGCTAGTACGGCAAATGCCGTCACTCTTAATTTTAATCGCATGTGGTATTCATTTTATTATAATTTGTTTTCATTTAAGTAAACCATGTAACTGTTTACCGCGTTGCATGTTTTTTATTGTTAAATATGTTGAGAGTATCAACACAAGCTAATTTTAAGTTAATAAAAAAGAAAATCTTTTCTGTGACAGTGTTGCAGTGTTCTTGTGTGTGCAGTTACTTAGAATTCGTTTCTTTTCATCAAACATCAAGAATTTCAAAGTAATGTGCTACGATACGCTACATATACCATGTTGATTTAATTAGAGTATAAAATAAGATAGAATACATTCTGATCATAAACAAGACATATTTTTACCTTAAACAGTTTATGGATTTGTTAAAATCATAAAAAAATAAATACTGAGCCTATTAAAGTAAGTTATTTTCGTCATAATCCAAATAATAAATTATTTTGTACCGTGCGCTGCCGGCTACGAGTAGCACCAACCCATCTCATTCTGTGGGTATAAAGCTATGTGATTAGCCGGAAGATGGGCAGCAGCGAACTTCGATATTAACAACTCAACTGCGATCGCCTGCCTGCCAAGCGTGGCGATTATGGCAAAACCTCCCCGGAAACAAAGAACGCACCTAGACAGGTCACTGTGACGATCTTTGGGGGCCTGTGTCCAGCAGTGGACTTTGTTCAGCTAAAACAATGATAACATTTTTGGGGGTCACTAACTGGCTGCCCATTGGTGTCTTATCCGTCACCGCTCAAATGGTTACGTGTGACAACTATCCTTACAGGTGTTATTAAACTATGATTATAAGCTGATTTGAAGATGATCTCTTAATTGGACGGAATGTTCGGTGCAGTGGCTAGTCACTTAGCTTTCTGAGCTACATGACGCGGGTTTTGTCACCTTGCGGAACAAATATTTGTATGAATAGTTGTTGACCCTGACTAGCTAAAACAGCGATAACAGACGCGACAGCAGCTATCGCGCAGCCAAGGATATACCGGTGGAAAATCACCTCAACATGAAACGCAAGGATCCAATTCTTAGTTAACTGATCGTCCAACAGAGTTTGCTTCAGAGATCTTCGCCTGTTTAATCACTATCGGCAAATACGTAACACTAGAATAACGTATAAGCAGCACCGTCTGCGAATTATGTAATCAGCCCGCTGGTCTGGGTGTATGTGTATATGAGATTTATGTCTGTAAATTGTGTACCCATGAGACAGGATAAAACCTAGAGTGAGATATCGTTAAATAAAACAATGACTTCACCTACTAAAAGGTGAAATAGTCATGAAATAATCATAGTTCAAACCGATGCCCACTGCTGTACTCCGGCTTCTCCCAAACATGAGCTTGGTCAATAGCAAAATTTGATTTTAGCACAATGACTATATTAGAATCATTTATATAAATTAACATCTAAATTATATTTATCACTGAAATGTAGTCAAAAAAATACCCGTGACTATAAACAATCCACCGTGAAATATGCTTCTACTCTAAGGATACGTCCAACATTAAGTATTGAAGGTGAAAACACACATTCTCGGACTAATGTTCATTGTAAAGGCAACAAAGTACCCCCAATCAAACTAACGCCCGACCGCAATTTGTTTGAAGGCGAGAAATATTGTGTTCCTTTAGTGTTGGGCAGACTTGTGTGGGTTACACACGCTAATGTTATCACCTAGAGATAAAGGAGAGGTGAATTTTCTCGCATTGAGAATATTTGAGCACAGGAAAGAATAAGTATCGAGCAAGGAAATACATATGTCGTTCAAGAAAACTGTAGACAAGTAAGGCAAGTCCCGCAATCCATGAGGCCCCCAAGTTACTATCAGTTCACCATCCGATAACCGATATTTGCTAGAAGTAAGAAGAGTTACTTTTTCCTTTTGTATTATCATATCATCATCATATCGGCCATTTATACGTCCACTGCTGAACATAGGCCTCCCGCATAGATTTCCACAACTGTGTCATCATTTTGGGGGGTATTTGCCAATACTCACAACGCTTGGCAGGCGGGTTGGTGAGCGCAGTACGACTGTTTCACAGAATGCTGCTGTCCATCCCTCTGGTTTAGAGATCCACGGGAGGAGACGGAGTGGTACTATATTCTTAAACCGGACATCCCATTATCCTAAAGTGCCCAGGGCCTCCAATAGGTTAAAGACGGCCCTGCCTGTAGACTACACAACATAAAAACTGTTTCACCGCTCGACTGGTCAAAGTCATAGTCAACCAACTTAAGATGACCCACCGATATGGTTCAGGAATACTGACTTTTACAGCTTCATTGGACGTGGAATGTTCTGTCCAGCGGATATTATAATAAAAAAAGTTACATAAGAATGCTTAAAAGGAGTATTGTATTATAATAAAACACCACGAACCCTGCAAAGTGTTCGAAGCGTCAAGAAAAACAAAAATCTAAAATATACGCGATAGAATCCGTTTAAAAGTGTTTTATTATAATGTGTAATACTCGCGAAAACCTAAGACATTATTATAGGAGTAGTGTAGTTAAATAGGCATCGCATTCCATGTACCTAGGGGGCGCGTCCTTATGCGTCATGTCCCGTGCAACCCATGATCGAGTTCATCACCATCATTACACACGTCCACTACTGGATATAAGCCTACCCCAATGATCGCCACAACGACTGCTATGAGTTTGTGTTAAATATTCGGGGGGGGTCTTACCATTATCGCCACGCTTGACAGACGGGTTGGCGATCGCAGTTGAGTTGTAAATATACTCGAAGGATGCTGCTGCCCATCCTCCGGGTAGTCCCGTAGTTGCCTTTAACAACACCCACCGGAAGAGATGGGTTGGTGATTAGCTGGCACTACACAGAAATTATCAAGTAACCGATTAAAATGTATAAACTAAACCACAATAAAGGGATATGAATTGAGTATTACAAACGGTAACATTTTGTTTCGTAATGTTAACGCCCGTTCGATATTTAAGAGATAACGGAATTAGACGGCTCGTTTGGTGCAGTGGCTGATACGGTCGGCTGCTGCGCTCCGGGTCGCGGGTTCGATTCCCGCACGGGACAAATATTTGTATGATCTGCAGGTATTTGTTCCGGGTCTGGGTGTATTGTGTGTGAAATTGATGTCTGTGAACGCACCCACAACACAGGAGAAATCCTAGTGTGGGGCAACGTTTATAAAAATAAATAAAAAACATACAAAAAAAAACAGTTCAATAAATAATATTCGACCTATCCAAATTCGTACAATCACTTGAAAATAATTAAAGCTTGAAATGTTTCCTTTTTCTTGTAATATACCTAACGACCTTTCCTATATAATTCTTTACACTTCGCCGTTTCACACTACGCCAATACATTTTTATTTACGAAGTTTGCTCATCAATCCTTATTTATAATTGAAGAATAAAGCTATAACAGATAATGAATAAACAGCAATCAAAATATAATCTTTGGCGGCGCGAACTTCCCAGGGTTGCCACTCTCCAAGTCGGGGAAAGTTCAATCGTACTTTAAACGAGTTAATCCCCTTTTATTAAATGTTGATGCTCTTTGCGGCCGAGTCGAGATCTCATTCCTTTGTAACTAGTTAAAATTCGACTCAGTGTTGCTAGCTTTTTGGCAATTGTGGCGATGAGATAAATTATAAGAGTATAAAAATTTTGGGGTTTTCTTTGATGCTGTTAAATAATTGTCTAATAATCCAGGTTAGTTTGTGTTATTTGTAGAGTCATTTTTGTGGTTATTGTTAACTTCTGCATAATCCAATTTCATACGTAAAGAACCATTAAATTACGTTTGGAACAAGTACACTGAGTCAAGTGTCAAGAATCACTAACACATTTAATACTCCGATGTATCGATCACGTCGAGCTTGTAGTTCATTCTCGGCATCACAATGACATTATCGAAATTAATGCATTTAATGCTGGAAAGAGGGACAGCATGAAATAAACATAGTACAAAAAATATAATATAACATATAGATAATTGCCCGTGTGGTGCCTGGAGTAAGAATATAGCACCATCTCCGCAAGTGGATGTCTTAAAAGGTGACTAAGGGGTCTTCACCAGAGGGAAGGGCAGTAGCGTCCCTTCTGTGGAACAGCAGCCATTCTGCGCAAACCGGTCCGCCTGCGGCATCTGGTGAGTACTGGAAAATTCACCTCAAAATGAAGACACTTTTGTGGAAATCTGTGGTAGAGGCATTTGTTCAGCAGTGGACGTATTTAGGCTGATGTAAGCAGCACACGATTAAAAAATTTGTTCGAAAGGAAAGTGCACCAAATTATAATAAATTAAATCTATCATCGTAATCCTGTAAAAGAAAATGTTAATCTATCAAGTCTACATGTATTTTAAGCGTTTAGTGAAGCTGCCTATATCATAGGGGTGCGTGTTTTATTGCGCATGTGGCCGATCGGATTAATTTTCACGAAATCGTTTTACGGTTTCCCCCACTCGCTGTTACTCTTTATTTCACCCCACGGTATCATCTCTAGAAAATTGTTTCCATGGATCTTTTTGGGCTTTGGGAAAACAAAAATCTTGTTGCCTTGTTTGTAGTTATTTGTTTTAGTAGCAAATGAAATTATTTCTATATAAGAATGTTACGTTCCAGATTTCCAGTTTTCGCTTGTAGTAGCATAATAATATAAAACTCAAGTCGTAGTCAAGTCTTAGGTTTTCGCGATTATTACGTCAGATTTATGACTCTTCATCCATCCATCTTGCGACCACGAACGCTGCGAAGTGTTCGGAATCTCAGGAAAAACAATAATCTATAATATATGCGATGTAATCCGTTTACCAGTATTTTATCATAATATTCAAGTCAATCAAGCTTTGCGAAAGTACCTATAATGTTCGAAAATATGTTTGCGGGCTGCGTTGAATACTGAAATTTCACTAACATCGCTTTAAAATTTGGCTTTCATTCTAAAACTTGTAATAGAGCGATTCATAAATAATTTATCGAGTGGCCAAACTTAATCAAGCACTAGCCAAATTTGTTTACCAACTGCGTAGGTCTATTTTGTATATAAAATGTAAATAGAAAACCGCGTTGTTTACGGTATCGTGTATAAATATCAAATATACTGAACAAATGAGAGGGTATTACCTTTTGAGAGATAACGCCGGCGCCGGCGGCGGGCGAAATCATTTCCGGTGCGTCAATCACGTGTCCCACTCTCCCTGTCCGTCTACGTACATCCACTAATGAGTTCGCGAACCAGTTCAAATCGCATCTAGATTGAGAACTGCCCGCTTAATTATTTTTATCTAACATCTCGAACTGATCGTATATTGTTAGTAACACATTGTTACAATAATTCTTGTCCTTCGAACAAATCAAATATCTTATCCTTATACCCTTCGCTAAGTTACAAAATTCCCCATTTAATATTAATTGTATAATTACTCTAAAATTATAACAAAGATGGTTATGACGGGCGTTGTAGAACGAAATAAAGCTAACTTAATACACCGATATTATCACTGCGGCACACTATAGTAGCCAAACGTTACATCATGTCACTGTATATTTATTGGAAGCAAAGTTTTATAGGCTTCGAAGGCTGTAGCCGCTGACCGCAAGTGGCGGGGCCAAGTCGGAAACATTAGGGTTCCATCAGCGTCCATATTTTCCGGCGGGCGCTGAATTTTCACGGAGGCCCGAGCCGATCGGCAACTCGACACGCCTTTGCACTCAGACACTAGCGTTGGATGAAGTAGAATTGTGTACCCTAGCGCCTCTGCACGCCAATATTTTCACACACTTTTACAGTTTAAGACGTGGGCTTTGTCCGACAGTTACTTTGTAAATCTTGTGTATCCTTGGTTTTATGTGTCAAAAGTATTAGAATTCATTCTAGTTGTAAAAAAAACTGAAACCATAGCCAACTACATGTAAATCGAGCTCAAGAATGCTCTAGCTTAGACTTAGCTAATGTCCATCTAGCATCATCTACATATATATAAGTGTAATATGTGAGCGAAGCGAAGGTTGGTTGCGAGTAGTAGATAAAATATGATCTTTAAGACTTTCTACGGATGGTACTGTTCCTTTTATTTCGCATTTCTATTTAATACTTCCAAGCCTGTCATCAATCCACTAGACCGCGAAATTTACTACATAGACTCGAAAAGAAAACTTTGCTCACGGCTATAAAAAATAAACATCTTATCTCATAAGTTCGGGCAGCTCTCTGTGAAATGACACCTTTGGGCATCTTTGTCGCCCAACAAACGCCGCGTGAAATTGAAACAGTCCGGTCCATACTCCAGAAAATTTCACGACGTCAAATTCCTCCCCTTTGATTCTTTTTAATCCGACAAAAACACTGTAGCGCTTTGGAAACAACATGTTTAATTTAACGTGAGTTTTTTTTCTTATTTTACTTTTATAGTAGATTAGTTAGACTTAAGTAAACAAAAAACTAATAGATTGGATAACAAATTGTGTTTAGTTGTGTTGATGACAACGTAAAATATCTGATTTGTCTAATGACTGTTGATACGATGCGATTTTGGGTCCGGTGCAAAGTTTTAGATTTTTTACTATTATTATTTAGAGCCAATTGATATTAGTAAAAAATCTAAAACTTTGTACTGAACCCAAAATACAGCTATTAAACTGAAAACCGTTATAAGTTCATTTTCTAAGATTTTAACACATTTAAATCGTTCTATAAAGCGCATAAAGTTCAAAACACTAAACAAATTACGTCGTATGTAATGAATATGTCTGCGATCTATCAGAATTAGAAGACCCTTTTCCTGTCACTGGTATGATCGATGTGCGGAAATGAAGACGATATTTTTCTAAGAGTGTGTGATATAACGCGGAATCGGTACTCACTTCATCACTACGAGACGTATCTATGTTTGTCACTTATACTTAGGTACAGTAAAGCATTTAGAAATGTATTTGGACTATCGTTAGACTATGTCTATATGGTTCAAACTATGTTTAAAATAATACCTAATCCGAAGTGCAGTGGCAGTGTGTGTTTTAATTATGGAAAAAAGTTCAAATATATTATTTCGTAAATTTTATAGTCTGTTTTTATTTACTGATGCATACGATATTCTTAGTAGTCTGAGTATAGTAGGTAAATACGACGGTAGGTATGAGTCACTTAATACTCTTAAAGTACAAACTGTGCCGGGTGGGACAAGTGGTAAAAAAACCTACAAATGCATCCGCCACAGACGCTCAGAATAATTTATTACGGAAAGGATTTTAAAAACACACATCGCCCAAATCCCCGGATAAAGCTGTTTTAAGAATATGTGGGAATTCTTTCAGGTGATCCCGGGGAAAATATATATCATTTCTACAAGCCGGGAATGAGTACACATTTGAATTTATTCCAGCGATGATAATTTTATTGCTATAGGGGTAAAATTACAATTTATATGATATGTTACTTACTGATGTCCACTGCTGAACAAAGGCCTCCCCATAGACCTACTCAAAGTCCGGTCACATGCCACACGCATCTAACGGCTCCCAGTGACCGTCACCAGGTCATCCGTCCATCTCGTTGGAGGGCAGCCTATGCTGCGTTTTTCAGTGCGCGGTCTGCACTCGAGAACCTTTTTTCCCCAACGGCCATCAGTTCTACCAGCAATGTGCCCCGCCCACTGCCACTTCAGCTTACGTATCCTTTCAGCTATGTCGGCAACTTTAGTTCTTCTACTTACATACATATTCAAGATCAAGGCAGGCTACACTCGTGTACAGATAAGTACGAAAATTTACTTAAAGAAAGAAAAATTTACTTTACTTATCTGTGTAGTCTATGTACATCAATACAAATCCAATCACAAAAAACATAGATAAATATTCAAGTTCTTTATGGATACCAAAGAATACGATATTTTCGTTAACATTCCAACGAATCCAACAAAATATTGTTTACTCGCCTCTCATCTTTCTGCCCGCACTACAATCGATCCCATTCAAGTTCCATTGCAATAGCTATTGTATTTGCTGAAGGCTCTACTGCTCATGTCGATTGCTAATCGAACGGTACGCGAACGCCATTTGCCAGGAATGAAAGGCTGCTTGATTATTTGCTTATCTTGCCCGGTCTGCCCGGATTCATAAATGCTTCGCTAAACTCATGTAAACCTATTTCTATTTACGGTGACACTACTTATACATAATTAAAAATTGCACACGACGTCCCATGAGAATACACCGTGACTACTGGCAGAGTAATTGCCGCCGCATCGTGGAGGAATCTACGTTGGATTAATTAGCTCGCCCCGAGCTCGAAAGTTTTAATCTTTATAATGTGTAAACCTGTGTGATCTGGTATGTATGCAGTGAAATATACAGCGATATTTTTCAATCCACTATTCGAATGGCAAACCGAAACACATCGGATATTTGGTCATCGGACTGCCACCGCGAACGCCGCATGTAATCGAATCCGCTATTGAAACGATCGCTGTCTCTGTTCGTATTGAACAACTAAATTATTTGTTCGCTGTCATATGGCGTCGGAATATTGTAATATCCTTAAAATTAATAGACAGCCTTCACAGAATTTGTAATGCGGATTCCTGAAATATACCGGTAAGTAATACACAGATTATTTTACTGAATCAAAACCAGAATAGATAGTTCACAAATTATAAATAGACTAACGAAATGAGTAAAAAGAACATTGCTTTACATATTATACTTACAGTAAATATGTATTGCCTATTATCATCTAATAATCCGAAGTACTTCCACAGCTGAACGATTTTGGCTTTATCCCCCATAGATTTTCACAACGACCGGTTAAAATCCGTTTTTAGTTGTGTCGTTATTTGGGGGAAATTGCCAGTACTCACCGCATTTGGCAGACGGGTTGGTGAGCGCAATATGGCTACTGTTACATAGAAGCAGCGTTGCTGCCCATCCCTCTGGTTTAGTTTCCCTTAGCAGCCTTTCACGACATCTACAGGAGAAGTCACCTATGCTCTATTCTAAGTACGGACACGGATAACCAACAAACTGTTTTACCTAGCTATATTTACAGGGCGCAGTAAGACTAATTATTCCCGTACTAACAATTTTAAGGGGAGCCGTAAGCGTATTATTAATGTATCATAATTATTATTTACGTTACTGTAACGCTCTTCACCTATGCGTTAGTTTGTTTATGTTTTAAGGTAAATTTTCTACGTAAGTTACATATTTTAATGCTTAAAATACACATGCTACTCACACACGTGTTACTCGCACAGAACCATGCTATAAGGCGGGAGATCTTTGGGTTCGCGGGTGCGTAGATTGGGGAATCTGCTTGCCCACACCGAGCGATCCAGCAGGAGATGGTAGCACGCATGTGGTCACGCGCTTTACAATTGCCCCGAGGAAGTGACCGCTTTACAGTCACCCTCTCCGAGATGTGCCTCTAGGCGTGGCACCAGTGGGCTGATCTAGTGGCATCATACACTTGGAGCCTCCCTTAGGTGCCGAAGATGACCGCTGCAGTGGTTTTAGCCGGTAGGAGTCCGGCATACCCCTTCGCTCTTCCCCGGGGCGAAGGAAGTTCATGCAGAATTTCTACTGGACACCAATAAGAAAAAGGCGTTATAAAAGTAAATGTAACACAAACAAATACCAATATGTTCTACACTCGTCTCTGAATACTAAAATAAGAAAATTCAGACCACAAATATATGCAAAATGTAAGAACTTTACTAAGGAGCATTTTCACCTCCATGTAAACTTTTCTAAGAAATCCACTAGTGCTACTAGATACTATTCACTATATATTTCCTCACAGTCGAGCGCGAAAGATAAAATAACTCATTTATACAAAGGAAGAGGACTAGTTTGGAAGACACAACAACTAGCCCCAACCCCCCCATGCCCCCCCCGCTCTCCTCGATGGCTCCACGTACATAAATTGCGGATACTGCCCTCTGCGGTGCTCGGCTAACTACGGAAAAGTAATCTTTACCTGCTAAACTCTACTAATAAAAATAATTTATCTTTAACTTCGAATTCAAAGGTCAAGCTCAGTTGAAACGATTTTTTTAAATGTCAGGCTTGCACTGAGTTATCGAAATTCCTTGTAAAATTTGTGCAGAAAAATATTTCATTTCTTTGATGTTTTTTTCTTATAAATATTTCAATAGATTTTTATATACAACACATTTAAAAAAATGGTTATAAGTTACGGAGGTGTTTTGATTACGCTCGAAACTGCCTATTTAATTGCAAACTTATACCCAACTAGCTGGAACCCGCGGTTTCACCCGCGTTTAATTTAAAAGGAATTTAGTGTACTTCGACATAGACACTTGACGTAGAATATATATATTGGATTTCAAGGGTATTTTTTTTGCGCGGTACCCTAATTATTTTTCTTTAAATTAAAGTAGCCTATGTTATTCCTTAGAACATCAGCTATCTGCCAGTGAAAGTCCCGTCAAAATCGGTCCAGCCGTTTCGGAGATTACCCGGAACAAACAGACAGACAGACAGACAAAAAAGTTAAAAATTGTTTTTTTGTTACATGTCCCGTATATACTTTCATATGCATTTAGTAAAAAGCTGTTATTTTGACATTACAAACAGACACTTCAATTTTATTTATTTGTATTATTTGTATAGATAATGCGGCTTAACCATTAACACGGGCCACCGAGAACATGCTAGAGTTGCTGCAGAACCGTAACGGCCCCATCAGCATCCTAAACCTGGGGTTTATGGGTTTAAAGGCTGCATGTATAAAATGCTATGCAATACGCTTCAATAAAGTTATTTTAGCTCCTGTGAAGCAACTTGCCAACTTACGGGATATCATATTAGCTTTCACTGACAATGCCCTCCTTATTCAATCGATAAAACACTATAAATTTCAACATAAATCGGTGATTAATTAAACAAAATGCATCTTTGTTTGTCCTCCGACTGAAGTTAACCTTTCAGAATGGAGCGTGCAAATAAGGAGCGGTTGGGGGTTGACTCAGCTCTTGATTCCCCGTGTTGCGAATGCAGGCCGCTCTCTGAACGTTTGTTGTCCCCCGAACTCAACATGCAAAAATTAGAACCCTTTTGCTGTTTGCTGATGAAAATGGGTGTTTTTTTATGGTGACTAAAATCTATATTTTGAATTAAGGCAAACAAAATATGTAAAAGTGGATTGATTGTGTGTTGAGTGGATGCAATTTTAGTTTTTTACTTGGCAATGGATTTCTCACGCACATACCCGAAGCAACTGTCTATAGATCATTCAAATATTTGTTACGTGCGGTGCTCGAACCCGTGATTCGTAGCGCATTATGCCAATTACTTATCCACTGCGTCAACCATGCAGTGTGATTCCAAATGTTTCAATTTCTTTGTTTTGCTCGTATTCTGTATTAAATAAACTCACTCAGTTCTTGATCTCCATGTTGCATATGTAGGGAGGCCTACATATGCAACATGGAGATCTCGTCTCGAGTCTCGAGTGTTTAACTTTAAACATTAAGAATTGTACCCTGTTTTAGGGACGTCACATCGACTGTCAATCGTCTTTTGTGGGTCGCTTTGGACCCCGTTATACGGCCGTCAACATCGTTCCCCTCCTCTTGTGCTTTTGCGGTGGTTAACACTCACTCGCTAGTGCCTCAACGTACGCACGCCTCGGCCTTCCTTTTTTTATATATTACTAGCTGCTAATTATAAAAACGGTATTTACGTATATTAAAGACTAGTCATTTTTATTATAAATGAAAATTGAGATTACAATGTTGATTGATACAAATTATGGTAATACATTTAATAATAAATGTAGATCAATGTGTAAAGAACTTCGTCATTTTATCATATTACCCAAAGGAGGTCCGCTGCTGAACGAAGGCCTCCCTATAGATTTCCAGAATGACCAGTTACATGCAACCCGCCTCCAAGGCTTCACCAGGTCGTCCATCAACTTTAGTTCTTGTACAGATCTCGTCATTTCTGATTCGATCTCGTAGAAGCATAGTTGTGTCCATAGCTCACTGAATGACCATTTTTATATTTTTTTTATTGGTGTCCAGTGGAAATTCTACATGGAACTTCCTTCACCCCGGGGAAGGGCGAAGGGGTATGCCGGACTCCTACCGGCTAAAACTACTGGAGCGGTCATCTTCGGCACCGAAGGGGGGCTCCAGGTCCTCGCAAGATCACACTAGAGCCGCCCATTGGTGCCACGCCTTTAGGCACATCTCGGAGGGGATGACTGTAAAGCGGTCACCCCCTCTAGCGGAGGGAAGGCGACTGTAAAGGGTCGCCCCCCCAGGCACTTCTCGGGGACGGCTTTTACGATACCTACGGGATGAGACGAGTTGATTCGTAGCCGGCAGCACATGGCATACGAACTCCTCCCGTTGGATGTCGTAAAAGCGACTAAGAGACTAAACCAGAGGGATGGACAGCAGCGTCCCTTCTGTGGAACAGTAGCTATACTGCACTCATCAACTCGCCTACCAAGCGCGGTGAGTATTGGCATACACCCCTCAAAATTACGACACAATTGTGTAAGTCTATGGGGGAGGTCTTTGTTCAGCAGTGGCCGTAGAAATGGCTGATATTTTGAATTCATATTTTACATGTTTATATTCTATTGTATAATTGATAATACGTAGTAATACAATTCTTGTATATTTTACTTAAATAAATCATTTTGTTACAACATTACACTTTGTTCCAAATATTATTAAAGAATATCAACATTATCTTGATCTTTTCACAACACATTAATATTTATTTGGTGCTGAATTTATCGTGACAAAATTCAATTTAGTCGACGACAGTCGAACGTCCTTTATCTATGCACAGAAGGTCCTTTTATTTGATGGGCTCTCTAGGACACCGTCGTCCCTGTGAGCTAGGGGAATGGTAAAAGTATGGACATTCTTTCTATTGTAACGATGGCTTATTTATTTTTTACCGTGCATGGGGTTTTTCATGTATTGATTCCTTTTTTAAAATACACAAATCCAAATACAGTGTCTCTATTCTGATGTCAACAGTTCCCAGTTTAGTGTGACGGAAATAACCTCTTTATCAGTAAACGTAGTTAATGTTTCTCAGACATTTTGACATCTTTCAAAAATTTACATTACAGTTAATTAGTTACATTCAAAATGTAACTAACTATGTGATTAAATAGGAAATGTAGAGTTGTACCAATCTAAAATCGTATCTCTCATAAACCAACGTTGAATATTCATCACATTTAGATAGCAAAGGCCGATAGACCCACATCAGAAAAACATCAAAAATGCATCAAGCGGAAATATTCGTCGACATTGTTGGAACAATATTGCGTCTCACGCGCCACGCTCAGGCTTAGCCTGTGATCTAACAGTAACTATCTTTTAAAACAATATCTTTACATTAATATAATACACCTGAGAAAATACGATGGCGCACCAAAATATTTTAATTATAGTACTTATTATAAACATGTCACGAAATAAAAGTTATGACTACTTAATTAGTATAACAATTATCTTTATATTACAGCTAATGTTATAAGAGCACGATAGAAACTGCACATTTACAGTAGCCATGTAAACATTTATGAAATTGCCCGCAATAAAATATCAGCCTAACTCTCGACTCTCATTTACATGGTAACACAATGACGTAAAATAAAATTAATTTTATGAAAAACATAACTTTTGTGAATTTGTTAAGGGCGAACAAATTGCCAAGGCCCGCGCCGCGACGTGACAACGAGCGTTCAGTCACAGTTAATGAGAGGTCACCGCAGACGCGACGCGACGCGCCCCGCGCTCCACTGCCTTGTTTGCTACCATATTGTTCGAAATAGCGACCCGCCTGCCCCTCTGAAATATTATCGGCATTTCGCCAACTTTTTAATTATCATCCCCGAACACAAGTCATGTGATCTCGTATTTTTTTGGAACAGTCAACCCCAAAATATCCTTTGTTAAATTGTAGCAACAAGAGTCACGTAATCAAGCACAACTCGCTGAAACGTTTACAATCTACGTCAGAATGTACAATCTTGTAACGTTACAAGAAATGTTATATTTTTAATCATACAGAATCCGTTTTATTTTCCGTTTTGAATATGTATTCATGTTTCTGCTCTCAATATTGTTTTGCGGGGTAGCATACACAATATCATCCCGCCGCTACCCGACGGCGGTGTACTATTCGAAACATTTTCTACGAAACACGTGTGCACGCCCCAATGATTATTACTTCTTATACAGATTCGCATAAGCCGAGCTTTCTTGTTGCTGGAAACGATTTTCATGTTGTAAGTAAACGAACTTGTTCATACACTACATCAGTTTTTCAATATCTAGGTATACAAAATCTCTACTTGTCTTGATTTTCCAGTTAAACTGGTTGAATCATTATAATAATTTTGTACCACACCTGAGGTGTGTATTGAAGACCACAGAGATTACTTAAATCCCACCTCGCATAGGTCAGATAAGCAAAACACTTGAGTAATAGTCTCAAGCAGGTACCTATCTGTAAATCTTGTACACAATGTGGCGAGAGGGTTGATAAACTAATATTAACAAGCACGTATCACAAACCGCAAGATCATGAAAATTTACCCCGATCCCTCTCGGTATGGCATGGATAACTTCCATGTTTGGCCTCCATACATTATTTATTACATTAGGTTATACCTTGTTTACATTGGTTGCCTTTTGGCAAACTACCCAACCTACCGCAGCTAATACGGACAAATTAATTTCCATTCAGTGTTTACTATTGATGTGCTTGTGTAATTTGTGTCAATGCTCCTTTGTGCATTCGTAACGAATTGAATGCCTTATGCAATACCAATATTGGCGTTGACTTTGCCGAATGAAATGTCATATAAATGACGATCAAGTGTAATTACGCTCACGCGATTTCTCTCTGGTAGATTCTAGTAACTAGTAACAAAACTGATATAGCCAGTTCCTTTAATAGTATTGCACACTTTTGAACTATATTGAGTAACACTTAGAGAAGCTGTGAAAATGATCGCTTTCACCGCTTAGTACAAAAACATAGACGCGTTTTGCGAGGAACGCCTATTGCACTTTAATAGCTCTTTACACACGATTAAACCTACACATATGTAGAGATACAGTTTATTTAAATATACCTATAATTAAAACACTTCCATTTTTAAAACAATAAAGTAGATATTACTAGTGTTTTCTATAACAATTTCTTAAATAAAAAGGGATTACCGCCGAATACCAATTATACTGTATAATGATGTTACTGGTACGAAATCTAAACACACAATGCTAGAAATGCAAGTGAGTGTCCTGATTTTATAAGTTAGTTGTGGGGTAGTTAAATCAAATGGAAGCTTTATGCAAATACGGCCTCTCCTGACGTGTGTTTACCCTTGGAACACTTTTTCTACATTTCAAAGGCTTCTTTCTTAGTCGTAAATGGAGAAATAATATTAACCCTGCACTGGTCAGCTGATCACATAACAAGCTACGGTAATGGACTACAGTCGATTTCAAAGCAGTCATTTTACTACGAATAGTCAGAATTCAATAATTAGTTGCACGATTCCAACTCGCTGGAGAAGAACTGGAAAGGAACTCCATGGAAACTTAATTAAGTCCTCCTTGTGTGTCCTCCTTTATATCATCGTTGTACATGGAAGTATAAATAAATAAATAAATAAAACTCGTGGAAATATTCCAGTCTTATTATTAAAACAGATTTAGGAAAACTTATGAGTGCAGTACATAATCTATATCACTACCAGCAAATGAGTTCGCATTTTAACAAAACACTTTATTATTATTTTCTCTATGCAATATATGGTACGTAGCGGCAACTTTGATACTTGAACTTTGATAATTTAGCTTTTTAAACATTTACTGCATTTTTGTTTTAACCATTTTCCAACATACCAATAAGGTCACTTTACAACGAATTAAGTGGTCAACATAACAACTACCGGATAAAGGGCTAACAGCATAATTTTAATAGATACTAATAGCAGTTATAGTTAACATACTACAGCAACAGCGATATGCGAACAGTTTACATATCCTGAGCATTGCAATAAAACGTAATACAAGGTTGGAGGTGCTTAGTAAGCATTTCTCAGCAAAGCCATAGCTCAATGCCTTGAAGTAGGTACCGTGCTAAGATACGTTCTCGACATGGAAAGTTTTCACGCGTTTAGAATAGCTCTAGTATCTTTACACTTTTTACTTAACTGAATTTGTAGCTGTGTACGGTGTTAATATACACGGAAATTAATTTAAGTACATACATGAGCCTGAAATAAGACTAAACTATATGCACCAGACCAGAAAATCTAGATAGTCTAACAGAAAGACAAAGACTTTGTTTTGGTTGTAGATTTTATGGACGTGTCAAGCTCAGTGATGATACTCGTCAAGGTCGTCCAAAAACTGCAGTCACCCAAGAAAACGTTGATGCTGTGCGTAAGCTGATTGAGGAAGATCGACATGTGACATACCGCGAAATTCAGGCAACTTTAGATATTGGCATGAGTCAAATACAAATAATCTTGCATGAACAATTAGGTGTAAAAAAGTTGTTTTCCCGATGGATACCGCATTTGCTATGCGAAGAGCAAAAAGCGGCTCGCGTTACTTGGTGCGTCAGAACTCTCGAAAGATTCCACGCAGGATCCTCAAATGCTGTATACAACATCGTATCAGGTGACGAATCCTGGATATATGCGTACGAACCCGAAACAAAAAACCAGTCACGAGTTTGGGTGTTCGAAAATGAGTTAAAGCCAACAAAAATTGTTCGTTCACGGAGTGTTGCAAAAAAAATGGTGGCCACGTTTGTCTCCAAAACCGGCCATGTTACGACTATTCCTCTTGAGGGACAAAGAACGGTTAATGCAGAATGGTATGCTAGCATTTGTTTGCCACAGGTCGTTTCTGAACTCCGTAGAGAGAACTGCAACCGCCGCATCATCCTCCATCACGACAATGCGAGTTTTCACACCGCGCACAGAACAAAAGAGTTTTTAGAGCAAGAAAACATATTAGACCATCCGCCGTACAGCCCCGACCTAAGCCCTAATGATTTCTATACTTTCCCTAAAATAAAGAATAAATTGCGTGGACAGAGATTTTCATCACCTAAAGAAGCTGTGGACGCCTACAAAACGGCCATTTTGGAGACCCCAACTTCCGAATGGAATGGTTGCTTCAATGATTGGTTCCATCGTATGGAAAAATGTGTCAAATTTCGCGGAGAATACTTCGAAAAGCAATAAATACATTTTTAAATAGTAATGTTGTGTCACTTCCTTGATTCCCGAAATTTTCAGTGCCGCCCTCGTATATCTCTTTATTTGCTAATATTTGGGTACAACTTAAATACTACATCATGTATGATGGATACATTTGACCATAACAGATTACAGTGGTGGAAAGAACCCGACCCCAATCCCATGCTAGGAATCAACCTGTGTTATGGGTTGATGAGATTAAAGTATTGTGCCTAAATAGTTTCTTATTCTAATTCAAAATCCAATTATATGCGTAACAAAATGCTAAGATATAAATATGAAAATTTAACATCTAAATCATTTGAGTAATGTATACTGTAAGTTCGTAATAGACCAATACGTATAATTTACGGCGTCGTGTGAAGTGATTAAAGTAACATTTCCAACTAGTTGTTCGCGTTCGGGAGAATTATAATGTTGTTATCGGTCAACACAGCGGACTCTCCAAATTACAACTAAATTCGTGACGTAACTTTGTAGAACTAGTTCAAGTTCACAAAGACAATTATATCGGGAACAACTTCAATAGCTCAAATCATTAAGAGCATTCGAACTTGTTGTGGTTTGAATGAAACTCAATGCTCGTCTTGTTTCACCTTATCGAAGTTATCAAACGCTACACGCGGTGTTTTTTGTATCGTGATATTTTACATTTAAAAGTCGGAGCTAGTGTAGTATTGACGTTGCAAAATTTTCTTCTATTTTTATAACCTTGTTCCACAAAAGAATTTCTCCTGTGTTGTAGGTACAGTTCACAGACATAAATCTCACATCCAGAAACACCCAGACACGAAATAATTATCTGTAGATCATACAATTTTTTTTTCCGTGCCAGGGTCGAACCCGCGATACATAGCGCAGAAAGCCAATTGGTTATGCTGATAAAAATATAAAAATTGAACCGTTACTGCAAACAGCTTTCATGACATATTTATTGCAATTTATTAGAGTGTCGTTTTTCATCATCAGCGTCGCTATTGTTCTTTTTTCAAAAACAAAAGGTATCTTATTTAACATATTATTTCTCCCGAGGCACCCGGAATGGGGAGATTTCCCTTGCTAAATACAATACGCCTGGTAATGTTCACGTTTTATATAGATTTACAAAACAAAGCTGGAACTAAGGTAACGAAGAAGGTAGCATTAAATTTATGGTGGAGTGAGGAGGCAAAACTCGTAAAAGTGCCTCATATGTCAATACCTTTTGAAATACGGTAATGGAAATACGAAATAAAACAGAAAGCAAAGTATGATTAGTGAGTGCCGTATGTCCCATTGGCGCACTTTACGGCTGCTCGCGTCTGCAATATCCATTTCAATACGATATATATTAAAATTTTCAACTGTATGGATACTTTTATTCACTACTGACAATTTGTGAAAAAGTTACTTTAATGGTTTTACTCGTCAGTTCTATTTTTACATCCATAACAGACAAAAGAAAATGATACGAACATTATACATTTTATTATTATTATACAATGTAATTTTAAACATGTTTTTTTATAAAACGTTTCTATTTTTTGAACATCAACGGTAACGATATGAGACTCAAAAAACATCCATGTTGCACCATGTAATTATAAGTTTTTGAATAAAATGAATAAATAAAGCTACAAGCAAATAATAACCTACAATACCACAAACGTTCTTTCAACAAGAAATCCAAACAACACTCTTCATAAATAATTGTTCTACGAGTGAACATGGAATAGTAGATATTTTAGAAGTATTGCTACACGTTGAAACAAACGCGACCGCAAATGTAATCGAATGGGAAATAGGAAATGTCTAGTTACTGTTATCTGCTGCTTCAATCTATTTGGTCACGCAGCGATGAGACATTAAACAATGATTGTTTCTGTTTACACAGTATAGACTATCATTATCATCTCCATGACGATAATGAAGATAAAGATGATAATCTGGATTATGGGGTGATAGACTGTCTATATTCTATCATTCATCATATGTTCAGTTGATTGAAGTATCAGAATTATCGTGCATAGTAAGGGAATAACGAAATGTCCTGAGCTGGCATACTGTGGCTCTGGCAGGATATTTGGGCCATTTCGCTACGTCACCCACTTGTAACGACCACCTTTTTTGATCTTAACATTGGTTATGGATTGATCAAGCTGGCAACAAATTAAAATTAATCATATTTTAGATTTTATGTCAGACTATCACCTACACAGCAGTCAACGTCTCATCAAAATCCGTGCAGCCGTTCTTAGGAGATGCTCGAACAAAGTGACAGACGAACAGCAAAAATTATAAAAACATTTGGTTTGTCTCTTATGTGTCAAATGAAAACTGTGTAAATAAATAAGTAAGTAAGTAGTCATACTATGGCATAAGTGTGTCGTGTGGAGCGTACGATGTATGAATGAGTACAGTATGCATATCAATATATCCACCTGGTGTGCTCTGCATTTACAGGCCAGTCCTTTCCTAAGGCGGGGGACCTAGGGGTTCGCGGGTGCATAGATTGGGGTATCTGCGTGCCCACACCAAGGGATCCAAGAGAAGACGGTAGCAAGCATGTGGTCACGCGCTGCCGTGGGACGCTTTGGGGGATCCTTTACAATCCCCCTGGGGGGGTGACCGCTTTACAGTCACCCTCTCCGAGATGTGCCAATAGGCGTGGCACCAGTGGGCGGCTGTGTGATCATACGAGGACCTGGAGCCTCCCTTAGGTGCCGAAGATGACCGCTCCAATGGTTTTAGCCGGTAGGAGTCCGGCATACCCCTTCGTCCTTCCCCGGGGCGAAGGAAGTTCATAAAGAATTTCCACTGGGCACCAATAAAAAAAAAGGCCAGTCCTTTCCGACTGGAAAGCAACGAACCAGTAGAATAAGTGAGAGAATCAGAGTGATTACTCTGATTCTCCCACGAATTGGCCTGGCAATTAGGCCATAGAGGAGTGAATGTTATGTCCAAATAAATACGTGGTGATTCCGAAGTCAATCGAACGAAATCAAAACCAATTTCAATTCGTAGGGCAATTTTTGTTTTCTGTATATCTGTTGCATTTTTTTAAATCTTATTTTGATGTGCTAAACCGAAATAAATATATTACTCTCTTTCTTCCTTCCTTCTTTTAAAGAAAATAAATCATGTTCTATAACAGAAAAGGTATAAATTATAACCCTTACGAATTAATTGCTAAATGCTGACCCTTCACGTAAAAACATCCAGGCAAAGACGGTATCGATTTCAAGACACTCATAATATTTAAAAGCCTAAGAGAAAGTAAATAATCCATTTATGAGCTCTGTAAACAACCAATACATAATAGTACGCGATTTATACCTGCCATTACATTATTCATTTTCCTATGAATGATATGACTGTTAATATTAATAATTACTGTTCTTTTAACATAAGTGCAGTGTAGACATTTACGGGGGAAGTCGAGAGACCGTGTGATCACGAACGCAACCGCAGCAGTAGCTGTTCGGTGCTCAGGTGAGATTAAAAGTCCGGAGCAGTCGTTTGCGGTCCCGTAGGGTCGGCTCTCAATGCACATGCACTCGCTACACTGACGCCAGTGCGCTACCCCCTGTTCGCTATGATTAATGTGCACACCATTCACCTACAAATAAATGTAGCCTACACCAGGGATATATTGCACAGTAATTTTCAGGTTTCATATTCATTTGTCGTTTTTGTTCGAGTTCAAAGCTTGCGAACGCTTTTATGTTAGCTGGGTTTTCAATGTGTTCTATGAATCTTAGCGTTTAGTTATTACTCGTACCATATTATAGTGGTTAGATTTTGAAACGTTTGCGTTAACATCATTAGGTAAACGTATATGAATCCGAAGCCGATCAAAAGGGTGCAGTAAAATTCAATTGATACACTCATAAAGCAAAATACTTATCCCTGACTCAATTTGATCGTTACAAAATATCCGACACTAGTCAAACTTGAAATTTGGTAGTTAGGTTGAGGAACACATACACTAAGAAAGGAAGTTTTTAAATTCAACCCATCAGGTGTTTCTTCGCGAGAAAAGTCTCATGCCCAGCAGTGGGACAGTAATGGGATGATTCTGTAAAGTGTCCCCAACCATGGTTCATGCAGACCAACAGGAAGTAATATTTTATACCTGGCCCCACCCGACTTCATAAAGTTTTTTTTCCTTTTCAGTGGTTTAATGTTTTTCAAGTTTTTTTTTAATCTTTACCCCACACTAGGATTTCTCCTGTGTCGTGGGTGCGTTTACAGACATGAATTCTACATAAAATACACCCAGACCCGGAACAACTACCCGCATATCATACAAATATTTGTTCCGTGCGGGAATCGAACCCACGACCCGGAACGCAGCAGCCGACTGTATTAACCACTGCACCAACCGTGCAGTCATTTTTATATCGTGTAGGGTTTTTGAAGTCGGTATTGTTTTTGTTAAAATGTTTTATTTGTTTCTTTTAAGTGTAAATCAATTTAAGAACTTTTTCCAATTTGATATCAGTATTTAACACTAAAAATAAGAATGACTCAAATTGATTCTCTGATCTGAGAGGAATCGAAACTATTAAGACATCAGCTAGATGAGCGCAGTCAAATTAACCTGTTTGTTGAAGCTGGTTTAAAAACTACTCTAACAAATGTAATGAAATTTATATGGGACCAATTCGAAAGCATTCTGCATCAGTTAAAATATGAATTGCTCAAATCGGTCTACTCATCTTGGAGTAATCGGTGTACATACCTCCTCCTTTTCGAAGTCGGTGAAAATATCCGACACTAGTCTTCAAACTTGAAATTTGGTAGTTAGGTTGAGGAACACATACACAAAGAAAGGATGTTTTTAAATTCAACCCATAAGGTGTTTCTTCGCGAGAAAAGGCTCATGCCCAGCAGTAGGACAGTACATGATTCTGTAAAGTGTCTCATACGGTCTATTGGAAAAATACCGTATGAGAGGTTTTTCTTAGTTTCGTCGAAGAGCTTTGGGGATATACTATGCTATAGTTGTATGTGGCGTGCTCCAGAGAATTCGTTTGACGGCTTGATCATACTCCTGCCAGAAGAAAAAAACTGGAAATGTTGTATGTTATGGAAAGGTATTAGGAAAAAAGTTTTCTTTTAAAACATTGTCCCACATTAGGATTTCTCCTGTGTCGTTTACAGACAAATTTCACATGCACAAACACCCGGACCCGAAACAACTATGAGTAGATTATTTGATTGGTTCCTTGCGGAGATTGAACCCGCGACGCGGTGACAAATACAAGAGCGCCTCTCGTAACCCCGGTGGAATGTGCGAGGAGGAACACCGTGGGGGCTTAACCGGTAAGAAGCTATTACATAGGCTGAAATTCATTTCAATGCGCATTTAGCAGATTTTTTATGATACTATAAAGAGTCCACTTATCTTTCCTTACCGTTATACATACCTACGAATACACCAGGTATGAAACGTAATTATTTAAAAACAGCCCTGTACATGCAACATGTATTTGAAAGCAGTGCGATCGAGATACATACAGTTGACTTAATAAGCTATACATACTTAGTAAGTACATAGGCGATCGGCGAAGGTTCTCAAGGTGGCGCAGAGATTTATCGCAGTAGGCCTCAACCACAAACGGCGGGCGCGCGGCGAGGGGGCCTGCTTGCTGCCGTAACTGACTGATGCCTACATTTGTTTCAACTGATTTACTTTACAGGTACACGTTTACGACACTAATTTGTTTTGTTTATTTTTTAATACACTTGATGGATCTTATTGTGTACTTATTATGTCTGCTGCTGTGTCCATTGTTTCGATTCCCGCATCAAGATATATGAATATATATTCAGGTCTAAAACGCTTGTTCAAACGTGATGTTACCTATGACATATAATAGTAGTGTTACGTACTTGTCACCTTGTCCACTCACCATCATTTCAGCCAACGGATGTACACTGCTGAACAAAGGCCTATAGATTTCCATAAGTGTGTCGTAATTTTGGAGGGAATTTGACAGTACTCACCACGCTTGCCAGGCGAGTTGGTGAGCGTAATATGGCTACTGTTCCACAGAAGGGACGCTGCTGCCCATCCCACTGGTTAGAGTCCCTTTGTCGCCTTTTACGACATCTACGGGAGGAGTTCGTGTGGTACTTTAGTCTAAATCCGGACACCACACAGAAAGTTGTCAACTGTCCTACCGTAATAGAAACTTAAATTACATTAATAACAATGATTTCAAGGTTAAAGCAACCATAAGTATTTTATATATCACAATATCGGTATAAAATTCGGCAGTTTCGTGTTCACCTCAGACAAAGTTTTCATTAGGAGCGGGCGTAAGTTTGCGGCGAGTGCGCGAATGAGAACGTTTGGCACGATGCTGATAACACAACAAACAACTTGTTACAAACGTGTTTAGTTTTAGTTATTGCTTTGAGTTCGACGCTTTAACTCATTGCTCTAATAATGAAGAGGGTAGGCAGTAATTAAGCTCGGTTTTGTATGGACAGGCTGTTCAACTTCATTAATGTAGTTATTCATAGAGTTATAAAAGTCGAAGGGTTAAGTGAAATACAAAAAAAAATTCAATAGTATAGCAGGTATTAAGTGGAACCAAACGGTATCATTATAATGGTGACTGAGTAAAGAAGGACAACGGACAAGAACTCATATGCAATAAATAGTCAGATGATTTAAAAATATCAGGGTGCAATAATGAAATCACTGCGAGACTGAAAAAGATGCCCCTCTTCTCCTGGTGGGACCCACTAGTATCGGGAGTTAAGAAGGAAGAGAGACATTGAAGCTGTCGCGGATGGGGTCGGGCAGAGCCACAAAATTCAATTTTTTATATTTCTTTTTTTTTAAACTTGGCCCCACGCGAGATTTTCTCCTGTGTCGTGGGTGCGTTTACAGACATACATTTTACACACAATACACCCGGACCCGGAACAACTACCTGCAGATCATATAAATATTTATTCCGTGCGGGAATCGAACCCGCGACCCGCAGCGCAGCAGTCGACTGTATCAACCACTGCACCAACCGTGTCGTCAATTCCTACATCCTCCAGATTCCCGGAAGCCATAATTCTGTCCTCCTCATCGCAGAATTTTGGCCAGAAAGAGTATTGTGTCGACAATATAAGGAAGCACGACTGAAACAAAAGGCCCTAGTCGGTTTTATTATGTTGGTGCACGTTTTTAATAATTTCATGTTTTTTTTAATACTGTATACGCAGGTTAAACGCAAGACCACTATCTCACGCGATGCTCAGCGACGATGCGGTTGACGATGGAGCACGCCAGCCCCGAAAAAACCTATTCACTTGAGACATGAAGATTCCTAAGTTGTAACCAACCGAGAACACAAATTCCGATAAGGAGTTCCACTCCTTAGTGGTACGCATGAAAAAAGTGGAAGCAATGTATTTCAGTTTTTAATTGATGTATCTGAGATGGGCCTATGTTCCCTGTATCAAATTAAACGAAAACTGGAGTAAACTTATATCCGTAGTGTATGGTGCACAGACAGATATGTTATGTAAAAGAGGATCCGTTATTAAGGACTAGTGTTTACTTTTAATCCGTCGCAGAGCCGTGCAGTGATGAATTTTTACAGAAGGCCTCGCCAAAGTGATACAAGATTAAATTACGTGCGGGCGCATGGTCCGGTATCCGGATCCAGGTCTGTGTAACAAGTTTTTGTTTTTTCCTCGTACATTCGTTTGCTGGATGTCAAACAGATCTGTAAACCGAAATCAAATTGGAAAAATTGTGTAGATTGGAATTCGTGAAAAAACGTACGTTATATTGCGTTTTGGCTGTGAAATCGTTTTTTTAATGCGAATCATTAATCATCATGCGCTTTTCCACAACATTCATCATGCGCACATCCATATTAAGGAACTCCTGCCAACGTCTGCTTTCCCTGGCACCTATAACCCGTTAACATTTTAAAATTTGGGTGCGCTTGTTCCATATTAGTACTCATCCATCGCTTTCCATTGGGCAAGATCGAGGTGAAGAGCGGAACAATTTAAGAATAAAAAAACAAATTGCCTATTTGGGCAGTGTGAGTTTTGAGTACTATTACAAGGGTCACACTAAAAGTTCTTAAAAAATCTAAAACGGAAAGATGTAGGAATTTAATTTAATTTGTTGATATATTTAATATTTTTCTGTCTAAGCACCGTCACATACGATGGAAGCGTTGACTGAAGCAGTAAACCCACTCTTCTTTAGGGTTCTCTTCCACGTTTTTTTCGGGGTTGATAAAGCGAATTCTTCTGAGTATATCTTTTATTTCGGAGAATAAAAATGGTCGTAAGGTGTCATGTCGAAATTGTAAAGAGGATGTCTCACTAATTCTGCACCTTCCATACACAATTATTCGATGGTCCGTCTGGCGGAGTGAGCTCGAGCATTGCCGTGATGGATCCTGGATCCTGATTCTTAGGCGCTGCTGTCAAACATTTTCAAAGACAACGGGTAAACAATGACTAACGAACCAATCGGCCTGGTGCAAAGCTTTCTGACGCCTATATGTTTGTGTAAGACTTTGTGCACTTTACTCATAGATACTCAGATAGCTGATATCATAACAAGTAACTTAAGCTACTTTTATTTTAGAAAAATGATTAATGGTCCGCGCAAAAACCCATGAAATCCAATGTATATTTATTCTATATGTCAGCTGTCTATGCCCAAGACTGCTAAGTTATTTAACAATAATCAAATTTATTTTAAATTAAACGGTGGTTTAAGGCGCGGGTCACAGGTAGTTCACAATCAATCAATACAGTTAGACATAACATGGTATATTAGAATTGCTACTTATAAGCTTCTAATGTAATTCTTACATGAAAGACCTCAATATGTTGGGGACTAGTACATATTTTTTAATGCTAGGTCAGGCAAATTCCTGTAATATAGCTCAGTATCCATAAGTTTTTACTTCAGAGCAAGTTGCTGGTGGATGATCCTGGTCACTTAGTTACGCCTGTGCAAATATTGGCCAATACCAAGACAGGAACAACCAAATACAATGTGTCTAAAAGATTCGCCCGTACGGTGGCATGCCCGACAGATGTTAACTGTGCCGTCCGTAATAATATATCTTCGTTAGTTGTTCATCATGATTTATTATTATTCTAAAACATAGTACCAGAACTCAAAACCAGATTTACCTATGAATATATCTATACAATAATAGTAAGGTAAAAAGTGGCACATTAAACGTGTATTTTACTGGCTACGCCTTTTGTAGTGTGTCCGTTACACCATGTTAGGCAAAGGGGCAGGAAAGGGAAGCGGTTTATCTGTGCTCCGGAACTCAGGAAGACGAACGCGAGCTCCGGGCTCCGCTGAATTCCTTTAGGCTTTACATTCGTACGAAATTGCGATTGTGTTGTACGCGTATGGCTTGTGTGAGGGAACTAGATAAAAATGAATTGTATTTTGTTGTAGGTTTGTTTATGTTTTTTTAACGGTAGTATAGCGAAATATTCTGGATTAAATTGGCCATTTACCTAAACTTTTATTTGTGCTAGAGACGATACACTGCATGAGTGCAATGGCTAATCCATTGCATTGATCACGGAACCTTGAACAAAAATCTGAATACTTATCATCAAGCCAAATTATAACACTATTACAGTTTTAACCAAGGCGATTCAAGTAGAATGGGTAGGATATACTTTCTGATCAAGGTACTTAATTAGTACTTAATAAGGTATCTACAAAATAATTTTCTACACATTTGTAGGCTGCTTATGTGAATTTCAACTGGCTAAAATTAAATGTATCTATCTATTTCATGCGTGATTACATTCATGAATCTAATAGCACGTGACAACGGGACGTATTGGAGTAAGTGAGTTCTAGCGTTTAAAACTAATTATTCTACTAGAGCTAAGTATTAACTAACGGGTACGATTATTCGGACTATCCACTTCAACGATCTTAAGAGGATAACACATAATCGCGTTGGTACGCATATGGGAAATTGCAGCACGGTTAATTAATGAACACGTGGGTATTGCTACCCACCTGATATACTGACTCTGGAAGCCCTACAGCTGATCTGGAAATAGTAATAGAAGCAGCTTAAGACTACATCCCAAAGGTATACTGGGTACACCATAGCTCTTCAGGCGTAATATAATAAGTGTTTTTATATCATACTAGCTTTTATCTGTGGATTTGTCTGCGAGGGAACTATTTTAAAGGAAGTTGATAACACAATAAAACCTGTCCTATATCCTATTTCACGACAGAATGTATATCTCTGCAAAATTTCACTTGAATTAGTGTAGCTATTTGAACGTGACTGATACACAAACATTTAAATGGACAAACTTTCATTATTATCATTTTAGCTGAATAAAGTCCACTGCTGGACACAGGCGTCCCCCAAATATTGCCACAATGACCGGTCTGGGTGTGTCGTCTGCTCATTGGGAGGTTTTGCCATATTCGCCACGTTTGGTAGAAAGATTGGCGATCGCAGTTGAGTTATTAATATACTCCAAGGATGCTGCTGCCCACCTTCGACTAATCCCATAGTGCTATTCGTAACCGGCACAGCACGACAGACGTTCACATTTATAATATTAGTAGGATTTGGTTTCAACTAATGATAAAATTCTTTAAGAGTTTCAGTTTATTTATTCACCTATATATACATAAACTATTATACAAAGGTTACGTTATGAATCATTTTTGAATCCCGGAATATTTCAATAACATTTTCTTTTAAGACGTTTGCCTAGTGCATCTTTTTATTTTCTTATCTTAAGGAAATGTTTCGTTGGCTTTGTCTCCTTTGCAACAAAGGAGACATCAGACGTTAGTGTACCTTCAGGGACCGATTTTAAACGAAATACTAGATTCTACCCCGGTTTAACCACTTTAAAAGAACCAACCCTACAAAGGGAGAATGTATAGTTATTTCTCTATATATACGTGTATATTACATTCAGCCTGTATCGTAATTTCTGGTAAAAAGTGTCACGAGTTGTGAAAGTTAAGAAACTTCGGAAACTTACTGCGGCTTTTCACTTTGTCAACAATAAACTCTTTGAAATTGAATAACATACATCAAGTAGAAATAGTAATTGAATTTTAGTTCGAGAAAACTTAGCACCGGTCGGGAAATAAATAACAAATGTGAATAGTTTTTTTTTTTTTTAATATTTTTCTACACTAGAATTTCTTCTGTATCGTTGGTACAGTTTGCAGACATATATCTCACATGCACAACTACCCAGCACCCACCCAAAGCAACTATCTGTAGATCATCAATTTCCGTGGGGGATCGAAGCCACGACACGTAGCGCAGTAAGCCAATCGCTTAGTCACTGTGCCAACGGTACCGTCAATATGTTTATTAAAGGTACTAACAATAACCATAAACTGAATTTGCTCACAAAAACGATTTTGAACACTATTTCAAAACGGAAAGCCACATTGTTTATCAACCGAATCACGACAAAACTGAATTGACGTAACTCTTACAAGGTGAGAGTCGTCTGTTCCCAAGAAATACTTATCGAGAAAAGCTAATGACGCTATTTCCTTTAACCTCTACCGCACTGCAGCTACATTCCAAATATAATTTTCAAAGGTGTTCGGGGTCGATAGGTAACACATAAATTTAAACGGCGATAGTAATAGGCTAGTGTTGCTGCAACTTTGATTTAAGGCTGGAGCGAGCTGAAAATGCAGTCGATATCCAATTGCGGATTTACGTCCATACTATTTATTTTATGCAAGGAAACGCTTCGCTTTTTACGTGAGAAGGACATTTAGTTAACTGATTAAACAAAATGTTTTTATTAAAAATGAAAAAGTTGCTCCACACTACGATTTATCCTGTGTCGTGGGTGCGTTTACATACACAAATTTCACATACAATAACACCCAGACCCAGAACAACTACCTGCAAATACAATACAAATATATGTTCCGTGCGGGTATCGCACCCGCGACCCGGAGCGCAGCAGTCGACTGTATCAGCCACTGCAATACGGGGGTGAAAGACGTTCTTTCGCCTCTATTATGGAGGAATGTGAATTCGACAGCGTCAAGCGAGACTGTTCCAAAATCACTTTTTCACTATACATTTTTTTACGATTTGTCACTGTTTATAGAAATAAATCTCACATGCACAAACACCCAGACCCGAAACAAATAATATCAATAATAATCATACAAATGTTTGTACCATGCAGGGATCGAACCCGCGAAACGTAGTGCAGAAAGCCAATTGCTTAGCCACTGCAACAAGCGTGTTGACAGTGTATTACCCATTAATGTACTTGAAAGTTGAATAAAAAATGAAAATCTTCAACATATTCAACAAAAGTAAATCCTGGAACTTCTACAACACATTTCCTATGAATATACTTTGTATCTTGGTAAAAGGTCTTGTCCCTATAGCGTCTAGCCTCTAATACAGTGAGCTCTTGGATGGGCGTAAGTGGTGTTTTGCACAGCAAACAAATACTCCGTGAAATTAACTGCGGCGCGCCCCTAACGTTTCAGACGCCTCGATTACGCTTAGCGAAATATAGAACTGCTAGAAAGGACATCATTATTGATGATCGTATTAAGAGAAAAAAAATAGAATGTCGTGTTTATGCCCTGTTTACGTGACATGTCGATATCAGTTATTTCCAGTTATTTACCTACTTATAAAATATGTTTTAAGTTATATCCTAGAGTTACTACACTACTACACTATTTTGTAAAAAAAAATGTTATAAGTACCGTGTATACTTTTATTTGCATTTAGTACAAAGTTATTATTTAGACATTACAAACAGATACTCCAATTTTATTTATTTGTATGTATATTATGTGCCGATCATATCCAGATCTTTTATGTGATCCTTTCGAGGTCATCTACTTATCTTGCTACTGTCTGCCAACACTTCTTTTACCGAATCTCGATAAGCTATATTAAGGCTTTTATCTATACATACATATTATGCGCTTCTATAATTTTGCACAAGATACGGCAAGCTTGTGACAGCTTATTATAATATATGCTTGTTATTATAATAATATATGAGATTTTTCCCTGTGCTATAATTACGTGTCGTTATCGTGTCTAATCATGTAAATATATAAAATAACCCGATCGTTGAATTAAAGCTACCTTATTTTATCCACATAGGATTCTCATTTATCCTTTAGGTATAGATTGTCTCTTAAAAATATTACACAATCTTGTTGAAAGATGTTAAACGGTTTTAATTTATACGAGTTACCGCATCCAAGTTGATCATAGCGAATAAATGGAATCCAAGATTTGATTTTCATTGCGGGTGACAGATTAACCATTTCGATAACTTTTTCTGCACGGGTCCATAGCAGCACGGCAAAGAATACGACCGATGCAATAAATTAAACCTCTCAGGGACTGACCCGTCTACGGCTTTAATTAACTTTTTACCAGGCAGTTTTCAAATAGAAAAAAATGTGAATCCAATATAGTTACAGAATTACATTTCTTGGTATATTTTTCACACTAAATAAGCCAGAATATATCTACGTAACTTTTAATAAATAGTTAATTTAAAAAGTTTTGTAGACACAATATATTATTAGGTTCATCATTGTCATTATCAGCTAAAGAACGTCCACATTGCTGAACAAACCCCCGATAGATTTCAAAAACGACCGGTTACATACCGTATGTCATCGTTCTGGGGGGAATTTACTAGAGGGACGAGTGTGAGTTTCTTATCACAGTCGAAACGTCGCGTCGCACTTGTTTACCGCGATTGGCGCTGCGATTCGCCCGCTCCAAACTCTTCAGCCAATTGGAACACCAAATGCGGTAAACGCATCGCACTCGTTTAAGTTCTGATTACGAAAACAAACTCACAATCGGCCCTCTGTACTCACCACGCTTGCCAGGGGAACGTAGAATGGCTACGATCCACAAAAGGGACGCTGCTGCCTATCCCTCTGGTTTACAGTCCCTTAGTTGCCTTTTACGACATCCACCGGAGAAGACGGAGTGGTTCTATATTTTAATCCGGACACCACACGGAAAATTCTGTAGCATACTGATATGTTAGGTTCATTTAGCTTATTTAGTGTACACAATGAATCAAGAAAAATGTTATGCAAAACGAAAGTCGTAATCTGAAGAAAATTCTAGAAAATATTGTGACATTTCGAAAAAATGAGACATAAAATAAAATGCCTGGTAATATTGCACCTGACTGCTAAATTTGACATGGGTCGCCTTGCATGTATCACCGTGACAGGGCGAGTAAATTTCTGTCGCATGCCTGAATAAATAATCGCGTCGTTTACGTCACAAGAATCCATTGAACACACGGATAGGCTTATGAATATTCACGTTATATTATCATCTTTAGTATTACACGACAATGTTGACGGAAAATGTTATTTACTATATAAAAAAACTTTAACGGACAGGTGAAAATTAATTCCCGGTACACTAAATTAAATTTATAACGTAATACCTATAACAATAGATTTAAATAAGAATAGATTTAAATGAAGTGTATCAAATAAATAGGTATATATTTTTTGCATTCCTTAAAATTCCATTTGTAACATGAACATTTGGTAAAGGAAAAAGCTTTTATTTGTTAGTAAACAAAACGGGATAGTGGCAAACAGAGACGTTTTGGCTAAGGCATTGTAATATATTAAGTGCTAGCACGCAACTCCGCAATAAGTCTGCCTCGCCTACTTCGCCGTTAGATAACAATTATAAATCTTACTAATACTTCTCACTGTCCACACCGAGCCATTGTATTACAGTTTTGATTTTATAAAAACAGCTTTACTACACAAGATTAGAATGCATAATGCAATGATGCGTGCATTACCTTAAATGTTGTATTAAACTTATTAGCGTTATAGGAGACTTACGATAGTTTATAGTATTGAGTGCTGCATTTTAGTTTACAATACTTTTAAATTCATGCATAACCTAATTTAGTACTGATAAACATTATACATAAGTAGAATGGTAGCGTTACAATTGTATACATAGAATTACTCGAGTTGCACCTAAAAATACCGGCTTTCATTATGAAACTATTACGTATTTTGAAAACACCTTCATGTCACCCAAAGTCGCAATTTTGTGTTAAAAGTTTAGTATTGTGACATCACTTCTATACTGCAACTAGTATGGCTTATGTTTTAGCGGCGGTGAGGAAAGTACGAGGGCGGCACTGAAAATTTCGGGAATCAAGGAAGTGACACAACATTACTATTTAAAAATGTATTTATTGCTTTTCGAAGTATTCTCCGCGAAATTTGACACATTTTTCCATACGATGGAACCAATCATTGAAGCAACCATTCCATTCGGAAGTTGGGGTCTCCAAAATGGCCGTTTTGTAGGCGTCCTCAGCTTCTTTAGGTGATGAAAATCTCTGTCCACGCAATTTATTCTTTATTTTAGGGAAAGTATAGAAATCATTAGGGCTTAGGTCGGGGCTGTACGGCGGATGGTCTAATAATTCTATGTTTTCTTGCTCTAAAAACTCTTTTGTTCTGTGCGCGGTGTGAGAACTCGCATTGTCGTGATGGAGGATGATGCGGCGATTGCAGTTCTCTCTACGGAGTTCAGAAACGACCTGTGGCAAACAAATGCTAGCATACCATTCTGCATTAACCGTTCTTTGTCCCTCAAGCAAGAGGAATAGTCGTAACATGGCCGGTTTTGGAGACAAACGTGGCCACAATTTTTTTTGCTACACTCCGTGAACGAACAATTTTTGTTGGCTTTAAGTCATTTTCGAACACCCAAACTCGTGACTGGTTTTTTGTTTCGGGTTCGTACGCATATATCCAGGATTCGTCACCTGATACGATGTTGTATACAGCATTTGAGGATCCTGCGTGGAATCATTCGAGAGTTCTGACGCACCAAGTAACGCGAGCCGCTTTTTGCTCTTCACATAGCAAATGCGGTATCCATCGGGAAAACAACTTTTTTACACCTATTGTTGTTAATTGTTCATGCAAGATTATTTGTATTTGACTCATGCCAATGTCTAAAGTTGCCTGAATTTCGCGGTATGTCACATGTCGATCTTCCTCAATCAGCTTACGCACAGCATCAACGTTTTCTTGGGTGACTGCAGTTTTTGGACGACCTTGACGAGGATCATCACTGAGCTTGACACGTCCACGTTGAAATTCAGCAAACCAGCGATAAATTGTGGTTTTGGATGGGGCTTCATCACCAAATGCAGAAATCATCCGGTCAACACACTGTTTTTGTGTTAAACCACTTCGAAAGTCATAATAAATCATCGCTCTTGAATTTTCTCGAGTCAATTCCATTTTCTCAACGACTAAACAAGTTTGACAAAACCTTGTGTCAAGACCGTGAATCTTTTTTTAAATAAATAAATGGTATTCGATTTGTAAAACCAAGGAGTTTTCAATTAAAAAGATTTTAATATGACAGGAACAGTGGAAATATTCCATTCCCGATACTTTTAGTGCAGCCTATGTAGTTGTACACATGGATACACATACACTATGTATGTATATTCAAGCACTTTTGGGGTTAACAGGGCCAGTTGCACGCAGTGTGTGCTCAGTCTCAGTCTCAATGGGTGACCGTCATCATCATCATCATCATTTTATCCAGAAAACGTCCATTGCTGGACATAGACCTCCCCCAAAGATTGCCACAGCGACCGGTCTGGGCTGACCCCATAGTGGTATTTCAACTAAGCATCTCGGGGGCCTCGCGGTGCACGCAATTTGCGGTTCTTATAATTAGACTGCAGCCGTTAAGTCAAGTTGAAAGCCTTAGAGAGAGTTGTCATCACTGCGGAGACTGCCCGGATGATACCACCTCTGATCCCCGCCGCAGAAAATGCACCGGGCGCGGGCGCTGGAGGAAGGCGTCGAACGAACTCCGTCCACCATTAGAAGTGGCCTGTGGGCGACGAACTAAGAGCAGTCAGTCGCCCGAACGGAAACACGCTTGAGACCGGCTCGTGTATTCTGCGTACATGTGCGGCTGGCTAGGTCGCACAGAGACGGAGCACGTGAATCTGTGACGGGCCTATACCTTCCGGGGGTGTGGTCTAATACTGACAAAGCAAACACTGCACCCCCAGCCAGAGGTAAGTGGAAGGACACCGTGGGGTTTTAGCCAGTAACAGTCACGCACCAGGCATGTCCCAACGCCCTCCTTGCGTAGGAAGTCCATGAGGATTTCCTCACGACAAAAAAGGCCTTTTAGCGGCTTGAACACGTTTTTTGACACTAATATACATTGGGGTTTCCAATACCAGTTTTAGTTTAATAGCTCTATCGTTTTCTCGATATAGATGATTCTGTCAATGTGAAGGTTGGATAAACCAAAAGTGTATTTAATGTAAGACCAATAAATAAAATAGCCCTTGATAGCATAAAAACAAATTCCATTTGGGTTTACTCTGAAATCAGTGCATAACCGTTGTAATTGTCAGTGAGGATTGGTGATGGCAGTTAAGTGTTATTAGTACACGGGAGGATACTACTTCCCATCTGCTTGATATCAACAATTAGCCGTCTTTTATAACTCCCATGGATGGATAGAGGTGGTCTTTTCTTTGCCGGGAACCACACGGAACATATTTACTGTTGTGATAAAGAGAATGTAGTTGAGTTAGGTATACAATTGAAATTGCAGTAAAATTAAGGCATTTTCTTTGTTATTTTTTTATAATATAATACTAAATGAATGAATGAATATATCACTATGGCAATAAATACAATTGTTGCCATAGTGATACATTCTGGTGCACATAATAGATAGCACTAAAAACATGGTTCTACAATATTTAATTGAACACTGGCACTCATGAAAAGATTTAACTTGTATTTTGGGTTCTCGCATTTAGTTATCTCAGAATATCAAATGCTTAGCACAGGTATCGCGTGTATATGTGTTTATGCTTGCATGTGTGTGAATTAGTGTGCTTGTGTGGATGCGTGTGTGCTTATTCATGGCGGTGTGTATATAATATATTTTAAGGATTCCATTACAGTATAGTTAATTTGATTAGGCTCTCCGTTTCTGCGTAGGTTTGATTCAGTAGCCAATGTGACACCTTCTTTTTACATTCTGATCTTGAGAGTGGGTAAATATTACAATAGAAACTCATTTACAGTATTATACAGGTGACAGCTAATCACTCGGTAGTGCCGTGCAACTAGAGAACTCGTAAAACTTTGAGCTTGACACACTTTGAGCGAACGACGTTTTTTTTAGTATTTGCGTCTCATTTTAGGGACTTGTGTTTTATTGTAACTGTTTCCAGCACAAATAGCTACCTTACATTAAGAACCTGACAATTATCGAAAAGTTCAGCTGTGGGGTATCTAAAAGGCTTAAAATCATAACTTTGAGTCTCTTTGCGCGCGTTCCAGAGACAATAAGTGCGTTTTTGCAGCTGGCATAAGGCATAATAATTATATTGTCTTAAGAGTATAGAAATCAGCGGAGTGACGTAGTTTTTTTTGAAAATAAAAATCGTCATACGAACATGTGCAGCCAGAGATAGTTATGTGACATTTCCAGCTGATGATATTATCAACATATACACCAAGATAATTTATTTGGGGTGATCTGGTTAAGATAGGATAACTACAGGGTACAGGGGAAGAGCTTAAAGAGCAAGTATGAGCTTTGATAATAAAAGTATCTTCAGGAGCTCGAGTAGAACTATTCAGCGAGAAAGTTAATTACGTAGTTTTAGTTAGATTTAATAGATTCTTATATAGCCACTGCATTACTTTACTAAGATTCTGCTAGGCCAAGGTGAATACTTTAGGCCAACTATTTTCACGGATAAGCAACGCAGTGTCACCAGCGTATGTGAAAATGGTGCAGTTGGGGTGGGAACGGTTGTATAATAATGCGGGGACCGAGCCCTGAGGTACACTGAAATTTAGAGAGATTAATATAACAATCTATTTTTACGCACTGCGTCCTAACAGAAAGATAATCGGCAGTAATACGAAGGGCATGTCCACGGATTCCCATTCTCTCCATCTTAAGCAAGAGGTGTGGGACAGAAACAGTGTCAAATGCTTTTTTAAGATCAAGGTGTATATTACACAGGTATTTTTATTTTTCATCAAGGGTATCGACTATTTGATCAATGAGAGAAGCTACAGCATCCTCCGTTGATTTTCCATCCCTGAAGTCAACTGATTGAGTGCTAAAATATCGTATTGTGTTAAAACGTTTTTGAGTTTTGGCTTTTAGTTTAGTATTTTTTCTAGAACTTTTAAATCACTACACACTAGAATTTCTTCTTGGTGACGATACAGGAGAAATCCCAGTGTGGGGTGCGTTTACAGACATAAATTCCACACACACTACACCCAGGCAACAACCCGGAACAACCACTTGCAGATCGTACAAATATTGGTTCCATGCGGGAATCGAACACGCATCCCGAAGCGCAGCGGCCGCCAGTATCAGCCACTACACCAACCATACCGTCAAGTTGTTAATTGGATCATCATCAGCCAAATGAAGTTTTTACAAAAATCGTATGTGCAACATAAGTATATTTTTAAAAGTAACTCCAATCAGTAAGTAATTAAGAATTGTGGTCAAACTCACCAAATAAAGACCACGTTTATTCGTTTGCCAACAAATGAAAATAAAGACGCAGCCTTAAATTGAACTCGTTCGGCAGCCTAAGATAAAAAAGTTGATCCCACAATTTAGTTTCGAACAATAGTTATATAAATATTTCAATCCTCCAAGCGGGTACATGAAACAAGCAAACCTAATATATTTATTTTATAGTTTATGTTTGATACGTTTCACATCCTTCGTCGGATACAACCCTTCTTCAAGCCGCAACGTAGCAAAGTAATAAAAAACTATGTTATGGTACAAAATATTCGCATCCGTTGTCGTGGACAGGACATCATAAAAGCATCAAGAAGCCATCAGAGGTAGTAACAGGTTGTCCCCGCATACAACATTCTTTACATTTTTACCCATTTAAGGAAAATAAATGGTGTGTTTGGGTGTGCGTCACAATAAGTGTCATGTTATTTTGGCTTAGAAAAATCTAGATAGATGAACGCGTCTCATGAATAGTGGAGGAGGGAGACGGGTTTTCATTGTTCGACTTGCTACGAAACATGTTAGACAGGATACTGCCGCATGGCCAGAGGTATCCTCGAGAAAGAAATCTTGATCTCGCTCCAGTGCCGTTCACGCCACGGTCGGTCGGCCAATTTAAGGCTGCGTCTTTATTTTCATTTGTTGGCGAACGAATAAACGTGGTCTTTATTTGGTGAGTTTGACCACAATTCTTAAATACTTACTGACTGGAGTTACTTTTAAAAATAGACTTAAGATGCACATACGATTTCTGTAAAAACTTCATTTGGCTGATGATGATCCAATTAACAACTTGACGGTACGGTTGGTGTAGTGGCTTATACTGGCGGCCGCTGCGCTTCGGGATGCGGGTTCGATTCCCGCACGGAACCAATATTTGTATGATCTGCAGGTAATTGTTCCGGGTCTGGGTGTTATTTTATGTGAAATTCATGTCTGTAAACGCACCCACGACACAGGAGAAATCCTAGTGTGGGGCAACGTTTTTTGTAATAAAAAAAGAAAAAAAGTATGCTGTTTAATACAAAGTGGCTCGTTTACAAAAGGCTGGTCACCTGGATTTCTCGCAGACGTAGCAGCGGGTAAAAGATAGTAATAAAAAACGTTAGTAGCACTATTTCTAGTTACATGACAGCTAGCCCACACTATTACGCAATCGTTAGTAAGTCATTAGAAAATTTATAGCGATCGGAAACTATACAGGTTGTCTTATGCTACTGCGACCGATGACCTCATCGTGAACTGTAGCGAAACAATAGCCGTTTAGTTTAGTTTTATGTGAAAGTAAATACTTTATTTTGTTTTTATTCAAAATAGCATTAGGATAGACGAAAACAATTATTTTACAGCGAAATTAGTTATTCATGTACTTACCATGAATTTAACTAATTTGTCATCACTTTCATCCGTCATACATTTTTTTATAAACCAACATGAATATGAACAGACATTAAATTTAACTGGACATCGGTTTAGGCAATCGTTCGATCCTCAAGCTCAGTCCCCCAATCGATGCCGACGACATCTTCTGTATTTTTTAAGTACTCGGTTTGTAACTATCGGCCGAATACTCAAACGACATTCAACTCGTTAAGCACTGCTCTACTGTTTGGCGCGCCGTTATCTTAGTTTTTCGTATACTCAAACGTCTATTAAGAGCATCATTTAAATAAATTTGGGATCCAATTAAACTTGCGCTTAAAATGCCACTCAATGTAAAATTCGTATACTGAAACGTTACTTAAGCCGTGACAGCTGTCAAATCGAGGTCTTATATAACTTGAGTACCTGTCGAATTTAAGAGTGGTCGAGAGCTATCTTAAATAGTTTTAAGTACAGTAAAAAGTTATAAATAGAAATTGAAATGTCCTTATCATCACTTTCTGATGAAGAAACTACCAGAAGAAGTCGTAGAAACGTGAAAAGGCTTAACGCCTGTGAAAAATACAACGATATCGTTTCTAATGCGGTTCCGAATCTCCAAGGAAACTGTGTTGGACTTGGATTCAGTGATAGGCAATGCTATCTACTACTAATATAGTAATCTGTGATGCTATCAAGCCTCTGACAAAGCGCAATCGAGCTTTACAGTCAATAGATCAATCAGCTTCTGATAATTCTGCGGTTTTATGCTACAGGCATTTATAACACTTTTATACCAGATGTATTTAGTGTGGAACAACCAACTGTTCACCGAATTGTGCACAGAGTAACAGCTAAAATATCTGAATTAAAATGTGAACATCTTCACATGCCAACTCCTAGCAAACGCTTAGAAGTTGCACATGATTTTACACAATAGCTGGATTTCCAAGAGTATTGGGTGCTGTGGACTGTACCCATATTAAAATAAATTCACCAGGTATGTTCCATCTTATAACCAAGTTACTTGTTCTATAATGAAAGTAAGTAAAAACTGAAAGGTGTTAATAGAAACAAAAAATTGTTTGCAGGAGTTCAAGCTGAAACCTTTCATAACAAAGGGTTACTTTTCTTTGAATGTCCAAATGGTGTGTGAAGCAAAACTGCGCATTAAAAATGTGATTCCAAGATGGCCAGGCTCTGTACATGACAGTACAAGTTTTAATGATTCACCTTTGTGTGCGCAACTAGAGTGCTGCGACTTCGAAAACATGATGCTTTTTGGTGATTGTGACTATCCATGCCGCTGCTATTTAGTAACACCAAAGTACCAAAGCACCAAAGTATTAAATACAAGGACTCCTGCTGAAGAAGCTTATAAACTTATGGTGCACTTTCTAATCAGGATACATCTCTAGAGGTTGAACATTCCTTCAGACAGTGCTGAGGAGGAACTTATTGAATAACAGACCCATCAAGGAAATTCGTTTTTTTATTGTGAGGACAATATTAATTAAAACACATTTTTCTAATTAACACTTGTTTTATTTTAATATAAAAGTTTAAAATCTCAGTATTGTTTAACAATAATTAACAATAGTCAACCTAATGTTATCAATATCACAATTTCTATTCAATATAGGATTTATATAAAAAAGAATAAACTAGAAATAGCAATAATCACAGTAATGTTTACAATATCACCAGTCTTTATTGAATATACAAATAATAATAAATAAGAATTAGTAATGCATAGTCAAGTCAGTTTTTATTTCAAATAGGACATGTAATTATTAAACCTTTAAGTTGAATGATGCCAATTGGTTAGTCCTATGGAGAAGAGTCAGTACAAAGCGAATTCATGTCTAATAATTGAGATTAGTGTTGATGGATACATAATGAGAAAAAATTATTTGATGTGTAAAGAATTAAAGGTAGAACATACTATAATATTATTATAATTTATTTGCCATGGCAGTTAACAGCTGACCAGTCCCAACAGATTATACCTATTCACACAACTGCATCGCTTAGCTCAACCATATTGTAGGGAATCCAATGACCTGACATAATGCCACCACCAGTAAGACATTTTAGTGAGCAATTTATGTACATTAATGGCTACATGCTGCTCACACATTTACAGTTCTGTATATATCTGTGTAATATTGTACTTTAATGTCACAAGAAAAGGGTTTATTTAGATTAAATTAATAATTACATTTATTAACATTAACCATTGATTGAAAGTGTATACACACACAACACTTCACTAAAGTCAAGAACTGTAAAAGTAATTAGACAGGGCCTGAGAGGCATTTTGCTTGATAATGTTAAGATTATCACAAGTTTTCATTCAACACAATCTTCTTCTTCTTCTCTTAGATCATGGCTTCTGTGAGTATCTTCTACAATTTCGCCAATGGCAAGTATAAGGCAACGTTGTACGGTGCTCAGATGAATCAATCTTTAGATATTCATCAAATATTTCCCAAAAATAAAACATATCTAAAAATATGTCGGCAACGTCGTACGATTCAATTAAATTAAAAGCGCACGTTTAATTTGGCATCTTTTGATTAGTGCATCGCGTTATTTTCATCAACACAATCATGTATGTATGTTTATGAAAAATATATTTGCTTAATTGTAAAACTGGTGATAGGTACTAAACTATTGTCAGCTGTTACAAAATCGTTACATTATACGTAAAGTTTCTGACGATCCCAGTTTAATTTATTTCTTTAGTAAAACAGACAGAACAGGTAATGCTGCAGCTATAACTTAAAAATAATGTAAAGCTCAGTCTCAAAATATATTCTTAACTGATTTATCTAATTTTTCTATTCATTTGCGTAATTTAAAATTGTTACTATTTAAGTAAACACTGCGTGAAACTGAAAAGTAATTAAATTGTAATCGAGAACAAACTGTTTCTAGATAATGTTGCCCTATTAGAAACATGTAAGAGACGCTGAGCTGATTATGGTCTTAAAACGTTTGAGTAGCGTTTGAGAATTCCATTTTAATTTGGGGGCTGTACCAAACTAAAGGGAACTCGGCTGACAGACTGAGTTGAATGGCGTTTCAGTATTCGGCCCTATGTTTATTTAGTCAAAACTTTCATATGACACGGTTGTCGTCCGTAGTCTACACCACGTGTAAGTAAGTATTGCGTGATGCTACTAAAATAATATAGTCACTAAGTACTAGCGCACAATAAACGAAGAGTTCCTAAGCAAATCTCGAAGCGAGTCAAAAGAATGAGAAATATGCGCTCTGAAATAAATCATACGTGTGCTTTACTGGCCTTTGTTCCAATACGCGTGCTGGCTGGAGCGTAGTGCAGTAGTTAACAAAAGTTTGGCCGTGTGATATCGTCTATGAATAGCACCAACCCATGTCATCCTGTGGGTGTCGTAAAAGGTGACTACGGGATTAGCCGAAGGATGGGCAGCAGCGTTTATAACAACTCAACCGTGGTCGCCAACCCGCCTACCAAACGTGGCTTTGGCGTGGATAATGGCAAATCCCCCAAGGACACAAAACTCCCAGACTGGTCATTGTGACGATCTTTGGGGGAGGTCTGTCCAGTAGTGGACTCTATTCAGCTGAAATGCTGACGATGAGCAAAAGTCACAGACAATCGTGCGATAAAAAAAAACGTTTGTTTGCCATTATACTTATACCTACCAACATACCATATTATTTTAATTCAAATTGCAAAACATTATAGACAAGTGCAAGCTGTCTAGTCAGAGTGCAACGGAAGTGTTGCCACGATGGGTCGGCTCCGAGACTCGGGAGGCGACAACGCTTCTCTACTCCGATGTTTATATCAGTTTAAAAGGCGACTTCACCGATCGCAGCGTTTCCTTTTGCGACGACATAAAAGAATTTTCATGAAATAACGGCTGTATTTGAATAGCGGTATAACCATGTTACTGAATACTTTTCTCCTGCTTAAAACAGCAATATTGTTGCTCTTTTGAATTTTCTCTGACTACGACTACTAAGTTAAATGTTTCGATTGTCGTGTTAGTTTACGTTTTTATTAAGTTTACTGTGCTTGAGTTGTCGATAATGTTGTTTCTATTGCTTTGTTGTCTAAAACCGCAACATTCAGTTTACTGTCCTCTATCTTTGCTTTTATTATAATGTCCTGCACTAAGATGAAAATTTCTTCATTTTTACTGTAGTTGATCATTCGCTTTCAAAATACGAAGGTAAGAAGAAATGATTAAAATTATGGATTTATTTGAGATTATTCTTTTTATTTGTGATTCGTTATGAACGAATGAACACCCGCACCTGCACATGTAATGGGCCCGAAATGATTGTTATTAAAACGAATGAGAAATAACTTCAATTATTTCACAGTAATTTCATTACAGAACGTTTCATTGGTTTTCAAAGAAACACTGTAAAGTAATTTTCAATAACAATTGATGTAATCAGTTTTATGTACAACAAAATAAACGACAAAGAATTTCTCAATAAAATTGTTTTACATTGAATAAAGCTTTCGTATCGTTGTAAATCTTTTAAGAATTGCTGTTTTTATTCTACGCTGTCTACGAGGATTATTGTACTTGCAATAAAATGTACACAAAGCGAAACTGGGCTACAATCTTTACAAGATTTATTTAAGCACTTAAAGCAAGCTTGCTATGCTTTTTATATCTTCTTTTTGTAATCATTTTTAGAAAGATGGAATAAATGAACTTGAGGCATATATCTATCATCATCATTTTATGTAGAAGTGCACTGTTAAATATAAACAGGTATGGCAATGAACAGTCCAAAGCAATAACGCCAAGATCATATGCTCAGTGAACCGTTTAGTGACAGCTGAAATGATTAGTGGTGATTATTCCTTAGTCCCTGTTTATAAATACAGAGGGAGGAGTAAGCTTTTCAACGGGTTATTAGCTTACAGACCGTGGGTGTCTTATTGCGGGAGTCCGGCTTGGTAGGTACCACCGCAGTCAGTACAATTCCCTCGAGAGATGCCTGGGGGGGGTGGCCTTTTTACAGTCGCCTTCCCTCAGCTAGAGGGGATGGCGGCTTTACAGTCATCCCCTCCTAAATGTGCCTAAAGGCGTGGCACCAACGGGTGGCTCTAGATGGAGATTATTCGAGTTCCTGGAGCCTCCCTTCGGTGCCGAAGGTGACCACTCCGGTGGTTTTAGCTGGTAGGAGTCCGGCATGCCCCTTCGCCTTTTCCCGGGGCGAAGGAAGTACATGAAGTATTTTCAATATCGGAACAATAGAAAAATTAAAAAAAGTACCACCGCAGTCTCTAGTGTTGGCCAGCGGGGAGTCCTTCGAGGGAACCATCTGGCTTGTCGAGCAAGCGGTGGCAATCGTCGTGGCCAAAATCCATGGCCTGGGTCGCCAAATAGCACCTCAAAAAACCGAGGCACTATGGTTCCACGAACTAACGTGGAGCAGAGAACCACCCAGTTCGTAGATACGCGTTGGTGACGCGTGAATGGGATTGGGCCGATACATATAGTACCTGAGGCTGACCCTGGACAGTCGTTCGAGCTTCGAAGAGTACTTCAAGCGTCTCGACCCCCGAATCGAGAGGGTAGTGTGTGCACTACACCGGCTGATGCCCTATCTCGGGGAACCATGTGAGGTCCGTGGCCCTCTACGGGGCGATTGTGGTCAGCTTGATTGTCAAGCGGCCAAGGCTGCAGAGTCACGGTCTGCAGCGCAGAGTGGCTCTACGATCGCACGATGATACTGAATAGTTTCCTACGATGCGACAACTCTCCTGGTGCGTTTTCGACATCCTGGCGGAGACAGATCAGTGAAGGCACGCCTTCAGGGACGTTTGACTGGCAGAAGCAGCTAGCGGCGCCTACTTGGAAAGTGTTGTCGACGACACCTTCAGATGCAGTTTGCGACCAAGCGCGTCGTCGAGCCGCTCTTCGGAGCCTGGCTCAGAAGGAGCGAGCACGTCACCTACCGTCTGCACATAACTGTACAGGATAGGATGCGAGGTCACAGCACAATGCCACCATTATGATAGCGACCAGGATAACACACAGCACACGCTCCAGGCATGCCCTGCATGGGCCGATTGGTGGATCCTGATTGATCGGATCGGGCAAGATCTCTCTGCTGGCAGTAGTATGAGCTATGTTGGCAGAGCACGAAAACTGGAATGCAGTGGTCTTCTTCTGTGAGAGCGTCATGCTCCAGAAGGACATCGCAAAGCAGGATCGGGATAGAGCCGATCTTGCTCGAAGAAGGAGGAGATGGCGCCGGGGTAACAATCGACCTGGCCTGACATACGCTTGAAACCCCCTGCCATCGATATAAGTCAGAGGGCTGCGCCGATTGGGAAATCCGTGTGCCTACACCAAGCGACCGACGAGAAGGCATGTGGTCCCACGCCACCGTGTGCGCAGCCTAGCACAGCGCATAGTGAGGCTTCAGGGGATCTTTTACAATCTCCCCGGGGAGGGTGACCGCTTTACAGTCACTCTCTCCGAGATGTGCCTATAGTCGTGGCACCAGCCACCTGGCTCTAGTGTGATCATACGAGGGCCTGGGGCCCCCCTTAGGTGCCAAAGACGATCCTAGTGGTTTTAGCCTGTAGGAGTCCGGCATGCCCCTTCTCCCTTCCTTGGGGTGGAGGCAGTTCATGATGAACGTTTACTGGGATAAAAAATAATAATAACTCTTTATTGCGGACACTAGATCCATATAAAAATAAATCAACACAACAATCATTCATGCAGCAGTACGCAGCTAGTGCTTATACATATCCGTTGAAACAATTCTTTCAGACAGACTTCTTATAATAGAGTTTTTACACCTGTACACTCTGGACAGACATCTAGCTATGCGGTTCCTCTGTATGGCTTCGAAGGAGTTAATTCGCGCCTCCAAGAACATGCCGGAGGCACTACAGTAACGCGTCAGACCCATCAGTTGCCTAAAGATATTATTATAGGCAACTCGAATGCCATCAATCGCTTTTTTAGTGTAGTTCGTCCAGAGTTGACACGAACACAGAACGATCTAAATAAGGTGATTTTCACATGCGGAGAAGACTTACAAAATTTACGAATAATCATATTTCCAATAACAAACAGTAACCTTCGCTGCCGTTCAATATCACTGTCGTCCTTTAACTTCGATGTGACGATGTGGCCAAGGTACTTAAAATTGTCTACAATATTGACAGGCTCCCCGCTGAGATAGACACTGGGAACATTATCAGGTCCCTTTCCGGATCCAAATATAACCATCTCTGTCTTTTTAACGTTATAAGTTAGACTGTGATCGTTGGCATATCTTTCGCAGATTGAAATTAATCGTCTCAAACCCCTAATCGTGGTGCTGAGCAGCACCATATCATCGGCGTAGCTCAGATTATTAACATATCTGTTATCTAATCTGAGCCCCACCGGAGTACAGCTCAGCTCCACGATTAAATCATTCACATATATATTAAATAGATCCGGGGAGGTGAGCCCCCCTTGTCTCACCCCAGAGGACATCCTGAAGCTATCCGATACCTCCTGACCCCATCTGATGCTATTGTCCTGATTTCGATACTAATACTTAAGCAGGCCAACAACATCATACGGAGTATGTACGCCGTAGTTTCTGCCATAAGAGTTCATGATTAATAGTGTCAAACGCCCGGCTTAGGTCTAAACAGCATGCGTATACGCTTGTCTGACCACTCCTATAATAATTGACTACTTGTTTCAAGGCAAAAATAGCCATGTTGGTCGAAACATCCGATCTGAAACCAAACTGACCAACGTCAAAAGATAATGAAGGTGTTAAATTACGATGTATAAGTCGTTTCAGTACCTTGGCCAATATCGTTGCAAGCGAAATTGGCCTACAGTTGGTCATGCTTGAAACATTCCCCGTTTTATTTTTGGGAATTGGTACAACAAGCGTACGTATCATGTCGTCAGGTAAGTAGCAGTGCTTTAAGCAAAGATTAAATAGCTTTGCGAGAATATCACATATATGCTGGCCCGCATTCAATAGGTGATTCATAACTAGCCCGTCGTGCCCCGGACTCTTACCCTGTTTCATACTCTTTAATATGTTCCGAATGTCTGTAGAAGTAACTTGGTAAAAAAAACTACCACCGCAGTGCCAGATATTTTGCTGCTAAGCGGTAGTGTTCAAACTTTAGATATTGATGTGTTTCGGTTTGAAAAACACTGTTTCTAGTGAACTTACTGGTCATAAGAAACCAAACCTCTAATGTTTCATGGTGACGATCGCAGTGTGATGCCACGAAAGACTAGTCTGGGTAGCATTATAATTGTTAAGAGCAGGCAAAATGAGATTGAATTAAAAAGAGGTTTTTTATAGTTTCTAGTCTCGAAAATGTAAATCTTAAAATACGGGCCAATTTGAGTATTAGATTTGAAACAGCGAGTGTTGATCTCATAACTATTAGCAAGTTTTCGTACAGTATTATTTTAACTAAAATCATTTTTAGTACGTAAACCTTTCGTTTTGTCCTTTTCAACTTCTCGGTTTAGATTGTCAGTGTTGTTAGTCTTGAAACATTGGTTTGCACTGCCATGCGCTAAGATATCTCCTATTCAATTTCAAATCATCAAATTCAATTCAATTCTATCAGCTGTTCTGTTGCCGTGTGGCTAAGAATACCGCCACTTCATCTCATCTCGTGGGTATTGTAAAAGGCGACGATGGGATTAGCCAGAGGATGGGCAACAGCGTCCTTCGAGTATATTTCAACAACTCAACTGCGATCGCCAACCCATCTGCCAAGCGTGGTGATTATGGCAAAGCCCCCGAATAAGCACACAAGGAAATCCTATACCGGTTGTTGTGGCAATCTTTGGGGATGGCTTCTGTTCAATAGTGGACGTTTTTGGGCTGATCCAGATGTCCCAAACTCTAATTATATATTTTGACGGCACGGTTGGTGCAGTGGCTGATACAGTCAGCTGCTGCGCACCGGGTCGTGGGTTCGATTCCCGCACGGAACAAATATTTGTACGATCTGCAGGTAGTTGTTCCGGGTCTGGGTGTATTGTGTGTGGAATTTGTGTTTGTAAACGCACCCCGACACAGGAGAAATCCTAGTGTGGGGCAACTTAAAAAATATGTAAAGCACAAGTAGTTTTTATCTCGTAAACAGCATAAAGTTACTCTCTTAATAGATTATTACGATAAGTACATAACAGTCAATTAATTCTTATTTCCTTAAATATAGAGGTATAATTTACAAACACTGACCTTTAAACAAGTATCAACAGGAAAGCAAAGGTGCGTTATCTAAGAAGGCAGGTTTTTACTTATTAATTTTAATGATATAACCAAAATTTTGCTGAGCGCGCCACTTGATTGTAGTATGCTTCTTATAAAGGTCGGAGTGCAAGCACAAAGTCCACCTGACGATAATCACTCGAAGGACCCCACTTCAAATGGCACGCAAGATAAACGAGAATGCTCTCATTTTTTTTGTGAAGGTATGGTGAGAAAGCAACAGCCGTCTCTTGTTTGGATTGCCTAGAATAACCGTTTAGCTAAGCGAGAAAAGATGCTTGCTCCTTTTTTGTGTTGGGCATTATAATTTATAAGAATAAAATATTCTTTTTTGTACACCATTTTAAAAACAACTACTCGGAATCATTATATGAACTGTTATTGTACAATGGGCAGTCTTATCGCTATTAGAGATTTCTTACAGGCAACCTTTGGCGGTACAAAAATACAAGTCTTTCCTCTTTATAATATTAGATATACCATTCGTATTATATTTAATTGTTTAGATACGCTTTTTGATTGTATTAATCATGGAAATCATCAGGAAAGACTTGTATTTTTGTATCGCCAAAGGTTGCCTGTAAGAAATCTCTAATAAAAATAAAAAAGGGGTCCGATTTAAAAAAATATTTTAGGGACCATTAGAATGCTACATTATCTTTGAGTAACATGGGCTGTATTTATATCTAGAAAAAAATACTAAAACTTCAATAATGGAACCCAAGGTGTAAAAAAATTCACCAGAAAATGTTTTTCATCGCATACGCTGTGGAAACTGTTCATTATAGAACAAAAAAATGTCCACCCGTACGAAGCCGGGACAGGCCCTAGCGACCTATTCCATAAATTACTTAAATAATATGCACAAATATACAACCATATATACTACTTTATACAATACAATATGAATAATCCATACCAATATAAGTTATCGTACATAAATATATGGAAAATACACTTTAAGAACAAAGTACTATATTGGTAAATACAACAAACATGTACAATAAAAAAGTAATGTTCTTTTACTAGTTTTTAAAAAGTAACTAATGACTGGGGACTTATAATTATAATAATTATATTATAATTCACGTTAGAAATTCATTACATGCATTTAATGGCATCCCTTATCAAGTACCAAGGTACCTTACTTTACTAGTATTTTTATAGCTGTGCTCTTGCTTAAAATTAGAAATTAAATGTTAAGACGTGCAGCAGCGGCATTTATCAGGAAGAAAATATATATCTAGGTTATTCTCTAAGGATTTTCCGAGAAATATACCGTACAACAGTATACAACATACGTTCAACCGGCTACAAATAAAGGTGGAAACATTTTAAGGCCCGCAGGGCTCTTAAGAAATTATTTTGTAATAAGTCAGATGTGTTCGCAAAAACTTAATTCGCATTCTAAACATCGCGCTATATTGTTGTAAAACAATAAAATCATCCTGTTTTAAATATCGAATTATACCAAATCATACATTTTGATAACTGTAAATCCCAATTAAATTTTTGTGCATCGAACCCAGGACTACAAAATCAATGACGCGACTTTTCTTCGCTGAGCTTCTAAAACAAACAAATATAAAATGCTGACTAGATATTAATGATAATCCAAGCATGTTTTTGCAAACCGTACTCCTATCGGGGAAGTGAAAACATCAGTCAAGCCAATATTGAATTGAATTATTTATAAACAGCGGGTATTGAATGGAGTTAAGGAGTGTTTTGACACCAGCTATTGACTGCATACTTATGATGAGTTATGACTTCTGACTGATGGAGCCTTTTGTGTCCGCTGCCTTTGTTATTCTTTATAAATGGTTCTTTACGTTTCCCAAGTGCCTTTATTATTTAATATAATATTTTCGTATACGGAATAGAGTATTACATACTTCTATTTGTATAATGCTGTGTATATGAGCTTCAGACCACTTCATCTTTAAAATGAAATGAAGGAGTAGCAGAAAGGGAAGACATTAGCGTTCATAAATGCTATTCTCTTTTGACAACATGAGATGGTGTCCACGGACTAGAAAAAAAAGATGGACTCCGCGCCACTGATATCAAAAGTGAAGCACGGTATCGAACATGTGTGCTCAGTATTAAGTGTATAGTCTATGCATGTGTGCGTGACTTTTGGGGATACCAGATGGAATTAGATTTTCCCACATTTTTTAATAATAATAGTAATATTGCATATATTAGTAATACTTTCATCAAAGATAAGATGGCAAGTAAATTGTCCAACAGTTGGTAACTAATTAATTTTTTTGTGAAATGAGACGTGCGTATCAAGCTTTGTGGAAAAGAATTAGATAGCTGTCAACTAAAATAAAGATAAAAACACAAATATTTATTCGAAATATTTAATCATATTCTTCGTTATTTCTTATTAAAACTTAAGTAGTGTATGAAGATATCCAGACGAATACTTCGAAAAATTATAGGCTAAAATCCTTTAAGTTGAGTTATTTTTTATATACCTGCCTTTTACTATTTACTGATCTTGCAATACCTTCTAATTTGGAGATGTGGTGAAATCTAATAGTCAAATATTTTTCTGCAATATATTAATATTATAATATTTTTGGGGATGGACGGTTTTTGTACTATACTCGGAAAAAAGGGCTGGCCTTTTCTTTGGCCAAAGAATAAGCATTGCCATTCAACGTGGCAATGCTGCCAGCCTTCTAGGAACATTATCAGCTGCCAGCGATGAGGAGGTATTCTTTGACGCCCAAGTACATATAATTCTTATATATATATTATATACATAGTTATTTTTTTAATGTTTAGTGTAATCATAAATAGTGTATATAGAATTCATGATATTCTTTTTATAGTGGTTTCTTTTCTATTCTTTCTGCAATACATTTAATTAAACTGATTTTGTGTTCTACACCGGCGACAGGATGTTCGACATCAAAATTAAAAAAAATTGTGTCTTGCAATAAATTTGTCTAATATTTTGGTTAACATGTACGAATGTTGTCTTTCGTTATATATTATAACTTTTTCTTTTATAAGCTTCCTGACCACCATTTCGCAAATGCAACATAGTCTTCAGATGGGAGACAAAGATTATAGGACTATAACATTATAGGATTATAACACTTGTTGTTGTCCGTGTGGTGTCCGGATTAAGAATATAGCACCACTCCATCTCCTCCCGTGGAGGTCGTAAAAGTCGACTAAGGGACTCTTAACCAGAGGGATGGGCAGCAGCGTCCCTTTTGCTGAGCAGTAGCAACTCTGCGCTCACCAACCCGCTTACCAAGCGTGGTGAGTATCGGCAAATTCCCCCCAAAATGACAACACAACATAAGCACCGGCCCCCAGTTCCCGGCAGCCCCGCCATTCCTGGTCATGGTAGCGGCCACGGAAACGGCGGGGCAGGGGGTGCTAAGAGTCTCCAGATGGGATCCGGCTACCACCCAAAACAAAAACTAGCCCTGGTGACATATAACACACGCACACTGAGGGCAGACGAAAAGATTGTTGAGCTGGAAGAAGAAATAGATAAGTTGCACTGGGATACATGGGTCTATCAGAAGTCCGAAGAGAGGGGGAGGACACGATAACCCTGAAAGCCGGCAACTTATTCTACTACCGGGAAGGCGAACATCTGTCTCAAGGTGGTGTCGGGTTTCTCGTCCGCAGGTCCCTCATTAACAGTATAGTGGCCATCGAAAGTGTGTCGAGCAGGGTAGCGTACCTTATACTCAGAATATCCAAGAGATATTCGTTGAAGGTCATACAGGTCTACGCACCGACCTCGACACACCCAGATGATGAAGTAGAGAGTATGTATGAGGACGTAAGTAGGGCCATACATACCTCGAAGACACATTTCACTGTTGTGATGGGGGACTTCAACGCAAAACTGGGCACTCGATGCGATGGTGAGTTGAGAGTGGGGCAATTTGGATATGGGCAACGGAACCCCAGTGGACAGAGGCTGGCCGACTTTTTGGAAAAGGAGGGACTCTTTATGGTGAACTCCTTTTTCCAAAAGCCGCCTCACAGGAAGTGGACCTGGATGAGTCCCGATGGTTCCACGAGGAATGAGATTGACTTCATCGTGACCAATAAAAGACAAATATTCAATGATGTCTCTGTGATCCACAGGGTGAAAACCGGTAGTGATCACCGAATGGTAAGAGGCACATTGAATATTAATCTCAAAGTTGAGAGGTCTCATCTGATGAGGTCTACGCTCCGGCCCTCTAGTGCTCATATCCAAAACCCCGAGAGCTTTCAACTCGAACTCCAAAATCGCTTTGAGTGCCTGGAACATTGCGTATCTGTGGACGATTTAAATGGTAGGTTTGTAGAAACTGTCCAAACGGTTGGGTCTAAGTTCTTTAAAGCCCACCGTAAAGGTAGACCAAAAAAGTTCTCCGATCACACTCTCGACCTTATGGCAGAAAGACGCGCCATGACGCTGCAGTCTTCCGATGATGCTGAAGCATACCGACTGCTCAATAGACGGATATGGAAATCCTTGCGGCACGATATCCGCACCTTTAACACTAACGGTGTTAAAGAGGCGATTGAGCGGAATCAAGGCTCCAAAGTGTTCGCAAGAGACAAGTCTATTGGGCAAAGTCGTATTATGAAGCTGAAGACCGAGGACGGCAGTGTAGCGTCGACTAAGCCAGAGGTTTTGAGAGAGATTGAGAACTTCTACCGGCAGTTATACACCTCGGTTACTACACCTACCATTGGCTCTGACAAAGACCCGCGAGCCAAACTAACCCGACACTATACCGAGGATATCCCGGACATCAGCCTGTACGAGATTAGGATGGCTTTGAAACAGCTTAAAAATAACAAGGCGCCGGGTGGAGACGGAATTACAACAGAGCTTCTGAAAGCGGGTGGAACACCGGTACTTAAAGTCCTTCAGAAGCTATTCAATTCCGTCTTACTCGAGGGCACAACGCCGGAAGCGTGGAACAGAGGTGAGGTGGTGCTCTTCTTCAAAAAGGGTGATAACACCCTATTGAAGAATTATAGACCCATCTCACTTCTGAGCCATGTTTATAAGCTGTTTTCAAGGGTCATCACGAATCGTCTCGAGCGCAGGTTTGATGACTTCCAGCCTCCCGAACAAGCCGGTTTCCGAAAAGGTTTCAGTACCATAGACCACATCCATACGCTGCGGCAGGTTATACAGAGGACCGAGGAGTATAATCTGCCACTATGCTTGGCGTTTGTGGACTATGAGAAAGCCTTCGATTCGATCGAAACCTGGGCAGTGCTGCAATCTCTGCAGCGGTGCCAGATTGACTATCGGTACATTGAAGTGTTGAAGTGCTTATACAGAAACGCCACCATGTCGGTCCGAGTACATGAACAGAGCACGGGGGCAATTCCATTGCAGAGAGGTGTGAGACAGGGGGACGTCATTTCCCCGAAACTGTTCACCGCTGCAATGGAGGATGCCTTCAAGCTACTGGAGTGGTAAGGATTCGGCATTAACATCAATGGCGAGTATATCACTCACCTTCGATTTGCCGATGACATCGTAGTCATGGCAGAATCGCTGCAAGAGCTCAGCACAATGCTCGATGATCTCAACAGACTTTCCCAACAGGTGGGCCTTAAAATGAACATGGGCAAGACAAAAGTCATGTCAAATGTCCATGTCGTGCCCACCCCAATATCCGTTGGGAGCTCTGTTCTCGAAGTTGTTGACGAGTATGTCTACCTAGGACAAACTGTCCAGTTAGGTAGGTCCAACTTCGAGAAAGAGGTCAATCGTCGAATCCGACTCGGCTGGGCAGCGTTCGGGAAACTTCGCAACATCTTTCGTCAACAATACCGCAATGCCTCAAGACGCAAGTCTTTAACCAGTGTGTGTTACCAGTGATGACATATGGAACAGAGACGTGGTCACTCACAATGGGCCTCATAAGAAAGCTCAAGGTCACTCAGCGAGCTATGGAGAGAGCTATGCTTGGTATTTCTCTACGAGATCGAATCAGAAATGAGGAGATCCGTAGAAGAACTAAAGTTGTCGACATAGCTGAAAGGATTAGTAAACTGAAGTGGCAATGGGCAGGGCACATTGCTCGTAGAACTGATGGCCGTTGGGGCACAAAGGTTCTCGAATGGAGACCGCGCACCGGAAAACGCAGCGTGGGACGACCTCCAACGAGGTGGACAGACGATCTGGTGAAGGTCGCTGGGAGTCGTTGGATTAGAGCGGCATGTGACCGCTCGTTGTGGAAATCTAAGGGGGAGGCCTTTGTTCAGCAGTGGACGTCCTGTGGCTGATATGATGATGATGAACACTGTATACTTGTATTCGCTCTCATTCTCTCGCAGGCTAAATCCTATATATGAATATGTTTGTCACTTTTTCGTTTCACCTAATTTTCTAATCAAAACGTTGCTAAAGAAGTTTCACTTCAATAAAAAACATATTACCCATTTTTTCGAGAAAATTAACCATTATTTTCTAACAACACAGGCACGTGTAGTTGAGGTTTTGTGTTCCGAATAGTACCGATAATTTAAATCTCCAAAAATATCAAAAATGATATATAAATTAGTGTCTTACCTGTGATAAGTTATTCCTTGCCACTTTTTTTGCGATGTAGAGTTATTTTTACAGCATTTTACGACACAAGACGGCATTATTAGTTTTTTGTTTCACTTAACGTAAATAGTAACTACACGGCCGCTGTCGTGTAATTACCTGTGATAAGTTATTCCTTGCCACTTTTTTTGCGATGTAGAGTTATTTTTACAGCATTTTACGACACAAGACGGCATTATTAGTTTTTTGTTTCACTTAACGTAAATAGTAACTACACGGCCGCTGTCGTGTAATGGCGGTCGACTGGCATACTATGATACACGTGTGAGCGTAAGGCACGTATGTACAAGCGAATCGGCATACTTGCTGCTTACAGGGTGCTTCATTTTCGATATGAGTGGCGCGGAGTCCATCTTTTTTTTCTAGTCCGTGGTTGTGTCCTATTCTTTACGGGGAGTTACACAGATCAGTACGTATATTAATTATCAGGTCTAAATAGCTACTCCAGAGGACACGGCGCAGTACACGCTAGAGGAAAACCCAGCTTGGGCATCGCAGCGCCATGATCTCGTCGTGATGGTCGAAGAGCTTGACCTCTCGTTTTCAGCCGTGGTTCAGTCCATCGTACAAAAGTGAGAGCGCTCCTTCTTTTGCGAGGAGGTGATGCAAGCAAAGGAGGTAGAGCGGGGACGGGAGGAGACTACCTTTACTTAATCCCCATCGCAGTGGATGTAGGCGCTGGTGGAGGGCACTGAATGATCTCCGACCTCCATGAGTTGCTGCCTGCGGGTGACAAACTAGGGCCTGTTATCCGAACAGAAACAGGCCCGAGACGGCGGTGCGTTGTGTTCTGCGCGCGCTCTCTGACAGCGTCTGCGGCGGGCCTAGTCGCATAGAGACGGGGCCCGTCAGGCGAAGTGACGGGCCAATAACTGCCAGGAGTGTGTTCCAATGCTAACAAACCGAACACCTCACTCCTGATAACTTCCTACCTCTTCCTAGATAGCTACTACGACTCTACTACGGTCTACTGATGACGATTAAAAAAGGTAGGTACTGTCGGTTTAAGACCAAGGTCGGCGGAGGTAACATAGATAGAGATACCTGGCTGCCTGTTTGGCTGGCCTAAATATTACATTTTAGAAATAATACTTAAGTAATGTCTTAGGTTTCCTCGAATACTTCATTATAATAAAACACTTTTCAACGGAATTCATCGCGTATATTATAATTTTTTGTTATTCCTGACGTTTTGAACACTTTACAGAATTGGTAGTCGCAGGATGACTACAATAACAGTCAATTAATATTATTAAGACTTTGTTTCAAAAATATTTGATAGTACCTAGAGGAAAGAAAATAACTGTGATTCACACTTGATCTTTGGCTCTATGGGAGTGCTATTAAATATAAATACTACAATACGCATTGTTCATTTAAAATAGATTTATAATGGCTAAGGTCCCCTTCTTCATGCGTGGTTTAACGTGGACTTGGCATGGTACAGTATAACAGAGTAACAGAACAACAGGAAAAAACTGTCTTTCGTTCTTTTTTGTTTAGTTCGTGACGAACCCAACAATAACAAGCCGCCCAAAAGCCTTCGACTTGGCTTAACGACTGCCGCCTAATAACAATATCCAAGACCGAAGATTTTACATGCACTCCGAAGTACGTAGACGTTCAGTTCAAAAACCACTATGCAGTCACCTATTCATAGACAAAATGCATCGAGCGTTGCTTAAACTGTTTACCAATTAGTAAATACAATAAGCCATAAGCGCCTCTTTCATTTGTTATTTAAAATAACAAATCCTTTAAAACAAAATAAATAATTGAATAAAAGTGCGAATTACTTTTATATTATAATAAAACAATTTTAAACGGATTAAATCAATAATACACGCGATTTAATCCGTTTAAAATTGTTTTATTATAATGTGTAATAATCGCGAAAACCTAAGACAATACTATTACTTTTATATTCAACCAAAACAAGATCACGTCCCTACCAACACACGTGACTAAAACCCTTATGAATTCAAATACCACTTGAAAAGATCCCCATTCAGTTGAAACAATTCATCTTTTAAGTGCAAAAAATCCGTTCCTTGTTCGGGAACGAAAGCAATCTAGCAAAAGCGTGTGAATGGGAGCAGGTGGTAATTCATGTTTTTTTCTTTCTTTAAAGGTATGTATTCATACTCATTCATGTATGGGAAGTACTCTTAAATGAATAACTTTCCACGTTGATCTCGGATATATTTCATGTACGGCCGATTTAAGACGTACCAACCACAGATACATTCTTGCAAATAAATAATTTGAATTTGAACTCAATACAGAATGCATAAAAGCTTACTTCTACGTAACTAATTTAACGATAAAAGATAAAGGTACTAGTGCAACTATGCGGTTGTCGTGCTGCCATCATGGATAACAAGAAATGGCGTTTGCGGAAGCGGTCGCAATATACTCGCTGCCCCACTCTAAAGACCAAGACCAAGAGTCGCTTGACTCACGGCACGGGTGAAGTCAGCTCCAGCCTCATACCGCCGAGAGCTGGGAGGATTAAATAAATTCGATGGATGACGCAGAAGAACTAAGGTGGCAGTTGTCATGCAGCTATGTTGCAGTCGAACTGACTTCGTGCTAAATGCATTAAAACCATATTGTCATCTGTCTATACTAGAGGTTGGTAGTAGATCAAGAGGGTAGGTACACAACTCCGAACGGTTCCTTGTGCGTAGCACAGCGTGTTTCCTATATTCGTGTGTTCTGTATAACATATTTATATGGCGACCCCATACCATTATACCATCATACAGAAAGTATGGGTATATGAATGTATACTCTAACTCTTCAGATTTAAAGCCATTTAGCCAGGAACATTTATGAGACTTATTTACATATTGCTTTATTTTCTACTTTTTGAATGTTGTCCCTCACTAGGATTTCTCGTGTGTCATGGGTTCAGTTTACAGACATAAATCTCACATGCACAACACCCGAGCCGAAGAAACTATCTATAGATCATACAAAAATTCGTTCCATACGGGGATCGAACTCACGAAACGCAGTGTAGAGAGCCAATTGCTAATCCACTGCTATTTTCTTTGTTATTTTTTTTCAAACATGGGCAATGACACTAGAATTTCTCTTGTATTGTGGGTGCGTTCACAGACACAAATTCCACACACGATACACCCAGACCCGGGACAACTACCTGCAATTCATACAAATATTTGTTCCGTGCGGGAATCGAACCCACGACCCGGAGCGCAGTAGCCGACTGTATCAGCCACTGCACCAGCTGCGCCACCCGTGCCGTCGGATTTACGGTACTCAGTGATAATATGGATAGTAAGAGATTTTAAACAGTGATGGTTTCATTTTAATGGCATCTTTTCAACAACATTAACCTTATCATTCCGTTAGTAAGCAACTTATTACTTTTCATAATTGAGAACTTCAAAATGTTTCCTAATGAAAATGTAAAACCTCATTGCATAACGAATGCACATTTGACTACGGGATATTTGCATATCTACTTGCAAACAAAACTAGCGCGTAGTGATGCTCTATGATGGGACTGCCCACGAAATTCAATTACGTGGCAGACAAAATAAAAACGAGCCAGGCAGTAGCGCATCGTTGATTTGTTTTCAGATTGTTGCTACGCTTTCTACCTATACAGACCACACGAATAGTCACCAGTTAACTAAGACCTGTCTAAGCTTTAAATCCAAAACAGTTTTAGTTTAAACGTGTATAGAACCAGAGGTCTTGCTATCCGGTCATATGGAAACCCGAAGTCTCCTCGACATGAGACATGACACTTTTGTTCCGATTTCATGAAGTTTAATTAAACATCTCCCGCGAGATGATATTTCGTGATACAAGTTGATTGGTAGCATTTGATTGACTTGAGGAAATTACATAAAATTAATGTTTATGTCATTTAGAACATTTAGTGATATAAAGAACGTTACCAACCGTATGTAAAGTTATGAAGGATGAAAATGAATGCCCTGGTACACAGTTCATTAACATTAAATATTGAAGTAAAAAATTGTGAGATTATTAAAAGGTGGCTTTTAATAAGATTAAGAATAAGATTATTGTTTATCATTTAATACAGCGGTGCCATCTGTTCCTTAATTATGAACTCATTAATCTTCAGCTCTTTGCTGTTTGATATGAAACATCTGATAGCACGCCTACACGAGGATAAGAACGGCTCCAATGAGCCATCTTCGTTACTCGTCGGCTCTCTCCACCTGGCTGCCTCGACTGGGCACTCCACGCCACTACTTGTTTGTCTGTTATCTTATCTATACAAATAAATAAAATTGAATTGCTATTTGTAATGTCAAAATAACAGCTTTTTACTAAATGCATATGAAAGTTTATACGGTACCTATAACAAAAAAAACAATTTCTATATTTTTTGTCTGTCTGTCTGTTTGTTCCGGGTAATCTCCGAAACGGCTGGACTGATTTTGACGGGACTTTTACTGGCAGATAGCTGACGTTATAAGGAATAATTTCTTGTCTTGTGTCTTGTAATGTCTTGTATATATAATTCTTCTGTACGTGTGTATGTCACTGATCTTGTCCTAAACGGTTGGACCGATTTTAATGTTTTTTTTTGTATATGTTTGAGTGGGTCCGTGTAACGTTTAGATTCATAATCGGATTTGCATGTACCTGCCTGTGTGAAGCTGGGGTGGGCAGCTAGTTTTGTATAAATGTTAATATTGTTTTTAGTGTTAAAAAATTATAGGTTCATTTTTTTATTAATATAATTAAATATATTTACAAATATAAAAATTTCGCTGTTTCACACCTGCCAGAAGTCTCGCGACGTCTCACTTTTTGTTAGAAGTTCTTTAAGCGATGGTTTTCGGCTCACGATATTCAGACGAAATAAATACTTGAATAAAAACGGAGAGGTAAAGTACAGTCGGTGTTTTTTTATAAAACACAACGACCAGACTTAAATTCATTGGTCTGGTCAAATCAACAAAAAATCGCTTTATTCAGAAAGAATCTAACAATACACTCTTCTATATATCTTACATGTTGTATAAACTAATAATTTAACGCTTAAGAAAAATAATATCGATATCGGTAAACTACAGAACTAGCCTAAAACTACAAAATACAAAAGCAATCAAACCGTACACTCCATTCTTTATTTGCCATATGAAGTAGTAGTGCACACTGCTAATCCAACTTCAAAGTCAAGTAATCTCGATATCGATAAACTACAGAACAAGCCTAAAACTACAGAGTACAAAAACAATCAAACCATACACACCATTCTTTATCTTCCATGGCGTGCAAACTGCTAATCCAACAGTAAAGAAAAGTAATATCGATATCGATAAACTACAGAACTAGACTAAAATTTTATCTTAAATCTATTAAAAGTTCGAATTAACAAAGTATAAAACCAAACCATAACCTCGTGTATGAACATACTTTCTCTTAAACGCATCGTGAATTTTGTAGCGGATATAACGTTGGGTTGCCGCTCGTCTGTTTTAAAATATCTCATGAAAATAATGGCGAAAAAGTTTAGTGATTAAAACGTCTATCCCCCCTTTGGATAATGTCGGGAGATCAACGCTAGTGTCTCCAGTTGGTATCACAAAACTGACTTATTTTTTGGTAACATGAACTGTACAATGTAGAACATGAATTATTGAAGGTATGCGTATTTTATGGGTAGCCAAATGTTTGATGATGATTTTAAACTCAAAATGAGTAACCCAGAACGCAACCACCGATTCTCAATGAAAACTAAAAACACGAAGCAGACAATGCTTTTTGAGTCTCTGGTAAGAGACCACGGTATCGTCGGTAAGATGAACAATTAAGGCCTTTTTTTTTAAACCTGAATGTTGTGTCACATCGACGGTTCCTGCATGGCAACTGATATTCAACATCCTTATAAATAACTAGTTAAGGGTTTTTGTGATTTGGTTTTATATAAGAAAATTGCACATACAGCTTAGTTGCACTGATATCTAAAGAAAATCCAATGTGGAACTACGAACTATAAGACAAAATTATTAACCTATTTATCGTCAAACTTATACCCACCACATATATACACCTCACTTTAAAGCTAAACATGTAATCTTAGTATGTTAATCATTCTAAATATAAAGTACTGTATTTGTTTAGCCAAGCTCTAAAAGTTCACCGTTTTCTTACATGATTTTATACAGTCTCAACCTATTTTCCCGGTAGAAAATTCAACTTTATTTTTCGTCGCAAGGTATCCTAACTTAATCCACCTACAGTGCTTCAAGAGGAAATGAATTAATTCTATTTTACACAAGAGTGCTTTAAAATAAGGAGCCGCTTTCTAGCAGTAGGAGAAATACCCCGTGAAATTAACTTCTGGATTCAGTTCACACTGGACACCTCGCAGGTACAAGACAAATGGCCGTGGGGGCTATAACTGTATAACATCGTTACTTTCTTAATAAAATAAATGTATTTATTTTATATCTATTATATCATTATTAAGCGAAAAGTTAGGATTATATATCAACATTTTTATTCTTGAAATAATGTATAAAGCTAGTTTCCTTTTTCATCATCATATTAGACAAATAAAGTCCACTGCTGAACAAAGGTGTCCCCATAGATTTCCACAATTGCGTCGTTTTTTTGTTTCGCGTCGCGAATTTGTCAATACTCACTATGCCTGGCAGGCGGGTTGGTGAGCGCAGTATGGCTACTGTTCCACGGAATGGACGCTGCTGCCTATTCCTCTGGTTTAAAGTCCCTTAGTCGTCTTTTACGATATCTACGGGAGGTGAAGGAGTGGTGCTATATTCTTAATCTCGACCACTCGGATACGGTTGGTCTACATCATCATCATTTCTGTATTAATAACAAAACTCAATTATCGAGTGAACATTTTATAGGAAAATGATTATCTCTGCATGATTTATGACAAACGCCCGAGGCACGTAATTTTAACCTGATAAAAGCGATGATACATTAGCTAGATTACGCTAAACCTGACCTGGAACCATTATTAGTACCCAAATCTTGTTCTGCCCTAAGTGACACGGCTTCACGTGAATACTTTACGTTGTCGTTGGGCGTTCATAAAAAAGACAATTTCCCTTATTGCCGCAATCTGTAGCACATGTTCCACACAGGGTTATGTCTGCAGCCGCCCTCATAAACGACAAAGTAAACCATAATTTATTGCGCATATTTAGGGTCAAACACATGACTCATAAATTGCTTTAGTGTATTATTTGCGATAACTAGCGTATACTAATGGTAGCATATTACGGTTGGTTGTCGTACGAGTAGCAGTATATTTAAAATTCGAATATATATTAACGTTTAAATAACGGCGCATGTTCATATTTGGGAAATAATATATAAAATATTTACTTAAATTTAATTTAGTACACCTACATTAAACTAAGTTTAATGCAGTATACAAAACTAGTCTTTTTAACTTACAACTTATATATCAATCCTCCCAAAACATACGAGTATCGAGAATAGATAGGTAAATGTAGGACCTGGAGCCCCCTTAGGTGCCGAAGATGACCGCTCCAGTGGTTTTAGCCGGTAGGAGTCCGGCTACCCCTTCGCCCTTCCCCGGGGCGAAGGAAGTTCATCTAGAATTTCCACTGGAGACCAAGAAAAAAAAGGTACGTTGATTTAATTTTCTTCATCTTAGAATTGAAATATAAATTACGCTATAAAGTGGTGGTTGGTCTCTTATTCAAAGAGGCCAGCTAGGTAGGTACTGTAAAAGCGGTCATACTCCTTGGTACAAAGTATTGACCACTAAGAAACAATTTTTTTTATCTTTATTGAATATATTGATAATACTCGTAGTTTGACACTGATTATAATTCGCTGATACAGAGAGAGATTGTCGGGTGTAATTTGTATTGGAGTAGAGTAAAATAAAGTATGAGAAAATTAAATTATTTGTATCAAGGAGTATGAAAAAATAAATTAAAAAATAATATAAATAAAATTCTAATAGATCAGCAGTAGGCTCTGTAAGTTCCATGATACTTGTATGATACATCACACTTGCATGAATGTGTGGTTATTCTTGTTATTTGCTTTTTTTTCTTTTAGTTGAAAACTTTTTTTTCTATTTACCTTTCATTTTGCTTTATAAAGTAGAATTACTGTGACAACAGCTAACTTCTGCTAACAGCTTAAATTCTATAAAATAATTTGTGGAAAATGTAGTGGGTAGTATATTTATTTAGTCTAGTTTTAAAACCATTGTATAAACTTGATATACTACTGTTTATTTTCCCTTAAATAAATGCCCCAGTACCAGGTATTTGCCGCTATTAGTGTATAAACCTTAGACTAGTGAAATTACTGGGCATAGGAGACTAAATAACTTCACGTCTCGAGCTGACGAGCGCAGTGTGGTGCCACTCAGGACTATTCCTGGGTAGAAAACCAAACGTAACATGTAGTTGAAAAACATATTCTCCCATACATTCCAACTGCTAATGTAAGTTTATACGCACTTTATTTAAAGATTTACCGTATTATTTTCAGACCATAGTCTTCTTATAGGTTTTCTTGTAATAGGTTTAGGTCGCAGAAATCCATATGTACCAAATTTCAACTTTATCAGTCCAGTAGATTCGGAGCAATTGGCTGTGACAGACGGATAGACAGACACGCGAGTGATCCTATAAGGGTCCTGCCGTTTTTTTCTACGGACGTTCGCAACCCTAAAAACACGTTAGTGTCACAAAATGCAATACTCCTTGCATTTTGTGACACGAACGTGTGACACAGCAATGATATACGTTCATTGATTCAACTTTGCATTAACGACTAAGTTGCTACATGAAAAATGTAGGTTTCGCTTTGGAAAATACTGACAAAACTTTTGAAAGTCTGATACATAGCTATTCTTTTATTCATGTTCTGACATGTGCCGCTCTCCGTTGTGTTCAGGCTTTCTTCCTTAACAAAATAAACAACATTTACTTGGAGTTAGGTCCTTTGAGAGGCTGCCCTGTACTAATGTTTTATGAATGAGCTTTTATGCACTTACGTGGATACGTATGCTGTTATTGGATAGTCTTTGACTAACGTAAGTAAATAGAGACGGTCACTGATTTAGAACAATTGGTTAAGTAAAGTATTGAAATATGTACATAAGAAATCGCAGAGGTACACATACCAAAATACTTTATTCTCATACAAATTCTTAGAACATTTTAAGATCATCCCCACCACCGTACGTGTAGGCAGTTCCCTTTATCATGAATAACTATCCATCTCTGTCTCGCAGGGAAAAATTTCACGCGTTTTCTTGCGTGCCGCATGGCATGGAACTGCCAAATTGAACTTTGCCTTACAGTTCAAACGCTCCAATATTCCGTAACTGAAACATTTTCACTGAATACCTTTTATGTATACGCTAAAGTGCCTTCTGTTTGCCCATGACTTGAAAAGACTTATAGCACTATTTTCCAATCAAAAACCAATTCTCTGTCGTTAGCATAAAGCTGAATTTTTGGTGCTTTTTATTTTAATGTTGCACGTTTTGCATCTGTTTACTCGTCACAAAACTTGTAATGTAGAGAAGTGGGTATGTATAGGCTTTATCGAAATAAGCTTTCAGTCGCGAAGCGCACATGCTCGCGTGAAGACGGACGCAAAGTTAAGTCCATGCGCGAAATGGCGGGAACTTTTCGATAACTTTCGTATCGTAACACGTAGATACACATCTTTATACCTAGTTAAGCTATAATATAATAAGTGTTTAACCTGAACAGCTTAGGTTTATGTTATTGAATAAAAATAGTGTTGGAAGATTAATTGAAAATCTATTGAAGCCAGTTCGTGAATTTTTGCAAGTACGTAGATATTTTTAAATTACTGACATGCTTGATGTTTGTATAATATTCTTATCTATTAATTAGATATATTTACTAGTATATTTTGTTTACCGAACCTCGGTTTTAATTTTTGGGTAACCCTTTTATGCTTAATTCATAACATTGGATATATTTATAATATTAGTAAACCTCCGCATTTAAGTAAATGAATGTACATCGTATAAAGTTTGTGCTTGTAATAAAATTACAGTTAATATATTTGTATAAAGAATCCATAAAAAAGCTATAACAGTTAATACGAAAGGTTTGTACGAACCCTGACTTGGAATGGCAACTAAATCATATATTTAATAAACTAATCGAAAACCAAACTGTATTTTGCAATCAAATAAGAAATTAAATTAAGTTAAATATTAGTAATGTCTTAGGTTTTCGCGATATAATCAGTTTAAAAGTGAATTGTTATAATTGAGTTATTAGAATAACCTTGTTTAAATAATACACTGAACGTACATGATAACTTGAAAACAACCGCGATACTTAATTTTGATTAAACGCAGAGTAATTGATTAATTACTTCCCCTCAAACCTAAATTCAATTAATTCTCATCGATATAGGTAATATCGGGAAACTCTTCGGATGCTCCGTATTACAGGAACATATTAAAAAGTATACAATGTTTTGAATATTGCTATCCGTAATTTCTAGTTAACACTGCGAAGCTTTAATTAATCGAACCGCGTATATATATCCGCTAAATTGATCGATTTCTAAGAGATTCTAAAATAGTTGCCATCATTCAGAATTCTGATAAACAATATTGATTTTCTAACAACCAAATATTAAAGTTTTTATTCGCAAACAACTTTATTATTTCTATCGGATATAACTTATTTCATGTATATTAATATGTTGTAATAAGGAGGCTCAATTAAGGACTTCTTTATTATCCTTAAATATTCATAAATAATAGTATCCTGTGGTGATTATTGTCCGAACCTTCGACGTGAACATTTGGTGGCCATGAAACATCCGGTTCGTGGTGATTGATCGTAATTATTACAATAACGGACTTATTTAAGATTATGGATCCAAATACTTTTAAACAAATGATAACAAGTACATTTAGGTGTTTTTCCATAGTGAAAAAAAGAAAGAAACTGTTTTATTTAATGAAAGTACTTAAAGCATTATTAATTTAATGTGCATTATATATAGCGCTTTCAAAGCCACAGGTAGTTAGGCTTTTTAATATCAAAAGAAGATAAATCGATCTTACAAGTAGGTAATATTTTACTAAAGTATCCTACTTACGCTCAACTTAGAAAACGTATTTTAGGATTGTTACAAATATGCAGTAGGTAACTAATCCAAACCGTTAATCAAGCGAGATCACAACTCGAGGTAGTCGTAAATTTAAACAAAATAGTGCCAGCGAAATTCCCCGTGGAAATAATATTTGGACAAATGAAAATTCCGACCGATGCATTCGGGATCCTGAACGGCGCTCGGAGGTTTTAATTCCCTTGACTGTTGCGAATCGGCGCATGTTTTTTCATTAAAACGCATTCAATGCGACGACGACGTGGCTTTGAAAAAGCGGACCTTTTCAAAAAATATTTTCCTGACATTCCACTGTGCGCTGCACTCGTTTCATTCACGGCCTTTTTGTAAAGAATTAAAAAATAGACGGATTTTAATGTCTATGCTGTGATAGGTACACGTTATCCAATAATGCTGTTGTCGCTGGAATGAGATTAATTTTTCAGTTAATTATTATTTGTCAAATTATCCAGGAAAACCTTTATAAGTATTTTAAGTCTAATTTTAAAATGGGTTGGATGAACCTTAATAATTTATTATTATAATTTTATTAGTGAGTTGTTTTTTATCCGTGTGATGTCTATGTTATGTATATAGCATCACTTGATCCCCTCCCGTGAATGACGTAGTTGCGACTATGGGACTCTTAACCAATGGGATGAACAGCAGCGTACCTTCTGTGGAACACCAGCTATTCTGCGGTTACCTACCAGCCTGCCAAGCGTTGAGAGTACTTTCTGACAAATTCCCCTAAAAAATACGACACAGAGCATGAAACCGGTCGTCTATGGGGCAGGCCTTTGTTCACTTTTTTGGCAGATATGATGAAGATGTATTTTATTTACATTTGCAGGGTGTGTCCAATAGTTTGTATGGGGAAGTCGATATAATTTTGACTAACTGTAAACCATGGAACTGTAAATTTATAATATTAAATTAGGTGAACAATGATATAAGAAAATTCCAGACATGAATAAAGGTTACTCACGATTCCGTCTTGTGTCAATTAAAGTAGTATAGTAGCTGTTATCAGTAGCTGATAGATAAGATTTTTTCCTAACCTTAGGGCTCTTGCCGACCCGTGTCGAGCCAATTGCGTTTATATTTATACTTGGCTGGAGGCCTTTTTGGCTTCACCAGAATATACCTGCACCCTGATTAGGAGACATGACAGCAGCTGTCGCGCAGCCAAGGATCCACTGGTGGCAAATCATTAAATTGAAACGCGAGGATGCAATTTTTAGTTCATTGATCACCCGACAGAGGGTTCGTCGCAGACGTCTATTTATGCGCTATCGGCAAATACGTCTACGCGATTTACGCCTATCGCAAACCGCCTGCGACATACGTAATCAGCCCGCGGATTTATCAGCAACATCTGTCTGGGATGTCTGCGAAAAGCCAAAAAAAAAGATAAAATTTTAAGGACACCTATATATATATTTATCTTCATCTTCGCTTAATAATATGTTAGCTAACGTTGTACCTAATTCCGAAAATCCCGTTTTGTACCAAACCCATCAACAAATTCTCAGACGACACGCAAAATGATTTTACCAAAATCCATTCCAATTCCTTCATTTCCTTTTGTATAGAAAATTAACATCGTACTTAAGTATAAAATATATGTTATAAAAGTTTATCAACTGCTAATTACAGTCCTTTCTTGGCTGTCATTCGGACCACGCTGAGGTGGTTGTGTTGTGGTCTCAATGACACCCTCACCTCTCCATTAATGTGCCATGGAGCAGGGTTAACGACCGGTTCGCGTGATAGCACACAACTTTATGCTTATTTATACGATGAGGCGAACAAACTCGACGCTCGACATTCGAACGTTACAACATGGACGGCGACATATCAAATCTCCATTATCAGCGACCGCCGGAACAATCTATGGCCTTGCCGATTTTTTAAAACTTCTGGTCTACTCGTTTATGTTTTGTGACAAAATATCGGAATTATCATAATTACTAGAAAAAATTTGCAATGCCTGGTAATAAAAAATAATATTTATAGTTTTAAAAACGTTGCCCCACACTAGGATTTCTCCTGTGTCGTAGATCCGTTTACAGACATGTATTCTACATACAATGCACCCAAACCCGGAACAACTAGCTGCAGATCATACAAATATTTGTTCCGTACGGGAATCGAACCCACGACCCCGAGCCCAGCAGCCAACTGAATCAGCCACTGCACAGACCGTGCCGTCAACTAAAGTCCCTTTATCAAAGTGGAACCCATGAGACCCCGCAGGATTCTCAACTCCTGCTTGTCTTAGTTGGTCGATCAGAGGGATCGGCATATGTTAAATATGCTCGGTGGTTGAAGTGTCTAACGGTGTAATAAAGGGGATACCATCTCCAAGTCTTCGACAATCACGATATCGCGATGGTGAAACCGGTGCTGCATCTTTCGCTACATGTAGTAGTGGCAATTTAGGGAGCCCATCTTATGAGTTGAGAGTCACCGTCTGCCAGAGTATTTCAAAGTAAAAGGCAGACGCGATTGTTAATGTTTGTTTTGAGTTTTTAATCTATATAAAGCTCATTACAACATACCTTATCGTTGTAGCTTCCATCTCATACAATAGTTTTCGGATTGTACACCACCGTGGACAATCCGAGCTGTATTTCTAAAGTGCAGGTATGGAGAGTCTCCGGTTAGTGGCCCATTATACTTTAGAATCAAATTCTCTAAAGGGCCTGTTCGTGTTGGACTCATGTGGCCACGTAAGCCTATTAAAAGACCGGGATTCTCCTTGCAGAGCAGTAATCTGTAATAGAGAGACATTATAATACAGTACTTAATTTACATTTTTTGCTACCTACGACCGTGTAGTTATTCTCAAAGCTAAGTAATTACCACCCCATCGCATCCGATTCCTATAATGTTATACGAGAAGACTAAGGAAAAAGACAACTTGGAAAAGGGCCAGCTTACCTGCTCATTGCCCTGTTAACATAAAGCAAAACAATTTTTTTGGCCGCTTGTTCATTGTAACGATTCATAGGGGAGACCCATGTGGCAGTAGCAATCTACGGACCGATAATCATGCTCGTTGATCTCTGAAACTACTGAAATTACTTATAAGGCATTTAATGAGAAAAAGTCAGTTAATCACAACCTTAGTGGATGTTGTAACGTTTTAACGTTGGTATCACGCCTGGCGCAGAAGCTAGTAGCTTGTATTTCTGCGTTACGTGTCGCGAGTTCGATCCCCGTGTGCCCTAAATATAGTTGTTCCAGGTCTAGATGTGTGCGTGCAAGTGAGATTTTATGTCAGTGAACAGTACCCAGGAGAGTTCCTAAAGACAGGCGTTTAAACAATGGATTAAACGGTCTCATTATTTGAGCATCTATAAAATCTGCAATCCGTTTAAAAATGTTTTATTATAATGATTAATAATCGTGAAAACCTAAGACTTACTTACTATTATTATTACTAGTGGCTAGTGTAAAGTATTAATTAAACGATTATGAATCTGACTACCTCTTCTCACCTGTAAGCCTAGCCACGACCCTTCTAGCAGTATTCGTAGAAGGTCTCAAGACTAAACAAAACCATATCTTTATTATTATTATCATTAAACTAGCCACGAACTTGACGCATGGATCATAGTCGCTCTGTTTAAAATAGTATAGGCGGCCGAATGACCCGACACCCAACACCACTATCAGCAGGACATTTGACTAAGCCAGACAAACTCACATTGCTAGACACTGTAAAGTCTAAATATATACAAAAGGCAGGAGGCAGCAGAAGTAGTTGTTCCATTGCGCGTGCTGAACTGATCAAACCGAGACCGGAAAAACCGTCCCCAAATAATGATATTTAGGGACGGTTTTTCCACTGCAAACACACATGTTATTCCATTCCCTAAGGTCCAGATAGCTGAGCCTGAACTGAGCCACATCTAACAGACACCGGAGCGCCTTAAATTTATGAAATATATGTCATTTTATAGATATCAAGAACCCGGTTTTGAGGTTTCCAATGCCTCCATGAAGAAATCACTACAATGAGCGGTCATAGCTATCGTGGCGATTGTTGCAACATCCCCATGTTGCCATAATCGTCACGCTTGGCAGGCGGAGTGCTAATCGCAGTATGTTCTGCCACGCGGACGGATGATCCTGCCCATTCTCTTAATATCAACCTTTAGTAGCCTGGTATGACACGCGTGGCTAATGAGGGGTAGTTTCTTCTTTGCCGGGAATTACACGTAACTTTTATTTAAAAATAACTTTACACAAGTAATCATGTACTTTTGTTGCAGGTCCAACCATGAAACCGAGTAATAAAGAACATTCAAAGTTTTCCGACTAGGGGCTGTCCAACCTTTGATTTCTACCATGAAAAAGTTAAAGAAGTCAGAATATACCAGTGGTGAAATGTAAACAAATTCCAATGCCGTGTCTGAAAGAAAACGTGTCTTAGACAATGCACAGCCTCCTTGGAGCGGCTGTAGTGTCGGCATTACTACAGATCCTTATCTCCTACACAGGTAAATATACATATTATATAAAAAGATTATTATTATCCGTGTGGTGCCGGATCAAGAATATAGCACCACTCCATTTCCCCCCAGGGGTGTCGTAAAAGGCGACTAAGGGACTCTAAGCCAGAGGGATGGGCAGCAGCGTCTCTTCTGTAGAACAGTAGCCATACTGCGCTTACCAACCCACCTACCAAGCGTGGTGAGTATTGGCAAATACCCCCTAAAATTACGATACAACTGACGAAATCTATGGGGGAGGCCTTTGTTCAGCAGTGGACGTATAAAAAAGCGTAAAAATATTATATTCACATAGATATAAATTGAAAAGTAACATTGAAGTATTTAACCATAAAATATTGATTTACGCGCCATCATATTATGAATACTATAAAATAACAATAGCGTTCTTTGCCATCATATAAATTGGACCTCTTAAATAGGCACGGTACAGTTTCCGTAGATAATTACGTGTTAAATACTTTCGTCATTATAACAAGTACCACCAAAAAAGAAAATAAGCTTCAGGTCAACAAAAACAATGTGCAGGTTCGTAATTAGTGTTTTTATCGTGGCTTCGTACCCTCCACTTGTGGTTAAGCAGCAAGAAAAATATTTCACCATAAAAGAAAATAAAACCGACTCTATGATTCAGAAAAGAAAATACCTTTCCCTAGTTTTAGCTATATGAAAATTTCTAAATATGGCTACACTTTATATTATTGTATGGTAATCTCGTTCCAAATTGAAACTTGAACTTGAGAATAAACTTGAGGATTACTTCTCGAACGGTCTCGGTGTAACGGTATTCAAAATTCCTTCAACAATATTAATCATGAGTAATATGTACGTAAAGCAGAGCTGGATGAGAATTAATTTGATGACGTAATATCTAGTGTTAGTGGACACGAGTTGACACAAGTCGAGATAATGTTGTTAAGTTATTTTCGTGGGTCGAGCATTAGTCGGCGGGTTGTAGCGATCGCGGAGACAAGCGTCAGACCGGACTGGGCCGGAAGCAGCTGTGTCGTTCGCGTGCTGTTTGCCAATTTATCACTAAGCTGATTATATATAGGATCGTCCTTGTGACGTGCTTTATGACCTTGTTTGTTCTCCTCCCATTGTATCGCACTCCTTTATTTACACACCTTTTAAGCCAAAACATAAATTGACGGAGAATTTTTCTTGTCAACATCCGCTGTCCCCTTTGTTCTCACACATGTGTGTTCTATTGTAATTGTTTACATTTTCTTGGTGCTGTTGTTGTTATAAATATTTTTATATTTTTACACCATAATAATCAAAATGTAATCTTAATGGTTTTCTTTTTGTCCGTACATATACAAAAAATAAGTTACTAAAACTTCTGACCCTTTTTAGTCTAACGGTATAACATTTTGATACCCTCATTAAAATAGCCATTTTAAAGTCCAGAAACCTAAAAATTAGCTTTAAAACTCTTAATGTTTCTTCAAAACATGATATACGGACACAGATATAAAAATAGAATGCATAAAAGTACACAGCGTACAAAAGGCGCGCCACAAATTGTGTTTTCAGTACTAGGTCTGGAGCGCAGGTGGCATAGCTCGCCTTAAGCTGGGGCGGACCGCAGCCAAATCCGCATGCGACTTTAATTTAACTTTGCTTCACTGAATATTGTCCTTACATTGAAATTTGAATTACGAGTTCGAGCTAACCTGACGCATAATACAGCTCAGAATTAGTTTATGCTTAATCTCATCCAACTTAAAGATACATATGCATAATGTACATGGATACTATTTTAGGATATGTTGGCGACTGTGAAGTACCAAATCAAAAATATATGCTGAAAAGAGAGTGTGAATTTGCATCTTTATATATAGTGGTATAAATATAATGTAGATAGTATGTTGTATCGCTGAAACTATTTGCCAAATTAGAGATGTCTTTCCCCGTTAGTCAACTAGCAGCGGCTGCAGATAGTCGTCGGATTTATCCAAAGATGTTGGAAGAAAGGAGATATGCCATGTAGATCAAAATGTATGCGAGCCTAGAAATCCATTTTCCCACTACCATTCTTCATAAAAGCACACTAATGCACACAGTTACAAGGTCTCATCCAATGAACTGAATAAACTCAACATTATAATTAGCTTCTCATACTAAAACACACCCACGACTTTGTAGGTAGCCAATCATACCGAGCGTACAGACCGCAAACGACAGCCGTACCACGCAACGCGTAAGTTTATTGGGAGTACCATTCGCTGTTCTATTCACTGCGTTTGTTAATCACCGATTGCTAGTTAAAAGTGGTAGATAAGGAGCATTGTATTTTGTACAAAAATAATAATGTCGTGCTGCTCCATCAATCCAAATGTAACATAATAAAGAAAACAATAATTTTTTATTTATTCTTTTTAAAGACAAATACAAGAAAATTCCTTCACTTGCATATTGTATATGATTCCTTCCTTGATAATGTTATTTTCGCTTCAGTTTTTGCATGTTATCCCCGACAATTTAACAAAGTTTCACTTACGCGATCGAATCTCAACTGATGTTATAAAACGGCCATTTTTTCCGGATGGCCCAAATTGATCCAGTCGCGGTGGCGCGGTTACGCCCCCGTACCACTTCTCCTTGTTTCCTATTTCTGTGGATATATCTATCAAGTGAACGACGCGTTGGGGGGGTCGCTATATTATATAATATGAATTACAGAATAAGTATGTTTTTCTTCTTACTTAAACTGTATGCAATTATTGACGTAGTTATTATTAAATCCCAATGAATTCTACATATTACTCCAGAACCCTAATACTTTGAATGCAAATATTTCTGCCATTAAATATATTTATTAAAAGTATCACAATAAAACAATGATTTATCTAAAATATCGGCGGGTTTGATTCTTAAAGTTCTTGAGCGTATGTTTTTCTTTATTTAGTGTTTATACTTACATATAAAAAGTAGGACTATTTCACATTATAACAAGTAAAACGCGACTGAAAAAGAAATACCCGACTGCGCAAAAAATAGCATACGCAATATTTAAAAAAAATGTTTTTTTTGTCAAATATGCTGTATTTTATGTTTCTTGTCTAGTTTGTGGTATCTAAATTTCGCTCTTTACATTAAACTTTATCGGGATTTTACGAAAAATTATAACATATTCAGAAATGTAAAGGGAAGGCATTGCTAGAACACATACATAGTACATTAATAGAACCCATATTAAATTTGACCTAAACTTATTTATTGGTCCCAGTGGAAATTCATCATGAACTTCCCACGCCCCGGGGAAGGACGAAGGGGCATCCTCCTACCGGCTATAACCACCGGGGCGGTCATCTTAGGCACCTAAGGGGGCTCCAAGTCGTCGTATGATCACACTTCAGCCGCCTACTGGTGCCACGCCTATAGGCACATCACGGAGAGGGTAACTATAGGCGCCAGGGCGGTTGTTACCCCGGCACCGTCTCTTCCTTCTGCGAGCAGGATCAGCCCTCTCCCGAGCCCGCTCTGCGGCGTCCTTCTGGAGCATGACTCTCTCACAGAAAGAGACCACTGCATTCCAGTTTTCGTGCTCTGCCAACATAGGCGACACTACTGGCAGAGAGAGAGATGCTGCCCGATCTGATCGACCAGGATCCGCGGTTCAACCGTCTACGCAGGGCACGCCTCAAGCATGTACTTTACGGTATCCTGCTCGCTATCACAATTATGCCATTATAACCCCATCCCATCTCTATAAGGTCCCTAGGAGTTCGCGGGTGCGTAGATTGGGGAATCTGCGTGCCCACATCGAGCGACCTACAAGATGACGGTGGCACATGTGGGTCACGCGCCGCCGTGTGCGCAGCATAGTACTAACAGTAGTTAGTAACATTCTAGGTATAATTATTTACGAGGCGGCAACTCTCCTGGCGCGTTTTCCGCCTTTCGACATCCTGGCGGAGATGGATGCGTGGGTCTACGATCAGACACGCTCTCTCCGCCAGAGCGGCGAAGACGCGTCCCCAGGGGCGTTGGAGAGGCTGAGGCGGCTAGCTCGGCGGTGCGCACTTGGAAAGTGGCGTCACCGCCTGCGGATGCAGTACGCGACCAAGCGCGTCGTGGAGGCCGTCCTGCCACTCTTTGGAGCCTGGCTCAGAAGGAGCGAGCGCGTCACCTACCGCCTGACGCAGGTGCTCACCGGGCATGGTTGTTTCGGTGCGTACCTGCACAGGATTGGACGTGAGGCCACGGCACAATGCCACCATTGTGAAAGCGACCAAGATACCGCGCAGCACACGCTCGAGGCGTGCCCCGCGTGGGCCGCCGAGCGGCGGATCCTGGTTGATCGGATCGGGCAAGATCTCTCTCTGCCAGCAGTAGTGTTGGCTATGTTGGCAGAGCACGAAAATTGGAATGCAGTGGTCTCCTTCTGTGAGAGCGTCATGCTCCAGAAGGAGACCGCAGAGCGGGATCGGGAGAGGGCCGATCCCGCTCGAAGAAGAAGGAGACGGCGCCGGGGTAACAACCGCCCTGGCGCCTAATTCCGATACGCCTGAAAACCCCTGCCGTTGCTATAAGGTGGGGGACCTCTGGGTTCGCGGGTGCGTAGATTGGGGAATCTGCGTGCCCACACCAAGCGACCCAAGAGAAGACGGTAGCACGCATGTGGTCACGCGCTGCCGTGGGACGCTTTGGGGGATCCTTTACAATCCCCCTGGGGGGGTGACCGCTTTACAGTCACCCTCTCCGAGATGTGCCAATAGGCGTGGCACCAGTGGGTGGCTCTAGTGTGATCATACGTGGACCTGGAGCCTCCCTTAGGTGCCGAAGATGACCGCTCCAGTGGTTTTAGCCGGTAGGAGTCCGGCATACCCCTTCGTCCTTCCCCGGGGCGAAGGAAGTTCATGATGAATTTCCATTGGGCACCAATAAAAAAAAAAAAAAAAAAAAAAAGATATAATTATTTTGTAGAATAGATCCTATTCCTTTTCCCAATTTGACTATTAATACTTGTACAGATGTGCTGATCAGCCATCATTTATCACGGGTTGAGCCACTTCAGGTAAGCGGGCAACGGATTCAGGAGATCATGAGACTGAGGAGGGTGGGCATAGTTGTATGAGAGACTGTTTGTCAGAGATTTAAATCTCTCAGCATTGTACTTGACCAGGTCCATCGACTCACTGGCCTCTAGCAAGCGCTAACTAAGTTACTCTTGTGAATCTGTATAATTATCTTGAAAGTATCTACTAATGTGATTTCCTTACATTGTAGTACATCGGGTAAGCGCTTAGTGTTCACATCATACGTGTTCTAGTTCAGAGGAACATTTATCTAATTCTAGTAAAAAAATAATTCGCTCTTTTATAAGATAGAAATTTCTTGCAAACGATTACGCTTCTTTACCATATCAGCTTAATGAGGTCCACAGCTGAAGAAAGGCCTCCCCCATAGATTTCCACAATTGAGCCGTCATAATGTGGGAAATTTGCCAGTACTCACTACGCTTGGGAGGTGAGTTGTAGAGCACAGATTTGCTACTGGTCTACAGAAGGGAAGCTACTGCCCATCCCAGAGGGTCTAGAGTCCCTTAGTCACCTTTTACAACCTCCACGAAGGGACATGTTATGTTCTAAATCCGGACACCACACGGAAATGGCGTCTTTATAGCCATACCATATTTCCTAATTAAATTGTTACTTTTAATGTATTTTTGTTTATTTGTTATGACTCAATAACAAAAATATGGTTGTATAACTGTATCAATACCAGCAAGTAAATTGTTACCGCTGATGAGGATACAGGGAAAGGCAGCCGTTAGATGGGTGACAAATAAAATCTCTCTGCTTCTGTCTTACCACCAACAGATAAATTAATGTTATACACTCAATTAGTCAACATCCCTCAATATATATTACGATTAACTGGTACTGTAAGAAGCCTTAGCCACAAATATCATAAACGAAGCGTATGAAATGTCCAATTGCAATAGTAGGTAAGGAATTTGCATGGGTAGAAGTTGTACCACATAATATGGTGCAACGCGCGATACTGCCTGAATACGTAACATGATTCATTCCACCACGAATACTGTTTCAGACGCACCAAACTGTAAGTCATACCTGTATTTTATGATATATTATACAATTCCAATTTTCATTCCAGTTTATGTCTATGAGAAGGCAATGTTCATGACAGACCAGTGTTACTTAAAGTGGTTGCCACACTAACTGTCAATAATATTATAACAATCAGTTAAACATTTAATGTAACTAATCAGTTATATAATGAAACAGCGTGAAGTAAATATAAATTATATTAGGATATGAAATTTAAAACCGTGTGATGCGAATGTACGAAATTGGAATGAATGGAAGTTTGTTCGCAGCTATTGTAATATTGCATGAGTGGTGTCCAGTTATGAATATATTAACACTCTATATACTCCCTCGGATGTCGTTAAAGGCAACTAAAGGACTTTAAACCAGAAGGATGGGGAGTAGGGTCACTTGTTTGAAACAGTATCCTTTCCACGCTCACCAACCCTCCTGCCAAGCGTGGTGAGTACTGGAAAATTCCCCCTTAAAATAACGACACAATTAAAAAACCTCCAGTGCCTGGCGGTCCCACTATTTGGTTCTCAGATATTCCGACAGAGATCCAGCTACCACCCCAAATGGCAACTGGCCCTAACTCACAATGCACACACACCAAGGACAGACGAAAAGATCGATGAGCTGAAAAGAGAAATAGATGAGTTGCACTAGGATGTTATGGGTTTATCAGAAGTCCGAAGAGACCCGATAGCCCTGATATTCGGCAACCTATCCTATTATCGATAAGGTGACTATCTGTCCCAACCAAAGATATTGGAAGAAAGGAGATATGCTATGTAGTTCAAAATGTATGCGAGCCTAGAAATCCAGTTTTCTCCTACCGTTCTTCATAAAACACAATAATGCACAAAGTTACAAGTTCTCATCCAATAAATTGAATAAACACAACATTATAATTGACTACTCATACTAAAACACACCTACGAATTTGTAGTTAGCCAATCATGCCGAGTGTACGAACTGCACACGGTGGCCGTACCACGCAAGGCGTAAGTTTACTGAGAGTACCAATCGCTGTTCCATTCACTGGGTTTGTTATTCACCGATTGCTAGTTAAAATTGATAGATTTGAAGCATTGTATTTTGTACAAAAATAATAATGTCGTTCTGCTGCATCAATCCAAATGTGACATAATAAAGAAAATTCTTTCACTTGCAAATTTTATATGATTCCTTCATTGATAAACTTAATATTTTCACATATTATCCCCGAACAACGCTTTAAAAGTTTCACTTACGCGATCGAATCTCAACTGATGCGAAATACCGCAATTTTTTCCGAATGGCCCGGATTGTGCATGACGCGGTGGCGCGGTTACGCCCCCGTACCACTTCTCCCTATTTCCTATTTCTGTGGTCCCAACGCTGGTTCCTCGTCCGCATGCCCGCCCTATTAACCTCATAATTACCGAGCGTAAATTGTGTCGAGCAGCGTAGCGTATATAGTAGCCTATACTCCGAATCAGTCGCGTGCATTGCATATAGGCAATTAAGTAGTGCCTACCTCTTAAGAAATTCAATATTACCTACACCATCTTTTAGTATCTATTACTTTTTATATCTATTACTACTTACATAAATTAAATAAAGAAATCAAATATCATAGATATGTTTAGTTAGTTAGTTTAGTTTTTAAAAAAACGTTGCCCCATACTAGGATTTCTCCTGTGTCGTGGGTGCGTTTACAGACATGAATTTCACATACAATACACCCAGACCCGGAACAACTACCTACAGATCATACAAATGTTTGTTCCGCGCGGAAATCGAACCCACGACCCAGAGCGTAGCAGCCGACTGTATTAGCCACTGCACCAACCGTGGCGTCTTATTTAATAAATAATATATGCTTACAATATGAAACTTCATACTATGCCTCTCAGAAAGCAGTCGGGCTCGGGAGATCGCCTACTAAATTCAGACACACTCAAACCATCTACGCTTATTCATATACAGAGTACAGACACTCGTTTCTATCATATAAGACGGCAAAATTATAAATCACCGTTTTTATTATGCATAAAATACTAAGATTTGTGCTTCACGATAACCCACCCAAATACGAAAACAGCAATTTCAGTAACTCAAAACAACAAAACATAATCATATTCGGCCACCGTCGTGACTCGTCGGCTTTGTTCGGCAACACATGGCATGAATAATAATGCGAATACAGTTCCATCTAGCTAGATTAATAATGGATGATAATTAAATTGATATACTAGTTTTAAATTAATGCAATAACTAAATTAAAATCATAATACCTAACTATTTTCAGGTTGTAATAATTGTTAACTTTATTAGTTTACTAGCTGTGCCCTGCTGTTTTACCCGCCGTTTAATTTAAAAGAAATCGGAAAAATTATAAATAATTTAGAATACTTTGGCATAGTATGTACAGTTCGGCTCTTATTGGTAATGCTCGGTTCTCGTCGGTGACCCACCGCGTCGCATCGCCCGCCCTTGCTAGTACTTCGTTTTCACTCAGCATTCTCAGTGATATTTTTTCTTTTTGTTAGGCCCCCAAGGGTTGTAGCGTGATGTTAAATAGCCTATAACCTTCCTTAAGAACTGGGCTAACAAATGCAAAAAGATTTTTTCAAATCCGACTGGTAGTTCCAGATATTAGTGCGTTAAAACAAACAAACAAACTCTTCAGCTTTATTATATTAGTATAGATGTTGCATTGTAAACGTTTCGGGAAAGCGATCGGCGTTTTCGAAATATTGTAGGTTGCGTTAAATCATTTTGCAGTCTTTAAATTAAGAAAGCATAACTTCAAAGGGCCAATTCTCGTAATTTAAAAATGTTCAAAATGTAGTTCCAGATCTAGTCTAAATGTCACAAATGGTAAATGGTAAACTAATACACAACGTCAAACGTGAATTTACACTGTGATGAGATCGAAAATGGATCGAAAGTTAATCGAAGTCAAAACGCTAACATTTAGAAGTGTCATGTACTAAATTGTCGTTTAATAAACGTCAAAATTGAGATTGAAATGAGACTAGATCGAGATTATACTAGTAGAAACGTCTTTATTTGCAGATTAACAAAAAATCTTGTGTATATAAATCTATCAATTAATATACTCCTACAATACCTTGTGATCGTCGTATACTTATAACGTGATCTGTTGGGCTTAAGTGCAATTGAATCTTTTATTTTCTTAACAATAGAGATAATACTAAAGGTACACAAGAGGGAATATGCTAAAACCGGTGCTGAGGCTTGAGATTTATTGGATAAATATGAATTTCGAGGTGAAGGTATTTTTTACAACATTGCTCCTTTCATGGATCTCTACTGTTGTGGCTACAGTTTACAGACGTAAATCTCACATACACAAACACGCAGACCCGAAACCACTATCTGTAGATCACACAAATATTTGTTCCGTGCCCCCAATTGAAGCCTTAACACTTAGCGCAGAAAGAAAATCACATAGGGCCGAATACTGAAACGCCATTCAACTCAGTCTGTCAGCCGAGTTCCCTTTAGTTTGGTACAGCCCCCAAATTAAAATGGAATTCTCAAACGCTACTCAAACGTTTTAAGACCATAATCAGCTCAGCGTCTCTTACATGTTTCTAATAGGGCAACATTATCTAGAAACAGTTTGTTCTCGATTACAATTTAATTACTTTTCAGTTTCACGCAGTGTTTACTTAAATAGTAACAATTTTAAATTACGCAAATGAATAGAAAAATTAGATAAATCAGTTAAGAATATATTTTGAGACTGAGCTTTACATTATTTTTAAGTTATAGCTGCAGCATTACCTGTTCTGTCTGTTTTACTAAAGAAATAAATTAAACTGGGATCGTCAGAAACTTTACGTATAATGTAACGATTTTGTAACAGCTGACAATAGTTTAGTACCTATCACCAGTTTTACAATTAAGCAAATATATTTTTCATAAACATACATACATGATTGTGTTGATGAAAATAACGCGATGCACTAATCAAAAGATGCCAAATTAAACGTGCGCTTTTAATTTAATTGAATCGTACGACGTTGCCGACATATTTTTAGATATGTTTTATTTTTGGGAAATATTTGATGAATATCTAAAGATTGATTCATCTGAGCACCGTACAACGTTGCCTTATACTTGCCATTGGCGAAATTGTAGAAGATACTCACAGAAGCCATGATCTAAGAGAAGAAGAAGAAGATTGTGTTGAATGAAAACTTGTGATAATCTTAACATTATCAAGCAAAATGCCTCTCAGGCCCTGTCTAATTACTTTTACAGTTCTTGACTTTAGTGAAGTGTTGTGTGTGTATACACTTTCAATCAATGGTTAATGTTAATAAATGTAATTATTAATTTAATCTAAATAAACCCTTTTCTTGTGACATTAAAGTACAATATTACACAGATATATACAGAACTGTAAATGTGTGAGCAGCATGTAGCCATTAATGTACATAAATTGCTCACTAAAATGTCTTACTGGTGGTGGCATTATGTCAGGTCATTGGATTCCCTACAATATGGTTGAGCTAAGCGATGCAGTTGTGTGAATAGGTATAATCTGTTGGGACTGGTCAGCTGTTAACTGCCATGGCAAATAAATTATAATAATATTATAGTATGTTCTACCTTTAATTCTTTACACATCAAATAATTTTTTCTCATTATGTATCCATCAACACTAATCTCAATTATTAGACATGAATTCGCTTTGTACTGACTCTTCTCCATAGGACTAACCAATTGGCATCATTCAACTTAAAGGTTTAATAATTACATGTCCTATTTGAAATAAAAACTGACTTGACTATGCATTACTAATTCTTATTTATTATTATTTGTATATTCAATAAAGACTGGTGATATTGTAAACATTACTGTGATTATTGCTATTTCTAGTTTATTCTTTTTTATATAAATCCTATATTGAATAGAAATTGTGATATTGATAACATTAGGTTGACTATTGTTAATTATTGTTAAACAATACTGAGATTTTAAACTTTTATATTAAAATAAAACAAGTGTTAATTAGAAAAATGTGTTTTAATTAATATTGTCCTCACAATAAAAAAACGAATTTCCTTGATGGGTCTGTTATTCAATAAGTTCCTCCTCAGCACTGTCTGAAGGAATGTTCAACCTCTAGAGATGTATCCTGATTAGAAAGTGCACCATAAGTTTATAAGCTTCTTCAGCAGGAGTCCTTGTATTTAATACTTTGGTGCTTTGGTACTTTGGTGTTACTAAATAGCAGCGGCATGGATAGTCACAATCACCAAAAAGCATCATGTTTTCGAAGTCGCAGCACTCTAGTTGCGCACACAAAGGTGAATCATTAAAACTTGTACTGTCATGTACAGAGCCTGGCCATCTTGGAATCACATTTTTAATGCGCAGTTTTGCTTCACACACCATTTGGACATTCAAAGAAAAGTAACCCTTTGTTATGAAAGGTTTCAGCTTGAACTCCTGCAAACAATTTTTTGTTTCTATTAACACCTTTCAGTTTTTACTTACTTTCATTATAGAACAAGTAACTTGGTTATAAGATGGAACATACCTGGTGAATTTATTTTAATATGGGTACAGTCCACAGCACCCAATACTCTTGGAAATCCAGCTATTGTGTAAAATCATGTGCAACTTCTAAGCGTTTGCTAGGAGTTGGCATGTGAAGATGTTCACATTTTAATTCAGATATTTTAGCTGTTACTCTGTGCACAATTCGGTGAACAGTTGGTTGTTCCACACTAAATACATCTGGTATAAAAGTGTTATAAATGCCTGTAGCATAAAACCGCAGAATTATCAGAAGCTGATTGATCTATTGACTGTAAAGCTCGATTGCGCTTTGTCAGAGGCTTGATAGCATCACAGATTACTATATTAGTAGTAGATAGCATTGCCTATCACTGAATCCAAGTCCAACACAGTTTCCTTGGAGATTCGGAACCGCATTAGAAACGATATCGTTGTATTTTTCACAGGCGTTAAGCCTTTTCACGTTTCTACGACTTCTTCTGGTAGTTTCTTCATCAGAAAGTGATGATAAGGACATTTCAATTTCTATTTATAACTTTTTACTGTACTTAAAACTATTTAAGATAGCTCTCGACCACTCTTAAATTCGACAGGTACTCAAGTTATTTAAGACCTCGATTTGACAGCTGTCACGGCTTAAGTAACGTTTCAGTATACGAATTTTACATTGAGTGGCATTTTAAGCGCAAGTTTAATTGGATCCCAAATTTATTTAAATGATGCTCTTAATAGACGTTTGAGTATACGAAAAACTAAGATAACGGCGCGCCAAACAGTAGAGCAGTGCTTAACGAGTTGAATGTCGTTTGAGTATTCGGCCGTTAGCCACTGCACCAACCATGCTGACAAAGCCTACATGTTCTTTTCGCCCGTTTGGGATGGGGATTATTTCATACAAGAAATGTGTTAGGCTTCGCTTCTGTTGGGTATCCTACAACACCTGAAGTTTTTGAATATAAAACATCTTCGTTATAAATCTGACAAGGAACAGGTAAATCAATATACAGGTTTATTAAAAATTAAGTAATGAAAGGAATAAGTACCTACTTTAGTTGGATTGAGTCGCGTTTCGATAAGAGAGTTGTTTTGTCACGCAACTTATACCATTATTCATTGCGTGGGTAACTTAATTAACTTTGCACATGAAGACAAAACAAAGATAAAACATGATATATTAAACAAACACTTCATAGGTTTGTTTTTTAGAAGTATTTTGAGATCGAGTGATATAACAACATTAATCTCTTCAGCGCCAATACCCATTTAAACTGGTTGAGTCAAACTGAATAAAATCATTGTATGGATTGCAAAAATTAGTTCCAAATATTTATGTTTGCATAATTTTAACATAGGTTCTGTGGGATGCGTAGTGGGGTAGAAAGAAAGAGAAAGAAAGAAAATTATTATTTATTTGGCAGCATAGCAAGACATAATAAGCAGTAAATAAACAAAATACAAAACTAAACGAAAATCAAATATAACCCTTAAACTAAAATTAAAGATTATAAAAACAAGAAACCTAGTAATTATTTGATTATTGTATGTCCCACAATTGTACCAAATAGGTGTCTAGGTCAGCATTTGCCAGACAAGAACCTGGCGCTGGTTTTCAACTGGACCATGGTAGGAGCTTGTACCGGGATTCTTAACAATAAGTGTACTTCTTTTAACTAAGAATTCATACTTATTTTACGTCTTTCGTTGTAGATTCACAAACCTAAAATTATATTATCCTCCCGACAATTGTACGCATGACCTAAGAACATCAGAGCATTATGAAAAAATTACTCAATTTATACCATATACCTTTTTAAAGTGGTCAGTAAATCACACTAGGGAGGTGACCAATGTTACAGTACTCGCACATAAAGCATCGTAGTGTTCCTATAAAATTGAGTCGTTAAATCAACATGACATGCGATTTCAAACCACTCCGGTCATGATTAAAATTATTCGCGCGAACGAAGCTTTTGTTATGCGGACGGTGGCACCAGTTTGCCATCCGCCACGATTGCAGTCTTGCACATCCACGCAAAGAACATCCAATGCACCGTGAAATTGCCTATTTTCCACGTGATTTTATTTATTTATTTCATACATCGATGACATTTCCATTCGTTTTGTTACGGCTCGCTGCATCGGAAAATCGTTCCGGAAGTCGCAATACATTTGAATCAGCCGCGTTTGTCACTATCTATACTTTAGGAACTCCTTAATTTTAATTCAGGAACGCTCACGAACTTACGGTGTGCATTTAAAATGTACGAATAGTACAATGTGTCTACAAGTAGTGCATCCTGTTTAAATTTGTTGAGCCTGCAGTGCATTGAACGGTATCACGCAGACTGTAGAGTCCCATTTGGAATGCAAGCATAGACACATATATATCATTTGCCTCACTCGAAACGGAAACTGATTCATTTTCGATGCATGGTTGAAGCTCTTTGTGGAGGTCGTCGGCTGCGAATTGCTCACGTTTTCAACATTTGATTGCGACATCAATACCTTTGAAATGTTGTTGATTGTAAATTACTATGCTTAGGTACCAAAGGTTCTAATACTATATGACAATAGCAATAGCATTTTTCTTCTAAGGAACTTGTAAACTAGGTTAACATACAATAGTAAGTAGCTAAGTATTTCCCGCGGGCTTACGTTGGAAGGTGTGCTGACTTCTAGACTCTGTCGAGACTTAAGACTAAGCAGACGCTGACTGGCATCTCCCGCGCGAGCACTTTCCTACTTCACGTAGCAATCGCGTCTGCAAAATGCAACAATGCATAAGAATTCAATCTCACATTTGTTTCGATATACTTACTCGTTTACCGTCGACAATATAAATTTCACAATACGTTTGAATATAGTAAATACAAATTTTCAGTTCTATGTGGTTTGAAGCCTTATTTTTCTTATATAAGTGATAGTTAATAAAATAGCTACATAGTTATGTCATATAGTCGCATTAATACCAGCCAGTTTGAGCAAAATACGAATTTAAGCATGCAAGCAAATATCCCTTATTCATAATTCTATATGAACAAGTTATATTGAAATATGTAAACTTGAAATCCATCTTATATGTGCCTAAGTTTAACGTGTTAAGGATTAGTTACATAATTTTATTAGGGTGTATGGTAGCCTGTTGTAATTATTTCAAAGTCCAGTATTTCATAGATTGAGCAGGATGCGCGCATAGCCTCAGGTGTTGTATTCGATAGTAAAGTTGCTCTAAGCCGCGCTCAGCTTTACTTAGTGTCCATGCAGGCTTGCGAGCTCACCTAATATTATCTCAGTTACCAAACTTACAAAGCAGTTATTAGAAACACAGTTCCTTTCAGGATTACTATTATAATAACTACGATTCAAAAACAAAGCCTTTCATTTACTTGTACAGGGCGGATAAAATCATGATATGTATTTCCAATTTCTATATTCGCAAAAGCAAAATATCGTATGCTATATATTATTTCAAATAAACGAGCGCGTACTCCGTGAGGCCGAAGTTTGTTGAGTAGCATTAAAAGATTAAAAGTCGACAGTTCGCTCAAGCTGTATCGAATCGAAACTGGAAACGATCTCTCGACTCGACTGTAACATATATTTGCGATGCAGGCGGCGCGTCCGTGGCGAACTTCGCCTGGCGAATGCAAAAATTTAAATTAAAAACATAAATCAGCCGTGTATCGAGTAACTTTCGAGATTGGTGTATATTTGGAATGCACGTTTCACTACACGTATTATGATATTTTAACTTTGTTGATTTTCAATTAAATTGAAGATTCAATAAATAAAACATAAAACCCTTTTGGTCACACCAAGCCAAAGAAAACGTCCATACTTGGGTGAGAGACAATATCAACGTAGTAGCAGGAAAAGGAAGAGATACTCTCACAAATAATTACAGTCTAAGAATCTCTACCAAGTATTTTTGAATTAATTGCTTTGAAATTATTATGAGTATCATAATCTCATAATCTTAATTAAGAGAAGTTTAGCCAGCTCAAATTATAAAATTTAATCTTTTGTAAATCCTGTCCATGAACTGGTGGTGTTTATGAAGTTGTTTTTTTGTGGTGTAGTTAAAAAGTGTTTTTAATTAGTGTCACTTACATATTTTTTTATCTGCTGGCATCACGCAGCAGGCAACCTATAGCTAGCCAATTAGTGGATTACAACTTATTCTGTATTCTAAGTTTAATTTCTAACTTCTGACTTCTTCACCAGTTCCAATGATTTTTCTTAAACAACCAGTGATGTAACGTATACTACTTTTACAAATACGAACAATTATATTGATTCTACTAATCGGCGAATACCTACCTATAAATACAAATATGCTGAGCGTAATGAGTCAACGGCCACAAAACACGCTAATCAATATTATTACATGTATTTAAATATTCAGAATTAACGTCTGGTATATTTTTAATTTTGCCATGTGATGCCTGGTAAGAATACCTCCTCCGCATCTCATCCCGAGGGTGTCGTAAAAGGTGACTGTGGGATTAGCCGGAGGATGGGTAGCAGCGTCCTTCGAGTAACTAACTAAACTGCGATCGCCAATTTGTTTGTCAAGCGTGGCGATTATGGCAATCTCCCAATGAGCACACAACAAATACCCATAGCGGTCGTTGTGGCAATATTCGGGGGAAGTTCCATTCCAGCAGTGGACGTTTTTCGGCTGAAATGATGCTGATGATATTCTTAAGCAATAAAATATTGATTTTTTTACCCCGTAATATGTTCCCGGCAAAAAAATAGATCACCCCTCTCCTCCGAAGAGTGTCGTAACAGGTGACTAAGGGTATTAACCCTTATCAAGAGTATAGGCAGCAGCATCCTCCCGTGTGTCAATAATAACTGTACTGCGAGCAGCTATCCGCCTGCCAATCGTGATGATTGTGACAGTGTCCTCTATGACTCATTGTAGCGATCATTGGGAGGTCCAGGTTCAGTTTAGTGGGCAGGTCACGTTTACGGGCTGATGTGATTATATGATGAACATTTGCAATGCTTTTGAGGACAGACAATATTTTATTTACTCTGTTTGTATATTACCATTTATAGTTTATATTATTTATAGATTTCTAATTGTAGTAGAAGATTTTTCAATTGTTTTGAAAATGATTCCCGAAACAACAACAAAATATCTTCAGATACATGAACCGTAGCTGAACTATTTAGGTTGGTTCGTTGCGTTTTTCTCATACTTTTTTTACGAATTATATTAAACGAACTTGACATATTATACTCAGCAAATACGAATATTTGGCTATTATTCGGCGTTGCATCACTAACTACAACTTCAGTCTAGAACTATAAATATTCAACTTTAATGAGTAAAATAAAATAAAATTAAAAGGTTTTGTATGTCCCAAAATAAATTTAAATAGTAAAGCATTATATAATTTGTAAATGCTTAAAAATAAACATGCTTTAAAAATAATAACATGATCGTATTGAAATCACTGACGGTAAAACTTTTGTGTACACCTCGCTGTTGGTATATACTTAAAAACAAACAATAGCGGGTGTTAAACATCGCACCACGTCAAGGAAAAACGTTTTGTTTCAAAAGAATAACGCTTTTCCGCTCCATTGGCTCACTCATTTCATTTCCATTGATTCGCTGGAGGAAAACAAGAGAAAAGAAAGATAAAAATTGAATGTTACACAACACAAATGATTTAAAAGATTTTTATTTCTGAATTGTATTTACTTTGTTTGTTAATTTTGAATTGTTTAATCACACAATAAGAAACTTAACAAGCGTAGGTATTTAATTATATCAATTTTATAACGTATAAACGTATGACATCCACTGCAGAGCGAAACACTGACCATTATTTCGGTCTATTTTGATCTGAGCTAAGCTCTACTAAGTATCTCCCACTACGCCGGCAGTGATGGCACATTATATTTTTCATCATCATCATATCAGCCAAAGGGAGTCCACTTGAACAAAGGCCTCCCCATAGATTTCCAGAAGGGACGCTGCTGCCATTGCTCCGGTTTACAGTCTCTTAACCGTCTTTTACGACATCCATGAGAGGAGATGGAGAGGTCCTATATTTTTAATCTGGACACCACACGGAATATCATCTTCATCATCATATCAGTCAAAGGAAGAAAGCGACGGCACGGTTGGTGCAGTTGCTGATACAGTCGGATGCTGGGCTCCAGGTCGCGGGTTCGATTCCCGCACCGAACAAATATTTGTATTATCTGCAGGTAGTTGTTCCGGGTCTGGGTGTTTTGTGTGTCGAATTTGTATCTATAAACGCATCTACGACACAGAAGAAACCCTAGTGTGGGGCAACGTTTTAAAAATGAAGAAAAAGAAAGAAGTCCACTGCTGAACAAAGGCCTCCCCCATAAACTTTCACAACATGTCGTCATCGTCGTCGGCAGGCGGGTTGGTGAGCGCATGGCTCTGTTACACTAAAGGGACGCTGCTGCCCATTCCTCTGGTTATGAGTCCCTTAATCGCCTTTTACGACATCCACGGTATGATATGGAGTGGTGCTATATTCTTAATCCGGACAACACACGGAATATATTTAAATTATATTTTATGTACGTATAACCCATACATGTTTACATAGGTATCGCTAGGGATTCACCTAAATTTTGGATTTGGTACCCTAATCTTACTGGGACATATATAAAAGTATACAAATGGACAGTAGGTAATTAATTAAATAATCCGATTATGTACTTAATTTTCAAGAGTTTCTCATTTAATCCTAATTTTATTCTTTGAAGTTGTTAGGACCCAGCTTTAATACTTGGAAAAGGTGGTAGTATTTTGTTATTTTGACGATCAAAATGTACCAACTTTTTAAGTCTCATTTGAATACAATTTTTACAACCGGTGGTGTTCACGAAGCTAACAGATTCATAATGCAATATATCAGTATAATATCTCATGTACCTTTACTTTCCGAGGTCGACAAACTGGAAATAAAACCATTCAAGTTATAACACAGACTAGTGTTCATTTTGTGAATTGTGCAGACTTAATTAGAGTTGGTGTGATTGCAGCCGTAAGCGGCGTCAGCTGGGAGGAATGGTGGACCTACGACGGCATTTCAGGTGAGTGCCATTTATTGTTCATGTCATTGTTAATTTTATCGCGTTATTTAATATGTATGAATCGTTTGCGGGCACTATTTGCATGCGGGTCTAAAATGTGTAAAAGGAAAGGAATGAAATTGTCAATTTTAAGTGCTTGTTGCAAATTAAGTATGTTGTCCGAAGTGAAAGTTTTTTAATTATTTTAAAGGTTTAATTAAAATTTAAAATTTGTTTCATAGAGATTATATATAAAGAATTTATTATATATCCTCCAAGTCTAGTCGTTGATCATTTATCAACTACCATCAGATATGATAAGATTATATACATGCCAAACTGATAGCGGTTTTTCCTGTCTGTTTACGTCCTTAAAACGAGGTTTGCTATGTTAAATCTAAAGAAATGATAGGAAAACATTCTGTTTACATAACCGATATTGAAAACAATGCAGACATTATAGTACCGATGCATTTTATGATAATAATCGGTATGTTATTCGTGATTAAGCAAACATGCGTTCCCTGTTGTATAATTTATCTTATGTTGTTATCATGTGCATTTTAAATAAGAGGACATTCACGATTTTTTTTAAAACCGTGTAACGGATTACATAGCATACATACCTGTATGGTACATTATATGTTTTTGTTTTTCCTAATGTTTCGAACACTATGCAGCGTTCTTGATAGCAGAATGACTGTGCTTGCCACATCATGTTCGAAGTGGCCCTCCGCACGCCTAGCCCGAGCCGTCCTAGCCCGAGCCGTCCTAGCCCGAGCCGTCCTAGCCCGAGCCGTCCTAGCTCGAGCCGTCCTAGCCCGAGCCGTCCTAGCCCGAGCCGTCCTAGCCCGAGCCGTCCTAGCCCGAGCCGTTCTAGCCCGAGCCGTCCTAGCCCGAGCCATCCTAGTCCTAGCCCACGGTCGCGGCGTTGGGCCCTCACACGGCTGGATCGCGAGTTGCTCGTCGCAGCCGCCAACGTCGCGGCCAGGCCAAAGGTCGATCAAGGGATCTTGCCCGATACCGAAGAAGAAGCGTCTTGGTTCCGGGAGACGATGACATCAAAATGAAATCCTTGCCCCGGGTCAGGTGCTCCCGACGTACGGCAGTGTGTAGTGGTCGGATGAGATCATACAGCTAAGCGCGGTCTGCCTGGCATCCCGCCACCGGTACCAAAGAAGCCGTCGCCCGCACAGTGCTACAGCCGGAGAAACTGACGAGGCCTATAGGGCCCACCGGGCGGGCGTTTCAGACCGCCATCAGCGAGGCGAAGGCTCGGTCCTGGAGCGAGCTCCTGGAGGGACTGAATAGGGATCCGTGGGGGAGACCCTACTGAATGGTAGTGGGCAAGTAGCGCCCAGTAGGGGCCCTAAGTAGGGGACATCCCCCCAGTGACCTTTCGGTGGCCATGGCCCCGGATTTGCTGGAAGGAGTAAAACGCTCAACGCTCTTTCCATTGGTCCGGGACCTTCCTGGTCTCTCCCCACCCCCGACTGCCTCGGAATGCACCGAGGAGTTGAGGGTTTCGGAAGAGGAGCTGGGCCGTGCGTGGGTGTATGCACGGAAATCTCTTGGGGACTGCTCGAGGCGACTGTTCACCAGTTGCCTCCAAAGTAGCGTGTTCCCACCCAGCTGGAAGGAAGCCGGATTGGTTCTCTTGAAGAAGGAAGGAAGGGCTGCAGTCTCCCTCTGCATACCGTCCCATTTGCCTGCTTGACGAGGCTTCGAAGGTATTCGAAAGAATAATTACCCGAAGACTCGTAGAGCACCTGTCGGGAGTTGGCCCTGACCTGGCCGAAAGTCAGTATGGCTTCCGGCAGCGGCGGTCCACCATCGACGCGATTCTTCACGTCCGCTCGCTGTCAGAACAGGCAGTGTCCCGGCGGGGTGGGGTGGCGTTGCCGGTCAGTCTAGATATGCCATCGTCAACGCCTTCAACTCCACTACTGCGATCCGTGGCCCTCTACGGGACACTGTATGGTCAGCTCGACTGTCAGGCTAAAATTCACGATCTGCAGCGCAGAGTGGCTATCCGGATCGCACGAGGATACCGAACAGTGTCTTACGAGGCGGCAACTCTCCTAGCGCGTTTTCCGCCTTTCGACATCCTGGCGGAGATGGATGCATGAGTCTTCGATCAGACACGCTCCCTCCGCCAGAGTGGCGAAGGCGCGCCTCTAGTGACCTCTCACGTCACCGCCTGCGGATGCAGTATGCGACCAAGCGCGTCGTGGAGGCCGTCTTGCCGCTTTTTGGAGCCTGGCTCAGAAGGAGGGAGCGCGTCACCTACCGCCTGATGCAGATGCTGACCGGGCACGGTTCCTTTGGTGCGTACCTGTGCAGAATAGGACGTGAGGCACGGCACAATGCCACCATTGTGAAAGCGACCAGGACACCGCACAGCACCCGATCGAGGCGTGCCCTGCATGGGCCGCTGAGCGGCGGATCCTGGTTTATCGAATCGGGCAAGATCTCCCTCTGACAGCAGTACTGTCGGCTATTTTGGCAGAGTACGAAAACTGGAATGCATGGGTCTCCTTCTGTGAGAGCGTCATGCTCCAGAAGGAGACTGCAGAACGGGATCGGGAGGGTGCCGATCCCGCTCGCAGAAGGAGGAGACGGCGCCGGGGTAATAACCGCCCTGGCGCCTAAATCACATACGCCTGAAACCCCCTGTTGTTGCTACAAGGTGGAGAACCTCTGGGTTCGCGGGTGCTTAGATTGGATTGCGTGCCCACACCGAGCGACCCAAGAGAAGACGTTAGCACGCATATGGTCATGCGCTGTCGTGGGTCGCTATGGGCGATCCTTTACAATCCCCCCGAGGGGGTGACCGCTTTACAGTCACCCTCTCCAAGATGTGCCTATAGGCGTGGCACCAGTGGGCGGCTCCTCTAGTGTGATCATACGAGGACCTGGAGCCTCCCTTAGGTGCCGAAGATGACCGCTCCAGTGGTTTTAGCCTCTAGGAGTCCGGCAAAGATGACTTTATTTTACTTTTTTATATTACTTCTTGCTTTATACATATGACGAATCCACCATCTTTGTGCTCGTTTATTAGTATCGAATAAGGATTGTATTAATAGCGTACGCTGTTGAAGCGATAGATAGTTCGTCAGACATCGTGGAGTTTCAAACGAACACTGTAGATAGGCCCCGTCGCTGTTACAATCAATTTGGGCATCAAGTACACACTAGAACCTCGCTACTGTAACTGTACGGTAATGGTTACATCTCGCTAGTGAAGAGGCGCGACATTATACGTCATGAGCTGTGCGGTTTTACGAGTTGACCGGTTATTGTTATTTGTTTATTTGAATCATGTGTTCAATGTAATTGGAAACTTTTCTAAGAACATTATTATGAATATATAAGCGGCTTAATCGACAATTTATCGCTCAGTGTCGGACTACCTTATAAAATCGGCACAGTGAAGAAATCTCAATTCATTGACCTACCGCAAAACATTCGTTTTGTGCGCCGTATCAATTTCTCCGTGCCGATAACATTTTTGCTGGTTTACGTGATACGAAATTTATACGGGCGATTTATCTTGTATTCATATTACGTCACTCGCAAAATTGTGAGGTGCGTTATCGTGTGTTCCGTTACTGATATTTTCATGATAACTTCCGTGCATTTTATGATTGCCTAATATGTTTTTCCCGTGGTATCTGGGAATTTTCGATTGGCAATATTATTGTAAATTGATGCGTTTTTATGTTTTAGTTCTAATAATCTGGCATTAAGAAAAATTATAAGATCAAAATGTATTAGCGAATATTGGTGGCCGATGAGAAGGCTAGCATTGGTATGGTAAAGATAGAAGTTGTTATGCATCTGTAAACTGGTAATATTAAGTACTTGGTTTATTGATGTCTCTAGCGAAGGGAAGGCGACTGTAAAAGGTCGTTCTCCAGGCTCTTCTCGGGGAGGATTGTAAAAGAACCCATCCCATCTTGAGGTGTCATAAAAAGGTGCCTATGGGATAAGCTGGAGGGTGGGCAGCAGCATCCTTCGAGAACAGTAACAATTCTAATGCGATGGCCACCAACCCGCCTGACAATCGTGGCGATTATGGCAAATTCCCCCAATGAGCACACAACACACCCAGACTGGTCGTTGTGGCGATCTTTGGGAGAGGCTTTTGTCCAGCAGTGAGCTTTATTCGGCTGAAATGATGATGATGATGTACAGACAATTGAGAACAAGGTTCTGCTTATTTCAAATATAAATTTCTGCCGGCTAACTTGCGCTATACATATATTATTCATTAATTTAAGATTAATTACATAACTAGTTAATTAAAATAATACACTTATCGGCAGCTTGAAGAAAAATCCCGCGGTCTCGTTCTTTTCATTTCAACTCATCGTTTCATTGTCAGTATCTCACAAGTCAGGAGTGACTGCTGTACTAATGTGCTCCTTCTTCTTTCTGCCCTGGTCCCAAATTACTCGAGGTCGGCGCAATATGTTTGTCATATTAAAAAACTCTTGGCAAAAGGGTTTTACAGGCGGCCACCTGCCATCCATTCCTCCTTGGGCTAGTGTTGGTGGTTCTCTCGCCACCTGCAGTGGCGTACCCGTACCCGTGCCCGGTGCGTACCATAGGCCCAAAGAGTTTAATCTTACGCACCGAGTTCTAAACTTCCTTAGCCGCCATCTACAACATCAACGGGATAAGATGGGGTAGCCTTATTCATGACCTGAGCTACACGGTGTTACTGCTGTACTAATGTACTTACAAATAGACTGAATGTGTAATTAACGTTCGGAATCGTTTTTATTAGGATAAAGTAGAGAAACGTTTCCTGTTCCGTACATCGTACATGTACTACACATGACTAAGTTATTGTAATTCTCATAAAGAGCTTCTCGAAACATCGATACAATTATAACGTTTTTTATTTTTACTTCAGTGAATATTTACGTTCTGATTACTAATGTCGCTGAATATTTCATCAGGGTGCGCGTTGCGGTAGCACGCAACTTCATGAGTTTACTAACTTTGGACAAAGCCTGACGTGCCTCGATGCATTTTTAATGCAAAACCGTACCGTGTCATAAGCGAATCAACAAAAAGAAAAATAGAAACTGAAATTCCCTACTCTTATAAAAATATAACAGTAGAATATTTGTCTTAGGGCAAAAACTGATGATTATGATGGATACAGAACTTTTTTTTTTAATGATCAAGTCCGCCACACACTGCCTACCACTGCAACTCCTGTAATCTAGGGTCTACAATGGCGACCACCAAAGAGAACACCGATCAATGAAGCTCAGTGTGTCCCAGAGAAATGAATAACTGTCTTGGAACCCGCACCGAAATTAATCAGAAAAGAAAAAGGATGAGTAGGAAAGAATATACGTTCCAATTCCCTCCGTAACAAGCAGGAGACAGAGAAAAACGATAGGCCACAGGCACAATAAATGGGAGTTTACAACAGTTAACGGTTAAGCCCAGTTGCCAAGCACCACGAGTACAATTTTTTATTTTTATTTATTTACGGGTCCTATGTTGTGAGCTATTATTGTGACTGATTCCAATAGTAGGTATGGCAAAAACGCTTGAACGCACGGAAATTCGTCCTAGTCGCAACAAGGTCTGTATAGTAAACAGCCCTGGATGTTACTTGCAAGCTGTCAAACATAATATTGCGTTCATCTTGCCAAAGAATACACTCTCACAGGATATGATGTGCAGACTGTTCATATTCACAGTCCGGTGTTGAACATTTGCAGAATGGTGAGGTAACAAGCCAAGATTTGGCCAAGAGTTCCTCCCAAACACCAGTCTGTGGTTTAAACAATCTGCAGATCCTAACACGATCGCGTTGTAGTAGAAATTCCGCGTCCATGTTTTCTCTAGTTTTAGTTAGTTTCTAGTACATTACAGCGCGTCGCTGTATCTCAAGATCGACTGGCAAAACACCTGCTAGCACAGGCATACAGAACTTGTTTAAAGATAATATTTGTTGCAACACATTCATAAGAGAAGAAGAAGGTAACGCGATTGTTGAGATCGTCAACACTTTCAACTCCATCCCGTGGGGCGCGATTAGGGGAGCACTAGTCCATCATCGGTGTCCCCCCTACTTGCAGGGTATCATAGGAGCCTATCTGCACGATAGGTACATTCACTACGTGAGCAGGAACGGTAGCGTGAAGCGGAGGGAGATTATCTGCGAGATTCCGCATGGGCCGGTTCTTAGCCCCTCTTATCTATTAGAACTAGAATTATATCACTTAGAACCTCGCCTACGACGCGGTCCTGCTTGACGCTCTCCCCGCCGGCGTCAGCTTGGTTTATTACGCTGAAGACATTCTTGTGTCGGCCAGCGGGGAATCCTTCGAGGGAACCATCCGGCTTACCAAGCAAGCGGTGAAGGAAGGAGGCAATTGTCATAGCCAAATTCTACGCTCTGGGTCTGCAGATAGCGCCTAAAACCGAGGCGCTACGGTTCCACAATGCCGCCATTGTGATCGCGACCAGGATACCGTACAGCACACGCTCGATTCATGCCCTGCGTGGGCTGCCGAGCGGCGGATCCTGGGTGATCGGATCGGGCAAGATGTCTCTCTGTTGGCAGTAGTATCGGCTATGTTGGCAGAGCAAGATAAATGGAATGCAGTGGTCTTCTTCTGTGAGAGCGTCGTGCTCCAGAAGGAGACCGCAGAGTGGGATCAGGAGAGGGCCAATCCGGTATACTAGTACTACACCAAGTACTACCCAAGAGAAGAACCGGCCTTGCAAAATAATTGAAATTCAAATTTTAATAATGCCTATTAAGGGTTGTTATTAATTTTACATAAAGTGATCATGCAGCGCATGCAGAGCATCTCAATTGAATCGATTTACTTATACAGGAAGAATGCGAAGAAAAGTTAAATTTATTGTAGTCCTGTGCCTGCTTCGACATTCAAAAGATCTCTCTGTACTAGTTCAATTCTGTAAGTGTACATTCTAATAGTGCTATTAGTACTATGTGGACGTCAGAATGTATCAGATCTAGTAGGTTAATACCGACGACGGGGGAGTCGTGCGGTCTGTGGCCCTATATGGGGCGTCTGTATGGTCAGCTCGACTATCAGGCGCCCAGCGCTGCAGAACTAAAACTCACGGTCTGCAGCGCAGAGTGGCTATCCGGATCGCACGAGGATACCGAACAGTGTCCTACGAGGCGGCAACCCTCCTGGCGCGTTTTCCGCCTTTTGACATCCTGGCGGAGATGGATGCGTGGGTCCACGATCAGACACGCTCTCTCCGCCAGAGCGGCGAAGACGCGTCCCCAGGGGCGTTGGAGAGGCTGAGGCGGCTAGCTCGGCGGTGCGCACTTGGAAAGTGGCGTCACCGCCTGCGGATGCAGTACGCGACCAAGCGCGTCGTGGAGGCCGTCCTGCCACTCTTTGGAGCCTGGCTCAGAAGGAGCGAGCGCGTCACCTACCGCCTGACGCAGGTGCTCACCGGGCATGGTTGTTTCGGTGCGTACCTGCACAGGATTGGACGTGAGGCCACGGCACAATGCCACCATTGTGAAAGCGACCAAGATACCGCGCAGCACACGCTCGAGGCGTGCCCCGCGTGGACCGCCGAGCGGCGGATCCTGGTTGATCGGATCGGGCAAGATCTCTCTCTGCCAGCAGTAGTGTCGGCTATGTTGGCAGAGCACGAAAATTGGAATGCAGTGGTCTCCTTCTGTGAGAGCGTCATGCTCCAGAAGGAGACCGCAGAGCGGGATCGGGAGAGGGCCGATCCCGCTCGAAGAAGGAGGAGACGGCGCCGGGGTAACAACCGCCCTGGCACCTAATTCCGATACGCCTGAAAGCCCCTGCCATTGCTATAAGGTGGGGGACCTCTGGGTTCGCGGGTGCGTAGATTTGGGAATCTGCGAGCCAACACCAAGCGATCCAAGAGAAGACGGTAGCACGCACCCCTGGGGGTGACCGTTTTACAGCCACCCTCTACGTGATGTGCCTATAGGCGTGGCACCAGTGGGCGACTCTAGTGTGATCATACGAGGACCTGGAGCCTCCCTTAGGTCCGAAGATGACCGCTCCAGTGGTTTTAGCCGGTAGGAGTCTGCCTTCACCCTTCCCCGGGGGAAGAAAGTTCATATAGAATTTACACTTAACACCAATAAAAAAAGGTACTTACGTACGTAGTTACGTACTTATACAAAGGGAGAATATTTGTTGTCAGTTTATCTTAGACATCATATTGTCGCACACAGCGCCAAAAACACCAGAAAAATGCATGCATTAACGGAAAGTTCACTTAACGCGTGGCCATAAAGTGGGCGTGACCGCAACCGCTGCGCCGGCTTACTCATGCAATTTTCAAGGTCATAAATAATAAAACCGTGAATACGATCCAAAGCACTTTGGCTACTTTCACGCCACTCCCCGCCAATATTGAAATACCTTGGGAAAATAAATGCTTGCGGTTTTTCGGAACGTTAATCTATAGAACATGGTTTTGCTTAGCTAATAACTTTCTGTAACAAGCTGTTGTTAGTACCTACTGCAGGTGTAGAAATTAAATTTCATTACGATATAGAAGTATCCGTCGTTATGTTCGATTTAAAACGGCACGGTTGGCGCAGTGGCTACGCTATTAGCTTTCTGCGTAGCGTGCGTGTCGCGGGTTCGATCCTCATACGGATCAAATATTTGTATGGGCAACAGATAGCTGTTACGGGTCTGGATATTTGTGCATGCGAGATTTATCTCTGTAAACTGCACTCGCGATATAGGAAAAATCCTAGAGTGTGACATAGTATAAAGGAAACTTCTTCGATAAGTACCCATTCCGTGTGGTGTCCGGATTAAGAATGCAGCACCACTTCATCTCCGCCTGTAGATGTTGTAAAATGTGACTGAGATACTCTATACCAACGGGACGGGTAGCAGCGTCTCTTCCGCGGAATAGCAGCCATTCTACGCTCACCAACCTGCCTACCAAGCGTGCTGAGTACTGAAAAATTCCCTCCAAAATGACTACACATGACATATACCAGTGGTTTATAGGGGACGCCTTTGTTCAGCAGTGGACGTTTTTTGGTTGATATGAAAAATGCGTCATATTTCGTTCAACTTAGTGACGAAACAAGTAGGTCATTCGCCTGGTGGGGAGCGTCACGCGTGCCCATGAAAATTGTAATGTCGGGACTATTCCTGCGCCACCACACTGCATCTCTTACCTCGAGACATTAGAATATACATTAGAATCTACTCTCTAAACTCTTTAAGTTCATACACTAATCACTCCCTGTTTTGTGGTGACACAAATAAATATTTCAATCTTATATCTGAATTTGAGTCTGCAAATAACCACGGTGAGTGCCTTAGAGCTTAGATCAGTTTAAAACGGGACTGTGATTACTTAATGACATGTTAAAAACTGTGTTTGAGCTAAGTTACAGCTTATACATTCAAAACAAAAAGGGATAGCATCATTATGGTTGTAATTGACGACGGTTCTGGAACCTGTCGATTCATTTGAATTATTAAATATTTTTATAATCGTGGTTTCAAACAGTAAATGTAATGTATTTAGACCGCCAGCACATAAGTATTGTTGAAAAAGATGTATGTTAATATAAAAAAAATCTTTTTAGCCTGTAGATCTTCAAAGAAAATCTTGACACTAGCAAGAACATCGCAGAACAGAATACCCATATATTTTATTCATTAAAAAGTCAAGAGTCGCTTCCAAGAACATCCATAAAGATGCGTATAAGAATGAATAAATACGATTTTATGCATGAGAAAATTGAAATAACTTTTATAACACACGATTGTGAAGAATGATGTAACCATGTTTTACGTATGATATTCACAGCATGTACTTAGTATTTACAATAAGGCCTGCATCATTTCGATAATTAACGCGGTGTTTCATCTGATATCAACTGCCAGTGGACATTCATAAAATATAATCTCATATAAATTCAATGCGTGTTATGAATACCAAATAACACTTTGGTCAAAATTTCATATTCCATATTGTTCGTGCGAATATATCTATTACATATGTGCATTGTTCACAAGTATAATAAATTTTAATAAAAAAGAAATATCATATGCTATTATAATATATGCAATTAACAAGAACTTAGAAAAATAAAATCTTATCATTATATTTTTAGTGTTCAACCTTGAAAAATTCCATCCCAAATTTTTTTTTTCGGGAGTATTCACGCGAAACGGATATTCGACAGCAAACGTTCAAGCGGTGCGTAGATACTACATTGGACCGGCTGACATTATATATTGAAACTCGCAAGCAGCCCGAACATTCAAATGAATCGTTTTTGATTATAACTGTACGGTAGATAAAATAAAATAACTTTTTAAAATCTGTAACAACGCCTGTCACCTTAGTCATCCTGCGACCACGAACCCTGCAAAGTGTTCGAAACGTCAGGAAAAACAAAAACCTAAAATATACGCGATAGAATCCGTTTAAAAGTGTTTTATTGTAATGAATCGTTTATGTCAAATTAAAGCTCGCTTTCAAATAGTTATTCATAGTAGAATTCGAATTATTTGTAGCAAAACGTTCCGACCTGTAAGTTGCAAGATGTTTTTGCAAACTTGACAAAAAGATACGTCGCCGCTCGCGAACGATTTCCTTAAATTAATAAATACAATTTAAATGGCATAAATATCGTGAAACACACATAATTAATAAAAAAAAATGAGGAACAGATTAACTGAATACATAAAACTTAAGTCATATTTAGTAAGATTTGCCATAAAAATCCATCGCTGATTTCTTTTATACCACTTAGATGCAAAAAAAGCATAGGGCCCGCCTGATGGTAAGCGAATACCGTAACCTATGAACGTTTGCTGTTCCACTCGCGCGTTGTCGACCTTATAAAAATCTTTGCACGCTCTTATTGAAAACCCCAATGCTAGTCTCTTGCGAAAACCTCGGGAGCTGAATCCACAACGTCGTCCCACGCACGTGCCTCTGAAACTGTATGGTACGAGACCATTTTAGCTCTAGGGTAGGGACGAACTACCCACCAATGGTAATTGTGTGATGGTAGAAAGTAGCCGTTGGCGTCATATCAAACAATTTCTTAGAACATAGCTGTATAATACAAGCGGTAGTACACAGGGAGGCAAATTTTCACTTTAAACTTAGGGGTTCTAGACTTCATGCTAGCTTGAGATTGTCGACAATCCTAACTAATCCTAACGTTTCTGTACTAAGTCAAAATGTCCAAGCTGGTATCCAGGTGCTCCCGCCCATAAATTGCAACAGTACTCCACATGGGGCTGGGCTTGTGACTTAGTATTCATTACCCCGATGAGAAGTAACGCCTTGCCCTGTTGAGCACACCAGGTTTTTAGAACGCCAGCTTGACTTGATACTCTAATTGAGTGCGAAACAAGATGCCACTGGAACTGTCAATACGAAGGATCTCTATGCTGTTGCATATTAAGGGACTTATTCCCGAATTGTGGAGCTACAGCAAATTAGTGTTTTGAAATAATACACTTTGTCCGTAAAATTATCCCTAGTTGTACTTTAAATGTGTGTGAGGTCCTAGTGCTTCTTGATCGACGGCTTTTTCTCTGTTTGTAATTTTCTAGTGATCTACGTAACCTATACTAGGTAAAAAAAATGGTTAGCTCTTTTGTCGCAAAACTTTATATTTATATGTTATCACTAACAAACGATAAAAACAAGTCTAATAAAAATATGTATTGTATGTTTAGGTCCAGCATTCTGGGGGTTGATCAATCCAGAATGGTCGCTATGCAACAAGGGCCGGCGACAATCCCCAGTCAACTTGGAACCAGATAAACTACTCTTCGACCCCAACCTACGATTTTTACACATAGATAAACATAGGGTAAGTGTTAAATTATTCTGTGAGGTGTCCGGAATAAGAATATAATACTCTATCTGTTCCCGTGGATGTCATAAAAGGCGACTAAGGGACTTTTTACCAAGCGATGGGCAGCAGCGTCCTTTCTAGGCAACAGGGCCTACTGGACTCGTCAACCCGCATGCCAAGCATGGTGAGTACTGCCAATTCCCTCCAAAACGACGACACAATTGTAGAAATCTATGAGGGAGGCCTTTGTGCAACAGTGGACGTCCTTTTGCTGATATGATGCTAATCATGAAGTATTTAATTTCCAGTGACAGCAATTACTTCAGTAATCACAGTTATTTATGTATTTTAGTTAAGGGATTGGAACCCACCTAGGGTTCCAATCCCGTTATATAATCTTAGAAACTTCAGAATATATAACATGCGGTTGCAATTCGTCCATTGCCAAAACGGCAAACATACTACAGTAATTATGGTTATACGAATGTAAATATCTCATGTGAGCAGTATGACATAATCTGGTTGAAACTAATATTAATACCTAGTAGTGTCGAAAAATGCTGCTCTGTAAAACTAAATTAAAATATCATATCTAGCGAATTTTTTCACCAGATAAATGGCCTAATAAGTAACACCGGCCACTCAGTAATCTTCACGGTAGAGAACGAGACGCGGCACCATATCAACATAACGGGTGGCCCGCTCTCCTACAAGTACCAATTCCATGAGATTCACATACATTACGGCCTACATGACCAGTTTGGCTCTGAACATGCCATCAATGGATACACATTCCCTGCCGAGGTAAGCTTGCAAAACAATAATACCTGATAACAAAAAAAACATTAATAATACTATAATTTGTATGTCTTCCTTAAATTAATTAGTTAAATTAAATTAAATTAATTCTTTTTTCGAATCAAATAATTTATTAACTAAGGAGCAATATGGATTCAGAAAACGCAGATCTATAAATATGGCAGTATTTGAAGTTATGACCAAAATAGTTAGCAGTGTTGATACTAAAACCCCTATTGCAGCTGTGCTAATGGATATGTCTAAGGCGTTTGACTATGTAGACCATAAAATACTATTGCATAAGTTAGAGAGGTATGGAGTCAGAGGAAATGTGTTAAACCTTATGAAATCGTATCTAAGCAATCGTACCCAAATCACATGTATTGACAGATTATGCATGGAGTCACAAATGGAAACCACTTATAAGTCCCAAGCTAGAAATAACATTCATGGTGTTCCGCAGGGTAGTATACTTGGTCCACTACTGTTCATCATCTACATCAATGATATTCCTAAGTGTACTAATCATCAGATGATTTTATTTGCCGATGACAGTACTCTTCTATACACTGCAAAAAACATCGACTCCTACGAAAGTGACATAAATAATGCTCTCAAGAATATAATTGATTGGTTAATCAATAATAATTTAAAAATAAATCTCGACAAGACAAAAGTTATGACATTTAATCAGAAAATAAATAAACTTAAAATGAATATATCCTATGAAAATACAACTGTTGCTGAAACTGATAGCGCTACATTTTTAGGCCTTTCTCTAGATAGCCACCTAACGTGGAAACAACACATAGAAGCGTTATGTAAAAAGCTTAATAAGTTTGCTTATGCATTGTATAAGTTATCAAAATTAGTAAGCCGACCTACAGTTTTAACTGCTTTTAATGCATATGTGGCATCTAATGTTAGATATGGTATTATCTACTGGGGCAATTCCACTAATAAAGACATTGCCTTTAAAGCCCAGAAGAAGTGTTTGCGAGCCTTGTGTAAACTCCATCCAACTGACAGCTGTAAGACATTCTTCAAAGAGTTAAATTTACTCACCTTACCGTGTATGTACATTTATGAGGTAGCGGTCTTCGTTAAAGGTAACTTTAGTTTATTTGAAACCCTTGGCTCTAGACGGCATCCAAATACTATTCGTATTACACGTCACAACACGGCATTATTTAGTAATAGTATTCTAGGTATGGCCCCAAAGATTTACAACAATATACCAAAAGGAATTAGGATTGAGGAAAGTACGGAATCGTTCAAAAAATGTTTGTACAAATTTTTAGTTAATAAGTGTTATTACTCTGTTACAGAATACATAACTGATAAACTCAAGTAACTTATGCAAAACTTTGGTATGTCTGACTTATCACTCAGGGAATGTAATTTTATTAATAATAGAATATGATAATTTTGACATATCCTCTAATTGATATTATGTGATCGTTTTATCTTGTGAATGTTTACATGTGTTGTGACATTTATTCTTTTATGACTGATCTTATGTGTGACATGTTAATTGGTTAATTTAAATTGTAAGTGTCCTAAAACTTTGTACGCCGTCTATTGGCCAAACATAGTGATTCTTCTTTACTTATACAAAAACATCTCACCTTTGTACCTATGTTTACAAAATTAAATGATTGATTGATTGATTGATTGAAATATAATCTGCATTCGTAAAACATCAAATTCAAATTCCAACCAAGTACATAAAAAATGCACAAATAATTCTCGATGATAATAATGCAGATTAATATTTTCCCATAAAAAGCCAGAGATTCCCAACACTCGTGTTACATTATATAGCAACCGAGGATAAAACCTAAGTGAAGCGTCGAATAAACATGTAACGTAGATAAACGTTAAAATGTTATCAGGGATTTCTTTGAAAAGGTCTCAAAAGAATGCGTAACAGATGTTTTCACACGCATCCTCGCGACTCCGTCGCTGAGACGTTCAAATCCCAAATGTAATCCCGACGAACGACTTGACTACGAACCAACTCAACCATGCCTCCTGTTTATTTATGTGACAAATTCTTACGCAGCCACGTTAAATCCAAAATCATGTGCTTATTCTCTCGTGGAAGTCGCTTTTAACTGCTGTATGTTATGTTTTGTGGGTAACCTATTCAACGTTATACATCGTTCCTAGCTTAAAAAGGTAAAGATGAATCCTGAATCAATACTAAATGAAAAGTCTACAAAAACAACACATCTAAATGAAAAAAATGCGAATTTTGTAAACTGAAAAAAATAATTATAAGAATAATTTATAAACGTTCTACGAAACTGTTATATTAAAACTTAACTATGAACAATTTAAATGCATTTAAAAATAAGCAAAGAAATCATTAATTTTTTTAGCATGTCAGATTCAACATCTTACAAATATAAATCAATATTTTTACTGTCTATTCCATATATTAATGCCAGCAAAACCCCCCAATGAGCACACAACACCGATATCGGTCGTTGTGGTGGTTTTTGAGGGAGGCCTGTGTACAGTAGTGGACTTTATTCGGCCGAAATTATAATGCCAGCAATTGCCAGAAAGTTTTCGCTGACATAAAACTTGAGACCCTAATTAAATTTTTGCTTTATTTGAATGGAAGAGGTAACAATTTTAATGTACGCTGAAGTAGCCACTGGCCAAAGTAGAGTAATTGATTAATTTCATTTGTTCCAGATTCAAATATTCGGTTTTAATTCACAACTGTATTCAAACTTCTCCGAAGCTCTACACAAAGCTCAAGGAATTGTTTCAATATCGCTATTGCTGCAGGTAATTACATTAATAAGTATTCAGCACTTGAAACCACTTGGTCTAAATCTATCGACAGTCAGACGCGTGTTAATGCATGTTGACGCAGGGCTCTAGAAAGTTCGCAGTCGGTAACCATGTTTGGCGCGTTAGATGTTATTATTAATTATGTTCACTGTTTCGTAGGGCTCGATATTCCGCCACAATTCAAGTTTAACGTATAAAAAAATAAAGAATATAAATAGCTTGATTATCCATTAAGGCGAAAGAGTAGATAAGGTGAATACTGGCCTCTCGCTATACGCAATATACTCTAAATCTAATATTTGTTCACCATTCTACCGATATTAAACAATGAGAATATGTTTAATAATTCATAATGTAGGTTGCAAGGTGTTTATTAACGTACTTACACGTAATTGTATCTATCGAAGTATTACCACCGGCCACACCTGTTCATAGCGTCGAACCAAACTGAGCGTAGTTAATTAAGGAAATTGAAATTTTCTGTGCGCCATTGGATTAGCCACTAAAGCTATTAGTTCAAATTAAGAACTGTCTGAGCGTTGCGGTATGGAAGTGTGCCCGTCACCGCTCGGGGTCAGCGTAAACGCCCTGTGCTTTCAATTAATTGCCACCATTTAATATTATCAACATGATAAATATTTGGAGTTGTTATTTGTTTACATTTTGCTGAAATTTATTCTATCTAATTAAAAACATATCAATCTTATAATGGCGCAATTGAATTGTATATCTCCATATACCGAATGGTAAGGGTGATTTTATCTTATCTAACAAAAAATATTCCTCCGCTCAAGTTAGAATAAAATCATTTAGAGAGCATTTGATATAATAAGAGATAAAAAGTTGCCACGTGGTGCTGGATAAGAATAGCACTAGCCTATAGTATCACTATAGGGATAAGATATCCCGTGGGGGTCGTAAAAGGCCACTATGGAATTAGCCGAAGGATAGGTAGCAGGTCATTCAAGTACCTAAATTTGGTATTTACAACTTAACTGCAATCGCCAACCCGCCTGCCAAGCGTGATGATTATAGCAAAAGCCTCCAATGAGCACACAACACAAACCCAGACTGGTAGTTGTGGCGATCTTTGCGTCAGGCATATATATTGCATTATAATTTTGAATTTTATTGTCTTTTTCCATGTATGATGCTTTGTTGGTCAAAATAAACGATTTATTATTATTATTATATGTCCAGCAGAAGACGTATTACGGCTGAAATGATGAGATAGAGATTTAATAAAAGAGTCATTTTTTAAAACAGGCTAATATGAAGTCCACCTCTTGCAGTATAATCGTTTCAAAAACTGACGGCACGGTTGGTGCAGTGGCTGATACAGTCGGCTGTTGCGCTCCGGGTCGTGGGTTCGATTCCCGCACGGAACAAATATTTGTATAATCTGCAGGTAGTTGTTCCGGGTCTGGGTGTATTGTATGTGGAATTCATGTCTGTAAACGCACCCGCGACACAGGAGAAATGCTATTATGGGTCAACGTTTAAAAAAAAAACTCTATTTGCAGAAGAAAAAGTGTTTACCCGATTTTCTTACAGGGTCGTCTTTAGGAGAGGTTATTTTCGATCGTTTTATGGTTTTCCTTAATGAAGGCCCCGGCGCCTGTGTTAGCACATCCCATCCGATGTTGTCCCAAAGGGGAATATGTTTACCGACACGTTCATATTTCGCTTGTGGCCGTCGTTAACTGAAACTTTGCTAAAGCAAGCTATTTCCCCACACGACAAACAATTAGTGCTTTGTCTCTGGCTTTTCTTTTTATTTCTTACTAGCTGTCGCCCACGGTTTCACCCGCGTTTTTACTATTTTCCACGCAATTTTTATTTTATTATTATAACCTTTCGTGGGCGTAAGGAACATACAAAAAAAACCGAATTGGTCGAGCCATTCTCGAATTATGCGCTGAGCAACATTCATTTTTATTTATATAGAATGTCACTGCAATACACTAGATTTACTTGTAATGATAAAAAAGTGTTTTCTTCCCTCTTAATATTAAAGTAAGATTCATTTTAGTTCACACAGGCCTATATTATATGTACCTATATTTTAACAATCGGAGCCGTTCATATCTTAGTAATTTAACAAGTCATCGATTTTTCAATAAATCGACTTTGTTTCAGCTTGGTGATTTGTCAAATCCGGAACTAAGAGTATTAACGGAAGAATTAGAAAATATCAAATACGGAGGTAAGTTTTAACATAAACAATAATTAGGTACGCAATACATGTAGGTACATTAGGTAATTGAATAAACTACCTGATTGTATTATAATGGTTTCAATCTCACACAAGCTCTGATAAACTACCAGTAAGTAAAGGGGAATGAGTTACATTTCTTACACGATAAACTACTTTTTCGAACAAAATTTATATACAAGCTCGAAAACTAACAAAAGATAAAATACTTTATTCTTACTTCAGTTTGAGGACGTTGTGTTCTATACTATACAAAACATTCTTATTTTAAAAGGTGCAGAGATGCCAGTAAACAAGTTGTCAGTCCGGGGCCTCTTGCCCGATACTGATTACTACATGACTTACGACGGCTCAACCACTGCGCCCGCCTGCTATGAGACCGTCACTTGGATCATTATCAACAAACCCATCTACATCACTAAACAACAGGTATTTATATATATATATATCATGTTTTTAAAGTACTCTTCAGTTTACAATATCATATCAAAAAAATATGGCTCAACCACTATAAAACCGTCACCTGGATCATTATCAACAAAACCATCAACATCATCATACAATAGGTGTTATTTATCAACATCATCAGTTCCTAACTCTGCCGTGTACTTTGTACATGATGGCTCAAAATCTGCATCCATCTATTAGGAAATCTTTACCTGGATCCAGGACTCATCCACATCAACAATCATCAGGTATATATCGATATCACTAGCACAAATTCTTCTCCTTTTTGCAATATACATGCAGTCATTAAATACAAAACATCTACTATATTAGAAACACTTTACTCTTCATATTACTTTAGCCTGTAACAAATCATCAAAAGTGCATTATTGTGAGGAAAGTTCAATAGTGGGCCAATGCTAACAATCAATATGTGCGGTAACTGCATCCGTTTATGTTCGCCATTTGCATTATACGCCTCCCTGCCCTCCTTGTTCGTCTGTAGATATACAAATTACGGAATAGACTTCAAGGTAATTTAAGTTGTACAGAGCATGGGTTTTGGCGGTAAGGTATGCCAATAAATCATGTCTTCTCCATTCGTGGTTGCCATTAAGGGCGACGGATAGTAGACCCTTCGTTCTCGAGAGGATAGCCAGCAGTGTTCGTTAATCTAATATACTGAGATCACAAAATCGCCTGTCTGTCCTATCAACGTTTATCAGGAGGTATAGATCAACAATTGACATCAGGCTAATTTCATACCTTTTTATTTTTATTGGTGTCCAGTGGAAAATCTACATGGAACTTCCTTCGCCCCGGGGAAGGGCGAAGGGGTAAGCCGGACTTTTACCGGCTAAAACCACTGGAGCGGTCATCTTCGGCACTGAAGGGGGGCTCCAGGTCCTCGTAAGATCACACTAGAGCCGCCCATTGGTGTCACGCCTTAAGGCACATCTCGGAGGGGAAGGCTAATTTGATACCTAAGCAAACTTGAAAAAGATTTATTTTTATTATTGTAGTTTTTTTTTTTTTTTTTATAAAAGCCATACCCCATTCTAGAATTTCTCATGTGTCGTGAGTGCGTTTACAGACACAAATTCCACACACAACACACCCAGACCAGGAACAACATAATTTTTTTTTTTGGAAATTCTACATGCACTTCCATTGCCCCGGGGAAAGGCAATGGGGTATGCCGGACTCCTACCGGCTAAAAGCGGTCATCTACGGCACCGAAGGGGGCCCCAGGTCCTCGTAAGATCATACTAGAACCGCCCATTGGTACCACGCCTTAAGCACGTCACGGAAGGGATTACTGTGAACCGGTTACCCTTTCTAGACTGTAACTGTAAAAAAGTAGTCTCCCCCCAAGCCACTTCTCGGGGAGGATTGTACAGGATCCCCCCAAGTCGGAACAACTACCCGCAGATCATAAAAATATTTATTCCATGTAGGAATCGAACCCGCGACCCAGAGCGCAGCAGCGGACTGTATCAACCACTGCACCAACCGTGCCATTAAATAGTTTATTATACCCAAAACTAGACACCTGAAAATAATCAATGAGCTTCGTAACCTTACTTACCTTTTTTTTTTTTTTTTTTTTATTGATGTCCAGTGGAAATTCTACATGGAACTTCCTTCGCCCCGGGGAAGGGTGAAGGGGTATGCCGGACTCCTACCGGCTAAAACCACTGGAGCGGTCATCTTCGGCACCGAAAGGGGGCTCCAGGTCCTCGTAAGATCACACTAGAGCCGCCCATTGGTACCACGCCTTTAGGCACATCACGGAGGGGATGACTGTAAAGCGGTCACCCCCTCTAGCAGAGGGAAGGCGACTGTAAAAAGGTCGCCCCCCCAGGCACTTCCCGGGGAGGATTGTAAAGGATCCCCCCAAGCCTCGCTTTGCGCTGTGCTGCGCACACGGCGGCACGTGACCACGTGCGCGCCACCGTCTTCCCGGGGGTCGCTCGGTGTGAACATGCAGACTCCCCAATCTGCGCGCCCGCGACCCCCGAGGCCCCCCACCATGTAGTGACGGCAGGGGGCTCAGGCGTGTTGGACTTGGGAGCCGGGACGGTTGTTGCCCCGGCGCCGTCTCGTCCTTCTCCTTGCGGGATCAGCCCTCTCCCGATCCCGCTCTGCAGTCTCCTTCTGGAGCATGACGCTCTCGCAGAAGGAGACCACTGCACTCCAATTTTCATGCTCTGCCAACATAGCCGACACTACTGCCGGCAGAGAGAGATCCTGCCCGATCCGATCGACCAGGATCCGCCGCTCGGCCGCCCACGCAGGGCACTCCTCGAGCGTGTGCTGTGCGGTATCCTGGTCGCATTCACAATGGTGGCACTGTGCCGTAACCTTGCGTCCTATTCTGTGCAGGTACGCACCGAAACAACCGTGACCGGTGAACACCTGCGTTAGACGGTAGGTGACGCGCTCGCTCCTTCTGAGCCAGGCTCCGAAGAGCGGCAGAATGGCCTCAACGACGCGTTTGTTCGCGAACTGCAGCCGAAGGCGATTTCGCCACGTCTCGAGTGTGCGCCGTTGAGCCAGCCGCCTTAGCCTGTCGAGCGCCTCTGGCGGCACGCTTTCGCCACTCTGGCGGAGGGAGCGTGTTTGATCATAGACCCACGCATCCGTCTCCGCCATGATGTCGAAAGGCGGAAAGCGTGCCAGGAGAGTTGCCGCCTCGTAGGACACTGTCCTGTATCCCCGTGCGATCCGTATAGCCACTCTGCGCTGCAGACCGTGAAGTTTGGCTCTACAGCGCTGGACACCTGAAAACCGGGATGACCATACAGGTGCCCCGTAGAGGGCCACGGACCGCACGACGCCCCCGTAGAGACGGCGAACTTCCTCGCTCGGTCCCCCGAGATTGGGCAGCACCCGGTGTAATGCACCCACTACCCTCTCGACTCGGGGGACGAGGCGTGCGAAGTGCTCTTCGAAGCCCCAACGACTGTCCAGGGTGAGCCCCAGGTACTTCATGTACTGGCCCACCCTGATTTGCGCGTCACCAACGCTTATCCACGAACTGGGTGGTTCTCTGCTCCGCGGCAGTTTGTGGAACCATAGCGCCTCGGTTTTGTGAGGCGCTATCTGCAGACCCAGAGCGTGGATTTTGGCTACGACAATTGCCACCGCTTGCTCGGCAAGCCGGATGGTTTCCTGGAAGGACTCCCCGCTGGCCAACACAAGAGTGTCGTCAGCGTAACAGACCAAGCTGACACCAGCGGGGAGAACGACGCGCAGGACCGCATCGTAGGCGAGGTTCCATAAAAAGGGGCCGAGAACCGACCCCTGCGGAACCCCGCATGTAATATCCCTCCGCTTTATGCTACCGTCCCTGCCCACGTAGCGAATGTGCCTATCGCGCAGATAGGCCCCTATGATGCCCTGCAGGTAGGGGGGACACCGATGATGGACTAGTGCCCCTCTAATTGCATCCCACGGGATGGAGTTGAAGGCGTTGACGATGTCTAAACTGACCGCCAACGCCACCCCACCCCGCTGGGACACCGCCTGTTCCGACAGCGAGCGGACGCGAAGAATCGCGTCGATGGTGGACCGCCGCTGCCGGAAGCCATACTGACTTTCGGCCAGGTCGGGGCCAACTCGCGACAGGTGCTCAACGAGTCTTCGGGTAATTATTCTTTCGAATAGCTTCGAAGCCTCGTCGAGCAGGCAAATGGGACGGTATGCAGAGGGAGACTCTGCGGTCCTTCCTTCCTTCTTCAAGAGAACCAATCCGGCTTCCTTCCAGCTGGACGGGAACACACTACGACGGAGGCAACTGTTGAACAGCCGCCTCAAGCGGTCCCCAAGAGACTGCAGTGCATACACCCACGCGCGGCCCGGAATGCCGTCCGGACCCGGTGCGGTGTTGCGACTCTTCAGGCGGCCAATGGCTCGGCCCAGCTCCCCTTCCGAAACCCCTAACTCCTCGGCCCATTCTGAGGCAATCAGGGGTGGAGAGGGACCAGGACGGTCCCGGACCGCTGGAAAGAGCGTTGAAAGTACTCCTTCCAGCAAATCCGGCGCCAAGGTTTCGGTCACCGGGGGGACCCACGGGCGCAATTTGCCCACGACCATACGATAGGGTCTCCCCCACGGATTCCTGTCCAGTCCCTCCAGAAGCTCATTCCAGGACCGAGCCTTCGCCTCGCGAATTGCGCTGTTTAGCGACTTCGTGGCCGCCCGGTAGGCCAGATAGGCCTCTGCAGTCTCTCCAGCTGTAGCACTACGCCAGCGTCGGCTTCGTTGGTACCGGCGGCGGGATGCCAAGCAGACCGTGCGCAACTGCGCGATCTCCTCCGACCACCAGTACACCGCCGTACGCCGGGAGCGCCTGGCCCGGGGCATTGATGCATCGCATATCGACGTCATCGCCTCCCGGAACCAGGCTGCTTCCTCTTCTGGATCGGGCAAGATCCCTTGATCGACCTCTGACCACGCCACAACGTTGGCAGCAGCGACGAGCATCTCTCGATCGAGCTGTGTGAGGGCCCAACGTCGCGACTGCGGGCTAGGACCTAGACGGCTCGGGCCAGGCGGACGGAGGGCCACGTCAAAAACTATGTGGCGGTGGTCGGACAACGTTACCACCTCCTCCGCCACCCGCCAGCCCAACACCATGCTGGCCACAGAAGGAGCCGCCCATGTCAGGTCCACGACCGACTCCCCCTGCCACCGAACGCAGGTGCTAATGGACCCCCGATTCAGCAATCGGAGGTCAAGCGATGCCGCCCAGTCTTGTATTATCCTCCCCCTCGGCCCGTCCCGACGATTGCCCCAAGCTCTAGAATGAGCATTGAAGTCTCCCAGGACGAGCATTGGACGGGGCGAGCATTTACAGCGAATGCTGCGCGCCACCCCATCCAAGTATCCCTCGAAGTCGGCGAGAGACACGTTGGGGGAGACGTAGCAGCCCACTACTGCCAGAGGTCCCCATTCTACAGCGACAAATCCCTGCCCCCTGTCCAACAGCGAGCAGGGCGGCCCACCTTCAACCTCAGCCCAATAGATGGCGACGGAGTCCCCGTTGTCCCCGAACCAGCGAGGATGTTCCTGGACGACGTAGGGCTCCGCCACAACCACCAAGGCAACCGACCACTCCGCAACAGTCTGCAGCAGTAGATTCTGCGCGTTGCGGCAGTGGTTCAGGTTGCCCTGTAGAACTCTTAGGGCTGGGAATTTTCGGCCTCCATTTCCTCCGGTGGGCCCACGACCGATGTCGCCGGCACAGTCAACTCCTGCCTATTGGCAGTGGCAGAAGGGGCTCGCTTCCCCCTCTTACCTTTCTGGGCAGCGCATGACTTGCTGCCCAGCCTATGCCCTGACGGCAGACCGTAGTCTGCACATAGCGGGCAATTCTGTGACTGTGCCGTGCACTGCCTCGCCTTGTGGCCCTGGCTGCCACAAGCGAAGCAGCGGTCGCTCCGGTCAGCCCCCCCATGAATGGCGCAACGGAGGCGCACGTGCCCGAGTTCAAGACATCGGTAGCACTGCAAAGGCCGTGCCGCCAATGCCTCGACCCTGGCCGACGTCCACCCCACACAAACACGCGAGGCGGACGCCACCTTTCTTGCTGCCTCCAGCGGGCAGCGCACCCAGACGGTGCCCAAGGACACGGATGAGCGGCGAATTTCGCCCACCCTTACTTCCTCGGGCTGACAGCCGCCCGCCGCCGCGATGGCATCAGCCACCTCTTTAGGCGTGACGGCGTCGTCCAGGTCGCGTACCCTCATTTCCGCCGTCTTAATTGGCCGTGCGATCCGCACGGCAAATACGGGGGAGAGCACCTCCCGCATACGGCGCGCCAGGCTATCAGCCTTGGCACTGCAGTCCTCACCAGCGACGGACAGCACCATTCCGCCGCTGGCTGCCCTCTTCATGGTCACCGTGTCGGGCCCGATGCCGAGGTCAGCGAGCTTTATGCTCTTCCTGGCCTCGGCCATAACTTCACCCAACCGACTGTCGGGTGAGCCCTCCGGCACGGTGACCGTTATGGCGGCCGTTGCGGGAACCCTGGGGAGGTTGACCTTCCTCCTTTTATTATTCTTCTTCCCCTTTCTTCCTACCGCTCCCTGGGTGGTGGAAGATTGTGCAGCCTGCGCACCAGAAGCTGCCTGGGCTTGGGACTTTTTCCCCCTCCTTGCGGCCACAGTGGACCACAACTCAGTCTCCACTGTGGCCTGTGGCTCAGTAGACGTGATTGCCGCAGGCGCAGTGGTCGCCGCATTTGCAGCAGGCACCGCCGGCAGGTCAGCCACTTCGGCTACATTCACCGCATTACGGCCTTTCTTTTTCTTCTTTCCCTGCGTTAGAGTCGCAGGGGAAGAACCCGGCGCTTTTGTCGATGCACCAGGTGCCTTGGGTGCATTCGTACCCGTCGTCGTGCCGGACGGCGCTTTAGCGGCGGCGGCATACGTAGCTGCCTTTGTGGCAGTCTCTGACTGCAACCGCCGTAAATCAGCTGCCAATGGCGGGCGCAGACGCTGCTCCGGCAGGAGCCGACCCTCCAAGGCGGCAAACCTGGCGCTCACTATGCCCCCGACTTCGAGGGCGATTGAACGCCGAAGTTCGGCCACCGCGTCCGGTGGCATGAACGCCGGAGCATCGCCATGACTAGGGTTCGCTGGTGCGTCCCTCTGACGGCGGAGTAGCCCAACCTCCGTCGTTAACCTCTCTATCTGCGCCGAGAGGCTGGCAATCTGGGAGCGCAATTCCGCGTTCTCCCTCTCCAGCCTCTCGACATTTCCGTCCTTACGGACTGACCGTTTGGCATCGGGGGATGACCCCTTTGACACCTTAGGCAGGGCCCGCTTGCGACCCTCACCTGCCCTCACTAATGAGGCGTACGAGCCCCGAGGATCTAATGATTCCTCGGAATCGCTTACCCCACCCGATGGCAACGGCGTGCCTGGACGCGACAGCGGTGCGTTTGTACGCTGCGCACGTGCGTTGGCGCGTAAGTTTCGCGCACTACGCGTCCTGGCGCCCGAGCCAGACACGGGGCCGACATCCGATCCCATGTCCATCTGGACGCTGTCAGACTCTGACAGCGTTTGCATCTTCTTCACCTCCGTTACGATTTCCTTCGTAACCTCCTTCACGGCCTCCTTCTCAGCGTCAGTTTTATATTTACTATTTTTAACCATAATTCATCCCACGAGTATGGGGGAAATAAACGGTCGACCCGGGCAGTGCCCCCTGTACCCGGGCAAGCGTATCCCATGTTCAGGTTCCGCCGGTCCTGGGGTTGGCGTGCTCGCGACTGAACTTCCCATCAGCCATGCACCCCTCGCCGCACGCAAAGCTTGGGTTCGGGGAATTTTTATAGAGGCCTTCTTCCTCGCGATCCGGGCGGTTAAGCCAAGATCCTCGGTCCCGGTCGAAGCCGCGAGACGTGACCACGACACTCCAACCGAGATTACGATATCGACGGTGGCAGGGAAGGGTAGTCCTCCCACTACCTGCTCGGGGCAGGGTGAGTGCACACCGAGCCCGCCGCTAGCCTGCCCATGCTCCTCCAATAATGGAGGAACACCCTACGGCCTACAGCCCAAAAACTGGGCCCGTCCCTGTCAGAATATTAGCCACCGGGCAACAAGATCCTCCAAAAAGTGGAGAAGTTATTGCCGGGTGCCCAGGGTGCACCGGCCCGACAACTGCTCTTCCCCCCGGACGTATCAAGAGGGACCAGCAGCCACCGAGCGCACGTGGAGGTTTCCTGACCTAGCACCCCAACCTTACTTACCTAGACTACAGACGCAAGTACGACAATCAAGATTATGAGACTCAAAAGTTACTCTTACGTTTACTCATGCATGTCGTCTGCACTGTACCAGCAGCGTCATTGTTACTATAACATTGTCCAAACAACTTTACATCATCAAAAAAAGGACAAAATTATCTGGAACACTGGAAAGGGGTCATTTGATGTATTCCATTTTATTTTCTAAAGTAATATATAACCTAAACATCCAAGGGCTTGAAGTTAGTTAGCTGCAGCGCAGAGTGAAGTGCTCTGTGAGGTAAAACTGCGCTAACCACGGTCAACATTGGTACAGGGACTATTTTTTATACACGAAACCCCTCCGTGCTTTGGAGATCATGCCATTGATCCTAGTCGGCTATAACCGTCGTTAAAAGGTTTGAAACCTGGCTTTATTCATTCCGGTGGAAATTGTAATCAACTTTCTCCACCCCGGGAAAGGTGAAGTGGCTTTTACCAGCTAAAATCAGCTTCGGCACCATAAATGTGTGCCTGGTATCTTGAGAACGAATGTTCTGGAGGTGCACCACTCTGAAGATAACCAGGACGAACTCGACGACGTGCTTGGTCGCACATTGTAGCCGAAGCCACTCTCGCCAGAGCTCGAGTGAGCGCCACCGAGCCTGCTGATTTAGCCTTTCGAGTGCCCCAAAGGTTGTTTTTTCCAACCTGTAAGGTTAAAAGTATTTATTATTGTAGATGCGTGAAAACTTTTCGTTTCTACAAATTTCGGTATAAAAAATCTACCAATTATGATTGAGACTCACGAAAATATTATTTTATAACTAACGTGTAAAACAAGTGATTTTTATCTTTCTTTTTCTTTCTTTTTAATACGAGTATTTGTAAACACGTTCTCAACACGGAAAGCTTTCACTCTGTGGGCTCATTGGGGGGTTTTGCCATAATGGCCACGCTTGGCAGACGGGTTGGCGATCTCAGTTGAGTCATTAATGTACTCGAAGGACGCTGCTACCCATTCTCCGGCTAATACCTTAGTCGATTTATATGACACCCACGGGAGGAGATGGGGTGGTGGTATTCTGAGCCGGCACCACACGGTTGAGCCGGCACCACTCGGCGTCTTGAATGTCTTGTTCAAATTGCTCTTCGAAGCGCCCAAGTCACTGTCCAGAGTTCTTCAGTAGTCTATGAAACCACCTCGGTTTAATGAGGTACAATAAGCGGCTTCCCTCGAAGGACTCGCTAGTCAACACCAAAATAACAAGCAAGACCTCATCATAGGTCATTATTGCATAACAGGGCGCTGTGATTCCCGCGGTGGGATACCGCGCGTAATTTTCTTCAGCTTCGCTATTGTCACCGCTCACGCATCGAGCGTGCCTATCACGCAGATAGGCCCCGACAATCACCTGCTAGTAGCGTGATAGGGTAGGATAGGGTGGTGTGTTACTGGTGATGTTCCAGTGTCCCTAATCACGCCAGGCAAGAACCGCAACCTGTCCTAACCTTAGGATACCGGTATTCCCCCGTAATTGGAGTGCAGAGAGCAAGTGTCTCAAGAGTAAGGACTAGGGTTTGATGGATAAAACTTAGAACAATTGAGAACAATCAGTTAGTATATATCATCAGATAAGTAATAAGTACAGTAAGTCAATATTTTGAATTATACATATGCAAACTGTTAACCTATCTGAATATGCACAGCTGCCCAGTGCTAAGTAGTAATCATAATATATAATGAATTGGGCTGTGGACAAACCGATACAGCTTAAGATTTACAGACTATACAATAACACAAGCAGAATATATTTCAGCGTGTCCATATAATGACCGAAGTCGTTCCGCGCGCCTCATCCAGTCGAAGACTCGTATCTCTATGTATTCAAGCGTGCTAGAGGCCAGCGTAATAACATTTTCATTTGTGCCCATGCTACAATAAACAACTCACGTTCCTCGCCTTTAGACAAAGACTCCGCCGTGAATTATGTACGTGTTAAAAGTAAACTGAAAGTGCCGCGTTGTGTGGCTGTTATTATAAATCATTGTTTATGTTTTCCGTTTGTGTTGGTTGGAAAATTAAGTGCTAGTGGAAACTGCTTGCAATCTCGCGGGGAGTTGAGCGAACGCCATGTGGTCGCTGCTTGAAGCGCAATTTACAACACTACTAACGTGCTTGGTTTTATGCTAATAAAAATCCCTTGCACCTTTAGTTACCGAGTAAAAATCATAAAAACTAAAATAAAAATACGTTGATTTTAATTCAAGGAAATAAATTACTCATGAGGTAGGTAATAGGGCTCCCAATAGGACCACCACGTGATAGTTTTTCAAATAAGCCCAGTAGAACGGATCTCAAAGACATACATACTGTTAACATAGTTAATTCCTTTTTTTAAGCTCTAACCATAGTTGATTTGCTATTTCATAACAAACTACTATTCACTATATACAGACTATACACACCCATCAATAACACAACCAAAACATATTTCAGCGTGTCCATATAATGACCGAAGTCGTTCCGCGCGCATATACGAGTATATACTATTCAACAAATTCGAAAATTCTAGACCTCAAAACCTTAAACTTAAACAAACCCACCAAATATAACCGTTGATCCAAATACCCACTATACAAAACAAATTACAGTTGGAAAAATCAAAGTTTAGGCGGGGTCTATAATCAGTATCAAATTGTTTAATCCAGCGTAAACAGCGAAGCGAATCAGATAGCCGTGGTAGCGTGTTCAGTGCCAGTTAATCCCACCGTAGCAAAAATATACCTACATATATGTACTACCATAGTAGTCAACTAACGTTATAAAAGGAAGAACTTTCAATTTAGGTGAAATCGCTCTCGACTTGCTCACGTGTTCATATTATAATTGAAACTGAACATGCTTGTATGCATTGAATATTCGAAATTACAAAAAAACTTAGCTGCTAACATTTCGTTATACCACTTTTCCCTTAAGAAGATTTTCAAAGGTACAGAAATATTGTAATATTATGAACATTAGACTGTTGACGGTAATATAAATATTTGTTCCGTGTGGGAATCGAACCCACGACCCGGAGCGCAGCAGCCGACTGTATCAGCCATTGCACCAACCGAAATCTGATATGAAATCTATTTTCAGAATAAACTCATTTATGTACTTACAAAATTATCGTTAAAATAGTTTCCTCTTCAACATTACCCAAATGTCCAACAAAATCATATTCTGTACGATTTGTGCAAACAATGAAGGCGATATACAATACAATAGGGTTAGTCATTTTACTTTCAAGAACTTAGTATCAACATAATTGAATTTCATGACTATAGTTGCACGCCTTGAGGCGACTGATGCAAGGCGATGCGAGGCACCCGAAAGCTCCCCTCGGCAACAACTTCAGGCCGCCCCAGCCTCTCCACCACCGAGCCGTGAGGACCAACATTGACTTCGATCTCAGCAAGGTAATTTACACCTTATACAAAATCAAATTAAGCACAAAGTCCCCTGTAGACATACTTAATAATTCATATTGTATGCTAAGCCGGGTACCTTAGCGATATACTTAGACGATGCATTGTGTATACCCCTGTAAAATTGCTAGCTGTGCTGTTAATGTAACACTGATGAATTATGTTTGCTTAGTGGGCACTAGACCTGAAATCGTTTGTGTTATAATTCATTTCAAATTTTTCAGTATCCTGGCAAGACATGTCCAAGTATGCATCGAGACATGCACTACAAAGGTGATTATACTCTATATTTGCTTTCTGCATCACCACAAAAATACTTATCTTTATATAATAACTTAGTTTCATATGAAAAAACAACGTAGTTTGCTGGCATAATTATATCAAAGCTTAAAGCAATTACAGAAACAAACTATATCCACAATCACCAAGCAACTGGTGTTACTAACACAAAACACACTGTAACCTATGTTGCGATAACGATAATTTCACAGTTATCGCGATTGCAAATTACGTAATTGGCGCAGTTACGTTTCGTGTTCAAATATGAGAGCGAAGCTTTCGTAACACAGCGGACATTACCCTTCTTAGTTCATAAGCGACAGTGTTGTGAAAAATATTTTACAAAACCCTTTGGTCAAATATTTAAAACAGGTCCTGATATCATCATTTCAGGCGGAAAACGTCCATTGTTGGACAGAAGCCTCCCCCAAATTTTGCCACAAGGATTGGTATGGGTTTGTGTTGTGTAATCATTGAGGGCTTTGCCCTAATCGCTACGCTTGGCAGGCGGGTTGGCGATGACAGTTTAGTTATAAATGTATTCGAAGGACGCTGCCCATCTTTCGGCTAACTCATAGTTAAATATTACGCCACCATACGGCACGATTCACGGTCCTGATTATAATAATGGTGAATTATATAAACATTAATAAACTAAACTGAATTCCCTTAAAATAAATAGAAGTTTAGTTTTTCGTACTATACAGTTGCGTATGCATCGTTAGTTCACAAATAAATGAAGCAAGTACACAATAATAGTCCGTTTTTTCCATTTTTACTATCGCACTAGCACTAATAGTTTACGCACTCGCATGCGCGCATCTTATTCCGACACGCGCTTCCGGCCCGCCTTTAATCTGACCTCAGCTTTACACGTTATCGATGTTTTCATTTCTGTTGCAGCCAAAAGCTGGACACAATATTGAAGCTATTTCCACTCCGGGTAGGCATTCACGTAGCAGCTACGTAGAAAGTATACATTAAGTAGTTGATAAGTTTGTATATAACTCTTGTACAGTTTTATTTACATCTTGCTTATGAGAAGCTACAGAACATATATTAAGTGTAATATATTCAAATGTCTATTTATTAGCGCTGATGTTAGGCCTAGCTTAATGTGAAAGGTGACTGTTGGGGTAAAAGTTATCTATAATATTTTATTACGGCCTCCGATTAGGTAGAATACGATAGATATTTTCGGATAGATTCTTTAAACCATGCCATCGGTTTTGCAGTAGTAAATGGTATACTAACGTAGGAAAAAATATACATAGTCAAAACTAGGTATAAATATATAATTTATTTAAATTCTTGCATATCATTTTTAACAAATTAGAAAATATTTGTCATGATTATGTTGCAATTGAGAACATATCTTTAAAAAAGCCCTATTGTATGTTGTTACTTTTATAAATATTTGTATAATTGTTTAGAGTTTTGTAGTTTAATAGTAATAAGATTCAATTAACGAATGAATTTAGATACATAATCATATCAAATAATGAAATGTGTACTAATAATTGTAAGATCTTATTTGATGGTACTAGGTACTTTAGCATATATCTATCGCTGTAAGACATCTATAGCTTTAATAAACTATATTCTAGTGTTAATATTTCATTGCGTACTGTAAGTTGAACCTATTCAATGATTATAAAATGTATATCGCCTAGCTTTCTCGTAAGATCTAATAGAAATATTATTTGATTAAATGATATTCACTTTCAACGTTTTATTATTTTTAATACCAACAATACATATGTTCGTACCTAAATAAATCACACACATATTTTTATTAGCTGAACCCCTGATGTTTTGTGGTCCATTTTAAATAGTTAATTGTACGGTAACTTTTCCATAGATATATCCTCATCCCAACCGGCTGATCTAATAAGCTAAATTAATTGCAAGGTAATAGATATAGCTCCAACCTATGAAAAATCGTGCGGGTTCATCACTTGACATGCACCAATGTGACTTTTTCAATATAATATGGACCTACCTACTTTCTTAAATACAGTAGATAGTTTTATAACTCTGTGACCGCTTTACATTCACCGTCTCCGAGATATGCCTATAGACGGGCGTGGCACCAGTGGGCAACTCTAGTGTGATAGAATTTGGTAGGTGGTGGTTAGTTGGTGGTAATGTATTCAGTTTTGTACATTTAACGCATCTTAAAGTTTGCCTAGGTAGATACCACACACACACACAGTCAAAGCAGTAGTGTTTAAACTTTAGACACTATTGTGTTCCGGTTAGAACGTCAATGTAGCTAGTGAAATTACTGGGCATATGAGACTAACTAAATGTGTTGACGAAGGACTGGCTGGTGCCATGAAGAACTAGTCCTTACGCTTACCACAACACGAATGAATTGCTCGTCCCGTGACCACGTTGTATAAAAAAACTCAATTTACAATATATATAATACACATAATAGTCAATTAAATTAATAAAGACGATAAAACTATTTGACGGCACGGTTTATGCAGTGGCTGACACAGTCGGCTGCTACGCTCCGGGTCGTGGGTTCGATTCCCGCACGGAACAAATATTTGTATGATCTGCAGGTAGTTGTTCCGGGTCTGAGTGTATTGTCTGTGGAAATCATATCTGTAAACGTACCCACGACACAGGAGAAATCCTAGTGTTTACGTTTAAAGAAAAAAAAATGCACAGTAAAATGATGTGTCATACGTTCGTTTTACTTTTAGTTAATCACGCTTTAGGTAAAGAAAACGTCGACAGCAAACCAGGGTTTAATGGTATTAAATCGCTAACATGGAGTGAGCAAGCGTCACCACGCTCACGTCCATAATCACCAATCAAGGCTCGTTCCTCCTCTGTCTGGAAAAAGTCCTTTGCCGTGCAGTAGAACAGTAACAAGCTGACATTAATTATTATAATGTCCCTTCAATACAGGAATAGTCAAATAGTAATGCCGCATAAATGTCGGTATAAACAAATGCAATACACCAACGTCTACCTGAAGTCAAACGTGTTTTTCTAAAATTACCGATATCAAGATTTAAAAATATAAGCTGGAGGACGTCCCCCGATGCAATGGAATGGAACCATCTGTTTTAGTGTTTCCTCCAGTCTTGTGTTTGAATAAAAAGCTCATTTGAATTCTATGAGAATCGAAATTGCTCTCCTTTTCGCTGTAGTAACTTAATTTAATCGAGTTCCATCACAATGTCTTTTACCTTTAGATTAGGTACTTGCTATAATGCTGATAAAAGTGGAAAATAAAATTTATAATACTTTCCTTTTTTGTTATCTTTAGACGTTCTTTTTCCTAAGTTAGAAGTCACGTATATTTGATTGTACAAAAGTCAAATATAAATTATTTTCGCACGATAACGTGGAGATTAAGATTGTATAATAAATTGCTCAATTTTCCGCATAGGAGTCGAGGTTATTGGAAAAGTTGCCGAAGGCCCGTGTTGATAGACTTTCACAAATTGAGTTCATTAAAATTAATAATTATCGGGTTTGGAGGTGTTTTAATATGCCTCTTAGGAATACGGTAAATGTATATGGATACTAATCATAATTAAAAGCCGAAGAACACATAAGTTCAAAGTCTCTTTATTAGAGACAAAAACTAGGGCTCACGCCAGTTGCTACTACAGTTGCTCACTGATCAGCAAATGATCAGCGAGGTTAAGCGGTGCTCGGCGTGTTCATTCTGTAGACGGGGTGATCGTATAACTGTATTTGAACCGAGCGTCTCCATGCTTTGAAGGGTACGTAAAATCGTCGTCGGTCCCGGTTGTCATTAGACGGTACAACGACGACCCCAAGTAGCCACACGAAATGAAAGAAAACAGACAAAAGCAACTAAACTAGAAGAATTATATCGAGTAATAGAGCAAATATGCTACTTGAATATTTGCTCTGCTAACTATAATGACGGCACGGTCGGTGCAGTGGCTGATACAGTCGGCTACTGCGTTCCGGGGCGCGCGTTCGATTCCTGCATGGAACAAATATTTGTATGATCTGTAAAACGTACCCACGACACAGGAGAAATCCTAGTTCCCCACTAGCAATGTTTTTTTAAAACAAACAAACAATTTTGCAAACCGCTTTCCAAGCGTATTTATTGTGACAATATTTCCTCACTACCAAAATCTGAAAAGACACTATGTAAATGCCTACGTTTACGGGCTGACGTAATTAGGAAAAATAATCTTCAGCCTTTATCTAGACAACTGTGATATATTATATAAATGCTGTAGCGCATTATTATAAGTTTGAAAAACAAAATTGAGTGGTGCAATAAGCTATATTATATTTATTTCTTTTGTTTCACCTCCGACTTTAACTCGCGGGAGCCACGAATTAAGATCCCTCCTACGTGCATGTCGGCTCTGATAAAATATAACAGCCAACTATACTAGCCAATAAATATGAGAAAGTGTTTTTATTATTTATGATAACGGGTTCTACACCTTCGTCTTTTCTGTTTCTTTATCCAACCTTGAAAACAATTCAATTTTTTATGTAATAGCATTCATAAATAATAAACTGAAACCAGTGAAATACTCAATTCACTCGGTTACTCTTTTAAACATTTTTTTAACGTTCCCCACACTAGGATTTCGCACGTGTCGTGGGTACAGTTTACGGATAAATCTCATATGTACAGACATACCTTCATTCATTCATCATTGCCAATAAAGTCCACTGCCTGGTCTGGGTGTGATGTATGCTCATTGAGGGGTTTTTCCGTAATCGCCAGGCTTGGTAGGTGGGTTGGCGATCGTAGTTGAGTATAAATGTACTCGAGGGATGCTGCTGTCCATCCTCCGGCCAATCCCATAGTCGCCTTTTACGACACCCACGGGACGAGATGGGTTGGTGCTGTTCGTAGTTGGCACCACATGGCTGGCTGGCAAGCCAATCGCTTAGCCACGGCACCAACCATGCTCACTATTGTTTTATTATTCGTTATTATTGTTCATAGTTAGTAGGTTGGTATCTGTCTTCGGCTGCGCTTAATAAGTATTTTTAAGTTAACGGCAGCTGTCTCAGTCATAAGTAGTTTTCCATTTCCCGCCTGTGACTCTCTTAATGTCATCCATTTCCTTGCCCTGTATTATAAAGACTCGAAGTTTCATATTATGATTATTTAGAATTATACCTAATTAAAGATAGAAGCATATGTACGTCATACAGTCACGTTAGATCACATGAAGAGACTCGCGTTGTCTCGTTCACTAAACACCCGACCGTTGTACCGCCCTCGCCGCCGAGGATGCCCGCCTCACCGACGTCGCGGAGGCCTATCGCCGCGTCACCTTCCCGTTCAAGTTAGCACTTCTCCCTCCCGTCTCTTGCTCGCGCCGGCCCGTGCCGAGCCAGTAGCTTTAAATGTCCCCTAATACAATTTAAATAATACCGATCCAGCTGTCCCCAAAAACAATAGCTTGATATCCCCAGCAACGCCCTAAGCCGAGGTCCGTGTCCCGCAGGGGGCGCCCTTAGCGAAAGTTGCTTAGTTTTTAATATTTAATTTAAGCCTGGCTGGAGGCCTCTTTTGGCTTCGCCAGCAAATGACCGGTTAAGCAACCACATTTCCCAGAAGCTTAAAGATTCCCTTGGCCTTTACTAATAAAATCACACACATAAGACTTGGAAAATATTATCTACAGGAGAACAAATAGTCGTTGAGTTTGGTGGTATATATATATACATATTTAAGCGTTATGCCTGCCCGGAGTAATGCTATCCAAGACTAGTCCTACGTGGCACTACACTGCGCTCGTCGCGTCCACTCTTTAGTTATTTAGTTTCTTATGCCCAGTAATTTCACTAGCTACAGTGCCCTTTAACCGGAACACGGTAACATCGAATGTTTAAACTAATATTTGTTGGCGAATATCATACACTGCAGTGGTACCTACCTAGCCGGACTCACACGATACCTATCATCGTATCCACAACCTTTAGCTCAGACCTCATGGCATAATATTAATGTGTGTATGCAATACCTATAATAATGCGTTCAGGGTGCTGATGGGGTTGCCCCAATTTTGCGGTGCATCTGGTATGGTCGCTGAATCACGAGTAGACTGTTTTCATGCAACTGTGCGGAAACGATGTTGCCCTGGTGCGCAGAGTTCGGGCCAGCATCAACAGCATCCTTAGACTATTCGCTGAGGTTTAACTTCCAGTACTTGAACCGTTGCTATATGATTCATGTAATGAGTAATAAAAAAATGTAGGTAGGTTAAATTGAATTTTAATTTTATTGTCGTTTTCCATGTATGATCCTTTGTTGGTCGAAATAAACGATTTATTGTTATTATTATACACCACTGTGTTAATCGAGTCATTGTATATGCTGAGTATTTATGCAATAATCACGCAAAATTACGAAAATCATAAGAATATAAATGCATAGGCACGCATTCCTTAAACTATGCAAATGAACTTTCAGAGTAGAAAGGTGCTTTCTCGTAGATTTATTATAGAAAGAAAATATTTTATGTATAACCAATCTGTATAACATAAATCACAAGCAGGGATTGTTTACACAGTTTGCTAAACACTCGTCAAGTAGCGCGCGCCTTAAAAGCTCGCTTGAACACGAGTGTGAGCTCAAATGTACTCGAAACTCGAGTTTATTTGCTCTTTATTGAGCGGGTGACAAGATTTGATGCCGCATCTCGCGTGTGCATTGAGCTTTATGTTATAAATTGAGTTACATTTGTACAACATAGGTCGAGAAGAATAGTGCATTTGAGCGAAAATAGATTGCTGTGTTGGGTTGATTGTGGGTTATATCTTAAACAAGTCAGTGTTTCCGTATCATACTACATAAAAGAAAAGATTGAGTAACTAACTTGTATAATATAATGTTAAACAAAATTCTCCGAAATCAAATCCAAGTCTAACATACAAACTGCTTAAAAATTTAAGCTATAGAAACGCAGGAGAAGTTCAGCCGTGTAATGTAGAACTAAGTCTAGTTCGAAAGTTGCATTACAACAGTTGCATACACATCGTTGAAGCCGATTAGACTTTTATGCAAATGCATGTTTTGTGCAACTGAGCCAACTACGTCGTGCGCCGCGACCGCACGGCCGCTGGCAAAAACACAGATTTCCGCATAACTTAATTTGTGTACATTAGTGTTTCGACAATAATAATAGTGCTGTGACTATAATTATCTTTTGCAAATGCTTTTGCTGTAGTTAAGAGCAGTAATATAGATGAGTCGATCTACGTTACTGCTCTTTCTGCTGTGCAGCTGAGAGAACTCTTAATAGTGCCACGGTACTTCAGACCAAACGAACATAATAAAAAAAAATGGAACATGACCTGAATGATTAAGTAAGGCCATGTACAGTCATGATATATATTTATATACATACCAAATCCTATATATATAATTTGTTCTGTAAAACGACTAAGAAATGAATTTAAGCTAGAGCTAGAACATTTCTAGTCTCTAATGAGTGATAGGTACCGTTGCAACTAAACGATATTCAGTGAATTTGTGATCTTAACGTAATTAACTAACAAAGAAATCCATTAAACATAGAGTGAAAGTGTCCAAATTAAAAAAAATGTCTTGGTGAAACACTTTTAAACGGATTCTATCGCGTATATTTTAGGTTTTTGTTTTTCCTGACGTTTTGAACACTTTGCAGGGTTCGTGGTCGCAGGATGACTAAGGTGACAGGCGTCGTTACAGATTTTAAAAAGTTATTTTATTTTATCTACCGTACAATTATAATCAAAAATTATTTCGATGCACGCAGTAATCACTCACAGTGTCTTGATGTTTTTCAGTGTGGTATTTAGTTTGGGACTTTATTATTTTAATAACAGGATTCCAAACTGGTGGTACCTGCCAGCCATCTTCTCTATTAAAATTAGGATGTTTTTTAATTTCAATAGCCTCACGAAACATTCTTGGTACATATCGGTTCTCTTTCGCGAGGACTTGAGGTTGATCGAAACGAAGAAAATGGTTGGGTTTATCTAAGGCATGTTCGCACACTGCACAATTTTAATAGAGAAGATGGCTGGCAGGTACCACCAGTTTGGAATCCTGTTATTAAAATAATAAAGTCCCAAACTAACCACCACACTGAAAAACATCAAGACACTGTGAGTGATTACTGCGTGCATCGAAATAATTTTTGATTATAATTGTACGGTAGATAAAATAAAATAACTTTTTAAAATCTGTAACGACGCCTGTCACCTTAGTCATCCTGCGACCACGAACCCTGCAAAGTGTTCGAAACGTCAGGAAAAACAAAAACCTAAAATATACGCAATAGAATCCGTTTAAAAGTGTTTTATTATAATGTGTAATACTCGCGAAAACCTAAGACATTATTATGTCTTGGTGAAGTTTCACACACTTTTTGCCATGTTTCATCATTAAACTAAGCGATGGTGTCGTAGTTGCTTGGAGGTTTAAGGACTCGCTTATTAAACACTATATTGCGGGTTCAAAATTAGGCATTTACCAATGTGACTTTTACAAACTCACTTTCTTGAACTAAAACACCACACAAGGAAAACACAGTGGAGGAACCTAGATCGATTGGTTTGAAATAACCAACACGCAGTGAAAAAGCGTGGTGTTCATAGTTTAAACTCATTCCTTCTCTGCATATGAGATGAAGCGTTTGCCCAGCAGTAGGACAGTTCCAGGCTAATATTATAATTTCCTATTATTCTGACTACATATACATATATTAAAATTTTCAAAGGACATTGTTAAAAATGGCCTATGGATCAACACGTATGCGACCTATACTATAATTTTTGGTTTTCTTATGTACTTTAATATCAGTTATTACGATCCAACGGATACATATTCTTTTAAAGACTTTTAAAAGTGGTATCATGACTTAATTTTCGATCTTATTCCCGGCACCATATTTGGAAGCATACATTATTTAGCGCATTCAGCGCTTGATATATAGTATGTTTTAACAGTATTTTTTGGGTTGAACAGATGCGTGTGGTGTCCGGATTAAGAATATACCACCACTCCATCTCCTCCTGTGGATGTCGTAAAAGGCGACTAATGGGATCTAAACCAGAGGGATGGGCAGCAGCGTCCCTTCTGTGAAACGGTAGCCATACTGCGCTCGCCAACCCGCCTGCCAAGCGTGGTGAGTATTGGCAAATACCCCCCAAAATGATGACACATTTGTGTAAATCAATGGGGGAGGCCTTTGTTCAGCAGTGGATGTATAAATGGCCGGTATGATGATATGATGATGTATGATGCGCCAAAGCGATAGAAAACGCTGACTCGCTGAGTGGGCCAGGTTATAATACTACTCGTATATCTTTCCGAGTGACAATAAATTGACACTGACATTACCTAATCAAAAGGTTTTTATTTTATTCAAGTATTTAGATTTCCCTAAACTAATAATTATTTTCAATAACATTAGAATTGCATAGATAACAAGTTATCTACTATTACAATTGTTATTTTGGTAGTTTTCATTTACATCTGCAGAGCCTTTCCAATATCGCTTCAAAATACTAGAACGTTCGTGGTTCCATATTCTGATTAAGCAGGCAGATGCAGGTATTGCCCGATAGTAATAGGTATAGGTAATAAATATAGTAGTAAAATGCAAACACTATAGCTGGTCACAAACAAAACAAAATAATCGACCACACTGGCCAATAGTCAGACACATAATTTTAATTCGCGAAATGCCTTTGGATTTTTTAGACTACATCTGACCCAATATACTGAAACGAAGTGCTCAAAGGTAAAACCTAGGTAATCTTAATCTATTTTGCATTTTAGCGTTTATTACAGTTATTTTTCTAATGCGAGGTATATGTGATCAATTATGTTAGATGTCTAATATTATAACCTAAAAGTTTGAAAATTATTTGTAAACTAAACAATGCTTAGGAGTGTCCGTTACTTTAATTTAGTTTCAGTCAAATGTAGTCGTCATTTAGAACACAGAAAGTAATTTTACGTGCCCGTTGGTTCTTAGTCTAATAATGTTTGGCCGCAGAACAATGTCATTTATATGAGAATATACGTTTAAAAAATATATAATGTGTAACCAGCCAGCATCGGGTACAGAGTGCAAGCTTCCGGTGCAGTGATACGAGTAGTTAGGGCTCCAGAGAGAGAAAATAGCAACCTATTTACAATATGTGCTGTGTCAAGGAGTAATTGTAGGTATCGTTCACATAGTGTGGTCTATGGCCCTTTACTTTTACTTTAACTCCCTGAGGGCCCTCAGCATCACTGTATTGCGAAAACTACAGCACGCCACTGGCCCTCAGCGTGATAAAGGGATAACGTGCGGTATTCTATGAGGAATGAAGCCTCCTTGCTCCGGCAAGGAGGCTCACCGCCCTGGGATATTGAAGGGGGAGTCCTCACGTCCTTATATCAGTGGCGCGGGAAAGTGCTAAGTCGGGGCGAACGCCCAACGACTTCGTGAGATAGACGTACGACAGTCCAAACTTCGGCGGATTCTGGGTGTGGAATGGAAGGGAGGAATGGAAGAGATGACTGGTGTAACCCAGTGCAGGGTATGCCGCGATAGCGGTGGTAAAACCCATCGTGGAATAATGGATGGAGACGCGGCATGGTGCCGTCACCTTCCGGGTGACACAGGTGCTCTCGAACTTTGGTTGTTTCGGGAAGTACCTGTGTTGGATAGGTCGAGAAGAGATTCCCGGTTGTCATCACTGCGGAAACTACCTGGAAGATATGGTGTAGCACACGTTGGAGGAGTGCCCAGCTTGGGCAATACAGCGCAGTGATCTCGTCGCAGCGGTCAAAGAGATGCGTGGGATGCCGTCGCCTCCCTTTGCGTGGACGTGATGCAAGCAAAGGAGTCGGCAGAGCGGGGACGGGAAGAGACCACTACTGACCCCGCTGCAGAAAACGCACTGGGTGCAGGAAGGCGCTGAACGATCTCCGGCCATCATCAGAAGCGACCTTCGGGCGACGAACCAAGGGCAGTCCATTGCCCGAACAGAATCAGGCCCGAGACGGCGGCGCATGTGTTCTGGACGCGCCTCTCTGAAGGTAGCGATGGAGCCAATCTAACAGTGACGGGCCGACACCTGCCGGGGGTGCGGTCTAATGCTGAAAGACGAACACCTCACCACAAGCAAGAGATACATAAAAGGACACCGTGGGATTTTAGCCAGTAAGAGTCAGACATGCCTCTCCGCCCTTCCCTAGGCGGAAGAGGTCCGTGAAGATTTCACCACGACAAACAAAGTTATTGTTCGCAGAAATATACTCAAGTGAACTTTTACTTTTTTTACACTACGTATGAAGGAAAAATCTATGTACTTATTCTCTAAGATTGTATGTACTAAAAGTACCAATACAACAAACATTATATAATGGTATATATTTTAAGTACTCCCAAATATACTATATAATATATATCTTGGGGCAAATTACCACAATCATTACACTGCATTGGAAGTATACATGCAAGCTTATACATCCACCTGCCACAAGCGGCTAGTCCCCTGTGAGACATTACGAAAGACAAAAACAAAAAAAGGAAATATCCCTGCTGTGACCCAATGCGAAAATACAGTTTGCATACTGTCACTCGGCTGGAAATGGACCTCTGTTCTGTTCCACGTAGTCTATCCCAGTAGTCGTAGTATATCCTTCAGGTAGTTTTTCAATATATAGGCGAACCGTTAATATTGTAAATTAATATTTTAAAAGTTCTAAACTTCTTTTCTACAATGTTCTGTGTGTGTATGTGCAAATTTGGCGTCAAATATTAAGATTTAAAATCTGCTTAACAATCTGGTAGGTAAGCTTATCTTTCACTGTCATAATTTCCCTAGTTCGCTATGGGAATCTATATTGATGGCCTTTGCTTAGCAGTAAAAATCTTATGGCTGATATGATGATGATGGTGATGATGATGACTAGCCCAGCCTTTGCCCGGCAATGTGGGGTCGGCTTCCAGTCTATCGAGATGCGGTTAGGTATTTTATTGCTGTATATCACACGGAGATACTTGCATCAGACCACCAACCACTGCATAGCGATAGCCTAAGAAATACCTGTTATCAAACCTTTGAACTCCTCACCATCCGTAACGTTTGTAATAGGTATTCATTTAATTTTCAATTCAACCAGCAATGGTTTGACATGTTCACCGAGGCAAGAAAACGTCTCAATCTGTAAATGATGGTCACCCATCTGAAGCTTAATCACAGCAAAAAGCTTAACCTAGCAGCTCAACTGAACTGCACCGTAGCCACAAGCTCCTCTACAATTCAACGTAAAGTTATTAATTGCCACCTGTTCATGTAATTGTATCTTTACTGATGGTCTCTTATTGCTACGCATGTGGTCACGCGCAGCCGTGGGACGCTTTAGGGGCTCCTTTACAACATCGGGGGGGGTGACCGCTTTACAGTCCCCCTCTTTGAGATTTGCCTATAGCCGAGGCACCAGTGGGCGGCTCTAGTGTGATCATACGAGGACTTGGAGCCTCCCTTAGGTCCCGAAGATGACCACTCCAGTGCTCCAGTTTTAGCCGGTAGGAGTCCCCTTACCCTATAGATACCCCTTCGCCCTTCCCCGGGTCGAAGGAAGTTCATGTAGAATTTCCCTGGACACCAATAAAAAAGGTACAGCCAAGCAGTAATACAGTAGGTTTTAAGTGTCAGTGACCTAGCTAGAGAAATTATTGGTCATAAGATAGCAAAAAATGTCTCGAGCTGACGAACGCAGTACATTGTCACGCTAGTCCTACGTTCCGGGTAGAATTGTAATCATTATGGGCAGACGTGAGGCTCTCAGAAATATTAATTGTAAAAATGACATAAAATATTCACCATCAGGACATCAAGTTGGCCGTCTGCCCATATACCATCTACAATTCTACATATATAAAAACATAAAAGTTATTTAAAATGGCAAACAGCCAAGAATGTTTTCTAAAAGTTATTTCTGAAAAAGAAATCCGCTTTCATATCCGGACTAACTCTTTATTTGTATGGGTGATCCCTTGCGGGTAGAAGTTAAAAACAGCTTTCACCGGCCGACGCGTTTGAATAAGTTTCGCTGAAGTTTTATTGAAGTTGTAACCTTCGGCCCGGTTTGATATATGTACTTCTCGCATCTGTACCGAACGGGGCCCGCCGTGGCCAAAGTTAGTGCACTCGTAAATTATTCAACCCCTCTGTATACATGTGCTTGTCGTAACTGAATGGCGTCACAATGTGACATAGTGTTTTTATTTATAGAAAAACCTTGATGCTTTTAAATGCCATAGTTGTAACTTATTTTTGGACTGATTGTTTGAGCCTTCTCAGTAGACATTAGTTTCAACTATCCTCGGCGATTTATTACTCGATTAGCGAAGGCAGTATAATGTTTACAGTACCTAAACATATATACTACTGCCTATCTTTTTGACTTAATATCTAGTACCTTATATGATGCCTACGAAAACCTATTTTTGGACTCTTCAAAGCACATGACATTTGAAATTTGTTCATAAACAGTTATTTGAACGTACAACATCAAAGTGCTGTGATTGTGATACAGCTTATAACGTCACTTGCGAAGCTACTTACACATAGCAGCAAATTGCACTAAGTCTAACGACATTGCTTGCTTGGTGCTACGAGCTAGCTACAGAGCTACGAAACTCTACGCTCCCGTCTACGGCGCGGTAGTCTACGATGTATTAAAATAAAAGCAAAGCGAGTCACTTTAATTCTTAGAAGCGACCCGCCCAGGTGATTCCAACACTGCAGATTTACTTACGTCGCTCAGTTAACTTTTATTACAATTACTGGAACGTTAAATGTGTACCTGAACTTTTTGCTTTACAAAAAAAGAAATTTCAGCCATAAGAAGTCTGTCGTTTAGATTACGTAACCAAGATTTTTCTTATGTGAGACATAAATACATATGTTTTACACCAAAATAAGAAGAGACTTCAACGCTCGTGATAGATAAGGCCGTGGGAACAGGCCGCATGCAGTGTTCGCCTTGGCAATATTAGTACGACGCCACATAATTTTATCCAGTCTCGGTCATAAATATAGCACCTAACCCCATTATTGTTGCAAGAAAGCGAACGGTAGAGGAACGGTACGGGTTTCGTGAAACCGCTACTTATTTGTCTATGGCCGCGTTATGAAATGTTACAGTTGTGTTATAAACCACGAACAGCTAGCTCTTGAAGTAAACTGAAAAGATTAAGACATTGTAAATGTTGAAAAACAAAATAACGCTAAACGAAATATGTATGTGTATTATTAAACTTTGTAATTATTAGATAAATCATTATCTCATCATTTCGGCCGAATGAAGTCCACTGCTGGACACAGGCCTCCCCCAAAGATCACCACAACGACCGGTATGGGTGTGTTGTGGGCTCATTGGGGGGTTTTGCCATAATCGCCACGCTTGGCAGACGGGTTGGCGATCGCAGTTGATTTGTTAATGTAATCGAAGGAAGCTGCTGCCCATCCTCCGGCTAATCCCATAGTCGACTTTTACGACACCCACGGGAGGAAATGGGGTGGTGGTATTCTGAACCGGCACCACACGGCTATCTCTAGCTAATCATTATCTAATAATTACAAAGTTTAATAATTAAAGTAAGTGCAATATTACTAATTAACGGAAAATATCTAAATGTTCATACTCGTACTACATATTGAAACCAAAGTAAAGGTGCCCCAAAATTAAATTCATTAAAAAAAATCACGTACTCAGAAAGTTTTAATAAAATCGTTTAATTATTCAAAGCGATTGAAAGAATCAAGAGTAATTAAATTGTAATTAAGGACGGCAATGGTTTCAGGTGTCCATTCTAATCTCATGTTCCGAGGGAAGGCAGTACGATCCCCAACCGGTATATTCTGGTAGCATTACCACATATTTTACAATTAAAAAAAAATTTTTTACAACCTATATATTAGCTTGACCTGTATGTTTAAGGATGTATGTAACTATGGATGAATGTAACTATGGATGAAATAAAATCACCCAGTTCAATTTTAACCCACTTCTAGATATTCGATTCGATTTTGGTACAAAATTCCGTCTCTCATTTGGAAAACGATACAGTATCTCTTAATGTTAAGGACTTGTTAGGTATGGTATTACCAGGGCTAACTATAACAAAAGTTCAATGCAATTACGAAACGAATAATCTAAGACCTATTTGCGGAATTGTATCATCTGTTTACACGGAGGGTCACCCAATACTCCTCACCATAATGAGCGTGTTAACATAGTCGCCAATGTCGTACAACTCGGGACAGAATCGGACATCGCCGTATTATCCGGAATAAGGAGGCAAGCCCACGTGTGCTTTTTCCCACGCCCCACCACAGACATGCGACGTTTATTAAGTACTTCACGTTTTTGTTACCTGCAGAGAGATTTATTACTTTTAATTATTTTTCATTGTCCGCCACCGTTATTCGTCTTAGAGGCATCGCATTAAATTATTATGCTCGGATATGATTTACCGCTGAACGCCATGTAATTTATGTATTGAAGGCTGTTAGCGTGTATTTATTAGCAGTACATTATATTTAATCAAATGGTTTTAACTTACTCTCACGTTTTGAATCAAACTGAACTGACAAAAATATAACTTAATATGACAACATCATTTTTGTTACGAACTACGGAGCTTGTATATGTCGCAGTGAAATGGTGAAAATGGAGATCTAATCTGATCTGATCACATAAGGTAAATTATCACTTCACGGAAAAAATTACAACTCTGTGGGATGATCTCTCTAAAAAAGTATGTGATTTGATCAAATCCCATAAAATAAAGTAATCACAAAGGCCAAGGTGGCCTTCTAACCTAAATTATCCAACTCGGACATATACAAGCCCTCGACTTTGACCATTACTTACAATATATATTGGAGCTTGCGCTGGTATTGACATAAAACCCGTACTCGGCACCAGTTGTCCGAGTAGTCTGCACAACCCACAATCAAACACTACGGAAGCCGTATCAAAGGACTCGTCATTGACCGAATGTAGAGGCCTGTTAGTAACATGTGAAATGCAATGGATAATGTTGCTTTTGCAGATCACGAGACAGGTAAATAATGATTGTATCATGAAATATGAATAATACATTTATCATCATATTATCAGCCGAAGTCAATATCAAAATGTCCACTGCTAAACAAAGGCCCCTCCCATAAATTTCTAAAATGACCGGTTAGGTGCATGCCTTCCGCATCCAACGTCTCCCTTCGCTAGAGGGCTGAGTGTGAGTTTATTTTCGTAATCGAAACGTAAACGCGACGCATTTACCGCGTTCAGCACTGCGTGCTTGTGATTCACCCACTCCAAACTCTTTAGACAATTGGTTACAGAAATTATTACCATATACAACACTCTTGGTTTTAGTAAGAACACGTTGTATGGACTGTATGTATCGCAGTATGTTCTTACTAGCACACGGGAGTATTTTACTAAAAGTCGTGATAGCCTAGTGATTAAACGCTGGCCTTCCATACACGGGGTCCTGCGGCCCGCATCTCTGACTTTTGGATCCATGTGTGGATCAGGATTTGTTTATTACTTGCGTTAACGGTGAAGGAAATCACCGTGAGGAAACCTGCACACCTGAGAGGGCTGCAAAATGTTATCAATGTTGTGTGTAATCCTCCAAGCTGCACTAGGCCTGCGTGGTGGACTCAGGCCTAACTTTTCTAATCGTGAGAAAAGGCCCGTGTCCAGAAGTGGGACAATAATGAGTTGATTATGTTTTTATGTAGTATTTTGATGAATGCCCATCCTCTCGATAACCCTTAGTTGCCTATTCTTCGCCGAGAAATTTAAAACAACAATGATATCTAACATCGTGTTGCTCTACGAATTATTAAATTATTATATATAAACAAGTTGTAGGTACACAAAATAGAAAAGTTGAAACTGGAAAGCCTTCATCGGTATTCATCACGGTTATAGTAGGCTTCATTAAAATGCGTCGAACAATAAACGGTGGCCCCCGGGACCTTTTGTGAGTGCGCGAGTTTTAACCGCATTTCAATCTGTTCGTTATTATTTCCCTCTTTGTTTATGTGTACTGTACTGTGAGAGGTGTTCCTTTGGCAAGAATACAATATAGCTGTCAGCGTCATCTATAACTATCCAGCTATAGCTCTAGTTTGAAAGAGGCCCGATGAATGTTGTCTCGATTAATTCTACTAGTTTTAGGTATTTCTTTTTAAATTTTATTATATGTCATGATAAATTCTATTAAAAACATAGCATCACTCCATCTCATCATATGGATGTCGTAAAAGGCGAGTAAGTGACTTTAAACGCAATGACAATGAATTAATTGAACTGACATAAATATTAACTCAGTGTAATTTGGTCATGTGTGCCGGCTAATCCAAATAGCCACTATCCCATCTCATCCCGTGGGTGTCTTAAAAGCCAGTTATGGGATTAGCTGGAGAATGTTTTTTACAGCTCAACTGCTATAGCTAACTAGTGGCGTGGCTTACGTTCTGCATTGATATTTTATCGCCTAAAAATCATCATCATCATCATCATTTCGGCCGAACGAAGTCCACTGCTGGACACAGGCCTCCCCCAAATATCATCACAACAACCGATATAGGTGTGTTGTGGGCACATTGGGGGGTTTTGCCATAATCGCCACGCTTGGCAGGCGGGTTGGCGATCGCAGTTGAGTTGTTAATATACTAGAAGGACGCTGCTGCCCATCCTCCGGCTAATCCCTTTGTCGATTTTTACGACACCCACGGGAGGAGATGGGGTGGTGGCATTCTGAGCCGGCACCACACGCCTAAAAATGACGACGATGAATTTTGTCAGTTACAGAACAATATACCATTCATTTTTGTAGCCTTATTTGTCTTCAAATCCAAGAATCTTCAGCATAGTATTGTCTTAGGTTTTCGCGATTATTACACATTATAATAAAACAATTTTAAACGGATTAAATCGCGTGTATTATTGATTTTTGTTTTTCCTGACGTTTCGAACACTTTGCAGGGTTCGTTCGTCCTGCGACCACGAACCCTGCAAAGTGTTCGAAACGTCAGGAAAAACAAAAATCAATAATACACGCGATTTAATCCGTTTAAAATTGTTTTATTATAATCTTCAGCATGTTAATTTTATGCTCACTAATTTAAGGGTTACATATGACCTTGTTCTTACCATGTATGAGTTAATTTATGTGGGGTTCTATCGGCCACGTGGCCGCGACGACGCCCAGGTACTGTTCGCCATATCTACGTGCCGTTCACCCGCCCAGCGGATTTCCATATGTGCTGCGCCGTAAACGCTCATAAATTAACTACAACTACTATAGAATAATGTAACTCGATTATTTATTATGTTACTTTTGATTAACGGTTTAACTAATTTGATAAACGGTTTTAAAAGTGTTTCGGTAAATAATAATTGTCTTTTTTTGTTATAATACGAAATTCCAATTAATAAGCAAATATCTAAACTTGATTGTTTCATTTCGTAAAATAATTATTTTTGAAAATATAGAATCCTTTTACCCTGTCATTTGAAAATACCCGCTTAATTTTATTACGGCTTATATTGGTATGAGTTAACCTATAAGTTATTGATCATAACTTTATATTACATAACTAGCTTCACTAGGCATAAATTATATTTATATCTTCTGAACCCTGCAAGATATCGAAAAGAAATATACACGAAAATTGAGTTAGAATGTCTGTTTTAAGCACTAAAATTTTCATTGAAATCTGTTGAGCCGTTTTGGAACATATTCGAGTTAAACTTTCAGACAGACAGATAAAAATTCTAAAAACTATAATTAGGCATTGTATTGTTGCATGCTACGTATAAATAGCTGCTTTCACAAAAAAATTGTTGTATGTGTTGTGTAATGAAGGTGTAACAAATCAATTTCATTATACTGGTTTATTTTGTTTTAGTCTGTACAGAATGTTTTTATGTAAATGAAAATGGTACAGAAGCCAGAATGTAAATATAGTACACTAGTCGATTTTCCAACGTGAGTGCTGGCTGGTAACATATGGGTTAAGATATTCGAGTGAGCTCAGACACGGCCCATTCAAAAGGCGCTCTAAACGGAAGGATACGAGCCGTAAAATAGGATTTCATGCATGCGTTGCTTTGTGTGAACAAATATGTACGGTTGACAACGCACGACCTTTGCCAATAACCTCGGTGAATAAAAAATGATTTCATATTTCGTATATTTTCTAAAGTTGAATGTTTTACATTACTCTTTATGAATTAAGGAGAGTAAGGAGTCGTGAAATGCTTTTTAAAATACTTTAAACTTTTTTTACTGAGTAGCTGTTAGTACGACTTCGTTCGAAGGGGTTTAATATTACCTATGTTACATGAAAACAACTCATGGCAGTGGTCATATAATTATTACACTAGAACATTGTGTTTTTATACTTGTGACAGTTTAATTACTTGCTTACTTTAATTATGTGCTTACTTAGTACAGAGGTAGTAAGCATTGTAAACAAAACTTTTTTGCTTATCAGTTTTGTATGATCTGTAACTGGATTACTTGGCAGCTTCATTAAGTTTTCATGTGACTCAACAAACATTGTTGTACTATTTTTACTGAATCTTGAAACATAATACTATGTTTAAAGCATTAAAAATATGACTGATACTGAATAAATCGAACCAAAAGATTTTTGCCCAGATGTTCAACACTGTATTAATAGGTAGGTAGGTGGATGTGTGTACAATATTAATTATTCATTTACAATAACAATGGAATCCATATTATTACCCAAAAAGTAAAATTAACGCAATGTAATTTCCAACAATGGGAACCCGCGGATAAATAATAACACTTTTATTTTAGCTTCAGTGACCCTCGCAGATTCGTACCGAGAGTACTATTCTCAGAGCAATCAGCCACACATACGTGTGTCTGCTCGTCCCAAGTGCTCCATTGTACACTCGTTTTGAATATTGCATACCGCTACTATCTCTACGACCCATTCCTATTGTTCTCTGCTTATGCTTAAAGCGCTGACCATTTTGTTAGACTTTACACTTTTCTATATTAAAACAGTCTCCTTTCATATAAATATCATTTAATACATAATCACTTCACTTCATTCATATACAAACTTATAATAATTATTACACAATTGTTTGCAGAACACTCACTCATAATATAGTTACATAGACTGATAACACTTGTTCTCTCAACCGAAACCGAAACTATACTAACTCCTCTTTAGTCCTCATCGAACTTATAAAGCGTTTGAGTGTCACCCTACCACTTTTACCGGACATGACGTTATTACAAACTATCAATAAATATCCTTACTTAAATGACAATTACCCGTTAATATTATTACAATTTATACCAAACTAATAAAATTATACAATATAAAGATGTAAATTAATTATAGCGACAACATCCGGCCTTCCTGCACACGCATCCGTCCCCGGATAGCGTCCCAGTCTGGTGCAATTGCTGAGAACAAAGTAAACATAATGAGTACACGTATAAATCTAATATTTATAGTGAGTGCCCTCCATTTTGCTATTCCATCAACGGCCAGCAAATGGAAGACTAAATTGAGAAAGTGCCCCGCAAACATCCTTGGTACTCATTCAACTATAACTGTTCCATCAACGGTCAGCTATTAAAGTTAGGATTTGTAGCTTACCCTAGGCGTCACCTTTGGCCAACCCTAGTTGCATATCACCACAAACCCTAACGCAATTGCAACAGATTTATTTTACACGAATAAATACTGTCACCATCTCATTGTTCAAATACCAAAATATGTTTGAAGCAAATGCACTAGACAATAGCAATAGAATTTTGGGGAAAAGCGTGAAAATATATGGCTTGATTACTAAATACCTGACAACATCCTAGGTCATTTTTAAACCTTTATTATCCAAGTCAGTCAGTTTGATCCAAGGTTTCATGTTTTCAGCACAAGTGGTGCCCTCATATCGTTTAGTGGTCCTTTCAGCGCCTCGCATGTCTTGTACCTTATAGCGATCGTTGCCCAGTACTTCCGTCACTTGAAAAGGTCCTTTGAATAATGGCAGTAGTTTGGTACTTTGCCCCTCGTTTGATTGGCTAGGAATTCTTATGACTACCAAATCATCGACATCGTAAATTCGGGCCGCTTTTCGCTTGGAATCGAACACCTGCTTTTGTTTATCTGCATTAGCCTTGATGCGACTATTGACCGTATTTCTTAACATCGTGACGTCCACAGGTTGTTCTTCGTTAACATCCACTAATTTGTCAGAGGCGGTTTGAAGCCGATATCCGAAAAATACTTCACTGGGAATAGCTGAAGTGGTCTTGTTAATGGTACTGTTAATGCCTTGCTGAATGCTGGTAATATGAGTGTCCCATTTATTGGAATCTGTGCTAGCGCCCATACTTCTCAATGCATCAAGAATGGTGCGATTATAACGCTCCACTTGACCGTTTGAGCGTGGTACGGCTGTTGCTATAACGTGCTGTCTTACATTTTTGTCTTTACAGTACTTAACAAATAATTTAGATGTAAAAGAACTTCCTGCATCACATATAATGCGCCTGGGGTTGCCAAAAACTTTAAATATCTTATCCAATTCATTAATAACGACCTTAGTTTTTGTGTTACGAACAGGCGAAATAAATACAAATTTGGTAAAAGAATCTACAATCACCAAGATGTAGGTATTATTATGCGTAGTTTTAATAAAAGGACCTAAATGGTCTATATGCAACGTATGAAATGGTTTTGCATATTTAGGTATTGAAAACAATTTACCTTCCTTTTTGCCATAGACACTTTTAGAGTAAATACAATTAAGACAGTTTTTAATGTATTTTGACACAATTTTTCTTATCTTAGGAAACCAATAGTGTGACTTTATTCTTTCGATCGATTTATCTACGGCAAAATGGCCCAAGTCGTCATGATTAGCTCTAATTATTTGCCAAATGCATTGTTTAGGAACGACCCATCGTCTGCCATATTCAGTTCGCCGGTAAACTTTATTACCTACCAATTCGTATTCGTTAAATATCTTTTTATTAAGCTCGGCCTGACCTGATTCTAAAATTTCTCTGATTGCGCAAATATTAGTATCTTGCAATTGAACTGATAGTAACCAGTCACCCTCAGTAATAGCCAACACACTTTCATTACATATGGGAGTAGGATGTTCAACGACTGGGTTTCTACTTAATGCATCCACATGCTGCATTTGTATTCCCGGTTTATGTATTATATCAAAAGTAAATTCCTGCGTCAGTAAAACCCATCGCCCTATCCTAGAATTAATTTCTTGCTTATTTATGGTATATTTGACAGCGTTACAGTCTGTATATATTTTGAAGGAGATTCCCAATAAATAGTGACGGAACTTTTGCAACCCAACAACTATAGCCAAAAATTCCAACTCAAACGAATGATACCGTTTTTCTTCATCGGAGGTCTGTCTACTGTAAAAATGGACAGGTTTCTCTCCTTTGTTAGTCACTTGAGTCAAAATACAAGCCACACCGTCGCGACTGGCATCTGTATACAGATTAGTGGATAATTTAGGGTCGAAAATGGTTAATAAAGCATTGTGCAATAACTCGTGTTTTAATTTACTGACCGCTAGAATTTGTTCTGAACCCCATTCCCATACAACGTCTTTTTTTAAGAGCTTTGTCAATGGTTTTGTTATAATAGCACAATCTTTTATGAATTTTCGAAAATAATTTACGAGACCTAAAAATTGCCTTACTTGATGAACATTTTTAGGTTCAGGATAATCTTCTACAGCCTTCAATTTCTTTTTCCCTGGACTTATGCCGTCTTCAGAAATATTATAACCAAGAAAATTTACAGAGCTCTGAAAGAAGTGACATTTATCCAAATTTATTGTCAACCCATTATTTTGCAAAGCTTGTAACACTTTCTCTAATCGCCTAATGTTTTCGTCCACACAATCGGTACCTATCAATAGATCATCCATATAACAGATTACTTTATCGAAACGCAACTTCCCTAAGACAGAGTTCATTAATCTCTGAAACACTGATGGTGCATTGCAAAGGCCAAATGGCATTCTTCTAAATTCAAAATGACCATCGGGAGTTATAAAAGCAGTTTTAGCTATAGAACTTTTATTTACATTAATTTGGTAGTAGCCACTTTTTAGATCCAAAGAGGTGTAACATATACACCCTTTAAGTTTATCTATGAGATCCTCTACAATTGGCATTGGGTATTTTTCTTTGACAGTGACTTTATTTAAGGACCTGTAATCCACACACATACGTTTCTCACCTGAAGGTTTATCAACCAACAATACTGGACTAGCATAAGGGGAACTACTTTCTTGTATTATGCCGTTTTTCAATAGTTCATCAATAATTTCTCTTAAAGCCGACTTTTCAGATTCCGACATACGATATGGTCGATGGCAAACAGGCTTACTAGTTGTTAATTCGATGTCCAACTCTACACAAGAAGTTTGCCCCAGTGATTTTAAGTCTTTTGAAATAACACGAGGGTATTTTGAAAATAATTCACTTAATAGAGAAATGTGATCTATAGAATCAGAGTGCAACAAAGACAATTCTATCAAAGCCACCTGATCATCACTTACGGGGCGGAAAGATAAACTCTTACCTACACGTGTATACATAATTGTATCATCTTCAGTGAAATTTCTACCAATTAAAATAGGAGTGCCCGATAATTCGTCAAAAATATATAGGACAACCACAAGTGTTGCTGTATCAACTTTAAGACATACGCGTACGCCCTGAGTGACTTGAGAGCAAGAACCAATTTTAAATCCTGTTAATAAAACCGGCAAATTTAGCCAAAAGGGCACAAGATTCAATTCTTTTATCAAGGAAGTCGTTATTAGAGAACAACCACTACCCATATCAATGAAAGCCCGTTGTTTACATCCATTGATTTCAATATCTTTATAAAACTTATCTTTGGGGGTAGGCTCGATAATTAACTTGACCTCGCCATCCTTTTCAACTTTAGTTTTAGGCTTAGCCCTACATGCGAGTTCCAAATGGCCAAATCTGTTACATGAATTGCATTTTACATTATCCTTTTGGTTGCAGGTAGTCTTTTTATGACCATGCTCGCCACATCGAAAACATGTAATATTTGAACTAAAACTATTTAGTGAAGCTGAATTAAAGTTTGAAGAACTCTCAGGCTTTCTATCAGTACTATAGGGTAAACGAGATACATTTTTATTATGTATACTGTTATGTTTATGAATTGGCTTTTCGTCAGACTCAGAATGAATTTTTCCATGCAAGAATGAAGATAAGTCATCACAGTATTTAAAATTGCCAGCATCAGCAGCGGTACTTATATTTTTATTGCCAATAGACCCTACGATTATAGAGATGATATCTTGTTCAGAAAATGACAGTCTCATTTTATCAATCTTGCTCTTTTGTTGAAAATAAAATTCGTATAACGATTGGCCATGTGCAGGCTTTGTTTGGAATAAGTCTTTTAACAAATTGTACATATTACGCTTAACTTGGAATGTATCAAGGAGAGTATTTCGCCAATCCTTCCACTTCCAAGTTGTCCACTGAGTTTTATTTTTCTGAAGCGAGTCATACCACGTTTTAGCAGTGTTACTCAATTTTTGCAAAGCTTGATATCGTAAAACACGGTCAGACCAGCTGAAAGCACGAGAATTGGCTTCCACAACATTAACCCACATTTGGATATCGTCTACTAAAGGATCAAATTCGGGAATCACTGAAGATAAGATAACGTTCTGGCTTACTGAGCGAGACGCACGCCTGGTGCGTCTCGATTTCCTATGTCTATATTCATCCGAGCTGCTACTGCTTGTCGATGAGGAACTAGAAGAGCTAGAACTCGAAGTTGAGACCCTTCGTTTGCTCTTTTTGTTCCGTAACTGCTTGCGGCTTCGTGGCATTTTGGGCGAATTTTTGTATCCCACTTCTGATGTTAGACTTTACACTTTTCTATATTAAAACAGTCTCCTTTCATATAAATATCATTTAATACATAATCACTTCACTTCATTCATATACAAACTTATAATAATTATTACACAATTGTTTGCAGAACACTCACTCATAATATAGTTACATAGACTGATAACACTTGTTCTCTCAACCGAAACCGAAACTATACTAACTCCTCTTTAGTCCTCATCGAACTTATAAAGCGTTTGAGTGTCACCCTACCACTTTTACCGGACATGACGTTATTACAAACTATCAATAAATATCCTTACTTAAATGACAATTACCCGTTAATATTATTACAATTTATACCAAACTAATAAAATTATACAATATAAAGATGTAAATTAATTATAGCGACAACAATTTTGTGACAAACAGTGTTTAGAATCGCTATAATGCCGACAGCACCATTGGCGCAGTTGCTAAACGAATGGTTTTCTATGCTACGTGTTTCGAGTTTGATCCCCGGATGGGGCCAATATTTGTTTGACCAACAGATAGGTATTTGTGCATGTGAGATTTATATCTGAAAACTGTACCCACGACACGTAAGAAATGTAAATTATTAAATGAGTTGCGAGAATTGTGAAAATAAAATAGCAACGGCGTGAAGTACCTCGTCACACTCGTAGAACGGATGGCCATTGGGACAGAAAGGTCTAAAATGGGGGAAGCCATTGTTCTGCAGTGGATGTCCTTCGGCTGCAATAATGATGATGATTGTCTCGTTTAATGCCATCTAAGTCTCTTTTCACATAAAGTTTTTAATATCCAAGATTAAAGGTTTCATATTAATCTTTTGTGCGAAGTCCTAACATTACTACTGAAAAACAATATTTTTATACTAGCGACCCGTCCCGGCTTCGCGGGTAGCACTAATTATTGAAACAACGACATAAATATGCCAAAAAACCAAAAAAACTGCTGATTCGATCGCTACCGCAAAATCAGTCCAGCAATTTTAAATTAAGAGTTTGTAGGGAACAATCGATTTGTATATATATATATATATATATATTTATTTATTTATGGTATAACCAGTGCAAAGGTATTAGCAAAATGTAGCAGTACGTGGACGAGATCAGTACAAAACTAAAGATTGAATACAAAAACAAAAGACCGTAGTCGAGAATAAATTCATTGTACTGCAAGGAACACAGAATTCAAATTGAAATAAACTAATCATAATTATACCAACAATAGGATCGAAAGATATTGTCAGGAGCACTGACATTTCATCTCACTGTAGACATTGTTTGTATTTCGACTCAACAGTAGTAATCTAAGTTACTGGTCGGATTGTGGAGGAACTTGGTCGGAACTATAGAGCTAAGCGTATCCATTTAACTAATGCACTGTCCGACAATTGGTCTTGGTGCAAACGAGGCAGTTTGTTCCCTGAGTAACATATTAGCTACGTTACTTACTCGCTTACTTAGTCTTTCCACTGTCTACAATGTCTGCTACTTTGTAACTGTGAGCCGAAGCTTCGTCTAAATAATATTTTTAGAGTTACGAACGTCCGAAGGAAAAAACGGCGGAACCCTTATAGGATCACTCGTGTGTCTGTCTGTCTGTCCGTCTATCACAGCCAATTTGCTCCGAATCTATTGAACCGATTATGTTGAAATTTGGTACACATATGGATTTCTACGACCCAAACAACTACGTGTAGCGTGTTTAATATAACATGGTAAATCTTTCAATATTGTGCGTAAAAACTTACGTTTGCGGTTGGAATGTAGGGGAGAACAAGTTTTCAACTACAATGTTAAGTTTGTTCTTGGGATAAGTTATTGGTACAAGACCGAATTCAACAATAGACAATATATTCGGCAATATCGGAACTCTCTGCATGCGAGGTCAACTCGCACTTGTCTGGTTTTTTTCATATAACTTATGTTTAGTACTCTTGTACATTAATCCGACTTTGCCCTCTTTTTTCCCCCTGACTCCCTCTATGAATTGAAGGTTTTGCTGGTAGAAAACTAACACTCACAGCGTGGTGATTAGGCACTATCAAATTCCGCCCAATATTACGACAACATGAAGCCGGTCGTTTATGGGGGAGGCTTTTTTTCAGCAGAGGACGTTTTTGGCTGATATGACAATGATGAAGTTAGAAACTAATTGCTTTGTGTAGAATATAGATATTCACCCATACCTGGAAGCTGACCCCATCTTGGTTGAAAACAGGCTAGGAAGAAGATAAAGAAATAAGAGATGCCACTAGTAACAACTGTTGCTGTGATTGTGTGTGTGGGGTTAAAAATCAAATTCAATTGAATGAAGTAACAATTTTGCTGCGCTTCGTACGGCGAGTGGCGAATACCGAAATCCCACCCCCAAAAAATATGGTAGATATACGATATCGGGGCCTTCAAGGAAAAACTGTATGTCTGCCCTGAAGGTCGGCAATAGATCAGCAAATCTTCTGGTTCTTCTTCTATCTTTTCGTATAATTAGTAGCCAACCTTGTGTCAGAGTTGTTTCAGCCACCCAAAGGCCTCGGTCATGCTTAATGACTGCCGTCTAGTAAGAAAAACCGGGGCCGACAGTTTTACGTGCCCTCCGAAGTACGGAGATGCTCAATTCAAATACCTCTATGCGATCACCCATCTGTAGACTGATCGCGCCGAGCGTTGCTTATCCCCACCGCTTACCTATCAGTGAGTGCAACTAACTATGAGTGCCTCATAATTTCAGCCAAAGGACGTCATCTGCTGAACAAAAGCCTTCCTCTTAGATTTACACAATTGTGTCATCGTTTTGGGGGGAATTTACCATTACTCGCTTGGCAGGCGAGTTGGTGAGCGCAATATGGCTACTGTTACAAAAGGGACGCTGCTGCCCAGCCCTTTGGTTTAGAGTCCCTTAGTCACCTTTTACGACATCCACGGGATGGGATGGAGTGATGCTATTTTTTTTTCTTTTTCTTTTTTTTTTAAAAACGTTGCCCCACACTAGGATTGCTCCTGTGTCGTGGGTTACAGACATGAATTTCACATACAATACACCCAGACCCGGAACAAATACCTGCAGATCATACAAACATTTGTTCCGTGCGGGAATCGAACCCACGACCCGGTGCGCAGCAGCCGACTGTATCAACCACTGCACCAACCGTGCCGCCGTTCTTAATCCGGAACACACGGATATAGACACCATATGGACACGGACAGTGCCTCTGGTGTTGCGGATTATGGGCGCCGGTGATCGTTCAGGCGACCCACATGCTTGTTTGCCCTACTATAATACCAACACAGGTATATAAAAAACTATATCTAACGTGCTCCTTATCATTAATAAAAGTTATATTTTCAAACGAATTTTCAACAAAAACAATAATAAAATTTCACATTAAAGCAATTTAGGCCTGTAGTTCGAATGCGGCACTGGCAACGTTGTTAGTTCCAATTAACGCGGTAACCTCAGCACATATATGGGCAATTAAATGGAGTGATACCTTACTTCCATTAGTACCCCGTATGTGTTGTTTACATCAATTAACAGGCATGTTAATTTTAATGCTCGCATCTGTTGCCCGCTTTGTGTGGCGTGCCTTCACTGACTCGACGACTTACGATTAAACACAGTTAATTGTCGCACAATTCATCCTGTTGTTTGTAATTTACAATTCATTTGCGTAAATCATAATTAATACTTGTTTTGTTACTTATTTTAATGAGCAATGGTCGGATGGTGTTCGTTAATGGCGCGGTTGTATTGGAACAATCGCGATCAGCTCTTATGGTTTGTTACACATTTTAATTTGTGCTATTAGAAGGTTTAGGAATATAGAAACAATACATGATTCACTTCTTCATCGAAATGATTTTATTAATATACCGGGACACGTACTATAACAAAATTAATAACTGGCCATTCTCATTTAATCCAGTTCAATATTAATATGCAATTAAAAATATAGATATATTATACAAGTTCTTATTTCACTAATCCACGATATTTTGCAGCTGACACTCCAGCAGTAATGACAAGAGCATGATTAATAATGTCATTAATATTGGCATGCCGTCCACGCAATCACTTTTACAGTAAGACTAGATTTCGTTACGGATCTACGAGGTAAGTCAGAACCCCTTCTGGCTATGAAGTCGCGTGAAATTTAAAATGCCACTAATGACTACTTTAAAGCCATGACACTTACAAAAAAAGGACTTTCCATATTATTTCATTTTTATTTTGTATAATGTACATCTCTGTGTGGTGGAAAGTACTTTTCTTTTCTATTCTACAGCTCCGTAACCTTATGGGAATAATGCTGTTGCAGTAGATATTATTTATTGTTAGAAGCAAAAGGTGAGAGTGGGATGCGTCAGGCATATGTAATTGTTTTATTTCTTAAATGTTAAAAAAATGTTACCGTTTCTTTGAAATTAATTAACATTTATTCAAAATAGACTGAAAATAGGAAACTGTTTTACTGTGGATCATAGGGTACAGAGGATGTTTACATTATAATATGATCAGCTATGTCCCGCCATTGGGCATACAATATTTTAAAACAATAAAAGAAATCATTACTAAAAGCATACAATGTCAAAAAATTTAAAACTATTATACCATAATCAAATCGGAAATTATAAAGTATAGTATATGGCTGTATATATGGATTATTTATATTGTATTGTATAAAGTATTATTATATAGTTGTATATATGTGCATATTATTTAAGTGATTTATGGAATAAATATACACTTTCGTATTATATTTAATTGCCTAGATATGCTATTTGGTTATATTAATATAATAAGTACACCACGGATTACCCCCTTTGTCTTTTTTCATCTTTTTCTTGTCTCTCCAAAGGTTGTCTGTAAGAGCTAGTCGCTAATACCGCCCATCTGTACAATTACTGTTCATGGTATGATTCCTAGTAGTTGTTTTTAAAATAGTGTACAATAAAGAATATTCTATTCTATTCACATTTATTCGAATTTTCAACGTATCCATGACGACGAAAAAGATTCAAACGTGATGAAAACATAACACTAATCAATACACATAAGACTGATTTTGAATAATGAAAACCATGTATATAAAATAAAATAAATTTGAAATTAGAATTCATAGCCAACAAAAAATATTTTTATTTAAAAACACCAGTATGTATGTATGTAAAACCTATTATATAGTGCCAGTTTTGAGTCTGCTTCGAATATAACCGACTGAATAACAATATTATATTTATGAATATATTACAGTATTTATTATATCATTCAAAAGACGTCCATTGCTGAACAAAACTGTCCCCTATAGATATCCACAGCAATTGTATTGTCAGGAATTTACCAGTACACGCATCACGCTAGGCAGGCGGGTTGGTGAAGGCAAAACGGCTGCTGTTCCACAGAAGGAACGCTGGTGCCCATCCCTCTGTCTTAGATTCCCATATTCACCTTTTACGACAGGAGATGGAGTGGTGCTATAGTCTAAATCCGGACACCAGACGGATTAACTATACTTATCGCGTTATCCCATTTAAAACCAAACATCATCTTAGCAACAATACCGTTAAATGCATTAAAGAAACTTTTACCAATATATCTTAAGGTTATATAAAACTGTGGTATGGACGTTAAGCGGGAATGCAATGCCACAGGTCGTCGTTTTTATGCTCCCCTTTAATGTTATTTCCCCGTTTATGACACTATAAAGACGATACCGGCCACTACGCGTAATGAAATCTCGTGTTCAATACCGCGCAGACAACGCTAACAAAGGAGTCTTTAAGTAAATATTGCAAAAGAACTGGTCAATTGAATTATTATAATGTATCAATAATCCGTGCGGTGTCCATGTGCATTAAGAATAGAAGAACACAACTCCATCTCCTCCCGTGGACGTCGTAAAAGTCGACTAAGGAATTTTAAACTGAGGGAATGGATAACAGTAGCCATACTGCGCTCACCAACCCGCCTGCCAAGCATGGTGGGACTGGTAAATTCCACCGAAAATGAAGACACAATTGAGGAAATCTATGAAGGAGCCCTTTGTTAAGCAGTGGACGGCCTATGATAATTGATTGATATCATGATAATGATGAAGTACAGAAATAATATTATAAATCGAAAGGTGTATCTGTTCTCTTTTGTTTGTTACTTCTTGAAACCTCAACTACTAAACTGATTTCCACGGATTTTTACACAGAGTTTGAGCATTAAACGGAAGAGGATATAGAATACTTTTTATCCCGAAAAAATACTTTTCCAGAGAGAGGTACTAAGGGTTAAGAAAGTATCACTAGATGGCGGTAATGTAAATTTCGTTCACTGTGCGTTGTATACATTCAGATACTTTTTGATCATATCCTCGTATTCTCTTTTATAATTGATTACCTAGCTATACTTTCATATACATTCTCATATACACACTCTTATATACATACTCTGATATACTCATACATTCACACAGACACATATAAAGGCATTTTTCTTTCTGGCTAACCATTCTTATAACCGACTTCCGATGTATCCAATGTAACTTTTTAGTCTAAAATAATGTGATATTCTCACATTACTCCCCATAACACAAGTTAAATCTTTCTTTAGATACGCGATGGTAAAACCGGTGCCGCACCTCGCGACACCCTGAGCCGCTCACACCGGTGTTGCTCCCTGTCACCTGTAGTGGTGGCCATTTAGGGGCCCATCTTGTGAGTGGTCACCGTCTGCCATAAAATTTAATTTAAGGTGGAAATGTAGACGCCGTTTTCTCCGTTTTTTAAAGTATCCATGTAGCACCCATTGCAAGACCTTATAATTGTAGTTTCCATCTCATACAATAGTTTTACACCTCCAGGGACAATCCAAGACTGCATTTTCATAGTGCAGCTAGGAGAGGGGGTTAGTGTCCTATTACATGTTAGATTAAAAATCTCTAAAGCGCTCCTGCGTGTTGGACCCACGTCCCCACGTAAACCTATGGAAAGACCGAGTTCCTCCGTGCACAGAATGAACCCCTGAAGATAGGCATTTTTTTGCATTAATAAATAAGTTGTTATTCATAACATACTTCGTTTATTTGTTTGGTTTGTTTGAACGAGCCTGTCCGAGTATTTTTTTGTGAGCTTCGTGAAATACGGTAATTTTATCGTCCGGATCACTTGATCCGATCACGATCACGTGTTTATAAGAGAAAGTCTGTATCAGACGGGATTTGAGCCTTTGATTCGTATATTTTTTTAGTTCCTAATATACTTTCGCATAATGAGGTAGGCATAAATTTTAACAGTTTAATAATTTGGCATAATATTTTTAGCATAATTATCATTTGGGCTTTATTTATCCGGCAAAATTTTGAGTCGCAAAAAGTCGAAAATAAATACAGTTTAGTTCAACATAACTTGAATATTTTATTTTACTTACAAAAGTTATTTCACAAAGCGGTAAAGGTAAATTTACAAAACTTACCCTTTCTCGAAGTTCATTTGGTTCATCATTGTGATCCATATTTGTTTAGATATCAGTTCATGATTTATTTCATTATGCTTTAATATTGTGATGGAAATCTGTAGAGGAGGCCTTTGTTCTACAGTGGACATCCTTTGGCTGATATGATGCTGATGATTGTAGGCGTTTATAATATATATTATGCTTTAGATTAATATGCTTCTAAGTCGTTATGCTAACAGTAATTATGATAAAAATGTTATGCCTAAACATTTAAGCAGAATTAATATTATGCTTTATCAGTAGGATAAGTGAATGTGTGCCATGATAAATTATTGCATAAAAAAGAATGCGGATCATACAATAAGCGTAGTGAACCGTCAGGCGGCCGATAAGTACAATGATGGTATTCGGGTAGGGCTGAGCAGTATCGAATTAGCATTTAGGCGCTTGTTTCATGAACCGATTGATGTCGGCAAGTACAAATCGATGTGGAGTTGTTTATTACGGAGGTATCAAGATGATTCGATTTAGAAGGGTTTGCGGTTGCAAACCATAAGTATACCATTACCATAGGTTTATGGAGTGGCCCGGAGTTTGCGTGTACGAACAAAACGCTGGCCTCAGATATGATTGGCGGAAGATATTGATCTGTATCCACCCCATATTTAAACGCTGATACTGAACACGAATCAATAAAAAAATGAAAAAGTACAATTATTCGTAACCATAAATAGCTGATATTTGCAGGGCGCAATCACCCCACTGCTTGCCTACGCGGCTAACTTTAATGCCTTTCTGCATGCGCCGCGCTGGTGACTTATTCTGAGAGTCATTTGGGGCATCTCGGGGTTATTCTCCAATACTTAAACTACAATTATTTTTCGAAGTAAACGTTTGGGTTATTAATTAAGCGTAGGATTTGTAAACCATTTTTTGGCGATCAAGTACATTTCTTATCTTTGTTCTGGAAATATGACACGGATACAGAGCAACATCGTAAATAAATGAGGAAACCTATGCCAAAAACATACATGCATAACTACAAAATTATATTTGTTTGCTCATAATTAAAGGTAGACTATCACGCATCGCTAAGTATTTACTTAGGGTAGCGATGCACCACATACAGATACGAATATTACCACACACGTCATCTTTGCACTGCACCCGCATACCAGCTAATCTAACATTCAGGACACGGTAGTTCCATCGAAGTAACTCAAATAAGTAGTACAGAAGTATCACTGCATACAATGCGCGATAATAAGAACACATATTTACGGTATTCTATCAACTGGATATGTATCCCGGTATGATTCTATTGCATAAGTCACCAATGAATCATTGACAGTCACTGGTTTATTGCTGATATTGACAGATTTGTCATATGTTGAATGTCATAATTGTATCAAATGCTAAATGTGTAGAAATAAGCATTAAAATTATTTTAATAGTTAAAATTATCTGTTTTTAGAATTGCAATGCCTCGTGCTAGGTGCTGAATATGATACAGCGGACTGACAGAGGCCCCTTACCACCCAAGTAAGTGAAATTGATCGCAGAAATACTACGAGTACACTCTCAGTACGGTAGTGAAATTCTTGCGGGCACCGACGTACTGGTAAAATAAGCACCCTCCCGTTTAACTCCAAATAAAACAGAAATAATCAGTGTAGGTACCGGATCCTACTCTTTTATTTAAATTTATAGCCCACCAGGACAAACATTTGACTTTCTACACATCCCAGAATTCAACACACGTAAATGTCATAGTTGTCATCGGAGCCTTTAACAATCTTAGCTTAAACTCGAGCTATGCCAGCACGGATGAGAGCAGCGGGGCAGTTACAAACTGGGCTGATCTCTATGGCCTGGTACTAATTCACAATAGTTAGCTCTCTGCATTCTGTAACCACAGACGTGCGTCGCTGCGAAATTTGACAGCTCCAAAATTAAAACTAAATTTTCAAACCACTATATAATATGTATGTCAACCAATCCCTAAGATCTAACACACACTGATTGTATGATCCATTCAGGCCACTGCTAAGCCAATCATAGTGCCCTTCAGACACCATTTAAACTTTGCCAAAGATGACTAGGAGCGATACGCAGCGAAAGTGAATAAAAAATTGCTTAAAGTAAAATTTTCCTCCAAACTTTGAAATTTCTCAATGTGATTTGGAGAACAGATTACCAGTACATCTTAAAAGACTGCAGAATCTTCCGTATTCCAGGCTGCTCATGGAACACCAGCCACAAGCTCACTGAATATGAAAAGCTATATTCAAAGGAACTACTCTCTCAGGCAGGAATTCCCAAAAAAAAACTCAGACCCCAATAGGCAATATACTTTAGAAATCCTATCTCTAGTTTTTTCCTCTTGATACAAAATACTTACCAATTCCTAATCCTCCTATTATAAATATTAATCATTCATATATCAAGTTGGTAGACGCTACACAACTTCTTGAAAGTTACAAATAAGAACTTGTGGTAATTAAGTCGATTTTTAGACTTCGTCGACTCCCAAAATCAATGGGAAACCGATATCAACAACGAATCTGCAAAGTAGCTTAGCAACTACTTGTTAACGAAAAACCTCCCAATAAACAGCCACGGCTCTCAGATAAATGCCCGCTAGCTCCATTAAACAATGATCTCAGTATTAGCGCGCCTTTTAATGAAAATCGTACGCTAGTTAAATTCTCAACCTTACGCAACATAAATAGGATGGGTATAAACGATAGGTGGTAACCGATGCCATTGACCTCACTGCGGCATACGACACAGTCAACATAAACAAAGTACTGTGAAAAGTTGCCGCCTTTACCAGATATCAGCGTCAACGTTCTTGAGTAAATACTACTAAACCGGCGGTTCCAAGTATACCTCGGTTTTGGAAAAAGCAGATGGTGCATAGAGAGAATTTTATTTAACTGCCACAAGGAACCGTCCTAGCTCTTATTCTGTTCAATTTATACACTGACGCTCAAACCCCAAATACTCCACTTGTCTATGCCGATGACCTCCAGGAACAGAACACTGCTTGTCTGCTGGTCTGGCCTACCTCAACTGCTACTACCAGGCTAAATCCCTTAGAGCGATCCCAGTTAAGACGGAATCCTATGTCTTACATCTTCGAAACCGGGAGGCTGGTAAAAACTGCGCATTGCTTAGCGTAATATTGATATAATGCACAGCAAGGTACCTCGGTGTCAGTTCAAGATTAACGTCAGAGCCCGCAACAATACTCTAAGACACCTCGCCACCACGTGTCCTATGAACTAGCTGTATTTTCAGCGGTTGAGTATGCTGGCCCAGACTGAGTCCAGGCAGCCCACGCTATATACATGGATATGGCCGTCAACGATTCATACCGAATTGTGCCCGGTACTCTTAAGCCTATGCCACTACAAGCTTACCCCAAACGGGAATAGCCGTGAGATCGCATGTGCTGTTCAGAATCTGTGACAATCGAAAGACAACAGATACCCACTTCTCTCACCTCTCCATGTCACCACAGTTTCCTCACAAATTCCATGGCTATTAACAAAGGCCCCTCTGAGGATAGGCTGTGTTTACAAATTGCTCAAGACATCTCTTTATACGTTGAAAAACATCAGCAGTACAAACAATGTTGCAGGTAAAATTACATTTTAGGGAAGCCCCATATGCAGAATAGAATTAACGCCACACGTCCCTTTCGTCAACTTTGTTTTTTTTTTGTTGGCCTTCTCGCATACATTTCTGGGAAATGTGGTTGCTTAACCGGTCATTTCTGGCGAAGCCAAAAGAGGTCTCCATCCAGATCAACTTTGTCTTTTATATAAGCTTAATTTTAATTAGCATTAGCTTAGCATAATTTTATTGTTTAATGCGTGTTTTAAACTTCCCATCAGTTAAATGTTTTGGTGGTTACCAAATTATAGAATTGGAGCTAATTCCCTAAGAAAGATTTATTTGTCTTGGTCAATCTATATTAAGGTACCACTATTTATGAGTATTTCTAGTATATTTGTCATAATAGTTGCTTTTTACGAATGAAATAAAAGTATCTTTATTTTTAGCACTTAGGTTCACGCACGTACATATATTATACTTACAAAGATATAAAGTGATGGCAGTGTTAGTATATTGATTATTTTAATTAAATCTCTAAGCGACTTGTCGTAGAAAACGCGGATAGCGCTTTTGTGTAATATAAAAATTCAGTCAACATCATCTGCTTCCCCCCAAAACAGGTTGTTGTGGACATACGCGAAATTCACTAGTACACTAGTAGTAGTAGACAGCAGTAGCTACGTCAGCAAGCTGTCTTATCTTTCTTACTGCATATGCAGCAAAACTTAACCTGCTTGATAAAGGTGTGATGTAAGCTCCCCATTGTTGTTAACGATTCTATGCTCTAATCAATAGTGGTACCCAGAAAACCGTTACATACAAAAGATTGGATGATGATAGTTTGTTTACCTTCGAGCACTAATTTTAATACGACTTGGGGTACGGCAAGGTTAGGTTTAAACATTTAGTTTTATTTCTATTCAGCAAAAGGTTATTTATAGCAAACCTTTAGACAGAGAAGATAAGCTACCATTTACATGCCCCGCCAAAGTTCTTAATCTTTTTACAGATCCCTTGTCTTTAAAATGAATAAATTTTAAAGACAGCTTCGTAGTCGTCCGCATTGTATTATATAATTTAGTCATCATGTATAAAAGATCATTTATATAATCAAGAAACACAAAAGGGCCCAGAATTGTACCTTGAGGCGTGCCCATTATCACTTTGACATTTTACATCGTTTAAATATGCTGCCTTTCTGAAAGATGGGATAATACTAGCTCAAGAACATTTCCGCGAATTCCATAGTGCCTTAACAAAAGCCTTGGAAAGATCACAGAACAAACAAATAGCTTCTCGTGAGCCTACCACCTCTAAAGTGTCAGTGACTAATTTCGCACCCTATCGTCTATCTTCTATCTTCATCATATTTATTGTCAAATGGGATAGCATCTGATCAAGCAATCATCTTTAAAAGACGTCACTCAAAGCTGGAAAACTGGTCTATAGTTTAAGGGATTGTACTGGCAGCCTAGTTTTGAGAATTGGGACCACTTAATTGTGTTTCATTAGATCAGAAAATGTACCGCTATCTAACAAATATTTCTATACAAAGCTCTCCAGCTCTCTCTAGCTTTCTATACAAAGATTTAAAAAAGAATTGTTAGTGTTATTGTTGAGTACAGTTAATACAGACATATTTTAAATTAGGATTACGACAAAGCTATACTTGTACTGTCTGTGCATAAGGCTCTAACAAATTACTCCACAGCACCCGATTCGTAAAAGTTTTGCTGTTCAAAACTGTTTCGTTTTACTTATTAGGTATAATTTTTGTTAAACGTGATTGTTATTTATCGCACGTTATTGTCCGTGAACCTTCTTTATTTTCCAGTTATATGTAAATTGTTCCTCTCGCCTATTATTTACCCATTAGTTACTTAGGAGTATTACCTAACACTCGAACCACTGTATTACGTATTGATATTCAATTAATGGTAAAGCTTGGCTATCAAACGTTGGAGAGCGTACGTTCCGGGAAATGGCTTCAGAACCAATATTTGGTAATTCTTCTTATAAGTTAATAAACGGATTTACAATAGATTATGTTGGCAGTCCAGTTGAAAATTAAAATTGTCTTAGCCTGTAACTAAGACGTTTAGGAACGCCAAATGCTAAGTGTGAGAAAACTACCGTGCAAAGACATGCCACGTTGCCTAACCGTGTTCCAGTACCATCGGTTTCACCATATGAGAGGATGGGTTGAAATAGTTGTTCCACTGCGGATGCATCACCTGACACGCGCTGGTATTGACGCCTCGGGATATTAGTTGTGGAGGGTGCTGCCCGGATCTGAGACACGCTACACCACTAGCCAACCGCAGGTAGGTTCCAAGTAGTATTACGTCGATACAAAAGGTTGCACCGCCAATGTTATGACATAACTAATGTCATCAACAAAATATAATAAAAAAAATTGTTCCTAGCACTCAGCAATGCTTAAATAACTGAGGGCGTAACCGTAAAAAGACTTAAACAAAGTAATGTAACTTCTAAAATGTGAAAGCATAAAGTACTTAGCTCGAGAATATTTCGTTTAATAAATTGTCAATTTCGTACTTAGTAAAACTGTGTTTAACATCATTTGATGTAAATTAATACAATCATAATGGCTGTCAAAGTATCGCACGACACCCCGGAGGCTGTGGTAATGTAACGAGGTTAGGAATTTGTTATCCCCCTGGGACATAACCCACTGCCAGCTTATCCCTATCCCGGTTCATCCATAGAGGTTCCTAATAATATTTCTTCATGGTATTTCCCACTTGAGAATACTGAGTTGCTGTTAGATTTGTTAAGTTATTTCACGCTTGTCTACACAAAGGTACTTTCTTTTCTTGCCCTTTCCTTGTCTGCAATTAAATAGATGAAACACGCTAGGGAAGGTTTTGTAAGTACAGTTTATACAGATATAAATCTCACATGCACAAGCATAATATTTGTTTCGTGCGGGGATTGAACCCTCAATATGTAGCGCAGAAAGCCAATTGTTTAACTAATGCACCAAACCGTGCTGTTGAGCAAAAAATGTTGCAAACACCTTATAACGAATACGCTTGTGATCCTGAATGGGTTAGACAGGGAATCGGGTGTGCCCATGGTTGTTCAATGCTCGCTAACATGTGATTGGAGTGCTGCGTAGTTCTCCGCATGGAATAGGCAAGCTCTTTCTACAGTTGGGTGTATTTATTGCAAATAAGTGATTATTTCAAAAGGATGGAAGCAATATCCTAATTTTGCATTAATAAAGAGTTGTTGACGATGATTGTTGTGTGTTGTGAACTGTTGTCGCTAATATGTTTACCAAAGTATGGTTTTAATGCAATAAGTATACGCTAAACGACGGCTAAACGATTGGCTTTCTGCGCTACGAGAACCAGGTTCGATTACCGCACGGAACAAATATTTGTATGACAGTAATTGTTCCGATTTTGCGTGTTTGTGCATGTGAGATTTATGTTTGTAAGCTGACACAGAACTCCAGTGCGATCCTATTGTATAAGAACGTTTGTAAAGTAGAAAAACAACTAGGGATAAAAGCACTCGTCAATTTTAAGTATTTTTCTCTTGCCTAAAACAAATAACACACAATGTCTTTTAGAAAAGTCATGTCGTTTTAAAGTAATAAAAATGCATCATCATCATCATTTCGGCCGAATGAAGTCCACTGCTGGACACAGGCCTCCCCCAAAGATCACCACAGCCACCGATATGGATGTGTTGCGGGCTCATTGGGGGGTTTTGCCATAATCGCCACGCTTGGCAAGCGGGTTGGCGATCGCAGTTGAGTTGTTAATGTACTCGAAGGACGCCGCTGCCCATCCTCCGGCTAATCCCTTAGTCGACTTTTACGACACCCATGGGAGGAGATGGGGTGGTGGCATTCTGAGCCGGCACCACATGGCATATAAATAAAAATGCATAAAGTTCAATAACTCGATAAATATAAACTTTGATATAACTTGTAGCTAGTGCATTACATTGCATCTTTAAAATATATGGAGCATCACACTTAGAATTGGAAAGTCCTTTTAAATAATTCACCGTATATCACTATAAAGTCGGAGGTGACATCGTTGAACACGTATCTCCACTAATCCTATATCCGCTTCCTGGAAGAGTGTTGCTCTATGCAATTTTCATGATGCCATATTCATGGGTATACCAATAAATATTTTTGAATATATATTTAACAATATTTTATTACACAGTTGTTCCAAAATTTGCAAGATCTTTTTATACGACAAGGTTGTATGATAAAAATGTATTCGGTTATGAAAACGTGAAGCAATTAAATCAGCATGTTTTTATTCCTGTTTTTAATACTGTATAATTCTAACTCTAAGAATTTGAAATTGTATCATACTGGTAAGCGGCATAAGTCGCTGAACAATTATATTTTTTCAAATCGCTTGCACCCTCTCGTTTAGCTTCATTACCATATTTTTTCTTAATCAAGTCATTATTTAAATATGTTGCTATTATCTGGTTATGAGAATGTTCACCAACGTTTCTAAAATAAAGAAAATAACGATTTGTAATTTTTTAATTATTCAGCGACTAATATCGCTGCCTGTATACTTTTAATAGCTAAAAGAAGCAACTACACACTAAAAAAATAAGTATTCTATATTCAAACCAACATCGTACACATCGCCAGTAACATCTCGGCTAGCAATATTTACATTCAAGACGGCAAAACTTAACGTCTAGCAACCCTTTAGGGGGTAACAGGCGAGTTTGCCACGCTAGCGTTTCACAGCGTCGTGCAAGTATTGTACGATTTCTAACTCGACTTTCCTCTTGTGTATGTGAACGTTTTTCACTTGTTATGTACGAATGATAAAAACGTGCAACGAATTCCAAAGCGTTCGATCGAGTTTAGACATCGGAATGTATGTGAAGATCTAAACGAATGTTTACCATATTATTATTCTGTTGGTATATGTATGTTAAGTTATTATATTGAATATAGATGAGATCAGCAATAGAATTTAGTTTAGTATGTCATATAATTTCAGCTAGTAACAGACAGTCGTGTAACTTCCTGTGGATATCGACAGCAGATATACGTGTGATGTTTTTTTTTTCAAACGTTGCCCCACACTATGATTTCTCCTGTGTCGTGGGTGCGTTTACAGACACTAATTCCACACACAATACACCCAGACCCAAAACAACTACCTGCAGATCGTACAAATATTTGTTCCGTGCGAGAATCGAACCCTCGACCCGATGCGCAGCAGCCGACTGTATCAGCCACTGCACCAACCGTGCCGTCTAAGTGATGCTGATAATACGTGCATCGTTTTAACTATTAATATGAAACCCACAAAAAAAGCAACCCTAACAGTTGGCTGCCGTAACTCTGATACAACGATGGAAACCACGGTTACAATTGAATATGTCTAAGCTAACAGGATTTTTATACTTTTCTAATATCTTTCATGTACAGTTTCGTTTCGTAATTATTATCGCGTACTGATAACGAATGTGTGTGATTATTTCATAATATTCGCTGCAAAACAAAACTTTGCAACTACTCCCCTTTCATGCACAAAAATGTGATGACTTATAGCCTGACCTAATATGTAACGGACATTTTTGTGATATTTAAATGAATTCTAGTTTTAGCATTCTCACCAAACTTAGAAACAGACAAACACAGAAAATCAAAAAATTGCAGTTTTGGCATCAGTACCGTTATGGACGCGGCGATGATTTAAAAAAAAGTTCAATTTACAGTTATTATCTCTACGATTTACATATATTATACTAACTTTTACTTTATCTTAACCAGTTTTCCCATGTATATTGGCATGGCTTTCAGTCTGACTTTGCTCAACTGTGTTATGCACTCGAAGTTAACAAATATATATCGGAGCATCAGGACATGTCATCAGAATCAGACATTATGTGGGCAGATAATTGGGATTACGTGCATTGAGAACAAACAATATACAGATTGACACAATGTCAATCCTATCTTAAGTTTTAAGCAAATCACTTACAGTATGAATCCTAATGAAATGGACGGCATGTAACCGCTCGTTGTGGGAATCTATGATCTATGTTGTTCAACAGTGGACATCCTTTGACTGATATAATGATCCTATAATCGATAATAGATCCTAATGATAGATGAATCCTAATTATATTCACTTTTCTAATTATTAACATTACATACTTATGAAACGTGAATTTTAATTTCTTTATGTGAACTTTATTGTTGTACACATGCATGTGTATGTACAATAAAGAGAACATAAATAAACACATATATTTTTTAAATAAAGGGTAATATATCCTATTTATTACGACGGTTCTTGGTTACTTAGTTTTTAATGATTCAATTTGTAAAATTTTTATACTTATTTCTTTCTTCTTAACCAAAAGGCGTTACTGTCGAATTAGATCACGCTATGGTTTCGTTGGCAAAAAGTGATGTTATGGGTCAGCTCAGATTAAAATGATTTGTATATTTCCCATTAAGACAAACGTATTATTAGAACGAAGTTCTATTAGGCGGCTTACAGTTGAGTGAACTTGCTGAAATCGTCACGTAAGGAAAAAGCGTTATACCTCTTGAAGCAATTTTTCTTTTTCTTTGTCTTTTTCTATTATATATGGTAGATGACATTTCCCTATCTTTCTTTTTCTCTCTGTCTCTGTAGCTGTATCTAAACACGTATAAATATTATTTAAACTTATTTTTTTGCTATTGTTCTAATTCACACGGGATTTATATTGTGTCATTATTGCAAGTAAGTAACTTCGTTCCTGATGGGGTCCCCCGACCGCACATTTTTTATTACTATATATACTATTAAGTATTTTTAGTATTATCTTCAGGCGGCCGAAGAAGCGTTCCTTCAACGATTGCCTCATGTCAGCCCCATTGATGCCCAACGCCTCCGATATACCCGAATATTTATAGGTCTCGGTTGAGGAGAAAGATCGAAGGCTCACGGAATCCAATAGTTAAATTTCCTTGGATTCCATAATTTCCCCTTCGTTCACATGCATGACTGCATATTTTTCCAAACAAAATTCCATCCTGATACACTAAATGTTTCAGTCAGCTTCAGTAACTCCATCCTCTAGCGCACACGGCGGCACGTGACCACGTGCGCGCCACTGTCTTCCCAGGGGTCGCTCGGTGTGAGCACGCAGATTCCCCAATCTGCGCGCCCGTGACCCCCGAGGCCCCCCACCATGAAGTGAAGGCAGGGGGCTCAGGCGTGTTAGACTTGGGAGCCGGGACGGTTGTTGCCCCGGCGCCGTCTCGTCCTTCTCCGTGCGGGATCAGCCCTCTCCCGATCCCGCTCTGCAGTCTCCTTCTGGAGCATGACGCTCTCGCAGAAGGAAACCACTGCACTCCAATTTTCATGCTCTGCCAACATAGCCGACACTACTGCCGGCAGAGAGAGATCTTGTCCGATCCGATCGATCAGGATCCGCCGGTCGGCCGCCCACGCAGGACACTCTTCGAGCGTGTGCTCTGCGGTATCCTGGTCGCTTCCACAATGGTGGCTTTGTGCCGTAACCTCGCGTCCTATTCTGTGCAGGTATGCACCGAAACAACCGTGACCGGTGAATACCTGCGTCAGACGGTATTTTTAAACTACCTAGCCATCCTGTAGCGTACTGGCGTTATAACTATGTTTTCTGTTTTAACCATTTATAGCAAGCCTTCAGCTGTTATAAATTTCGTTGTATTTATATTCTTACCTTCGCCTGCACCTACTCCGATCTGACAGTGACAGACACGCACACCTTCATTAGCGCACCGGTAAATCTCGTCGCTCATGTTTTCCGGTGGTCACAGTCGGGTTGGGGCCAGCCCAGGCGAAGCATTCCCATAACATGCTGGACATCACATCCCAGGGTGCCACGTACCGGGTACACCACTCCGGTTTGAAGGTGCTGCCCATCTAGTACCGGCCGGCGCTAGATGGGCAGACCACCACGTCGGCTCACCATAACCGCCTCGGAGTCTTCTACTCCGGGCTAACTATATTCATCATCGCCTCGGGTCTCCATCACCGGGTTTAACTAACTACCATCACCGCTTCGGGACACCTTCTCCGGGCTCATCACCACACGCAGTGGCGATCACCACTCCCACTGCCAGCCGCGGGGATTTGAGCGAAGAGAGTACCGTTGCGCCTACCGGCCTTAGGAAGTGAAAGAAATAATTGTAATAGTGACGGGCATCCGACCACACCCCTTTTCTCTTGTTATTTTTTTATTTAATATACATGATAACGCTGGGTGAGAATTTTATTTATAATTCCCAACATTGCAACGTTACAGTAGTACTGATTAATTACCTCGTACTTTCGGGTAAACGTTACGTCGGTGTAACGTTCTGTCGCAGCAACATGCATCGGAATTTCATAATATGTTGCCGCGTTTTGTTACAGTACCGCGAATCGTACTTATGTTCTATCGTGGTAGCATAAGTATTCGTCAATAACAATTCGTCGTTACTATATTTGTTTAGTTACTTGTGTTCTGTTAAATTATATGTATACAAAAGCCAATTTATACAAAATAATTTGTAATCTAAATTTATGATATGAATACGATACCTATCTATTGAATTAAAATAACGCTTTATGAAGTTAAAACCTCATCGAGAAATGTCAAAATATGATATCGATTAAAGAAACCGATATCTATGGTTTGTTAAAGTTATTTGCATTTCGTTCAAGAGATATGTCACAGTTTTCTATGTAGGTACTTATAAAGTAACAAAAGCCCACCAACTTACAAGATACAGTAAAAATAAAGTATACATAGGTTGACAGCATGTACCCGCACAAAGTTTTGGGCGGTTAACTTTTCTGCTCTCTTACCCATGCCGGGATTAAATTTTAAACTTCTACTGACTATCCTCATGAAGTTGAAATGAGTTAAATTTATAGACTGTACTTATGAAATTAACTTGTGCTTAGGTACATTTATTCAAAAATACTGTCACATGCGGCTGGATATACAATCGGATTTGTGATCTGTGCTACTTAATTGTGGTGGATTATCAATTAAAGAAAGAAAAAGGTTTTATTTTGGGCTCACACAGGAAATTACAAATAACTTAAAGTAAAAATTATAACAAAATTGAGGCAACCTGGACAAGGCCAAAAAAACCCCTATCTCAGCCTATCTCAGCATAATGCTGCCATATTTAAATTTTAAAAATGCCACAGTGCTGTTTTTCAGATAGGACTAAGACAGTTGTGATACCACGGGCGGTTACGAAATAAATCAATAAATAAGTAAGTAAAAATAATTAAGAGCACTGTCTATTCTTTGCCTCAAGCAGACTAACCGGTACTACAGTGATCGAAAAACACCTATTTAATCGTGATTTTTAGATTTGAAAAAAGCATTTGTCTTAGTATCATCTGATGTTCTGTGGAAAAAGTTATCAATTGAAACAAAACTACCCAGTGAACTAACTAACTTATTTCAAATTTGGTAAACACCCAGTGTAATTCTGTGAGATGAGGTGAGGTGAGGTGATGCTCGGTCAGATGAGTTCAAGCGAAGTGCGGAGTCAGACAAGCTCAGCAGTACCCGAGTTTAATGTTCAATTGATGGAGCAATTATATAATTAACAATATAAGTTACGCTGATGACATAGTGCTAAGTCCATTGATACCTGCACTTAGACGTTTGCTACCCAGCTTTTGCATTTGTAAAGAGTGTCATGGGTCACACGGACATAGTTATAACGCGGTGAAGAGCGAACTGTTGGTGTTTAGAGCAGGAAACAAATCATCATCAAATGTTCCTTCTATGTCTCTTTGTGGAACGCCACTTCGCCAACACGCCACGCCAAGCGATTTACCTAGGAGACGTTATGACTGAGTATCTGTGATGAACATGACATAGAGACGGAGAGCAGGGTGCCGGCAGTCAGATGCATTATGATGACCCTTAGGTTTTAACGTTGTACAAGTCAAATGAAATTGACTCGGAGTTGCCTCCATCGAGCACGCGGGCTAGACAGAGTTGCCCCAGCCGGAGGATCTCGCGAAGGAGATGCAGGCGCGGCCAATGGCCGGGCTTGGTACCTCCATCAAGCAACAGCTGGAAGCCGTGGAAAAGTCAAGGAAAACGACGACATATAAGGCCGAAAATAATAATCAATCTAATCCAAAATCTTTAGAATTAAGATTTTGAACATCATCCGTTTTTGTGTTAGGATAAAATTTAGATTAGATTGATTACTAATTTCGGGCGTTTTTCGATTTCACAGGTCTAGGTGGGAACTGGAAAAACTGCCCTCTGTGTGCGGACTTTGGCCTTCCGGCCGAGCACAGATTGGGCTGCAAATCTTGCGCAGTCCAGAAGAGCAGGAGGGAAAAACCTGAATCGCGAGTTGCTTGTTTGCGCTGCCAACGTCGTGGCCTGGCCAGAGATCGATCAAGGGATCTTGCCCGATCCGGGGGAGGAAGCGTCTTGGTTCCGCGAGACGATGACGTCAATGTGCGACGCATCCATGCCCCGGGCCAAGCGCTCCCAGCGTACGGTGGTGTACTGGTGGTTGGATAAGGTCGCGTAGTTGCGCGCGGTCTGCCTGGCTTTCCACCGCCGGTACCAACAAAGCCGCACAGCGCTACAGCCGGAGAGACTAACGAGGTCTAATGGGCCTACCGGGAGGCAACGCTGGCGTTTCAGACCACTATCAGCGAGGCGAAGACTCGGTCCTGGAGCGGGCTCCTCGAGGGACTGGACAGGAATCCGTTTGGGAGACCATACTGTATGGTAGTGGTGGGCAATTTGCGCCCATATGTCCCCCCAGTGACCGACACCATGGTCCCGGATTTGCTGTAGGGAGTACTTTCAACGCTCTTTCCGGCAGTCCAGGACCATCCTGGTCCCTCTCTAGGCCCTATTGCCTCGGACTGGGCCTTGGCGGTTTCGGAAAGGGAGCCGGACCGAACCATTGGCCACCTGAAGAGTCACAGCACTGCACCAGGTTCGGACGGCATTCCGGGCCGTACGTGGGTGTATGCACTGCAGTCTCTTAGGGACCGCTTGAGGCGGCTGTTCACCAGTTGCCTCCATAGTAGCGTGGTCCCATCCAACTGGAAGGAAGCTGGATTGGTCCTCTTGAAGAATGAAGGAAGGGCTGCAGAGTCTCCTTCTGCATACGAAGACGAGGCTTCGAAGCTATTCGAAAAAATTATTACCCGAAGACTCGTTGAGCACCTGTCGCGAGTTGGCCTTGACCTTTTTTTTTTTTTTTTTTTTTTTTTTTTTTTTTTTTATTTTTTTTTTTTTTTTTTTTATTGATCCGGTGGAAATACCTCATGTACTTCCTTCGCCCCGGGAAAGGGCGAAGGGGCATGCCGGACTCCTACCGGCTAAAACCACCGGAGTGATCATCGTCGGCACCGAAGGGAGGCTCCAGGAACTCGAAAGATCTCCATCTAGAGCCACCCGTTGGTGCCACGCCTTTATGCACATCTCGGAGGGGATGACTGTAAAGTGGTCATCCCCTCTAGTGGAGGGAAGGCGACTGTAAAGAGGCCACCCCCCCAGGCATCTCTCGAGGGGATTGTAAAAGATTCCCCCGAGGCCTCACTATGCGCTGTGCTGCGCACACAGCGATACGTGATCACGTGCGCACCGCTGTCTTCCCGGGGGTCGCTCGGTATGAGCGCGCAGATTTCCCAATAAGCGCGCTCGCGACCCCCAAGGCCCCCTGCCATATAAAGATGACAGGGGGCTCAGGCGTGTTGGACACGGGCACCGCGGCGGCTGTTACCCCGGGTCCGTGTTCTCCTCCTCCGAGCGGGATCGGCCCTCTCCCGATCCCGCTCTGCGACCTCCTTCTGGAGCATTACGCTCTCACAGAAGGAGACCACAGCACTCCAATTTTCATGCTCTGCCAGCATAGCCGACACTACTGCTGGCAAAGAGAGATCTTGCCCGATCCGATCGACCAGGATCCGCCGCTCGGCAGTCCACGCAGGGCACTCTCCGAGCGTGTGCTGTGCGGTATCCTGATCGTTTCCACAGTGGTGGCACTGTGCCGTGACCTCGCGTCCTATCCTGTGCAAGTACGCACCGAAACAACCGTGTCCGGTGAATACCTGCGTCAGGCGGAATGTGACGCGCTCGCTCCTATGGAGCCAGGCTCCGAAGAGCGGCAAGACAGCCTCGACGACGCGCTTTTGCGCGTACTGTGGCAGCATGAGCCGCTCGCGCCATAGCTCGAGTGCACGCCGCCGAGCCTGCCACCTCAAAATTTCGAACGCCCCTGAAGGCACGCCTTCACCCCTCTGGCGGAGGGAGCGTGTTTGGTGATACACCCACGCATCCATCTCCGCCAAGATATCAAAAGGCGGAAAGCGCGCCAACAGAGTTGCCGCCTCAAAGGACACCGTTCGGTATCCTCGTGCGATCCGTATAGCCGCTCTACGCTGCAGACCGTGAATCTTGGTTCTGCAGCGCTGGACGCCCGAAAGTCGAGATGACCAAACAGGCGCCCCATAGAGGGCCACGGACCGCACGACTCCCCCGTAGAGGCGGCGAACTTCTTCCCTCGGCCCCCCGAGATTGGGTAGCAGTCGGTGCAAAGCACCCACTATCCTTTCAACCCGGGGGACAAGACGCTCGAAGTGCTCTTCGAAGCCCCAACGACTGTCCAGGGTGAGCCCTAGGTACTTCATGTACCGGCCCACCCTGATTTGCGCGTCACCAACGCGTATCCACGAACTGGGAGGCTCCCTGCTCCGCGGCAGTTTGTGGAACCATAGCGCCTCGGTTTTGTGAGGCGCTATCCGCAAACCCAGAGCGTGGATTTCGGCCACGACAATTGCCACCGCTTGCTTTGCAAGCCGGATGGTTCCCTCGAAGGACTCCCCGCCGGCCAACACAAGAGTGTCATCAGCATAACAGACTAAGCTGACGCCCGCGGGGAGAACGACACGCAGGACTGTATCGTAAGCGAGGTTCCACAAGAGGGGACCGAGAACCGACCCCTGTGGAACCCCGCACGTGATCTCCCTCCGCTTTACGCTACCGTCCCTGCCCACGTAGCGAACATGCCTGTCGCGTAGGTATGCCCCGATGATACCCTGCAGATAGGGGGGGCACTGATGGTGGACTAGCGCCCCCCTAATCGCACCCCACGGGATAGAGTTAAAAGCGTTGACTATGTCAAGACTGACAGCCAACGCCACCCCATCCCGCTGGGACACTGCTTGTTCCGACAGCGAGCGGACGCGAAGTATCGCGTCGATAGTGGACCGCCGCTGCCGGAAGCCATACTGGCTGTCGGCCAGGTCGGGGCCAACTCGCGACAAGTGCTCAACGAGTCTTCGGGCAATTATTCTTTCGAATAGCTTCGAAGCCTCGTCGAGCAGGCAAATGGGACGGTACGCAGAGGGAGACTCCGCGGCCCTTCCTTCCTTCTTCAAGAGAACCAATCCGGCTTCCTTCCAGCCGGACGGGAACACGCTGTGACGGAGGCAGCTGGTGAACAGCCGTCTCAAGCGGTCCCCAAGAGACTGCAGTGCATACACCCACGCACGACCCGGAATGCCATCCGGGCCGGGTGCGGTGTTGCGCGCCTTCAGGCGGCCAACGGCTCGGTCCAACTCTCCTTCCGAAACCGCCAACTCCTCATCCCATTCCAAGGCAATTGGCGGTACAGAAGGACTGGGGTAGTCCCGGACCGCCGGAAAGAGCGTAGAGAGCACTCCCTCCAGCAAATCCGGGGCCATTGTTTCGGTCACCGGGGGGACCCACGGGCGCAACTTGCCCACTACCATGCGGTAGGGTCTCCCCCACGGATTCCTGTCCAGTCCTTCCAGGAGCTCTCTCCAGGACCGAGCCTTCGCCTCGCGAATGGCGCTTTGGAGCATCATAGTGGCCGCCCGGTAGGTCCGATAGGCCTCGGCAGTCTCTCCGGCTGTAGCACTTCGCCGGCGTCGGCTTCTGGTGTATTGGCGGCGGGATGCCAGGCAGACCGTGCGCAGCCGCGCGATCTCCTCCGACCACCAGTACACCGCCGTACGCCGGGAGCGCCTGGCTCGGGGCATAGATGCATCGCAAATCGACGACATCGCCTCCCGAAACCAGGACGCTTCCTCTTCTGGATCGGGCAAGATCCCTTGGTCGACCTCTGACCACGCCATGACGTTGGCAGCTGCGACGAGCATCTCTCGGTCGAGCTGTGTGAGGGCCCAACGCCGCGACGGTGGGCTAGGACCTGGACGGCTTGGGCCGGGAGGGTGGAGGGCCAAATCGAATACTATGTGGCGGTGGTCCGACAACGTGACCACCTCCTCCGCCACCCGCCAGCCAGATACCATGCGGGCCACAGAAGGAGTCGCCCATGTCAGATCCACGACTGACTCCCCCTGCCACCGAACGCAGGTGCTGACGGACCCCCGATTCAACAATCGGAGGTCAAGTGACGCCGCCCAGTCTTGCAAAGTCCTCCCCCTCGGCCCATCCCGGTGGTTGCCCCAAGCTCTGGAGTGAGCGTTGAAGTCCCCCAGGACGAGCACTGGACGGGGTGAGCATTTACAGCGAATGCTGCGCGCCACCCCGTCCAAGTATCTCTCGTAATCGGCGAGAGACACATTGGGGGAGACGTAGCAGCCCACTACTGCCAGAGGTCCCCACTCTACCGCAACAAATCCTTGCCCCCTATCTAACAGGGAGCAGGGCGGCCCTCCGTCTACCGCAGCCCAATGAATGGCGACGGAGTCCTCGGCGTCCCTGAACCAGCGAGGATGTTCCTGGACGCCGTAGGGCTCCGCCACTACCACCAAGGCAACCGAACACTCCGCAACAGTCTGCAGCAGCAGATTCTGCGCGTTGCGGCAGTGATTCAGGTTGCCCTGGAGTATCCTCAAGGCTGGGAAGAGGACGTCTCCATGTCCTCCGTAGGGCCTGCGACCGATGGCGCTGGCGCTGACTCTGCCCGCCTATGGGCAGCTGTGGCAGGGGGGGCTCGCTTTCCCCTCCTGCCTTTCTGGGCCGCACAAGTTTTGCCGCCCAGCCTATGCCCGGCAGGCAGACCAAAGTCTGCGCACAGTGGACAGTTCTGAGACTGCGCCGTACACTGCTTCGCCTTGTGGCCCTGGCTGCCACAAGCGAAGCAGAGGTCACTGCGGTCAACCCCCCCATGTATGGCGCACCGGAGACGTACGTGCCCGAGCTCGAGGCATCGGTAACACTGTAAAGGCCGTGTCGCCAATACCTCTACTCTAGCCGACGCCCACCCCACGCAAACTCGTGAGGTGGACGCCACCTTTCTGGCCGCCTCCAGTGGGCAGCGCACCCAGACGGTGCCCAAGGACACGGGTGAGCGTCGAATGTCACCCACCTTAATTTCCTCGGGCTGACAGCCGCCAGCCGCTGCGATTGCATTAACCACCTCTTCCGATGTGACGGCGTCGTCCAGGTCACGCACCCTCATCTCCGCCGTTTTTGTCGGCCGGGCGATCCGCACGGCAAAGACGGGGGAGAGCACCTCCCGCATACGGCACGCCAGGCTATTAGCCTTGGCGCTGCAATCCTCACCAGCGACGGACAGCACCATTCCGCCGCTGGCTGCCCTCTTGATTGTCACCGTGTCGGGGCCGATACCGAGGTCGGCGAGCTTTATGCTCTTCCTGGCCTCGGCCATAACTTCACCCAATCGACTGTCGGGTGAGCCCTCCGGCACGGTGACCGTGATAGCAGCCGTTGCGGGAACCCTGGGGAGGTTGACCTTTCCCCTTCCTTTTTTACCCCTTCTCCCTCCTCCACCCTTGGGAGAGGAAATCTGCGCGGCTTGCGCAGTAGCGGTCTTCTGAGGCTTATGGGGTTGGGGCTTCTTGGGCTTTTTGGCTACAGTGGACCACAACTCAGTGGTCTCATCTGCTGCCTGTGAAGCCACCTCTGCCTGCGATGCCGCCGGCTGTGTCACCACGGATGCAGTGGCCGCCGCAGCTGCGGTAGATGTCACCGGCACATCTGCCACTCCAGCCCTCCTTGCCGCGTTTTTGCGCTTCTTTTTCTTCCCTTGCGCCTGAGTCAGAGGGGAAGATGGCTGCATCGCTACCGGAGCTCCAGACGGGCCCTTGTCGGCCGCATTAAGGCTCCTGTTGCTCGACGGTGCCCTAGCAGCCGCCACGTGCGTATCTGCCTGGGCGGCCTGCGCCGACAGCGTCCTCCTATCAGCCGCAAGTGGCGGACGGAGAAGCGGCTCCGGAGGCAGCCTCCTCTTTATCGCCTCAAGTTTTGCGTCCATCATGCCCCCAACCGCAAGCATGATGGATCGCAAAAATTCATCCTCCGACTTAGTGGTTGACGTGGCGGTCCCTTCTGTGGGCCCAGCCCCGGGATCACCATGCTGGCGGAGGAGGTTGATCTCCTCCGTCAGTTTGCCCACCTGGGATGTGAGACTCGCGAGTAGAGAACGTAGATCCGCGTTTTCTTTCTCTAGTCTCTCTATATGTGCTCCGGTAGCGGTGCGCTGAGACACCTCATCCACCGCAGCCTGCACCGTCAGTGCAGCCATTCGGAGGCTGCGGGCAAATGCCCCCTTGAGGTTGCGGGACTTGTCCGCAACATTCTCCACGGCATTTATCTGTTGCTTGATGCAGGCACTGAGATCGGCCGTTGGTCGCGCCTGCATCTCCTTTGCGAGGTCCTCCGGCTGGGGCAACTCCTGTCTAGCCCGAGTGCTGGATGGAGGCTCCGGCCACTCCGGATCCAACTCCTCACCAGCGACACTAGAAGTCCCGCTCTGGACCGTCATTCGTTTCGGCCCAGGCAGCTCCCCATTCCCAATGGGCCGGGTCCGCTTTCGCGCGCGGAACACCGCTGACGCCGTCGACGTTTGGGAACCATCCGATTCACCGCTATCGCTCACCACCCCACCACTAACTGGTGTAGCCGGGCGCGGGAGCACAAGCTTCCCGCGCGTCCGTGACAAGGTCACCGGCATAGGCACCGGAAATGCCTCTCCATCCGGGACGCTCTGCGCCTCCGACCTACTCTCCGATATAGAGTCGGTTGTCGACTCCATACCAACATCGTCATTTTTTGTTTTGTTGTTTTTTGTGTCCATATTGAATCCCACGAGTATGGGGGAAATAAATGGTCCACCCGAGCAGTGCCCCCTGTACCCGGGTAAGCGTATTTACTGCCAGGGTTTCCGCCGGTGCCCTGGAGTTGCGTGCTAGAGACTGAACTACCCATCAGCCATGCATCCCCTCGCCGCACGCCAGCTTGGGATTCGGGGTAATTATTTTATAGAGATTTTCTTCCTCGCAGTCCGGGCGATTAAGCCAAGACCCTCGGTCCTTATGCTGAGCCGCGAGACATGGCCACGACACTCGGCATACTTCAGGATTACGATGTGGAGACGTTGGCATTGCTGCCAGTCCGTCAATCGTGTCCACGACTGACGCAACCCGTCTCGGTTTCGCATCCTCAGTATCCTCTGCTAAACAGAGCAATACGAGGAGCGAAATTCGGGCACCATCCGAAAAATCGGGCGGCCCGTCCACACGGCAGTCCAAACTGGACTCCACCGCTGATCCCTCTTAGTCTGATCTCTCCCTTTGGGCCTGTCCGGCATGAGTGGCTCTACCGGCTTAGCCCCAAAGATCATCGAGATACGCAAGCCCCACCACGACGACAACGTGGGAATCTCGGTGGGGGAGTTGGCCTTGACCTAGCTGAAAGTCAGAATGGCTTCCGTCAGCGGCAGTCCACCATCAACGCGATTCTTTGCGTCCGCTCGTTGACTCGGAACACTGCCTGTTCCGTGGGGGTGGGGTCACATTGGCGGTCAGTCTAGACATCGTCAACGCCTTCAACTCCAGCCCGTGGGGCACTATTAGGGTGGCACTAGTCCATCATCGGTGGCCGCCCTATCTGCAGGGCATCAAAGGGGCATATAGGCACATTCGCTACGTGGGCAGGGACGGTAGCGTAAAGCGGATGTAAATTACGCGCGGAGTTCCGCAGTGATCAGTCAGGGGTCAGTTCTCGGCCTCCTCTTATGGAATATCGCCTACGAAGCTGTCCTGCGTGCCATTCTCCCAGCTGGCGTCAGCTTAGTCTGTTACGCTAACTCTGGTGTTGGCTAGCAGGGAGTCCTTTGTGGGAACCATCTGGCTTACAGATATAGGGGTGGGCCGGTACATGAAATACCCTGGACAGTCATTGGGGTTTCGAAGAGCACTTCCAGTGCCTCGTCCCCCGAGTCGGGAGGGTAGTGGGAGCACTACACTGGCTGCTGCCCAATCTCGGGGCACCATGTGAGGAAGTTCGCCGTCTCTACGGGAGGGTCGTGCGGTCCGTGGCCCTATACGGGGCGCCTGTATGGTCAGCCCAACCATGAGGCGCCGAGCGCTGCAGAACCAAAATTCACAGTCTGAAGCGCAGAGTTGGATCGCACAACGATACCAAACAGTATCCCACGAGGCGGCAACTCTCCTGGCGCGTTTTCTGCCTTTCGACATCCTGGCGGAGATGGATGCGTGGATCTATGATGAGACACACTCCCTCCACTAGAGCGGCAAAGGCACGCTTCCAGGGGCATTGGACAGACTGAGGTGGCTAGCTCAGTGGCGCGCACTTGGAAAGTGGCGTCACCACATTTTTTATTTATTTTTTGTTTTTATTGATGGGCATCAATAATTGAAGTGGAAATTCTTCAATAACTTCCTTCGCCCCGGAAAGGCGAAGGGGTATGCCGGACTCCTACCGGCTAAAACCACTGGGACGGTCATCTTCGGCACCTAAAGGAGGCTCCGGGTCCTCGTATGATCACACTAGAGCCGCCCACTGGTGTCACGCCTATAAGCACATCTCGGAGAGGGTGACTGTAAAGCGGTCACCCCCCCCCCCCTCCCCGGGGGGATTGTAAAGGATCCCCCAAAGCATCCCACGGCAGCGCGTGACCACATGGGCGCTACCGTCTTCTATTGGGTCGCTTGGTGTGAGCACGCAGATTCCCCAATCTACGCACCCGCGAATGCCTTATAGCTATCGCAAGGGGTTTCAGGCGTACGGGAATTAGGTGCCAGGGTGGTTGTTACCCCGGCGCCGTCTCCACCTTCTTCAAGCGGGATCGGCCCTCTCCCGATCCCGCTCTGCGGGCGTCACCACCTGCGGATGCAATTTGCGACCAAGTGCGTTGTGGAGACTGTCCTGCCGCTCTTTGGAGCCTGGCTCTGAAGGAGCGAGTCGTCACCTACCGCCTAACATAGGTGCTCACCGGGTATGATTGTATCGGTGCGTACCTGCACAGGATAGGACGTGAGGCCACGGCACAATGCCACCATTGTGATAGCAACCAGGACACCGCACAGCACAGGCAAGAGGCACGAAAACTGAAATGCAGTGGTCTCCTTCTGTGAGACCGTCATGCTCCAGAAGGAGACCGCAGAGCGGGACCGGGAGAGAGCCGATCCTGCCCGAAGAAGGAGGAGGCGGCGCCGGGGTAACAACCACACTGGTGCATAATTTCCATACGCCTGGGTTTGTGGGTGCGTAGATCGGGGAGCCTGCGTGCCCACACCAAGCGACCGAGGAGAAGATGGTGGCGCGCATATGGTCACGCGCTGCCGTTTGTACATAGCACAGCGCACAGGGACGCTTCGGGGGATCCTTTACAATCGCCTCGGTGGGTGACCGCTTTACAGTCACCCTCTCAGAGATGTGCCTATGGGAGTGGCACCAGTGGACGGCTCTAGTGTGATCGTCCGAGGAGCCCGGCATACCCCTTCGCCCTTCCCCGGGGTGAAGGAAGTTCATGTAGAAATGTTTACACTGGGCACTATTAAAAAAACATAGTGACTGAAATGGCTGCCGTGACCTAAAAAAGTATTAAGTATGATGCGCATATTGTACCGTCTATGCCTTAGCCCTTGAGGAGTGACAGAAGTAAAAGAAGGCTTCTGCCCTACAGTGGGATAGCCAGTATGAACCGTTATTTATGAGAACATTTTGGACTATAATTAGGTATATTTTATTATCACAAAGGATAACTTGCATCTCGAAGAACTTTGTTTGTTGAGCACCTATCCAAATCAAACAATGTAAAGAAATAAAAAAAAAGTATATATCAGCATGTTATATCAATAACAGAAATAATAGTTAGCTAAATAAACAAGCTGAAACAAGTGTGGATAGCAACTGGCAATCTTCCCTCTATTATGTAATCGATTGGAGATGTTATTGCACAAGTTTGCGACTTTATTGATAGAGTTGCCAAAGTAATTCCGATAGACACTGCTGTATTCAATATTACTGCTCAGGGAAAATAAATAGGAATATTATATATACCTATTTTTATATTACATTTGTGTCCTATTTTCGTTACAAATTTGGCGCACCCGAAATATATATTATTGTTAAGTAGTTCATCGCTGTCTAACAGTTCTTAGTATAATTACCAAGAGCCGGGGAAAAACGAACACATTAAGAAGTAGTGTTGCTTGATTACCAGTTATAAACAGTTTACGAGAAAGTGTTGTCAGCCATTCAAAGCCGTTTTAAAACTAAAACAATTTTACAGACCCTAATATTAAAAGGTCGGTAAGACGCTGGGATGTAGAAGATAAAGTAGTCTTAATAATCATCATCATGATACCATGATATGATCAACCAAAGGACATCCACTGTTGAATAAAGGCCTCGCCCATGTATTTCCACGTGTATATATTACGTTAAAATAAAAGAAACCTTGTTTGCTCTCACACCGCAGTCTCTCCTAAGACTTCGAAGTAATTCTAATATAAGAAAACCTAAAACTATACAAAAATCTTAGAGCGCAATATAGTTTTTACTTAAGTATATTATGTTTACATAGAATATTACTACACGGTATAATATTGATACTCCTCTCACAACTATAGTAAGGAACATTAGCAAACAGCCTAGACTCTCGAAACATAGCTCAGTAAACATAATTAATAGCGAGGCGCCTACACTGGTTATAACATTGTATATGAAAGTTGAGCATTATAAAGAAAAAGTAAAATTTGAAAACGGTATGTAAAAAAATCGCAAAGAGGACAAAGGCATTTGTCGCTTGTACTCTTGGCACCGTCGCCGACAAATCACTACTGCCTAATCGTCTTGAAGAAAATGGCTTCGGTGCATTTCATCGGTCGCTCTAAAGAATTTCTCTTTTTAATATGAGCATCGATTCCAATTACAAAAGATCAAAGAATCGCCGCGCGCGGCCCACTTCGTCTTTGTTCAAACGAAAGATGAATTATTCAGAGACCTGGAAACGTTTCAATTGGCCAGCTATAAAAAAGAAAACGGTTCGTTGCCTCTTCCACTAAATTAAAAAATTTCTTTATTTTAGATTTTAATAAATGTTTTCGGACCATTTTAATTTGGGATTGCTGCTTATTCAATTAGACATGTTCATATTCATTTGTATTTGATTGTGCAATGATACGAATAGTTCAATGAACCATTAAATGTGTCCAATATCTAGTTATGGAGGGCTAAATAACACGTTTCTTCTTGCCAAATTAGTGTTCTATCTAGCATTAATATTTATTATTTGCTCAAATAGTTAACATCTCTGCAACTAGACTGACTACGCATTCCTGTCTAGCAATAATGAAAGTAATTAATGGCAACACTATAATTTTAATAATCATTTGTTATAATAGCTTAGTTTATAAAACTACAGTTACGAATTCTTGTAATTTTTAAACAGATTGGATTTACGGTGGCGACACCTGGCGGGCCTTATGATTGAGAGAGCAGACAGCCTGTACGGGAAATTATTAAAGCGTAATAATTTATGCTCGCAATTTGTACGTAACTTGAATTCGTTCTTGTGTCATTCATCACTGCGAGCCCGGGATTAATTTTAACAATCAGTCGAAAAATGTTTTTGCCAATTACATACATTACTTGTCATGTTAGCTTTTGAATCCATATTTCTATGTTCTACAATAAAACTGTAAAAGATGAAAACCTACCTTCATAGGTAATAGTTTTATCAAAACCTTCCATTTTTGACGGGACGGTACAATTGGCGCATTTGCTAAGCGATTGGCTTTCTGCGTAACGTGTCACGGGTTCGATAGTCGTACGGGACAAATGTTTGTATGATCTACTGATAGTTTTTCTGGTCGGGTTTTTGTGCATGTGAGACCGCGAGAGATCTTATTTCGCCCAAATGAAGTCCACTGCTGGACACAGGCCTCCACAAAAGATCACCACAACGACCGATATGGGTGTGTTGTGGGCTCATTGGGGGGTTTTGCCATAATCGCCACGCTTGGCAGATGGGTTGGTTATCGCAGTTGAGTTGTTAATTTACTCGAAGGATGCTGCTGCCCATCCTCCGGCTAATCCCTTAGTCGACTTTTACGACATCCATGGAAGAGATATAATACGACCACCCTGGTCGTATTCTGAGCCGGTACCACACGACTAGCGAGAGATTTATGTAAACTGTACTCACACCACTGATGAAATCCTAGTGTGGGGGCACCGTTATTTTTATTTAATAAAAGAATATATAAAAACCCTTCGAGTACCATCCGTTGAAATACCTGAAATAACTAAATAACAACGGTCCATTTTGTAAGTGACATCTCAATTTGACAGCACTTATGGCACAGTGGCCAATCGCTTGGCTTTCTTCGCTACGTCACCGGGGTTCGACATTCACATGGAATAAATATTTGTATGAGCTATGTTCCGTGTTTGGGTATTTATGTTTGTGCTGGTGAGATTATTTATTTATATACTCTTTATTGTACACCAAAAAAAACAGAAGCTTTTAATTAAATAATTTTTTTATTTTTAAAACATTACCCCACACTGTCATTGCTCCTGTGTCGTGGGTGCGTTTACAAACACAAATTCCACACACATCACACCAGACCCGGAACAACTACCTGCAGATCGTACAAATATTTGTTCCGTGCGGGAACGACCCAGTGCGCAGCAGCCGACTGTATCAGCCACTGCACCAACCGTGCCGTCAGTAAAATTAATTACGGCCTTATCGCTATCCGCGATCTCTTCCAGGCAACTTTAGGATGGAAAATGGTAGATAGAAGTAATTATGAGGCAGTCATATGTGTAACTATATATACTAATATAAATAAATCTTATCATATACTTACTATACTAAATACATGAAATTTTCATAAATAATAACTATTTTTACTATATGAATACATATGAATAAATAAAATAATTTTAATATAAAGAGCTAAAGCAAGTCAAAATGGAATAGTAGAATTTAAAGCGACAGATAATGATCCTTTACTAGTTTCTTAAAGGCTGACACTGACTGAGCACGTCTTATTAGTACCGGTAATGCATTCCATAAACGAGCTGCTTGAGTGGTAAAGGTTTTATCCAAAATAAAAGTGGAATGCATTGGAATTTTCAGCTTTAAGTTTTCTGATGACCTTAGGCATCGCGTATGAGAGTCACCAAGGAACTCGAAACGGTTTTTGATGTATAAGGGAGTAGATGGATTAAACAGTACACTGTATAGAAGAGAAATTTATTAGCATTCGAATGAAATGCTTAACAGGAACTGCCCATCCGTGCAATAACGGCTGACAAACTTGTATGTCACGCCATCGTGGTAGGGTTGCCAATTCAAACCAATAAATTATATTATTTAATATTAAAAATAGTAAATCGTAACAACTGAGTTTCCAGAGCAAAATATAAGATATGTCAATAAAATGAAAAAGTGCAATACGATTTCTTCGTATATTTATCCCACAGGCATGATTAAAATGATGTAAAGTAAGAAACTTAAAAAATAATAGTCTATTAGAAAGTTTAAAATGGATTCCACAGGACATATTTTGTTACAAAAATAATGTAGCATTATACAGTGAAACTCGGTTTCCCTGAGGATTGCGAAAGAAAACTGAAAATCTCCATACGTAATCTCTTAACAGATGAAAACCGAACCCCGAAGACAGACTTTATCCAGTAATTTTGAACAATGAATTGGCTTATACGATCAATGACGATCGACTATATCTGACGAACGGTGGTATTAATAAATGTTGTACCATTCGTAAATTCCAAATAGCAACATACCAGTAAATATGGCACTGGCTTGTAAACGTACCCAATTTAACGTGAAAACTTTATTAAGATTCGGCTGTAGATATAGATAACTTTTCCGTCACTGGCGGCGCGTCCGCTTCCCGTCGCCTTCCGCCGGGGAAGCCCCCTCGTTAATTTTATTTTTGTAACGCTTCACTTAATCCATTACCGGTTTTGGAATGGCCTGAAATTCGTGAACCTGTAGTAACGCCGTCGACAAACATTCTTTCATTAATATTTACTTGTAAAAAAATATATTGCGTTTGTGCAGAGCTACTCTACATCTTGTAAGTACTTGGTAGTCATAACCTGACACCGGCTAGTGTACAATAAAACCTAATTATTATTCAAATCAAGCCCCCTTTTGTTCATTCATGGGCTGCAATAAAAATTAAATTATACCAAATTTTATTATCTTCCTCTTCAGGCCCATAACTCAGCGAAAATATTCATGAGGAAACTTTTTAACTAGAGATTTGTAATTGTTCTGCAGTTTTTGTAGGCGTAATTTTACATTGTTGAATAAAATTGTAATACAGACGCGCGCGTAGCTGCACTGGGTCTATCAAAACGTTTTTTTTGTAGAATGTCAATCGTACTTTTGAGCGCGCGTCACACAGAAGACGGAGCGGTTTGTGAGAGGTTATGGCACCGTATTTTGTATCATCCGTTTTTCGGGGAAGATGTGAAACATGATTGTGAACCAATGTATGATAATTATTTCAGTAAATACAAAACATAAACTTAAGCACTAACAATAAAAGAAATAGATATCAATAAGTCTACGATGCCGTCTAACAAGAACATTTTGATGTAACCAAGAGTACAAATATATACTTCGAACTGTACTTGTGCGGTGACCCGCACAATATGACTCATACGGACTCGAAAACTTCGGCAGCATCGTTGGCAGGTTGTACCCAAAGCAATCATTTAAACCCAATTGTCTTTCGTCAAATAAACAAATAAGACTATCCAATCGCTACCTAATAGTTTAATCCCCATCTGATTAATCTAAATCATTTTAATACCTACTAATCGGCATGCTGACATAATACGACACCACCATAAAACCGCAGACCGCCGCTGTAAGCCACAGCAATTTGTGTAATTAGTTTCTATTCAAGCTAATAACTCCATTGATTTAATATATATCCTTAGCTTGAGGCAGCGTTTACAAATATTTCTGCGCCATTGTCTACGGTATAAGTGAGTACCTGCAATTGAACTCGTCATAGAACTCACGGCATGTCGCCATAATTAGCCTGCATGAGTACATTAGATAATTGGCATTTACAGCTACATAATTGTTTTGGCAATATGCTTCTGATCTAATTGGTAAATGTAGTTTCAATAGATACAATTATCATGATCTAATTGAATAGTTATTGTAATTCTAGATGTTCCAATTTCTTAATTCGCTTCACTTTACGCTCAAATACATAATAACCTAATAATCAATTGTTGTTCAAACCAAACAAACAAAGTACATTATTAATTATGTGACAAAAATGTATCACTTTACTTAACATGTAGGATATGTAATTAAAGTGTAAATGTTGTGTTATGTAGAGGATCGGAAAATAATTGACCAAAAAGTAGTTTATAGATATTTTATGTACTTACTAGACATTTTAAGCGACCCTATCCGTGCGACAACCAATATTAATAGTAGTTTTTGCTTTACGAGTATTAAGAACCACATACTATAGATAGAAACTAGTTAAGGTTTGGGGTAATTTCAAAAAGTTTCCGATAATTTAATAGATTCTCTTAGATCTCTTATCTTTTTCTGGATAATTATGTGTTACTCCGAAATACCTCTAGATAATTCCAAATAGTTTAAAATGGTTTTTTTTGAGTTTGCACCTATATGTTTCATTTTCATCCTATTTCGTCTCTTTATAAAAATACAATAAACAAACTTAAATTTACGTACATGGAGTCCAGTGCCTCTAAACATTTTCGTAAATTTTATATTTTACTTTAGTATTACTAAGAATGATTTCTGTTTTATTTTATAGGAATATTATTAATATTCTTCAAGGGGCTTTCCACTGACAGTGTTGTTTGTTTGAGGTTTTTGGTCTTCGAGACCATTATGACTAGGCCAAATTTAGAGCACGACCCTTGCAAGGAGTTCATATAGCATTAAAGTGAATCCTTGCTATCCGCCACAAGGCAAACCTCGTTGGCTTACTGCTTCCCATTCTTCCGATCTTGAGAAAAACACGTGAAGTCTATATCTACTTATGATTCTACTAGAGCAGTTTTTGTTGCACTAAAGGCTGCGTCAAAGTCTTTCATTAGATATTTATTGAAATGAAATGAAATGTTTATTTGCAAGAAACATGGTTATAGGATGTTACATTATCAGAGGTACATCAGGTTTCGCCGATTATGGGCATGCAACAGTCAAGTTTTCATGGATCTGGTAAAATACATGATAAATTATCGCATGGTGTACTTAATATGTTTATTGGGCCAGTAATAATTAATGATTAACATATCATTACGTACAATGATGTCTTATGGAATTTCATATACTCAACAATATTCACAATTTCAATTTTACAATATTAGATAATATAATATAGAGTATGATTTGTTCTAACTCCATAATAGTTTGATTATTTTAATTCCCATTCACACAAACATTGAGATAATATAGAAGTCAACTAGAAATTTAAGTCATGTCGTTGAATATCAATAGCAATTAAAGTATAAAAAATAATAATGTTAAAATTATAATAGTGTCAAAATAAGGTTTCATCATTTTGGCCGAATAAAGTCCACTGCTGGACACAGGCCTCCCCCAAAGATCACTACAACGACCGATATGGATATGTTGTGTGCTCATTGGGGGGTTTTGCCATAATCGCTACGCTTGGCAGGCGGGTTGGCGATCGCAGTTGAGTTTTTAATGTACCCGAAGGACGCTGTTTCCCATCCTCCGGCTAATCCCATAGTCGCCTTTTACGACACCCAAGGGATGAGATGAGTTGGTGCTATTCGTAGCCGGCACCACACAGCCACAGTAAATAAGGTTTATTAATGTCAAAATAAGTTTAATAATGTCAAAATTAGGTATAATAATGTTAAAGAAACCAATACTAGTATTTCAATCATTAGGGAAAAATAACTCCATTGTCAATCTTTAAAGGTTAAAAACTCTTTAACTGTGTAAAAACAGCTCTCTATAAGCCGGCTCTTAAGCCGGCTCTAGAGTCTCTAACAGCTGTATTCTAAAACTATTAACTATCATTATGTAACTATTTTTATGGCGTAGCGTGCTCCTTTTTACTTACCTTTTTACTGCAAGTTTAGTTGGATCCCTTGACAAATATATTATTTTATTGTGGATGAGCTTCTTAACATCGCATCTTGCTGGTGTCATATGAGCTGCTCTACGTGCTGCTTTTAATAAAATTCCTTAAATGGTGATGATTATGTAGTCAAGATCGATCATCCTCTCATTGTTCTAGTGACTTTTAGGGCTCAGAGTCCTTTAACTTTGCTTGGATCATCAGCGAGTGATACGCTTATAACGGATAAACAGTTGCGCAGAGGCAAACCGACTCATTCTCTCCTCTCCCCCTGTTCTCTGTATCCTGGTACCAATCGATTGGCCCAACAAATTAAGTTCACTATTAGTAAACACAGTCCCTCAACTAGATTTAGCCCACGGTTTGACGCGTTTTTAGGCTGCACAACCACTGTCACTAGTGGTGAGATTATAAAGGAGTTTGTTTGGTGGCCACAACATACAGAAGTATGTCGATCAGTAGTCATACAAAGTATTATGTCCACGAACCACCCTAATACTCTCCAATAGTTACCTACGCATATACGGGGCATATAGATAGAGATTATAGATCTAGTGAGCGTGCTCTCTATAAATATTATTTACCCTGAACTCGAGTTTATTTTAGGGTATTACTACTTTTAGTAAAAGAACAATGTCAAAGTCAAGTCACAGTTAAAGTCAGAACGTCAGAATCTAAGTTGCACGGTTCCAAATAGTTGATCTCGTGGAGAAGAGCCGGCAAGAAACACCATGGCTACTCTTTTAAAATAATTGAGAATACAATGTTGATTAATTAAAATATTGTAAAACATTTACCGAGAAAAATGTAGGTCAATGTGTAAGACAATAATATAATAATAATAGTTTGTTTGCCGTGGCAGTTAACGGCTGACCAGTCCCAACAGACTGCACCCGTTCACGAGCATGACGCATGCATCAGCAACACTTAGCTCAACCATATTATAGGGAACCGAACGACCCAATACACGACGCCACCACCAGCAAGACATTTTAGTGAGCATGACAGACCAATACAGCCAGGCAAAAAACAATCAATATAAGTAATAAAAATAACATTGGTGGCTACAATAGATAGGAACTGAGATATACTTAAAAAATACCATAGTCACAAATACCTAAAATTAATATTAGAATGTGCGGATTAAGACTTAGCCCAAATACTTCTAATTCGATTCAAAAGGCTAAGTAAAGTTAAGGTTCGGTTAACACCCCAAAACGGTGAAAATTTTCCAATCAGCCCCTGTAAATTGGAAAACTTTTATATGCGCTCAAAAGTCCAGGTGTATTTCTATCGTTCGCAAGTCGCCACCAAGTTTTTGTTCCAGTGGTATCTAAAAAAACGATTTAATTAGTGCCGATTGAAATTCGTTACCGTAAAAGCGAAACTCATTTATTCCCAGCAAATTAGCTTTGGTTTTTGTTGATATTTTCCGATAAAAGATAAGTAAGTTTTTTTTTAAAATTTTATTTGATAATATGTGTCGGTAAGCTGAAATACGGTAATGAAGGATTTTTCTTAAATAAGCAGTAGATTTCACATAATATGACTTGATCAAAGAGACACTTAATCATCATCATAATTTCAGCCAAAGGACGTACACTGCTGAGCGAAGGCCACTTATTAATTGATAAAAGAGATGTTCTCAAAATATTCTCTTCTAATATTATTAAATAATTATCATTTAATTAATCAAACAATGCCTACATTTAAATCTCGGTCTGAATTCCTGGTAGACGTAGACTTGTACTAAGTTCAGGACAAAATACACGGGTGGAATTCGAACTCAAGACCTCACGGTCGCTAATACGACACCTTAGCCAATATGCTATTGTCACTTGAACCGATCAGAACAACAACGATGTTATTAGTGTCGCAAATTGGTTTTTGGCTCGGTCCGCGACCGCACCGAGCTCGCGGTCATTAGCCATTTTGGCAGCAACATGAGCGCCTGACTTATGACTTTATGAGATTCCAACGCTCTCTAAATTGCTTTCTACGTACGGCATTATGGAATTATTTGATCTTATATTAAACGGCAGTGAGTACTTGAGAATAATTTGTATCTGAAAGATACAAATTATCTAGCATGATGTAAAAAGTTACAAGTTGCGTTAACACGATGTTATCCTAAAGTTCACGCCTCATTAGTGTAGCGATCGCAAGCGAGCTGGGCCTAAGGTTCTGGATTCTAAGATGAAGAAGGGTGTCGGAAAAATGTCATAAGGTAACAGTAGAAACAACTGCAATTGCAACGCGGAGTTGAGGTTGGTTATCGTACAGGTAGATAATAAATATAGGTCTCTTAAAAAAACATGTAAACCATTTGTAGTACTCACACATAGTCAGAATTGAAATATTTGCACAGTTCCAAGTAGTCGGTCCTACTGAAAAACAACGGCAAGAAACTCTATGCATCCTCTTTTAAGCAGATAAAAGGTAGGCATTTACGGGCATAGCCCATGTATCAGCATGGCTGAGCTCAACTATAAAGCAAGGAAATTAACCACCCAACGCTCAACGCCAGCCTTAACAAGAGTCTTAGTGAGCACGACAGACTGCCAGGAAACAGTAAAAATATAATAGGTTAATATAATAATAAATATTAATATTTATATCACATTATTTCCGGTTGTTCTCGTCTTGCTAACGGCGAGTACTTGCACAGGCATAACCAAGTAGCCAGGATTATCCACCAGCAACTTGCACTGCAATACAACCTTGTGAGTTCAGAAGTGCCATACTACAAGTATGTGCCCGAACCAGTTCTCAAGAATGACCATGTCACGTTGTACTGGGATCGATCTATCATCACTGACAGGACTATTGTAGCCAACACGCCTGACATAGTGGTGATAGATCGAGTAGAACGCCGCACAATGATTGTTGATATAACTATCCCGCATGACGAGAACCTCGTGAAAGCCGAGAAAGATAAACAACTTAAGTATCTTGACTTGGCACACGAGGTTGTCGACATGTGGGAGGTAGACTCTGCAATCATTGTGCCGATAGTTGTGACGGCCAATGGCCTTATAGCCAAGAGCCTCGACCAACACCTTAAGAGGCTCTCGTTAGGCAGCTGGATCGGGGGCTTGATACAGAAAGCAGTACACCTGGACACGGCGCGTATTGTTAGGAGGTTCCTCTCTCTGGAACCCTAACCACCGGTGGCTTGGACCCTGTTCCCGACGCCGGTGGACTACTATTTTTTATATTTATAAATATATTTATATTGTTTTTGTATGTATTTAAAAATATAATTTATATGTGTTTATCAAAATAAAGGAAATATTAATATAAGCTTGTAAAGACCCTACTGCAGGACAAAGGTCTCTTCTTATATGGAGAAAGAACGAGAATTAACCATCACGCTTGCTTACTGCGTGTTGGCGATTTTAGGCCATCAGATCCAGCATTCCTCAAGATACCCTTCACCGTTAAAATCAGCGGTGTCCTAGATTAACTGAGGAAGTACACATAGCATTGAAAAAATCACATATGTAAATTTTTGAATCCGCTATCTTGTGCTTATGGAGTGAGTCCGTGTATCTATCTACCCGTACTCCACCACGACATTTTTTTTACAAATTTATAAATGGTATGTAGCTCTTTTAAGGCTAATATAACAGTCACACAGCCAGTATTATATATATTAATTGATATCCATATCCATTAAGTTTATTGACTTGCGTCGTGCATAAATAATGGTCAGTTGTACCGACCAAATGCTGCATTTACCCAATTGGAGTCACTTTAGATTGAAACTCACATTAAAAATACATAAGTAATGACGTATTTGATTTTCTAAACACTGTACTTGATCGTTATCATACTTTAGTTTCGTTAACAGCAATAATGAATACGTTGTATGTAGCTAAGGATTGCGAAGTCAAATCCAGCAACCTTGCGTTTGACGATCTAGGGCATCCCACACCAGCTATGTGGGTCCGACTAGTGGTAAAAGATAGAGTCTGATAAAATATTTAAAATGGACGGATGAATGAAAGGAAAATGTTTTTCTTTTGATGACAATCAAACCAACAAGCGTAGAGGCAGCAAATTTCCCCAAGATTAGTTATATCTACTCAGTATCGCAGTAAACTTACAAATATAACGAAAATAATTCAACGGACATTTTTTAATTGTCACACGTGATACTAAAACATTTTTGAGGTATAACCATAAATCTGTCTATATTTAATGACGTAAATGTACCGTGTATACGCTGACATGATAGTTAATTTGAATATGTAATTACCTATTTTTTAACTGTAGCAACAATTGCATTTGTCTGTGTTTCTTTGCTTTTATAGTATTAATGTTATTATAAAATTAATAGATAAAATACGTGTAAACGAATAAGTGTGTAAGCCAGCTGGCAGATTTCGGTGAGTCAACAATGTATGTGTATGCTTACTTAATTTTTTAAATCCTTTTTATACCTAAAATCATACCAATAAAGTTTCTGATTTCTAATAATTTCTCATATCAATATCTTCAAACACTAAACAATAATTTACGAGCGATGTACTCGACAATACAAAAGGAAGGAACCTAATTTGTCGAAATAATTCAAGCAAGTATGTTGTCTACTAATATTATTATTATAATCAAATTTAATATAAACAGATATTCATATAAATATCAAAATATTAATAAATAAAAAGGTACCAATCAAGTATACATACATCAATTAAATAACAATACACAAAGTATTGTCTTAGGTTTTCGCAATTATTACACATTACAATAAAACATTTAAACGAATATTAGTCCGTGTGGTGCCGTCTAAGAATAGCACCAACCCATCTAATCCCACGGGTGTCGTAAATGGCGACTAAGGGATTAGCCGGAGCATGGGCAGCTGCATGCTTGGAGTACATCATTACAACTTAACTGCGATCGCCAACCCGCCTGCCAAGCGTGGTGATTATGGCAAAACCGCCCAATGAGCAAACAACACAATCCCAAACCGGCGGATGTGGTGATCATTGGAAAGGCCTATGTCCGGTAGTGGACGTTTTTGCGGCTGAAATGATGATGATGATGATGAAACGGATTACATCGCGTAAAATTTAGATTGTTGTTTTGCATGACGTTTGACGTTTCCTGCGAATGCGGAAAAGTATTTGAAACATTAGAAAAAATAAAAATATACGCGAAATAATCTTTTTAAAAGTGCTATATATGTATAACATATGTAATATATGTATATATATAGCATTACACATTTAAATAAATTTTGTCAACACCTATCGCAATGCGCATCCACTTATTTTGAATTGACAATCCACGCAATAATTGACGCGAACCTGGCGTACTTAGTACGGTCAGCGACATTAGTAACTGAACAATTTTATTTTTCAATTCGCTTGCACCTTCTCGTTTGGCATCATATCTATTTTATTTCTTAATCAAAATAATATTAAAATATGATGCTATAATCTGGTTATGAGAATGTTCACCAACATTTAAAAAATAAAGAGTATTAAGGATTTGATCTTTTTCTATTGTTCCTTGACTTATATCGCTGACTGTACTAACGACCACATAGAGGTATTGCAAAGCAAACGTGGCTTCTATCGTGTGTTTTATGGTGATGTAGAGTTCCTAGCGTCTGTTTCCTGGCTATATTTCGGTGACATTTTCGGGGAAACCAATGGTTTTGGTTGTGCAATTATGGATGAAGTTATCACGATGAACAATTAATTGTTAAGGACGGCTTAAATCTGTCGAGCATTTCACCACCCGGGCTCACGATTCCCTTAGGCACATTATCTCGATTGTTCCTGTTTTGCTAACGGCGAACATTTGTACAGGCATAACCATGCGGCCCAGGACCATCCACCAGCTACTTGCTCTGAAGTAAAAACTTGTGGATGCTCAGGTGCCGAATTGAAGATATGTGCCCGATCCAGTTCTTAAAATGTCCATGTCACGTTGTACTGGGATCGATCCATCATCACTTATAGGACTAAGTCAAAGTTAAATTGTTTTTATTCCTGCAAACCATTTGCTGGCATTTACGAATAGTCAGAATTTAAATAGTTCCACGATTCCAAGTCGTTGGTTCTATGGAAGCAAAAAAACTCCATAAACTACCTAATAACTATTTTCTCCCACACCCGTATTGACACCGCCCACACTACAGTAATTTCCAGCAGAAGGTGCATCATAATGCCCTGGATCACAACTAGCCTACTAATATGCATACGCCATAAGCCAGATTATACTGACTGTGGAAAAAATCCTTACATCCATAAGTGCACCCGTTGCAATAACTGCACTAACTTATAAAAAACGTAAAACGTGGCGTGGCGTGAATTCCAGATTGCTAGAAATAACCCAAAGGCTTCATGGAGTCTTATTAAACAGGTGGCAAACCTAGATCACAGTAAAACATCCTCGTGTGCGTTGTTAAAATGTCTCCTCTAGTACCTATGCAATCGGTTACCAGGTTAAAGAAGTACCTTACAAATGTGTGTTGTAATCTTGCCAGCAACATTTTAAATTCATACCTTCTTAAAAACGCTTTGAATCTACGTCTCAAATTCAAAGAAACGGTAAAGTTTTCATCTAATCTCGCTACATCAATGATTTTATAGGATGTGGGCAGCACAGTGGTAGAGTCCATTATCCTTAACTTAAAGAACAAGTGTACGCTATAAGTATTGACGTCATCGATTTGGCTTTCGAGTTGGTATACCGACAGAACATGCAAACATAGAAATCACTAACACACTTAAAACTAAAACTCACACCTGTACTAACACTAGCCCTACCCTATGCTATGACTGCCCATTCATTTATCATACTAATAGTGTTAAATATCTAAAAGTTACACTTGACAGCTTTTTAAACTAGAATAACCACATTCACTCAACTATAGCACGGGTACGTACGATAATGTATATATTTAATAGCTTAAGTTGACCACTGAGCTCGAGTTCCTTATTACAGCTTACCTTGATCTAGCAGTCTTTCTTAAAGTGGGCGATAAAGCCCCCTTGTGGGCGCTAGACACAGGAGGTGGTAAAGGGCTCGGAGAAAATTGGGAGTGTTGAAACAGTTTAGGGGGCGATGGCTGATTTTTATTGTTCTACTATTTTATTAAATTATATAAAACTAAAATCAACACCCACCTCTACCTCTACTTCGATTATTAAGTTTTTATTCCTGCTCAGTTTCAATGTATAAAATAGATTTTTATCATGGCTTTCGTAGGTAGCCCGTAAGCAATTCATTTTTAACTTCGTTTCGGCCGAATGAAGTCCACTGTTGGACACAGGCCTCCCTCAAAGATCACCAAAACGACTGATATCAGTGTGTTGTGTGCTCATTGGGGGGTTTTGCCATAATCGCCACGCTTGGCAGGCGGGTTAATTAATTAATTAACAATTAATTAATTAACCCGCCAGTTATATAGTTAATTTTTAACAGTTTTTGGTAATACAGCTCAATTTGTGCAACCCTGTATGAATCGGCAGAATCATCGATACTTATTCTAACTTGCTCCGTACGAATTCCATCACATGAGGTAAACTAGTTTGTGCATGTTTGTCTAATTCCTGTCAATGCGTGCTGTATTTTAATCCTGTATAAAAGTCAGTAATGTTTCTTTTATTTTCATTAGCCTTTTCGCATGCAACGTGCAATCGTTAGCAAGGTTTTTAACATGCTAACAGCTAATAAAATTAGCTTGGTATGTATTTATGTAACGGAATTTTTGAACTCGATTTTCACCCCCCTTTCAAACGTCGGATTAATTCCAAGGCTTGATGTCAATTATTGTAAATATTTGTAAAAGTAGCGACATCATGAAAATATCTGTGGCAAATAATACGGCACCCCATGCTTTTTACGAAATTTTTTTTTGTTTGTCACTCTATTCTTACTTTAGACTTGATGAAAATTATTTTCTACTTTTTAGTTCTGGTATCTACAAAAGCGGGCTTTTTTAAACTATTATTTATTTTTTAAGTTCGATACTTTGACTCACGTATTTATAGACCCTACTAATCCATCTTCGCCTACGTGCCGTCTTTGTAAAAAAACATTTTCGAATGAAGCGTTGCAGCGTTCTACAAAGCTACAAGGTCATTTGAGTAATATGCATTTAGATAAGAAAGACTAAAATGTGGCCCATGTTCAAGACCTGGAAAAGAAGTATTAATCTCAGCCAAGTCCATGACGAACTTCGAGCTTCGTAGAATAATCCCTTTGTTAACAGGTCAAACCACACACTATAGGAAAATAATTAATTTTACCAGCAATTTAATAAGTAATAACTACTGTGCTCCATAAACCAGTGGCAGATATTATGCGAAAAATTCCTTTGGCAAGTTCGTCACCCCGGGGTACTTCCAGTATTCATCTGGTGATATCTCTGTGCTCATGCAAAATAAAACCCGTGGCTAATTATTAGAATGTACTTGGTTTCTCTTTTGTGTATAGTAAATTAATGCCATATTTTGGTATAATTTGTTGTAATAACCTAACCACCACTTTGTATCTCTTATTATGAGTTAGCATTTCACATACACTGGCAAATTATAAATGCTTCCCTCAATTAAGTCATGTAAAATACTAGTTTCATATAAATGTATCTGTATTATTTCATAAAAGATGTGCAAACCTCAGCGGAAGTGTTTAATATCGCGACTGTTACACAATAAATACTAACGAAGCAACTCAACGTCTGCTCTTTGCTTTCACGACGAGTATTTTTGGAGCTTATCAACATTCCCGACACATTCAGCGCCATGTCTCCTTAGTATACCTTTGTCTTTAATTAACAATGGAGCACTAATTATTACACCCACAATAATTAAGAATGTAATCTAATTTTAATCTAAATTTAAAATTTTCAATTTAAATCTAATTAGAAGGTATACACATACATTCATGCACTGGAGGAGCAGGTGTCTCGTACTTTCGTCATAGTTTAAGTCTGCTATATATTTATAGGTAGATCATGAATTGTCATCTATGTTACGTAGTATTTGATTTTATTTCATTACTTCCTAAAGAAAATTAATAATCATCATGGTACTAGGAGAAGACGCAATCCAGGAAAAAATGTGGTGTAAGAAAATTAATTTGGCAACTACATACAGTGAGCAAGAGTGATGATCAATGCTCGTTACTTGTCAGTATAAAAGTTGGCCTTACCATGAAGTGGGACATTTCGGTGCCTGGGGGGTGGCTTTTTTACAGCCGCCTGCCCTCCGCTAGAGTGGGTGACCGCTTTACAGTCATCCCCTCCGAGATGTGCCTAAAGGCGTGACACTAATGGACAGCTCTTGCGTGATCTTACGAGGACCTGGAGGGCTCCTTCGGTGCCGAAGATGACCGCTCCAGTGGTTTTAGCCGGTAGGAGTACCCCTTCGCCCTTCCCCGGAGCGAAGGAAGTTCATGTAGGATTTCCACTGGACACCAATAAAAAAAGGTACGATCTATCCAATGTCAAAGTCAAAGTCAAGTCAAAAAATGTTTTATTCATGTAAACCATTTGCTGACACTTATGAATAGTCAGAATTTAAATAGTTGCATGGTTCCAAGTCGTTGGTCGTATGGAGAAGAACCGATAAGAAACTCCATGGATATAATCTTTTAAAATATAAGATGCATTACAGTCTTATTACTTAACACAATATATTCGAAAAAAAAGAAGCTATGTGAGGATAATACATTCCAATGTGCGGGAAAAATACCATATATTTATGCACAATGATATTAATTGCCTTACAATAAGATTGCTACAGCAGTCAAGAGCTGACCAGTCGCGACAGAGGGCACCCGTTCAGGGGCCTAACGGATGCATCAGCATAGTTCAGCTCAACCATAATGCAGGGAACTTAACCACCCAATACACAACGCTACCCTCAACAAGACATTTTAGTGAGCATGAGAATCATACTGCCTGACAACAGGCTGGTGTATAATACATTATTACATTAGTGGCTACATAATGCTTACATTCACAATAATGTAAGCATGATTTATGTCATTAATAATAATAAAAGAGTAAATTATTTTACTATAATTAAATTAATATTATAAATAATAACATTATTATACTGGTGTCACAAATATGATCCGATATGATCTTTAAACGTGTTTAAAATGTTATGAGTTGTTTTAGTGAATGCAGTAGGATAATATTAATGTCAATTTAGGCTACATACAATGCTAAGTCTAAAGCCGGGGACCGCAAGTTTGTGCCTATTCCGAGTATTTAAGCTATGTGTATACCATTTTTTATTGAAAGTGGCAATGTTTTTGCCGACATACATAATGATTTGGTATATATACATAAATAGTACGCGAATAGACTCTCGAGAGCCTAGGTTATAAATAGATCGTACTGCTCTTTTTTGTAAAAAAATTCTCGACATTAGCAGCGGATCCTTACAGCAAAATACCATAGGACATGATACTGTGGAAGTAGGCAAAATATACCAACCTCGCTGTATCCACATCAACGATTTGTCTTATTTTCCTAACGGCGAAAGCAGCAGAACTCAGTTTGCCTGCAATCGCCTTTATATGATGCCCCCATTGCAGTTTAGTCTACTGTAATGCTCAGGAAGATAGATGAAGTAACCAGATCTAACGTTTTTCCGTCCAAACTAACTTTTTTGTTTATTTGTGTTACATTTAGTAGAGAAAACTTGATACATTTGGTTTCCCTGCATTTAAAAGAATATTATTGACAGAAAACCAATTGGATATTAAATTTTGTATAGTTTGGGGTTCTAGAAGATCTCTGTCTCTCCTATTTACTTTAAATATTAATGATGTATCATCGGCGAAAAGTAGTATGTTTGATGTGTTATTATCATTCATCATATATGGAAGATCATTGATGTAAGCTAGAAACAAGAATTGGCCCAGAATTGATCCCTGGGGCACTCCCTGGGGCATTTTAACAAGTGACCCTACAGAAGTGACAGATATGATATGACTTGTTTGACAGATAGGATGCTACATGGATAGGATGGAGCAGTGGCTGATACAGTCGGCTGCTGCGCTCCGGGTCGCGGGTTCGATTCTCGCACAGAACAAATATTTTTATGATCTGCAGGTACCTGTTCTGGGTCTGGGTGTAGTATATGTGGAATTCATGTCTGTAAACGCACCCACGACAGGAGAAATCCTAGTGAGGGACAAGATTTTTAAAAAAAACTGTCGAATCTATCCGTTTCTTTCCCCCTCTCACCACGCACACGCTCAGCGTGGCGAGTCCCTCCACTCACCAGTTACCGATTTGCTTAGAGGGTGGATGCGCGTCACCGTTTCTCTTCGGGCCGCGATCAATCGCAATCAATTCGATAATGATGGCTATAGAAAGATCAGAAACCAAGTAAGCGGTGGTCTGCTTTTTTAAATATCGAACTCTTCGATAGAGTATCATTATAGGTACCGTCTTTGAAAGTAGCCAAAATGAGACACGGGCGCGTAACATGTGGATGGAACGATTTCCCAACCGTGATGTGTGTAGTGTCCCCGAGTTAGAAAGACGTATTAAAATTGCTTTCCTCGAGTTAAAACGCGAAGATTTTATTCTGTCACGGCTCGGATACAATTTGCGTCGACGTATGTCAGTGTGTCCAGTTCAAAACGGCGGCCTCTTTGAACACTTGTTGCCTGTAACCTGAGCACGTAAGTAGGTTGTCGTCATCATTGGAGCTGAATAAAGTCCATTGCTGGACATAAGCCAAAGATCGCCACAACGACCGGTCTGGGTGTGTTGTGTGCTCATTTGGATGGAGGTTTTCCATCATCGCCACGCTTGACAAGCGGGTTCGCAGTTGAGTTGTTAATGTAGGTACTTTAAGGACACTGCTGCCCATCCTCTGGTTAATCCCAGAGTCGCCTTTTGAGGAATGCCGGATGAGATGGGTTGATGTTATTCTAACTAAATGTTGTGCCTTATCGAGTGTAAGTAAGATGATTCGGGCTTTAGTGAATTTTTAAGTATTTTTCTTGTTCTAAAACAAAAGTAGCCTATGTCACTTCTTATAATATCAGCTATTTGCCAGTGAAAGTCCCGTCAAAATTGGTCCAGCCGTTTCGGATATTACATATAACAAACAGACAGACAGACGAAAAAAAAAGATTTTTCTTTATAAGTACCGTATAAACTTTCATATATCATTTAGTAAAAATATGATATTTTGACACTACAAACAGACACTTCAATTTTATCTATTTGTTTAGATAAATCTGTTGTATCCCGATGATGGACTGCTCGCTTATAAAAAAGAAAATATAATGCAATAATAATGGTTTAGCATTCTTTCATCTTATGCCACGTTATTTCTCTGTATTAATAATATTCTCATTTTCTTACAAGTACAATTGATTGTAGTGGCTTTCCAACATCAATTTGAGGACTATTTATCACATTGTAATTTCAAATCATTTTAACATTCTCAATGGGTACGCTTTTCCCGAAAATACTGTTTACTCTTATTCTAATATTTGCCGTTATTTTTCTTCTATAAACAAGTGAGTAGCTCAACGTCATGTAAAGCACCGTTCAAGTTTCTGAGTAGTCCTTAAGCTTGCGGCTTACACAACTTTTTCATTTATACTCGTATTTCTTTAAAAAATGTCGTCAAGAGATTTCTTGGCAATGCTCATTAGTAGAAAATAATGAGTTGCTCTATATACAAGCAGTAATTTTGTCATTACTATGTACAAAAAATATATAATGTAAGCCGAAAGCCTGAGTAACTTATACGTTTAGTTCATATCTTACTCATAGTATCGTGTATGAAAAGAGTAGTAGTCCAGTTTATAAAGGTGACTAGTTTCCAGCTACTTTTTAACTAGCTTTTTCAGTCTACTCTTGTAGCTTCGAGTCACGAAAAGGGCTACCCTATCTCATCTCTCATCTCGTCGGTGTCGTAAAAGGGAGTTACGAACCTGTGCTGTACTTTAAGCACTTTGGATACATGCAGGTGTGGGGTAAACAACAAGAGCATACCCAAGGAAGGTTGGTGTCAGGCAGGCCCATTTGTCAAAGCCTTTGCCATATGACTAGAAACATATTGAGCCGACCCCAGGTAACTTAGGAAGAGGGCAGGAAGACAAAGAAGAAATCCACACTGGAAGGAATAGTTTTTCTCGTATAGATATCTCACTGTACTTCTAATTTCTAAAAGATCTAATTTTTAATATCGCTACGCCAGGCGTCAAAGCCAATGTATTTTCATTCATTTAAACCATTTGCTGGTACTTACTAATGACACTGCGCCTCTGAGCTTTATAAGAATTCTTAATTTTCCATTCGAAGTGCTCTTCGAAGCCCCAACGACTGTCCAGGGTGAGCCCCAGGTACTTCATGTACTGGCCCACCCTGATCACCAACGCGTATCCACGAACTGGGTGGTTCTCTGCTCCGCGGCAGTTTGTGGAACCATAGCGCCTCGGTTTTGTGAGGCGCTATCTGCAGACCCAGAGCGTGGATTTTGGCTACGACAATTGCCACCGCTTGCTCAGCAAGCCGGATGGTTCCCTCGAAGGACTCCCCGCTGGCCAACACAAGAGTGTCATCAGCGTAACAGACTAAGCTGACGCCAGCGGGGAGGACGACACGCAGGACCGTATCGTAAGCGAGGTTCCACAAAAGAGGACCAAGGACCGACCCCTGCGGAACCCCGCACGTGATCTCCCTCCGCTTTACGCTACCGTCCCTGCCCACGTAGCGAACATGCCTGTCGCGCAGGTATGCCCCGATGATACCCTGCAGGTAGGGGGGGCATCGATGATGGACTAGTGCCCCCCTAATCGCGCCCCATGGGATGGAGTTGAAGGCGTTGGCGATGTCTAGACTGACAGCCAACGCCACCCCACCCCGCTGGGACACTGCCTGTTCCGACAGCGAGCGGACGCGAAGAACCGCGTCAATTGTGGATCGCCACTGCCGGAAGCCATACTGACTTTCGGCCAGGTCGGGACCCACTCGCGACAGGTGCTCAACGAGTCTTCGGGTAATTATTCTCTCGAATAGCTTCGAAGCCTCGTCGAGCAGGCAAATGGGACGATACGCAGAAGGAGACTCCGCCGCCCTTCCTTCCTTCTTCAATAGAACCAATCCGGCTTCCTTCCAGCTGGACGGGAACACGCTTCGACGGAGGCAGCTGGTGAACAGCCGCCTCAAGCGGTCCCCAAGAGACTGCAGTGCATACACCCATGCGCGGCCCGGAATGCCATCCGGACCCGGTGCGGTGTTGCGGCTCTTCAGGCGGCCAATGGCTCGGCCCAACTCCCCTTCCGAAACCCCCAACTCCTCGGCCCAGACCGAGGCAGCCAGGGGTGGAGAGGGACCGGGACGGTCCCGGACCGCCGGAAAGAGCGTTGAAAGTACGCCCTCCAGCAAATCCGGGGCCATGGTTTCGGTCACCGGGGGGACCCACGGGCGCAATTTGCCCATGACCATACGATAGGGTCTCCCCCACGGATTCCTGTCCAGCCCCTCCAGGAGCTCGCTCCAGGACCGAGCCTTCGCCTAGCGAATTGCGCTGTTTAGCGACTTCGTGGCCGCCCGGTAGGCCAGATAGGCCTCCGCAGTCTCTCCAGCTGTAGCACTACGCCGGCATCGGCTTCGTTGGTACCGGCCTAAGGGTTACTGAGATCAAACACCTAAATCCAGAAACTCTTTGTATATAAATCCTCATATTATGACTACTAATAAATAAAGGACTACTTAAAGGTAAAGCTAGCCTTGAAAAGGTTCAGGAAATTATAAATATTCTATTTATTAAAGTAGGTTTACAAAAGAATGCACTCGAATTATTAGTAGACATTAAAATAAGAATGGTCAATTAAAATCCTCTTACGGCAGAATTCATTGCTTCTCCAAGTCCACATCACTGGAAAGTGTAGAATATTTAGAGCAGTAATATTATAAATTCTGAATATAAGTGCTCTCACCAAATTTAGAGTGTGTACTTCAGAAAATTACGGGAAGGCGGTCTTATCCACTTCAACTGCCACTCCCAAAGGTTTGAACTCAAATTATTATCTGCATAGCTTTTGCTCAAAATCGTGCTACAATCTATAAGCCACTGATTTCCTCTTGTGATATTAAGGTAATAGAAAATGATTGGATTGGTTTATATTAAGCTATCCGTTTTTAAATCTTTCACAATAATATTTAAATAAGAAATGGTAACTTTTTAGACACTACTGGCCCATGCTCACAAGTAAATTCTAAAAAACCTTGATGCTTTTAATGTTTTATGTAAGCGCGAGTAGAACATAGCACGCCGCCATCTTGGGCCTAATTCTTGACGGATTACGCCCGATGTCCGTCTGTCTCAAGTTCGCTCCCATCTGGCCGCAACTCTTGGAGGCAGGAGGTCGGCCACTCCAGCGTTTGAACATCTAATAAAGAACAGCACTGATGAACCGTGATGAGTTAACGAGACTGCGTAATCCAAGCTGGGCACTTCTCCAACGTATGCTACGCCGTGTCCTCCGGGTAGTCTACACCATGGTCTACATGGGCGTCTGTTCCTGGTCTTTGTGACACAACTACTTTCCGAAATACCAATATGTTACCGATATGTTCCAAGAGTATCTGTGTCAGCTGGAAGATGATAACGCTATGCCACTTCTCCAGCCACTCCTACATGATGGATCTTACTGCCGCGCGACGCTTTTGCTGCATGCCCTACCATACAACAACCTATAGTTTTTAAGTTTCCATACCGAAAAGTCTCTGGATGGGCACTATAACAGCTATCGTTTTCTAGTCAAATATTTCAATGGATTTAATGAGATGGAGCAATATACTGACAGTATACTAAGTAAGCTCAAGATCCATATTAGGTAAATATATACACTGAATGGGATAAGCATACGAGTAATGGCAGTATTGAAGAGTCAAGATTTAAATTGGCTTCACGATGACATCCAAGCCGCTGAAGCTCTGGTAATTACACTATTATCTAAATATCAAATATTATGATTTCAATGTTAAAATTCATTAAGATCATTAAACTTAAGTAAACATTAAAGAAGTGGAAACTTAGCGAAACCGAGAGCACCGCGACATGGCGATAATTATTCAAATCGCTTCTCTTCATATTTTTGTTCGGATGTTATAATAAAAATTTAATTTCACGTAATTTAATTCTTATCTTCAGCGGCAAGACCATATCTCTCAAGAAAATTCGTAAATTATTCATGAGGAAAGTTTGAACGGGGACATGGTTTTAAAACCGACATTTGTAAGCTCCGCAAGGCAATAACTCTGTGGGTTTTAAAACGATTATTGTAACTATTTTGCAGTATTAGTAGATGTTACGTACTTTTATGTCATGTGAGAATAAACCACAACTAAACTTCGGTATTTTTCTATTTGGTGTGTTTCCGGCGCAAATCCATAAATGTACAACTTGAAATTTCCTTAAAGTCAGAAATCTGAGAGGTTACACTCATAATCTCATCATATCAGCCAAAGGATGTCCACCACTGAACAGAGGCATTCTCCGTACATTTCCACAGTTGTATCGTCATTATGGGTTTTTTTCCAGTGTAAACAGTAGTAAGCACAGTCTGGCAACTACCACGTAAAAGACACTGTTGTCCATTCCTCTAAGATATCCACGGATTGAGATTGAGTGGTGCTATATTCTTATTTAATCTTACATAGCACTCACAATCTGCTAAAGACTGGAGATGTGTAAATTGGGTAACTACCAAGACATGTCTAGGCCTCGTACATCAATCAACTGATAATCAAACTAACGTAATTGAGTTACGGAATATACTCAAAACTAAACTAAAACCTATGAGATATAAAATTACTGTCTTTTTTCAAATTCAAACTTTTTGTATCAAATAGAAAAATGATAATTTGTGACATTTAGCGAAAATCATGCGCTTTTTAAATATTTAACCACTAATAATAGTATACTAGTAATAGATGTGCAACACCACTGTACACGTCCGTTTTACCTACCCACCAACTACCTCCTGCACACCTATACTGCGGCCTGCTTCACTAAAATAACATATGCAAAAATTAAATAATTTACTCATCAGGAGTAAATTAAATTATAGCAACACTCCCATCTCCTCCCATGGATGTCGTAAAAGGCGATTAAGGGAAACTAAACCAGCGGGCAGCAGCGTCCCTTCTGTGGAACAGTAGCCATACTGAGCTCACCAACCAGCCTGCCAAGCGTGGTGAGTACTGGCAAATGCCCCCCAAAATGACGACACTATTGTGGAAATCTATGGGAGAAACCTATGTTTAACTGTGGACATATAAATGACTAATATGACTGATGATAATGATGATGAACATTGTTTTGTTACGATATTGCGTTGGTCTTCAAATCTGTCTGAATAATTTAATTACTTCCATGAGTCATGGGTGTGCGCAAATAAGTACGGGATCGTGACTTAATTTTTTCAGACGGTACAGATAGATGTTGTCTTTATTAGGTTTTATGGCGGGTAAGAATTGCCAGAATAGCATTGGGACCTTCACCAGGTCGTCTGTCCACCTAGTTGGAGGTCGTCCCACGCTGCGCATTCCGCTGCGCAGTCTCCACTCGAGAACCGTTTTACCTCAATGAATTATCGAAATATACATACATATAAAATATTGCCGATACTAATTATTGTGATATTATTTCCTCCCTTCTCTATACGATTGTATACAATATATTTTCCTTTACATCAGCTAGCTATTTATTGGCACACGTTATTGATGAATATTGGCCGCTCGTGAACTACTTCAATTTTCATTTCCATTACGTTTTTGGTATAGGAGAGTTACAACAAAGCATACCATACATAAAAACATAAAAATTATTCAGCATTATATCAGCCAAAAGACATCCACTGCTGAACAAAGGCCTTCCCCATAGGTTTCCACAACGTGACAAGTTACTCAATGTCATTCAGATTTATTATGAGGCCCATGATGAGTGACCACGTCTCTATCCCATATGTTATCACTGGTAACACACACTGGTTAAAGACTTTCGTCTTGAGGTATTGCGGTATTGTTGACGAAAAGACATTACGAAGTTTCTCGAACGTTGCCCAGCCGAGTCAGATTCGATGATTCACCTCTTTCTCGAAGTTGGACCTACCTAACTGGACGGTTTGTCCCAGGTAGACATACTCGTCAACAACTTCGAGAACAGAGCTCCCAACGGATCCACTGCTGAAAAAAGGCCTCCCCATAGATCTCCACAACGAGCGGTTACATGCCGCGCGCATCCAACCACAACAACTATTATTAGTAAATTGATAGTCATGCCATAGTTACACTTCTAAAGGTGTAAGATTTTGTTTTTAAATAATTGAATGCATGCGGCATGTCACCGGTTCGTAGTGAAAATGTATGCGGGAGATATTTGTACAGCAGTGTACGTTCTGCGGCTGATATGATGATCGGATAGCTCGGATAATTAAATTTGTAAAATGTTGTGTAAATATAGGTAAGTTTGAATTACACCTTGCACATAACCAATTGAGAGGAGCCGATATGAAATAAAAATGTTAAATTAGAATTTTAAAATTACACATTGTCACGGTTTCTTCAACAGTTTTTTACCTTGGTTTCCTTTAATAATGTCAATCATGTGACTGGAGATTGCTATTTTTAGTAACGCATATCATTTTGGTAAAGAATTGAATTATTATGAACTATTTATGACATTGAAATTCACAACTTTTTTTAAACATTGACAACATGTTTCTTCTTAGTCTGGAATTATTTCGTATTATTACCTGGTAACAGTAGTGGCGAAAGACCTGCTTGGTCACTTGTCACTGTCATGGAAGTTACATGAAGCCAACCAATCTTTTCAAGGTGTGGGTACGACAAATTCAGTTGGGTGGGGTAACTTGGTAAAATATACATATTTTATTCATTTTTTAAATATAAGCCAATATAAGACAGCCCCATATAAGCCCACCTTCACCGCTCCTTAATGTGCCTGTAGGTTAATCACCAATGGTGGTCCCGGAGCCTTCGTTCTCCAAGACCCTTAATGTTATGTTAGTAAATTTCGGGTACGCAATAGAAGCCATCTGAGAATGGATGTCGTTCATTAATAGAAACTTTCAGTAAGACCATATGCTACCTTTACCTATACCTAATATAATACAACTAATAAACGTGTGAACCTTCTTGTTATTGTATGGATTCGAGATTACGAGTGAATTATTTATATTTGAACCTTATGTCATGAAAGTCTACGCAACAACTCTTGTTCGTGATCTTGAACAACTATACCAATACATACTATAGTTGGAGACTGTATTCGTACAAATAATTCAAGCTTAACAAAGCCTGAATGGCGCAATTATTTTACTTGTAGCTGACGTATTACCTATTCAGTAAAACTTAAACATACTTAGCCAACAAAATTATGCTGAGCTGAATATCACACGCTAGCAATATTCGAGACGTTCCGTTATGAACAAGAAATCAAGTCGGCTAAGAGAGCTCAAAGTTTGGCGTGTGCTTTGTTATAACAAATTTACAAAGCGAAATAAGAAAGCAAACAAGTAAATGGAGAGTTGGAGTCATCGTTTACTTATACGCGAACGTTGTAGTGTAAACAGTTAGCTTGAAATACGCTTACAACGGGCGTCGAGTTGAAAAGTTAGTTTTCAGTACAAATAGCTGGCAGCAAGTCGGCCCCTACCTACGTTTCTGGGATATTCACAATACCACATTATTAATTAGTTCACACCCACATTTGAAAAAAAAAATGGTTTTTAATCTTTGTGAACTGATCGATACAATTTGATATTAAGAGTAAACACATCGGATCGACCACATCAAGAACATCATACAGTAATAACATCGGTTTAACATACCTTGGCATAGCCAAATCAGTATACTATGCGTCTAAGAACACAAAATTAAGAATAATAAATTAATATTTCTAAATTATTTACTATCGATGATACATACTACACATAGGAATACGAAGGTTCAAGAAAAACTCATTCATAATTCATGCGACATGAATACATGATACGCTGCCTAATCGCTGATGCCAGAAATCACGCACAATTCATAGGTACGGTGATTTATATGCAAATGTGCTTATGGTACCAGCGATGCCTATTGGAGCAGCTGCCGGCGTCAATAGAAGACTAATTTGCGCGCCAATCAAATTTCTGTTAATTATGACGCTGTAATTACGTATGTCTCACTGTTTGTGCATTTATAAATGGAAGACGAATTAACAATGGTACTTAACAAACATAAGTCTATTGAAGGTATGTGCATAAATAAACTTAAGGTTTAAATAAATGGTGTAACATAAATACTCGAAAATATTACGATAAAAAAGATACTTCATAATAAAATCGTTCGACCCTTGGAAATAATTGAGCGATCGAACGATTAATTAAATAAATACAAATCTGTACAAAAGGGAAAATATCCGTTTCTCAAATTGTTGATTCTGAATTAAATTCACCATCCAAACAGATTCACAGAATTTATCTTCACATAAAAATATACTGTTTACTTAAAAATATTTAGTTCCAAACACATAATTATACATTCTTAGCGAATCTCTAAAACAACTGATAGAGAATAATTTATAATTTAGGTAAGATAAACAACAATTTAATTGTTTAAGATACTTCGCTTAAGAAAGTTCAGTTTTCTCATAAACTTTTCTTGTTACATAAACAGTGTCGAATATCACCAGTGTTATGATTCGCCGTTCTGTATTTACCTCCCAACGGGAGATCTGTGATTCGTTCAATTAACTTTATTATAACATTACAAATGTTATTTTTCTAGCGTCACTTAAGCAGATTTAAGGAAAAATAAATGGTTTTCAAATTATTGTTTATGGAAGGACTATATTATTCGATATCTAAATAAAAGACACGACCAATTGTTGTTTAAATGTTTAACTAAAATTTAATTCAAAATTCCATCCTCTCCATCTAGACAGCAGGCAATTTAGCATTGTACTACTTTACTCATCACTTTTGCCGTACAACGGAAAATAATGTGGAAATGTGGTCCGACAGTAACCCCCAACATATACGATCCGGAGGCCTTCTACAGAACAGTGTAGATCGTCTACCTAAAAGGTCGGCAACGCATTAGCGACTTCTTTAGGGTTTTGGATGTTCAGGAGCTGCATCAATTACTTTTAGGAGACAAACACGCACACCCACTCTCATCATCATCATTATCATCATCATATCAACCAAAGGACGTCGACTGCTGCACAAAAACCTCCCATAGTATTTCGCATATACCGGTTACGCTGGGGGCCAGTTGTTTGTATGTGCGGCCATTGGAAGTATTGGTAAAATTGGAACGATACAGAGGAGATTAGCATAGCCCTGAGCAAGGATGAAACACAAAATTGTAAAGAGATCACATTTAAAAAAAAGAGGTCCGCAGGACTCGCTTTGCGCTCGGTATTTGTAAGTGGCAGGTTTATAATATGTAAGCCGCAATTCGTGTGATGTCCGGATTAAGAATACAGTATCACTCCGTCTCTTCCCGTGGATGTCCTAAAAGACGACTAAAGGACT